>OZ053298.1:3837236-4469892 GCA_964056655.1 Arabis hirsuta
ACCTCGTTCGGTGCAGGTGCTCCTTCTGGGCAGAATCTTCAAAAAAATTCTATTTTCCTTCTTTTTTGCCAAGTTCATTTGCAAGACTCCAATCTTTGTTTCCAGCCACTTTTGTACCTAGAAAGACTCAAAAGAGAACGAAAGACTCGATAAAGACCTACAAAACAAGGGTTAAAACGCGCCAAAAACGCATTATATCAAGCAGTACGATGTCATCCTGGGTATGGATTGGTTGGATCGGTACAGGAGTGGCTTAGAGCTTGTTCATGTTCTAGGAGTGGCTAGAAATGGAGGCTCTATGCGAGTTAGAACTTGTCTATTGGCTAGGGAGGCTAGAAATAGAAGTTCTATGTGAGTTAGGGCTGTCCATGTTCTAGGAGGATTATCCGAGGATGATGTTATATGTGAGTTAGGACTTGTTTTTTGACTTTCTATTTTTCTAGTACCTAGTAGTCTGCTGGTTAGTGCAGAGTGATGGCTAGAGGTGCTAGAGGAAGAGGTAGTGGGGGCTGTGGAGGCCGAGGTGGTCGTGGTGGGGGCGGGCGAGGACTGCAGAGTCAGTCTGATGCCGCGAGTGTGGCCTAGGAGACCACGCAGGAGCAGGTGGCGGACTCGCAGGCGTTTTAGGAGGGATCTGTGGGTGAAACTGCTACGTGTGCCAGTGTGAGGGCTGGCGGGACTAGTATGGGTCCCGATGTAGCTGGTGGTGCAGGGGGCCCAGGTGGGGGTGTTCCCGCAAGTAGGGCCCAAGACCGAGAGGATCGCTTGGCGGGTTTGCTGCAGTTGATTCTGGACCGGTTACCAGGTGGGGTACCGACTCCGGATCAGGCTCTGGGAGTTCAGCCAGGTGGGGTTGGTATACAGCCAGTAGTGGCTAGTGGTTAGCCGGGAGTGGGTGGAGTATATAGATAATTTTTTAAGGATTTTTCTATCAATTAACGTATAAAAGGATTTTTTTTGCAATTCCTTAATTGATTGACAATGTAATAATCGAAAATGACATTCAATAGTTGAATTTTGAAATCTTAATCGTTTTATCTTAAAATATTTTTTGTCGTCTTAGATTTATTTAAATTAAATTGATCCTTTTGAAGATTCAGTTAACCAATATTTGCAAAGATTTTTCGTGACAATGAAAACTTTTAAAAATAAAAAATAATTAGGTTTTTGCCATGTCATAATTCTTTTGTCATGTCATAATTCTTTTGGTGAGAATGATTATGGAGATAACACCTAAGTATATTCTCACAAATCACTTCTCTATTAATATATAAGAGATTATTTTTTCATTTTACTTTTACGCATATATATATTATATATATATATATATATATATAACTCTATCATGTTGGTCACATTGTAAATCTTTAATCACCCACTAGTATTGCCATTGTTAAAAAGATTATTGGTTTAAGTCGTTTTAACGAGAAGTTTTGTTATATTTTCCCTTGATCAATTCTTTTTTTCATTATTAAATTCGAGTCTTCAAATCTTCAATCAACGTGGTGCGTATTGTGCGTCGTTTCATCTGCCATAAATTTTTACGTTAGACTTAGACCTAGGACTAGATCAAAATTTGGAGACCTTAACATAGAATCTTATGCACTTTCATATAATACATTGATTATCGATTAAACTAACCGTCATAATCGTTAATTTTGTTTATTACAATATGTAGCTACTCTCACATCCATTAGTAATTAAGGTGTTGCTTAAGCTTGAACTAAGCATAATATATGTATATAGTTATTGATCCAATACATAATTATACAATCGATGACAGGGAAAAAAGATAGCAAAATATATTTAGTCAAATAGCCTATATTAATATTTTATATACATGGTTCCTGCATCCTTCGTTTACAATTGGATCTAAGGAAGAATAATAAGACCCAAACAAGTCTAAAAACTTACGCTACATTACAAAAACGATTGTTTGAATATAAACTTGAAAATGTCAAAATCTTGGAAAACGAATTACAAATTTGTTGGACGTTGTGACAAAAATATTTGACATTAATGAAGAATTATTTGAACGTACTTTACTCATTTCATCACATGTAGGCTTACTACTACAAAATATCAAACTTTATATATCTACTTCCTTCATCCTTCACATACATTTAACGTCCCAAATCTCTCTCTCTCGCTGGCTTAAGAATATCATCTTGGCATTATCTCTAACACTGGCCATAACCATCATTGTGTCAACTTCTACAATATTCGTTAGCAACAACAAAACAGGAAAGCATATGCAATAACGATCGCAAACATTTGTTACGAAGAAGCCTTCTAGAGTGGCCGTTTCCTAGCACGAAACGCGAAGAACGGTCGTAATGCTAACGCAGCAGATCACTGCAACAAGAACGAGGAGATATGCAAGAGTCAAGGAACGTACAACTCAACCATGGCGTGTTGTAGCAACAAATGTGTTGATTTGGCGTACGATAACGATAATTGCGGCGCATGTAAGAACCAATGCATGTTCACGCAGACTTGTTGTAATGGAGAGTGTATTTACTTGGCTTATGATAAGAGGCATTGTGGGGAGTGTAACCATAAGTGTTTAGGTGGTGAGTTTTGTGTGTATGGGTTGTGTAATTACGCGTGATAGTATTATGTGATTAGTTAGTTTCTCTAGATTAATCTTTGGTATTTTTATTAGTGCTCTAATTATATATGATATAATGTTATTGTTTTGGGGTTTTTATTTCGATTTAGAAATTTGAATTGAGAAATTGATACAGAAAGATTGGTTTGGCTTGTTATTTCGATTTGGTATTACGAAAAGGTGCAAAGAAATCGGCATCATATTAAACACAGTTTAGTACTGGTTTATAGGTCGAGATATCTCATCTGTTAGTCATCTGAATTTTTCAAAAAGTTGGATATATTCGTTAGTACTAAATATTATTTGAAGGATCTACAAAAAACTATAAAGTCTTACGCGCTATCTTGTAAATTTTCTGATTGGTTTGAAATTTAAACTCCCAAAAGTTCCAACACACAATGATATTGCACAGTGTATATTATATAGCTAAGATTGGTAGGAACAATCTTCAAAATTTTGTTCATCCATTGTTGATTAGTTGATACTCTTTATATGTATGTTAAACAAAAACTAATCTGTGTAAATATCTTAATCTTGCATTAAGTTAAGTGAAATCTTGAAATATGATTTAATTTCTATGAGAAATAAATATTATTGGAATTAAAATGGAAATGATAAGACAAAACATGCAATTGCTTAACAGTTTCACAATCCATCAAATGATGACACGATCCGAGAAATATCTAGAGTAATAATATAGTTAATAAGAAAGTGTTGTGGTATTCGAAGTAAATATCGCTAGATCCTGAAGTTGCCTAGAAGCCTAGATCTCACTCAAATAGAATTGTACCAAAGCCTCTGATTAATCTATGGGATGAGTAGATTCCTCGACAAAACAAAAGTCCATCACTAATGAAACATCTAGACCGAAGTTCAAGTAACCTACACACAACAGAATCGAATCCGGACTATAGAGAGCTCACGTCCTTAATTAGTCCTAGAGGTGAGACCATCGTACCACAAGGTCCACAACAAATTATAGAGGTCGAAAGTTTGCGTCTAAAAAAAATACATTCATGCTATGGTCTTTGATCCATAAAATATTGTGAGCGTATAACTTATGTTACAAAAAAATAGGTCTTGACAAAATATCCGAACCGAATCCAAATGAATCTGATCAGTCCGAACTATGTAGACCAAATCACCCAAATGACTCTTACTTTTTTAAAGTTTTGAGTAATCAGCTGGAGTATTATCCAAAATTTCCAAAAGTATTTGTAATTGAACCAAATTTCATAGAATTTCAGATATTTCATCGAATCAAAAATAGAAAAAAAATCATTTGTTGTAGATTTTTTTTTTGAAATATTGCAGTTTCATTGTATTAATCAAACCCGGATTATCAAATATCCATATTATTGTAAAATTGAATCGAAATATTTGTTCATATATAGTTGATTTCATATATAGTTTATTTTCAAGAAATTTTAACTTAGTATGAACAGAATTTTAAGCTATCCGAACCGAACCAACTCAAATTTTGTTTGATTCCAATTTTCTAAGTACTTTCTTCACATATCCGAACTATCCGATACTTGCAATACCCGAATCAGACCGAATACCGAATATCTATCTACCCAAAAATGGTTATAAACCTTTTAAATACAAACAAAAAGTATAGGTCTTATTTATGATTTCGCCAAAATTAGGAGGTTAATTTAGCAATTTATTTTCCAAGAGAGAAATTAAAAGTGAGACTTAACTTACCGATCGAGCGCCGGAGAAACATTTTTTTTTAAATCAACCGTCGCGGCAAAACGTCGATCGGAAGCAGATCCTCTCGCCGGAAACTTCAAATTTTTCGCATTGAGTCATTTGTCTCCGCCGGAAGAATATACCAAATGGTGAAGACAGTGCAAGGCGCAGCTCAGAATCTCCCGGCGGATGTTAACCATTTAATCGATCAGTTAGAGCGTCATTGTTTGGCTCCCGATGGATCTCTTGTTACCAAATCAGCTTACTACGATCTTCAACTCGTAAATCTCTCTCTCTCTCTCATTTCTTACGACGATTGGGTTTCAGATTTGTGTTTCCGTTTTCCTTAATTCTCTGATTCGACATTGCAGGCTCGAGAGGAAATGTCTCGAGAGAGACTACGGTATTTAGAAGCTATGGTAACACTTATCTCTTCTTCTTATACTTTGATTTTTTTTTTCAGGGATTTTGAAATTGAAGCTGATTACTCGAAATTAGGGTTTGAGATTTTTGTAGTTCATGCTCTATTAGCTTCAGATGTCTACATTTAGTTATCATAGTTTTGTATGAATTCTAAGGACTTGCTTTTCTTGTGGTAGGCTATTTATTGTGAAGCTGTAGCTATGGTAGAAGAATATCAGCAAGCTATTTCAGTGGCTAATCATGGAGGAATTCGGGATGTTCAGGGTCTTTATCCTCAGCTTGGCTTGAAGAATTCTCCTCAGGTTTCTAATCGAAATTCAGATTTTTACGCGGTTTTTGTTATCTCGAGAATCGTTTGAGTAAATTCGTTGGGTTTTTCTTAGGTTTATGAGACTCTAGAGCATAGATTGGTGGTTGCTGAGGCAGCTCAGAAACTGAGGCTACCTCTTATTTCAGATGATGGTGAAATTCATGAGGAAGAAATTGAAAAATGGAGTATACTGTCAAGAAGCTCTCTTGATAGTGCAAGCACGAGTTTTACAATTAGCTCCACTTCTAACTCGGTGAACTATGGGAACAGCTCTGTAAATAGCGTTGCTGGTGGGAATAGTCTTAGTGCTGCTGATACTGACGTAGTTGGTGGTGTGCCAAATCGCTTTCTTGGAATCACACCTGCTTATTTATCCTATGTCCAGCTCCAAAATACTATGTCCATGGTAATGTGAGATCATATTGTGCCTTGTATTGGTCTCTTTATAACTATAGTGTGCCTGCATCTGTTGATTGCAAAATATTTATGCACCAATTCTTATGCTCTTTTGAGAGATTGGGATATGGATATCTGTGGGTCTCTAATCCTTTTTTCTTCTTCTTAATAACTTTGTTTAGGATATGGCTGACTACCAAATGTTTCTTGCCCGTGAGATAGAAGGTCGACTGAAGGAAAAGTGTGATAAGTTGGCTGATGCCATTGTCGATGACACTGGTAAGATTTTTATGACCCGCATCCTCTGAGAAGAGGTCTTTAGTTCTTTACCCAAATTCAGTTGTTCCTCTGTCTACTTGGCCTTATTGTCCTTATTCTCTTCATTGAATGACAGATTCATCTACAGGAAATCAAAATTCAAGTGCTAGGCTCCCAGAAAGGTTAGCTTTATTGCTTTGGTTAAACTCTATGGCTACAACAATCTGGAAAAGAACACTTGATTACCTTGTATCTGTGGAATTTTCTCATGGTAAATACCAACTAATCTGATTTATGATTTTAGTGAAGATTGATGGCACAACTGGCCTTTTTAGGGATATATATCTATCTAGGTAATGTGTATACATTGCTAGTTCTAAGGCAAGGAATACAAGTGAAAGCCTTTTTTTATGATGAAGGGATCCTAACCATAGAGAAAACGTTATGTTGGTTATAGGGTTTTTATGTTTCTCTAAATAAATTTATCTGAAAGTCTTGAAGGAGCCGATGACTTTCTCACACTTAGACATCCTCTTATACTCTCTGGAGCCGATCTATGACAATTGTTTCTTACATTTCCAGGGTTAAGTTTATAATTGAGGAGATTGAAAGAGAAGAAGCAGCTCTTCGAGAGGACCTCTACTCGGCTGACAGGAAGTTTGCAGAATATTATAATGTAAGTGAAAAGGCAAATTATAATGTATTATGCACAACGAAAGCCCCATTTCCTTGCTGCTGCATGATATTTTTCTCAATATATATTTTATAGATAAGTTTCGCCATGTATATCAATGGTGCCTATGGATTATCATTGTAACCCTTAATACTTGTAAGTTCTGATGAATGTTCATCTCTATTCTGAAAAAGGTCCTGGAACAAATACTCGGGGTGCTTATAAAGCTTGTGAAGGACCTGAAGTTAGAACACCAACACAAATATGTAAGCGGTTTTCAGTGTTTCCCAGTTGATTCAATTACTGCCCTTGTTCACATTTTCCTAACTCTAAATACTGTTACAGGATGATATGCAGAAGACTTGGTTGTGTAAAAGGTGTGAGACCATGAACGCAAAATTAAGGTATCACCTCGTCCTTTACTGTTTTTAGGATCTGGATGTTTAATCCAGACCATGAATTGCATTAATTAATATGTCTTATACTTCACTCTTTGAAGGGTTTTAGAACATATTCTCCTACTTGAGACATACACCCATGAATCCATACCAGCCTTGCACAGCATCAGGTGCGGAAATCGACTTTCCACAAGTATACATTTCACACCATAAACCCGTAAATCCGTCTCACCTCTAAGCCTTATTGTTTTTTTTTCCGCAGGAATTATCTAGTCGAGGCTACCGAGGAAGCTTCAGCTGCATACAACAAAGCGGTTTGTGTCTTTATCCTCTCTTTCATCGCTCAGCTTTAACCCTTCTTCTTCCTGATATAAAATTAACCGAGCCTGCGGAATAACCAGGTTACACGGCTCAGAGAATATCAAGGAGTGGATCCGCATTTTGATACAATTGCAAGACAGTACCATGACATTGTCAAGGTATACTATTATTATTACAAAAAAATGAACAAACCATTAATTATGTCACTTTTTCCTTCTGCATTAACACAATAAATGATAACAATGAGAGCTTCAATTGTTTTGCAGAAACTGGAAAATATGCAATGGACCATTCATCAAGTAGAAATGGACCTCAAACCTGATCACTAGATTCTTCTCTCACACTATTTTGTAATCTATTGCCATGGTTATGTCTTTCAAAACCAACATAACAAATGAGATTCTACTGGTTTATTAAACTGTAACAAAAACAAAACCTTTAAAATGAAACCATTCCACAAAAAGGTCTCCCTGAATTTGTCTGAACAACAAATAATACAACAACTCTTGTCTTTTTGGATTAGATACAAATCATACAATCATATAATCGTAAAAGACAAATAAAATATGTTAGAACAGTCTTGGTTGTTGTGGATTCCCACTTCTCATCATAGCACAAAACTCATCATAGTTGATTCTACCATCCTGTAACAAGACCAAAATTGAGGTTAGAGCATGAAAACAAAATGATGTTTTAAGGGAGAAGAGCCTCTCTTTTTTTTCGGCTTTACATTATCGGCGTCGACATCAGACAAAATCTCTTTGATTGTAGCATCATCTCCCATTCCATATTCCTTCAACGCAGCCTCTAGCTCGTCTATCGTAATGTATCTATTAAAACACATTTCGAGAAAAAGTATAAGTAGTCACTGCTTAAAAAAGATTCATATCAAAAGTTTCAAAACAAGCAAAGAATCACTTACCCACTCCCATCTTTGTCAAAATGTTGAAATGCTTTGTGAAGGTTTTCATTACTTTCAAGCCTATGCCTATGCATTGTAGCAGTAATAAACTCGATGTAATCTATCGAGCCGTTTCCATCAACATCAGCCTGAATCACAAAAACCCGAATATTAGTTTTCTTAAAAACTTTTCAAGTAAATGAAAGATCATGTCTTTGTGATTGAAACTTACAGCATCCATGAGCTGTTTCACTTCGGCTTCAGTGAGTTTTGATCCCAATTTGGCTAATCCTTCTTTCAATTCTTCATATGTGATTGTACCACTATTGTCTGTATCTATATTAGCAAACATCGCCTTTAAGCCTTGTATTTCTTCCGTGTCAATATTCTCCGCAATGACCTGTTTGTAAACCTATCAGTTAAAAGGACTGTCAAATTTAGCAACAAGGCGTAAAATCTTTGATCTAACCTTTAAAGCAAGCTTCTTTAGTTTATTCATAGCTCTAAATTGCTTCATCCTTGAGAGAACAGCACTATCAATAGGTTTATCTGATGCTTCTCCACCTTCTCTTAGCCATGGATGCTCTGCAAAAAGAGTGAAAAATACCATTTAAACTGTCAACATTAGAGCAAGAATGCAAGAAAAAATTTATAACCAATAATGAAAAAACCCTCTGAAAAAGGTCATTTACTTACGAAGAGCTTCAGCAGCAGAAATCCGTCTTTTTGGATCTTGTGTCAACATTCTACGTACCAAATCCTTAGCACTATTCGAAATTGAAGGCCATGGTTGGGTTACAAAGTCGATTTCACCTTCCAATACAGCATCAAATATCCCTTTCTCGGTTTCTACATTCCCAAAAAGCCAACAAAACCATACTCATATACATCAGCAGCTACATTCTTCTCAAATATAATCGGAAAAAACGATAACAACATCGCATTACCAGCCCAAAACGGAGGTACACCACTAAGTAGAATGTAGAGTATAGCTCCAACACTCCATATATCGATTTCTTTACCGTATCTTCGCCTCAAAAGTTCAGGAGCAACATAATATGCACTCCCAACAATATCCTTATACACTTTCCCTACAAAACAAACGATCACTAAGAAAAACCGCCACTTCAAAGATCAATACATTAGTAGTCACATAAACAAAAATATTACCCTCTTCGATGAAAACCGATAAACCGAAATCAGTAGCTTTTATAAGAGCTTTGTCATCTTTGCTAGATAACAAGAAATTTTCAGGCTTTAAATCTCTAAGCATCACACCCATAAAATGACAAATATTAACAACATTCACAATCTGTCTACAAACAGAAGCAGCTGCTCTTTCACTATAATGTCCTTTTGCAATAATCCTATCAAACAATTCACCACCAGCACAAAGCTCCATAACCAAATTCACAGACTTTTCATCTTCATAAGCTCCTTTAAACTCAACAATGTTTGCTTGTCCACTTAAATGTTGCATTATCTGAATCTCTCTTTTCATATCTTCTTTATCAGATTTCGTCACAAGTTTCTTCTTCGATATCGATTTACAAGCGAATCTCTTCCCTGTTGAATTCTCTGTGCAAAGATACGTTACTCCAAACTGACCTCGACCCAATTCTTTGCTTAGTGTGTAGAACAGTTTCACATCTTCGTAAGGCTTCTCGAGTATAGTAGTACTGTGTTGTTTAGTCGGTGCCGGATTCCTCCACGGTGGTGGTTGATTTGCTCTGGTGGGTTTTTCCGATGGATCTTGGTGAGTACTTGTTCCTCTATTCTCCATCTCTACTGATCTTTCACCATATTTCTTAGCTAAGCAATTCCCCATAGCTACTAAGCTCAAAATCTCACTACACAGAGACTAAAGATCGAAACTTTAGTAGAGAATCAAGAACATGAAACAGAGAAATAAGCAAAGGTTTGATCTTTATAGTAAAAGCATCAATTTCAGGAATTGAAGAGAAAGGCTTTGTTACATCATCAAGAAAATGATTTGTGATTCAAAAGATTAGAGTAAATGATTGATTTATATAGAAGAAAGATGTTGAAGTTGCAGAAGAATCATGAAAAGCATGAAAAAGTTGGAGAGAAGAAGAAAGAACATAAAGTGGTGGAAGGATGCTTAAAGGTTGGCTTTTTGGACAGCTGTGGAATTAGTTGCGAATGGAGAGAAATTAAAATTGAAATTTTTTTATAAGACAAGTCAACTCTTTCTCCTTTTGACTCTATTGGATTTTTTTTGCAATTGTTCCATGTGAAACAACATTGGTCAGGTAACTGTGTTCTAAAATGCGTTAGACGCTCGGTAGACGGTGAACAAAAAAGTCTAGCGTCTAACTATATACACGCCTAATCGATGATGATAAAATGATTATTTGCTTTGATCAGCATTGAGAAAACAGTTCATAATTACTTTACTCTATAGAGTTGATGATGTATACTCTTCTTTGCAAAGAGAAAACCAGTTAACCTTTTTTTGTTTTACATCTATACCAATGTAAGATGAAAAATCATGGTCTAACCATGATACAAACCACCAAGAGTCTAAAATGTCTTAGCAATTAAGTAGACAACTTATCACATGAAAAGTTAGAGACACACATGACTTATTGCAATAACAACTAAAGATGCACAAGTTTATCCCAATGACAGTAAACAAGTTTGCAACATAATATCAAGTTAAGCATAATGTAATTACTAAGGAACAACTTCTTCTTGACTTGAGCTTGCAATTCTCAAAGTTGTTGACTTTTTCTTTAACTTCTTCTTGACTTTTAAAATTCGTAGCGCGTACCAAAATTTGTTGGTGTTAGATCATCTCCATTAGTTAGAACCTCTTAGGAGTTCTTAACAAAATTTTAATATTAAATTTAATAATAATTTAAGTTAAGAATTTTATTTTCAATTTTCTAATTTTTTATCCTCCATTGATTAGAACTCCTTAGGAGTTTTTAAAAATTAAAAATTAGATTCATATTATCACTACAGATTTTACTTTCGTTTTCTAATCTAATTTAGAAAGAAGAAGATAGTGTTTTGCTATGATCTTCAATATGCCAAAGTGTTAACAGGTATAACAAAAGCATCCAATACCCAAGATAACATCTCATATTCAGCCAAAAATTAATGAAATAAAACCAATAAAGCACTTTTGAAATAAGCATCAAGACAAGAGAAGAAGAAGACCATCAAACCAAAATGTAAGAAAAGCTATTATTCAGCTCTGCAATTGAGTTGCTTCTGCAGCTTCTTTTTCTTCATTGGCTGCAGCCATTAGTTCATCAAACTTGGCAGACTTCACAAGCGTAATTTCAATCTGCAACACCAAAAAAAGCCAAACATTAAATCAAGAAAGTCGTAGGTGAATATCATAATCGATTGGAGTAGGTATGAAGAATCGAAAGTGGTTTGCTCTTAAAAACTACCTGCTTTCAATTTTATTAGTAGTTCAGTAGGAGTAAACTATCAACCTAACACGCATTTATCAGACTAGGAGTACACTTTCAAATTAACAACCATTTATCACAAGAGGAGTCAAGTATGAAACTAACAAGCATTTATCAGAAGTAGATACAGCTTTGACAGAGCAAGGAAGCAAAATCCATAATTCCAATTGCTTTCTCATGCAAAAGATAAGTGAGTAACTATGTGAAGCAATGCAAAGAAACAGAAAGAGATGCTCATTCAAACTTGAGTAGTATCACATGATACAACTACTCAAGTCAAAACTCAGGAAACAAAAAGCATGAAGTGATTCTACCTCATTTTCTAACTATGATCTTAAATAATCCACAAAGATCCCCACGAACAAGCACAAATTCAACTAGGCTAGACTGTAAAATTGCTTTATCCAAACTCAATGGATAGATAACAGATCCAAGACTTGATATATTAGTTGAAATCAACATATTTTATTACTCATGATGTTAATGATTGATGATGATAAATCGGAAGCATATGTGACACAACTCAGATGAAATCAAGGGTCGGTTAGTGTTCTTACCAACTGAGACTATAGACGACGGCGGAGATAGCACTCTCGCTCTTGATTGTGGTCGATGGATCGGGAAGAGAGTCGGTGAGACTAGTTCATTGTCGAGATGTTTGTCTCAATTTAATAAAAAAATCATATGATGACAAACACACCTCTCTGGTTAATATGTATGCCATGAAAAAAATGAATACTCCTTGATTTAATTTAGTTGAAATTTTGTTTTTCATGTTACAAAATCAATATCTCTTATTTCAAAATTGGACCATAATTTAATTTCAACCAACCGTACTAATATAATATATTATTAGAATCTTTTTTTATATAATATTTAGAGCTTGTAAATGTATATTTTACAAACTAAGGTTGCATAAACGGAACAGATATTTAGAGCTTGTTACCAACTCGTGCACAATAATACTTTAGAGAGGACTCGTTTACCTCCACGACGATTTTGAGTAGTTGTTTCAAACAATTTAGATGTTAGTAGATTAAGTATTATGTGTTTAGCTTCAAGTCTCAAGATTCATTGTCTTGTTAGTCCTAAAGCAATACAATGTAGAAGCAAAATATTATCATTAACAAATACTCCTTTCGTTTTTTTTGTCAATTATATACGGGGTTCAAAATCTGGAAGGTAAAACAAATGATTTACTACGGTCAACAAATACTTATTTTTTTGTGTTCTTATACATTGATTTAAATTTGAATAATGATACTAACGCAAATGACAATAAGTCTTATTGAATAGTACTACTATTTATGAAAAAAATAGAAAATAACATAAATATATTGTGAATAATTCGCAGTTCGGCCGATTTAATTTTGTGATATGATAGATCGTTTTCTCGTAATGGTGCACATCTATCATTGTTTTAAGGACATTTATAGACACAATGACATGTCAAGTTTCTTATCCCGCATTTACCAACCTCTTTCCTCTTAATGCTACACATATCAACACAAACGCGTTTGTCACATGGATAATTATCGATGACACAGCTTTGCAGGTAAAAAAAGGTCAATTTTAAGGGAGTAAAACATATGATGAGAAAGAAAAAAAAATATGTAAGGCCTCAAAATTTATAACACCTAGATCGTGAGTTTAGGCGTTAAGAGGGATGGAAGTGGGACAAAATTGATGGATCGAAACTGAAGTAATTGTCAGGGAGATGAATCGTGATATCTGTTTTAATGCTCTGTAACGGCAAATTGAGAAGTCAGAAGGGATTTGGTTGAGATTTGGGTTCTGTCAAAGGTTGCAGAGACATCGAATAAGCAAAAGATTTGGCTATTTTAGAACCAAAAACGTTATATTGGGTAGGGTTTTTTTTTTCCAGTCCAACTTCTCAAATGTAATATCCAACTTCTAATATTGGGCTGGGCCTAATGCTTAAAGGTTTTGGTTTCAATATCCGAATTCACCTAACCAAGAATCAAAAAATGTATCTGACATGTCTTCTTTAATCCATCTGATTGGTGGATTATATCTCCTAATATTTTTGCTATCTGAGAGGCCTCAAAATCTTCCTCTTTTCTATAAAGGAGATTTTACTATAAAATTGGTAATCAATGTAATGAAAGATGACGTTCCTTTTCATGGATGAATTGAATATGTAAAACAAAACAAAAAGCTTTTACTATATTCTCTCCACATTTCGTTAAGTTAAAGAGTTTCCAAGTTTTCATGCATCGTATTAAGTTATCCTGTAATTAGAGAATATAGATTATCTAAAATTCACGGTAAAAGGAACTATTGCTATAATAATCGTAACGAGTGTCGTATCCAACCTTTTAAGGATTCAAAGAAAATTTTAAAAAAAAATATTTTCTACATATAAACTTTTACGAAATTATACTTAAATTCTAAATAACTGTTAGAATGTCAATAAAAGAAAAATGAAACTTACTAAAAAAAAAGTTCTTATTTTAGCATGTAAGTGATTTCAAACTTGAGATGAAAATTAAAAATTTATTTACTTTAATATTTACCACTAGACCACAATAGACTTTTAGAAAAGAAAAAAAAAAGGTCCTCTGTTCTTAGTATTCTTACGAATATATCATAAAATATTGCTCCTTCTGTATCGATTTATTTAAGGATTTAGTAAAATGACTACCTCTTCCATCTTTATTTTTATTATTATTATTATTTTTTGGATCGAAATTATTTATGTAAATGACAACAAACAATCTCGTGATATATATATATATATATATATATATATTACTCATTTTAGAAATTCATGCCAAATTCTCATGCAATGTAAATGCCTAATTAATCGATTTATCTTTTTTTGGTCAAATTCTTTTTTTCTACTTTTAATTAAGACCCGTACCATAAATATGTGCTTCTGAACTAACTAAACTTGGAAATGAAAATTTTCTGAATCATTTGATTAATTTCTTCATCGGTTGATATTTTGTTTTATTTTAAGTGTATGTTTTTGTTGTTTTACAAAAATGAAAACAATCTCTAGATTGGATTTTATACTAATTCATTGTCGAGATGTTTGTCTAAATTTAATAAAAAAATCATATGAGGACAAACACGCCTCCGCATAGCCTTCTAACCCTGCATTTACCAATCCTTCCCTTCCCCTTAGTGCTACATATATCAGCACAAAAGCGGTCGTCACATGAGGCTTCAATGGTTTTGCTTAGAAATTCAGTACATGTGCTTTGTCCCTGTAACGACCGCGATCCAAATTATTGTAATTTTGGTCGTGTAAACCGACGGATTCGGTTTTGAAGCAACGGTTTGCGGTTTTGGTTTAGGAAAAACCGTGGGAGTTTGTCTATAAAAGGTAGAGGAGTGTCGGCAATGGTTATAGAGGGAGGTTTCTCAGAGTTTTGAGAGGTTTGAGAGAGAGAGAGAGAGGAGTTGAGAGAGAGTGAAGTGTTCTTGGTTTGAAGGCAGCTTCTGTTTGGGTCTTGGAGGAGACGAACAGCTGTGAATAACGGGTCGGATCGGAGTGAAAATTTGTGGGTACGTTCTCCACTCTTTTAGCTTGATTCAGGAGAAAACCATTTGTGAATCGGTTGTGTATTCGTTGAGTTATGATCGTTTTAATATGGGCGGTTTGTGCAGCCTTCATCTGCGATCAGTTCAATTCGAGGGAGTATTACCGTCGAATCTTTTAGACTCAGAGGACGATCTACATACGGTTGGAAAACTCTCTCTGTCTAGTGTTCAGATCTGGTTTCCGATCATAATTCCGAGGTATGATCCGTTCTCTGTGTTCTTTTAAAATCAGTGTGTCGGTTCTGTTTTCTGAGACTAGAATTCCTGTTTCCAGTTTCGATTATCGAACTTATGGGCTGATTTACCGTCGTTCTGAACGGACCCAGAAAGCGATCTATATACGGTTAGAAATCTCTCTCTGTCTAGTTTCCAGAACCTTTTTTCCAATCCGGATTTGGAGTATTCGTTCATCGGATTCTTTGTGTTCTTGTTGAACGGGTCGTTTCTGTTTTCAGTTCCGATCGTCGAACTTGCGAGCTGTTTTCCCGTCGAACCGTTGGGAGTTAGCGGACGTTCTACACAGCGGTGTGTAGCTCGTCGTGTCTAGTTTCCAGCGCCGTTTTCCGATTGGAATTTGGAGTAACCATTCGTCGTATACGTTGAGTTCTTTGGAACGACGTGTTTTTGGTGTTCTTGATAGTTTTTCATCCGTTTTTTCTTTCCAATCGAGGTGAGTGCATGACCATAGGCTGGTAGGTATAGGAAGTGTTAGAATACGATTGCGTGTTGTTGTTTGGGTCGATTTCCTTGTTGTTTTGGTGGTTTATGTGCAGAAATTCGCGTGGTCGAATTTATGGGATGGTGTGTCGATCGACACAGTCTGTTTTACGAGAATATGATGTTTTCTTGTTGATTGATCATCCTGGTATTGTAGCATTTGTTATGCCTGCTTATTTAGTCTGTAGATGGGATGACCGTCTCACTGGGTATTTATGATAATACTCACGCATCTCGTATAACCATGTGATGCAGGTAAAGAGAAGGTTTGATCGTGGAATCATGGCCAGGACGAGGGGATGATCTAGTGTCTCAATTGAGTGTGTTATATCTTTTTCCGTTGTTGTTATTGGGTAAATTGTTGAGGGAATTAATATTTATGGGAATATTAATTCCGGTGTTTTATAAAAAAAAAAAAAAAAAAATCTGGTTGTCACAATTTGGTATCAGAGCTGGGTGGGGCCAGGGGTGAGGATATTAGTAGAGCTGGCCAGGTTGGGCCGGAGGGCTGATATCAGATGTTTGACCGTAAGGTGACGGTTTCGAGTGATTCGAGGACGAATCCGTGTTAGTGGGGGAGAATTGTAACGACAGCGATCCAAATTATTGTAATTTTGGTCGTGTAAACCGACGGATTCGGTTTTGAAGCAACGGTTTGCGGTTTTGGTTTAGGAAAAACCGTGGGAGTTTGCCTATAAAAGGAAGAGGAGTGTCGGCAGTGGTTATAGAGAGAGGTTGCTCAGAGTTTTGAGAGGTTTGAGAGAGAGAGAGAGGAGTTGAGAGAGAGTGAAGTGTTCTTGGTTTGAAGACAGCTTCTGTTCGGGTCTTGGAGGAGACGAACAGCTGTGAATAACGGGTCGGATCGGAGTGAAAATTTGTGGGTACGTTCTCCACTCTTTTAGCTTGATTCAGGAGAAAACCGTTTGTGAATCGGTTGTGTATTCGTTGAGTTATGATCGTTTTAATGAGGGCGGTTTGTGCAGCCTTCATCTCCGATCAGTTCAATTCGAGGGAGTATTACCGTCGAATCGTTTGGACCCACAAATTTTCACTCCGATCCGACCCGTTCTTCACACCCGTTCGTCTCCTCCAAGACCCGAACAGAAGTTGCCTTCAAACCAAGAACACTTCACTCTCTCTCAACTCTCTCTCTCTCAAACCTCTCAAAACTCTGAGCAACCTCTCTCTATAACCACTGCCGACACTCCTCTTCCTTTTATAGACAAACTCCCACGGTTTTTCTTAAACCAAAACCGCAAACCGTTGCTTCAAAACCGAATCCGTCGGTTTACACGACCAAAATTACAATAATTTTGATCGCGGTCGTTACAGTCCTTGTGTTTCCTTCACCATTTCTCCTATTATAGTATATATTTCATATACAAAATATTAATTAGTATTTCTATAAATATGAAATAAATTTTGATAAAAATTGGAAAACGTAAATTTTAAGGGAGTAAAACATATGAGAAAGAAAAAAAATGTAAGGGCACAAAATTTACAGTCAATTTTACATGGCAATCAATGTAATGAAAGATGACTTTACTTTTCATGGATTGAATATGTAAAACCAAACAAAAAAAAATTAATATATTCTCTTTTCATTTTTTTAGGTTAAAAATTCTCTTGTGACTTTCAAGCATTTTATTGAGTCATCCCGTAATTTGAGAATATAAAATTATCTAAAATTCAAGGTAAAAAAAAAATATTGATATAGTATCTTTGTAACTGTATTTTCTACTTTTATTTTTATATACACATCTTTTGTAAACGATCCATGATTTTCTTTAACATGAACTTTTTTCAAAATTATCAAATAGTATTATTTTAAGGAAATAACATGCTCTTGACAATTTAAAGAAATAATATGTTATCAAAAATGTATATAAATAATAAAGGGATTGTCAATATAATAAATACAAACCTATAGCAAGGATGGTGAAAATGGTTAGAATGGTGACTCGGAGTGAATAGGATGTACTCATCTTGTATCTTACGAAAACAACTTGGATTATTATTTTTTGTCAATTTATTTTGTCAAAGAATTGATGATATTTTAAAAGTTAGAAGAAATGAACAAAGAGTACAAGTATATATATAAAGAAAGTGACATGTTTCCTATTTTTATGACATCTAATTTAAGTCATTTATTTCTTAAAAATTTGTTTCAAAGACATGGTTGCCCATCAATTCCTGTTTTCTTTTTTGTTAGTCTAAAATGTAAAATTTTTAGGACCACATGTTTCCAAAACACTAGAATCAATATTGCAATAATACTAGGTAAATACCAAGCGAGGCTGTGGGATTTTTTCTCTTATATATTTTTGTTTATTTTTTTTTTCTTTAATTTAACGATCATTAGCCTATATACTGCTAGGTTTTTTTTTTTTTTTCACGAGACGCATAACTCCTTTGTTAACCCAACACAACCGTATCTGGGAATCAATGTGGAGTACACGTGCCAACATAAAAGAACACTAGTTTCCGAAGTCGAGCGGTCCGGGCCAGTATGTCGGCATTTCCATTCCGTTTCCTAGGGCAATACTGTAAAGTAAAGTCAGGGAACCACGCTCTGAGTGCCTTGTATTCCTCTAGTTCGGTTCTGAACCGCGGCCAGTTGTCTGGGTCCCGTTTCATTGCAGCTAAATCTTGGGAGTCCGTGGCGAACATCGTACAAAACTGTCTTTTTCGGCGCAGACTCTGAAGGGTCCATAGTAGACTAAGCAGCTCTGTGTGCAGGGGAGAAGACCCCCGGTTCCTCCCTCCTAGCCCGAGGAGATCAATCTCCCCATCCTGCAGTTGAAGTGTCCAGCCAAGTCCACTCGTGTGGTCTCCCTCCTTCCAGGATCCATCAATAAAGCAAGTAAACCCTTGGCAATACCGGAAACCTCGGACAATTTGCTCCACTCACCTCTGTTGTTGCCTTCTCATTGGGTAAAAACCAGGCCGCAGCCTCTTTTCTAGCAAGGTCTATGATATCTAGAGGTAACCGGTCCAAGTTCTTAAACACTTTATCATTATGTGCTTTCCAGAGGTACCATATTTTCCAAGGGTAGCATCTTACATATTCTTCAAATTCATTCCGGTTGGGTACCCTGGATAGGAGATAATCAAAATTGCCCCACAGATTGTCCGATGGGAAGAACGAAATGTTGTGCGGGATTTGAGACATAGCCCAGGCTTGCTTATCCGTGGGGCACGTAAAAAGGACATGGTTAATAGCCTATATACTGCTAGTTAAAAGTACTATGCATATATTTATAAGCCAAATGATAGTCATCTAGATTCAAAGACAGTTCATGGTTTACATTAAAGTAATTACTCATGGCATATGTTTAAAATAAAGATACTCGCATAGTCGTCGTCTTTTATATATATTTTTTACAGTATCCGGTTGGGTTCATGTTTAAATTAAACTAAATTTAATTTATCTTCCTGGTTAAAAAATCTCGAAAAGGCGACGCGAGATTGATGGGTCTTATTCCTCTGTTCCTTAATACTCTCTGCCTCTTTCTGTAACTACACCATCGTCTCTCCTCCTTCTCCTATGCCGCCATCTTCCTCGCCATCTCGAACAAGTGTTGGGCTAATGCTGACATCATATCTGGCCGGCATTCCTATAGGTGGTGTTAAGACGTTGTCTGTAAACGATTCAGAAATTGCAGCGTTTGTCTTTGTTCTGAGAAGCTGATGAATTTGAAGAAGCTGATGAGTTTAGAAACTGATGAATTTGAAGAAGATGGTGCAAAGTTTAAAAAACTCTTATCTCCTTATTTCTTAGCTATCATAAAAATCAGGTTGATGTTATGTGATAATGATGTCTGATGAACGATATAGGATTTTCAAAACAAATGCATTACATATGTAGAGTTAAAAAGGAATATGTACATGAAAACTTTTAAACCAACTTAAACATAACCCCATATAATCTAAGAAATGAAATTTTGTTTGTAGATTATGGATTAAGAACTTTCTTTGTAAGTTTTGTATGTAAATGTAACGCATCCAACTGTTCGTATTTCTTCATAGCTTTTGCAACTTTTGACGTGATTTATCATCTTTGGTAGATAATATATTTTACTTGCTGATGGATGGATATTTGCTATCATGCCGATGCTTTTTCCTCTTTGTTGTTTTGACCAGTTCCTGAGTTTTTATCCCACACAAACATTGTTGTAAACTTTTTTTCAAAATAGAATAGCAAGAGTATCATTTGGGTGGGTATTTATATACATTTGTTTATATTTTAAAAGAATTTTGTCTTTTCGTTTTCCATAGATATAGCTTAACATGACTACTTTGAATTTAGTCTTTGTTTAAATTAATTATGTCTTGAAAATCTAATAATTCAAGTTACATGGAATGGTCAAAGTTTCACATTAAATATTTTATTGTGTAAATATGATAGTCGTAAGTTTTTAAATGATAAACTTGCTTTTTATTGTGTAAATAATTATTATATAAATATTTTATAACTAGAAGTTTTGTATTAATGTATGATGAGTTATGTTTTATAGTGTTTTTTTTTTTTTTGGTGACAATGTTTTGTACTGTATTAGATTAAGAAGAAGAAAATAACACTAATGTATTAGATTAGTGGGAATGGTCTCCAATTAGAAGATTATCCTTAACATGTACTAATTGTTTGATTTTGGTCCATCGAATTTATTTATTCCATATCCAGTTGATTTGTTCACCATAAATTTTTTGAGACGTGAGATTATTTCGTTTGCATCCAAAATGAGCTTTGGGCTCAACACTTCTTTTCATCTCTTGAATATGGGATTTTCTCATACTTGGCCCAATTGATTTTTTTTCTTCTCCAAACTTGCGTTCGTTGGATTTTTCTTTTTTCTCCAGCTGATGAAGCGACTCTAGTTCTTAGTATTCTTATGAATCGATTTTTTTTTTTTTTTTTTTTTTTTGTCATCTAGTTCCATTTCATTCAATGAAAAAATTACATTGGCCAAGTGACATGATATCCTTGAGATTGAAATGTAGCATTTCTAGCTAAATGATCGGAAACACCATTAGCTTGACGAGCTACTTTTAAAAACGAGAAGTTACAACGGTTAGCGATTTTGACAATGTCATGAATTTAGACAATATATGGTAAGTGCCTAACATATTGAGACTCCAAATCCATTGTTCTGCTTTGCAACAGCCCATATAAGCCTTCAAAATCGCCACAAAAAGTAATGTCCTTGTAACCCAACCTTTGCAACTCCATAGTCGCTACTCTCAAGGCTTCAACCTCAGCTATAGCTGAGGTTTGTGTCGGCTTAAAAGATCCTGCTCCTCGTAGAATCTGTCTTGAACACTCATCATGAACACTCCAACCAACACCAATAACCACATGAGGTGAAATCCAAGACGCATCAACAAAACAGCATTTTTGATTAGCTAATTGTAAAACCTGCTGCATGGTTTGTAATCTTCTTGGTTCTACTCCTCTATTAGCTATTGTATTCTCATCACTGCTATTACCTTGAAGATTTGCATTATCATCATATTCCTGCGATTCCTCCCATGATTTCATATCCTGCAAAGCTTTGTTAATGATCATAGGAATGGGAAAACGTCTTTGATTAAAAATGATATCATTTCTGTGTTTCCAAATCCTCCATCCCATAAAGTAAAACAAAGCTGCCTGATCAGGGAGTTCCTGAAAATTGTCCATAAAATCAGTATAATTTCCCATTAACCCTCTTGCACACATGGACTCTAATTCAGGTTTCATTAATGGTGAAAGCTCCCAGACTTCTTTACTTACCCTACACTTAAACAACATATGATTAATAGTTTCTTCCTCTTCCCCGCAAACTGGACACAAACTATCATGTAAAACTCTTCTTTGCTTAAGTCTTGATGCTACAGGAAGAGCATTGTGCATTACACGCCACCAGAAATGTTTTATTTTGGGAGGAACATTTTGCTTCCAGATTGTTTTAAATTGAGAGATTGGAGTGTGAGCGGACTGACCTTTCTGTGCTCTCAAAAGATTATAGCCAGATTTGACAGTATATGCTCCATGATTCGTATACAGCCAAGTAATCCTGTCTGACATCCCTGTGATTGAGATTCGTTGTTGCTTGACCAAAGGGATATCAAGAGGGTGAATTAAAGCTTGCAATTTAGCATCATCCCAATCAAAACCATTTTCTAATAGCAAATCTTTTACCTTCAAATCTGGTCTAATGGCATTTTGAACTGGAATTGGAGCACCTGATGGACATGTAGGGAGCCATGGATCTTTCCAAACCAACACTGTGTCTCCATTACCAATGTTCCACTTAATTCCTTTTCTCAACAACCTGTTGCCTTGAAGTATGCTTCTCCAAGCATAACTTGAGGACCACTTTTGTTTGGCCTCCAGCAATGTTGTTTTTGGGAAATATTTTGCTTTGTGTACTCTTGCCAACAAAGATTCTGGAAACTGCAATATACGCCAACTTTGTTTAGCAACAAGAGCAATGTTAAAATCTATGATATCTCTAATTCCCAACCCTCCAAACTTCTTATTCAAAGTGATCTTATCCCAAGCTAACCAGCTAACTTTAGATCTCTCCTTAGTAGCTGACCAAAAAAACCTTCGAATAACAGCATTGAGACGATCTATTAACTTCTTAGGTAATACAAAACAAGACATACAATAGGTAGGAAGAGCAGTAAGCACAGATTTTATAAGAACTTCTTTTCCAGCCGGAGACAAAAGCTTAGCATACCAATTCTCGACCTTACTAGTCATTCTTTGAACAAGGTAAGAAAAAGTATCAACCTTATTCCTTCCTACAAACTCAGGCAAACCCAAGTACTTCCCAAAACCTCCTACATTTTTAATTGTAGTAGCATTCAGAATAGACTGCTTCAGAACAGGATCAATACCTTTTGAAAAAGTAACAGCTGATTTACCAAAATTCACTTCTTGTCCTGAAGCATCCTTATATACCTTTAACAGAGATATCAAATTAGAACACTCATCTTCACTGGCTTTACAAAAAAGCAAAGAATCATCTGCAAAAAGAAGATGAGAAATAGTAGGAGCAGTTCTACTGACTTGATAGCCTGATATTTGTCCAGTAGCTCGAGCATTAAAAAGCAAAAAAGATAGAGCTTCTGTACAAATTAGGTATAAATAAGGAGAAATGGGATCTCCTTGCCTAATACCTCTTGAAGGAATTATGGTTTGAGTGGGAGTACCATTTATCAAAACTGAATAAGTAACAGATGAGATACATTTCATTATCCATCTACACCATTTATCATCAAAACCCAATCTATGCATCATTTCATCAACAAAACTCCATTCCACTTTGTCAAAAGCCTTGCTAATGTCTAACTTTAAAGCCATATAAGGAGAAGCAAGTTTCCGTGTATTCAAAGAGTGAAGCATCTCCTGAGCTATCAAAACATTATCAGTGATATATCTACCCGGAATGAAGGCTGATTGGTTCTCAGAAATAATACAATTCAAAATCTTTTTAAGTCTCTCAGCCAAAACCTTAGACAACAACTTATATGCAACATTTGCTAAGCTTATAGGTCTAAAATCCTTTACTTCTAAAGGATTCTCCACTTTAGGAATCAAACATATATGGGTATGGTTCATTGCTGGTTCAAGTTCCTCAGTTTCCAAAAAGTTAGCAATGAAACTTACCACCGAATCTTTAACAGTTGTCCAGTTATCCTTATAAAACCCCACTGTTAGGCCATCTGGACCTGGAGCTTTGTCTGCGTTCATCATTTGAAGGGCTTGGTAAACCTCCATCTCTGTTATAGGCTGAATTAACCTCTGATTCATCTCTTCAGTGACTCTAGGCTGAAATGACTGAAGGAAAGAATTTGTAGCAGGAGACACATTAGAATTGAAAATATCAGTAAAGTAGTCAGCTATCAACTCATTAATATCCTCCTGCTTAAAAACCATATGACCAGAAGGAGAAGCCAAAGCTAATATACGATTAAAAGCACGCCTTTGATTAGTTTTAGCATGAAAAAACTTTGTGTTCTTATCCCCTGCTTTTAACCAAAGTACTCTACTTTTAGCCCTCCAAAATTCTTCTTCAAGTCTATAAGCTTGTAATAGATTTGACTTAAGCTCACCAATGATTTGATAATCAATAGTCGAACTTTCATGAGCTTCTTGAATAGCCTTTTTAAGCTCCTTAATACGCTTTTGAGTATTAGTAACATTCTGAGATCTCCAATGAGCTAGTCCTTTTCTACATAATTCTAAAGCTTTACTGAAATTGTGACTAGGGACATTGGAACATTTTGATTCCCAAAGTTGTTTCACTCTATCATTAAATTCAGAATCAAACCGCCATCTTCTATCATATCGAAAAAGTTTCTTTCTCCTCCAAATTTGAGATTTTGTATGAAGAAGCAAAGCCCTATGGTCTGAGCAATTCCATGGCCAAACTTGAACTAAAGCCGATGGATATAGATCAAACCAGTCACAAGAAGCCATAACTCTATCAATTCTAGACCTAACAGTATGAGAATATCTCTTTCCCACCCAAGTGAATTGACCTCCAAAAGATTTAACATCACTCAAACCACATTTGTTGACAAAGTTTCTAAAAGGTAAAAAAGAGTTGTCTGACCTGAATGCACCACCAGACTTCTCATAAGGATACTTGATATCATTAAAATACCAATAGCAAGTCTTCGCAAATGATTATAACAACCTGCATCTACCTGATCAATCATTGTTTTCCATTGCTTATTACGATTAACAACCACAGGATTTCCATAAATATACGACAGACAGAAGCTTTTATCACCTTCCATTACATAAATATCCGTATGATACAGGGTTCTCATCCCAAAAAATTGCTAGTCCTCCCGATAGTCCATTAGCTGGTAAGACAAAAGAGTGAGCATAATTAAGGTCTTACAAAGCATATCTACAACATCATATCCGACTTTAGTTTCAACAAGGAACAGAATATCAGGTATAGAAGACTTCCTGATATCCTTAAGATACTGAATTGTCAAGGTGTTCCTCAAACCTTGACAATTCAGATGCAATATTCTCATGTCTGACCGGGTGGTTTAAGGGAAACCACCAAACCTTTGCGAGTTTGGGTGTTGCCACTTGAAGCACTACTTGTTGATTCAACTGCCTTTCCTTCAACCTTTGTATTTTTACAAGAAACTTTCTTCTGAACCGGCAGTGCAATTTCCATATCTGTTTCATCCACCTTTCGCTTAGTTCCCTGAGCAGAAGAGCCCCCCATAAGAACATCCTCAGCAGTAACAGCTACTGCATCATTCTCAGCTATAGCACCAGAGTTCTCTGCTTGTTGACAAAAGCCCTGCTCCATTAAATACTCAGATATTGGATGTAAGATCAAAGGCAATGATCCTGAACTTTCTCCTAAATCCTGTCCCGAGTTCAATCCTTCAACAGCTGCTCTTCTTTCTTTATTAGTGACAAAAGGATCATGACCAATCTCCATAAGAGCTCCGGTTGTGGCTGAAAGAGTTGAAGCTTTTGGACACCTATCATATCCATGTTGCAAACTACCACAGGTAGGGCAAAACTTTTGCAACTTCTTATACTTGAACTCCAATTCAACAGGCTGTGAAGAGTTCAGAATTTGGACTTGTCGAACCAGAGATATTTCACTAGCTATATCCATCACAACACGAACCTGGGCTTCAGCCGGCTTCTTAAGATGTAGTACGGGTTCAGTGATACGAACTTCCTCAACATGACCTATCTTGGAACCAATACTTTCTACTATATGATGCCTACGAAACTCCTCAGGCAGCTTATAAATCCTAACCCAAAATGGTATAGTGGATAGAAATTGAGGAGAGTTCCGATTAATCCAACGGTCTACCGCTACCATCCAACCTCTATATTCATATGGGGCATTATCAAGTACAGACAGTAACTGATGTTCTTTAGTAAAATAAAAGTTAACCGTACCATCATCATTGACCTTAGAATCCACACACCCTTTAGCTTCCCAAGAAGCTTGAAGAACTCTTTTAATTCCAGCCGGATTTTGATGTTCAAGATTCAAGCCCTTGACCACTAAACACAACTGATGTTCCTTCTCAAACTGATTTTGAGCGTCTAAATAAACATCCCATTTCTCCTTGTCAGATCCCAAGCGAATCTCTTGCAACATTTCCCAAATCTCCTTTTGTGGTTGCATTTTCAGATCTATAGCGAAGAGAAGAAAGAAACTGAACGAAATAGAAGAAGGAAACTTAGATTTGCTTTAGATTTGAGAGAAATCAGTCTAAGAGAACTGGAGATTGAAGATCGATCGAGATCGAAAAGTGAATCGCAAAGTCTCCTGAAGGTTCGCGAAAGTCTCGGTTCCAAAAGTGGTCTTTGTCTATTATCATCAACTTTCTTATGAATCGATTAATTTAAGAATTTAGTAAAATGACTACCTCTTCCATCTTTGTTTTATTATTATTTTTTTTTTGATCGAAATTATTTATGTAAATGACAACAAAACAATCTAGTGATATATATATATATATTACTTATTTTAGAAATTCAATCCAAATTTCCATGCCATGTAAATGCTCAATTAATCGATTTATCTTTTCTTGGTCGAATTCCTTTTTCTACTTTTAATTAAAACCCGTACCATAAATCTGTGTTTTTGGACCAATTAAACTTGTAAACAAAAATTTTCTTAATCACTTGATTATTTTCTTCATCGGTTGATATTTTGTTTTATTTTAAGTGTATGTTTTTGTTGTTTTACAAAAATGAAAACAATCTCTAGATTGGATTTTATACTAGTTCGTTGTCGAGATGTTTGTCTAAATTTAATAAAAAAATCATATGATGACAAACACACCTCTCTGGTTAATATGTATGCCATGAAAAAAATGAATACCCCATGATTTAATTTAGTTGAAATTTTGTTTTCCATGTCACAAAATCAATATCTCTTATTTCAAAATAGGACCATAATTTAATTTCAACCAACCGTACTAATATAATATATTATTAGAATCTTTTTTTTATAATATTTAGAGCTTGTAAATGTATATTTTACAAACTAAGGTCATTGCATAAACAGATCTCAATAAACGGATATTTAGAGCTTGTTACCAACTCGTGCACGATAAAATACTTTAGAGAGGACTCGTTTACCTCCACGACGATTTTGAGTAGTTATTTCAAACAATTTAGATGTTAGCGGATTAAGTATTATGTGTTTAGCTTCAAGTCTCAAGATTCATTGTCTTGTTAGTCCTAAAACAATACAATCTAAAAGCAAAATATTATCATTAACAAATACTCCTTTCATTTTTTTGTCAATTATATAAGCGGTTCAAAAACTGGATGGTAAAACAAATGATTTACTATGATCAACAAATACTTAAGTTTTTGTGTTTTTATACATGGATTTAAATTCAAATAATGATACTAGGGCTAATGACTAGGTTATATATCACAATCAGTCTTATTGAATAGTACTATTTATGGGAAAAAATAGAATATAATATAAATATATTGTGAATAATTCGCAGTTCGGCTGATTTAATTTTGTGATATGATAGATCGTTTTTCTCGTAATAATGCACATCTATCATTGTTTTAAAGACATTTATAGACACAATGGCATGTCAAGTTTCTTATCCCGCATCTACCAACCCCTTTCCTCTTAATGCTACACATATCAGCACAAATGCCTTTGTTACATGGCTGACTAGTGCTGGTAAACGACCAATCGTCAAGACAATTTTGATTGATATCATGACAATAGTAGTTTTTTGTGTCTAGAACTTCAGAACATGTTTTTTGTCTTTGTGTTTCCTTCACCATTCCTCCTATAATAGTAAATATTTCACACACAAAATATCAATTACTATTTCTATAAATATGATATAAATTTGCATAAAAAACTAGAAAAACGTCAATTTTAAGGGAGTAAAACATATGATGAGAAAGAAAAAAATATGTAAGGCCTCAAAATTTACAATCAATTTTACTAGAAAATGACAATAATATGTTCTTGACAATTTAAAGAAATAACATGTTTTTGACGATGTATAAAAAAAATATTTTTTACATATAAACTTTTACGAAATTATACTTATATTCTAAATAATTGTTAGAATGTCAATAAAAAAAACAATGAAACTGACTAAAAAAAAGTTCTTATTTTAGCATGTAAGTGGTTTCAAACTTGAGATGAAAATCTAAAAAAAGTATTTACTTTAATATTTACCACTAGACCACAATAGATTTTTAGAAAAATGAGACAATATTATTTGGACCATAAGCGAATGCCTTTATTAATACATGATAGGCACGATCCTGATCGTAATTATATTTTCGGCTTTAATTTATGGATATATATTTTTATGTGAACGATCCGATCTATGATATCTTCTAACATGATCTTTTTCAAAATTATTAAATATTAATTTAAGAAAATGACATGTTCTTGACAATTTTAAAAAAAAAATATGTTATTAACAATGTATAAAAATAATGAAAAGATTGTCAATATAAATACAAACCTATAGCAAGGATTGTGAAAATGGTTAGAATGATGACCGAAAGTGAAAAGGATTTACTCATCTGGAACAAATTGGATAATGTTTGCTTTTTTTGTCAACTTTGTTTTGGTCAAAGAATTGATGATATTTTAAAAGTTAAAGAAAAATAAACAAAATTTAAGTCATTTGTTTCCTTGAAATTTGGTCTCAAAGACATTGTTGTCCATCAATTCATTTTTTTTTTGTTAGCTTAACATGTAAAAAAATTTAGGACCACTTGTTTCAACAACATTATAAGCAATATTATAAAAAAAATATATAGACGATTTTACTCTTTTGATACATTCAATTTAAATTATCACATTTAATGCATATTTCTTACAAATTCTTCGTAAAAAAAACTCTCGTCAATGGTATTCAGGCGCATATATATAACTTAGTAATATCAGTATATATGTAAATGCGCACACGTGTTATGTTTATGGCTTCGGTGGATCCAAATTATTAGTATTTTTTTATTCCTTCCTTTTTTCTTTTTCTATTTTTTTTAAATTTGGATTTTCTTCCCCTTCTTCGATTTGGAAATTTTGAGTTTTTTTATCTTCTCATCTCTGGATTTTTTGGATTAAAAGTTGTCTGCTTTCTTTGCGTTTGGTGTTAATATTCATCTGGGTAATGCAAAAAAAAACAAAAACTTTAGCGAAATTTGTAGATCTGATTTGTTTCCATTTGATTCTGAGGTTTTTTGCACTATGATTTGGTACTAGATTAGATCTGATCAAGACTCTTCATTTCTTGTTTTTTGTTTCTGTTGGATTTAAGTTTCATCATAAGATTAGGAATATGAAACATTTCTTGAGTAATTGAGTTCTTTTTTCTGGAATGAAAATAGTTTTGAGATTATATAAACATGGAAGGAATCATTGTGAGAAGAGTTATCCCATCTGATAACAGTTGTCTCTTCAACGCAATTGGGTAATTTATAAGCTTTTTTTTCAGTCAAGAACAAGTTTTTATAGTTCTTGTGTGTTTTGAGGATTCTGTTTTATCTTTTACAGTTATGTAATGGATAAGGACCAGAAGAAAGCTCCTGAGCTAAGACAGGTTTCTCTCTTCATCTATTTTTAGCTTCCTTTGGTTGCATTCAGTGTAGCTTAGAGGTTGATTTTGATTTGGTTAATATCCAGTTCAAAACTTGAGTAGGTTTATGGAAGGAATGTTCCTACTTCCGGTAGTCGTTTTGTGAGTTAACTGAGACATTAGATTGGTGGTATTTTTTTGCTAAGGTGATAGCTGCAGCAGTTGCAAGCGACAAGGAGAAATATAACGAAGCGTTTCTAGGGAAGCAAAATGAAGAATATTGTGCTTGGATTCTCAATCCTGAGAAGTGGGGAGGTATCTTTGCCTAGATCGTTGAATAACTCCGTGTTTGCTTACATATGGTTATGAATCTAGTATATATAATGTTGGTTTCTGTTCATGATCTTTCAGGGCTAATGTTGTGCTTGATCTTTGCAAGGTTCATCATTAGGTATTGATAAGTGTCTTTTCATTTTCTTTGGTTTTTTGTAGGTGCGATTGAGCTTTCGATATTAGCAGATTATTATGGTCGAGAAATTGCAGCTTACGATATTCAAACTAGTCGATGTGACTTGTATGGACAGGTATCATCAAACTTCAAACATCCATAAAAACTTTAAAAATATCAAGCAGTAGTTTTGCTTTTGCAGACGAAAAACTACAGCGAAAGAGTTATGCTAATCTATGACGGTCTTCACTACGATGCTCTCGCTGTAAGTTCATATATTTCTTCATCGATAAAAAAAATAGGTAACTTTGATAATCAAACTGTTGACTTAATCATTAATTCCTTGTTACAATTTTCCAGTTGTCTCCATTTGAAGGAGCAGAGGAAGATTTCGATATGACTATATTTCCGGTTGGTAAAGATAGATCCATCGGATCAATCGAAGGGCTTGTTCTAAATCTAGTAAAGGACCAACAAAGGTTAGTATATAAGTGTTAACCATAGATTTGTTAAAAGTTGCTTAAGGAAACAAGAATAAAAGGCCTGTGATTTGGTTTTTATCTGTTTCAGGAAAAGGAGTTACACAGATACCGCAAACTTCGCTCTGCGCTGCGGTGTATGTCAAATCGGTGTTATTGGACAAAAGGTCATTTGCTTTGTCTCCTTATATTCTTCATTAGGTTTTGCTTCATTGATCTTTGAGGTTAAATTTGTGAAACATATAATTGAAATTGAAAAACAGGAAGCTGTGGAGCATGCTCAAGCAACTGGTCATGTCAACTTTCAAGAATACAAATAAAAGAATGATTTGATTTGATTCTTCCATACAAATCCAAGAAAAGGGAAAATAAAATACAAAAATACGATGTCTTTAAATTTTAATTGTCTGTTTGTTAACAAATTCAAATTTATAGTCTGTTGTTGTACAATTATCTTCACGCCAATAATGTCATGAAAAAACAAAAATTGAACATATTTGTCTTCATTTTCTTTGGATTTAATAAACAAAAATCGCCATTATATATGTAGAGTAGCTTTTTAGCCTTATAGATTTGGTGAATTTGCAGGAAAGTAATAACTATATATTATAAAAATTTGATGTATAAGTTTCTAAGGAATATTAGCCTTCTCTTACTCTGCTAAAGGTTTTTGTTTCTTCCATAATGACATTAGAGTACACATTGCTTAATTGCTAATGACCAAATTGACATACATAATCTAAACTCCGGTCTAAACGGCTTGCCTGGCTCTGACTACTTCACCGGGACATTATTACTTCATACAGAATCAGAAACCGGTGAGAGATCAGAGAACCGCATGCAGTGCCCCGGGATGAAAATCTGGAACCAGAGCAGTATTGCCTCCCTAAATCTTTTGCTTAAGGACATGCTTTAACTGAACCTTTTGGCTTTCGATTCGTGCTTCGATGAGTTTTGCCTTCAAACTATTCTTCTGTGCACCTCTAGGCCATTCTATGCAACCTTTCATTCCTCCACGGTTTACATGAGGATGATTTGCGGAATCCGGTGAGGAGCTCCATTGTCCAACCAAATCCATCATCGGGCTGAATCCGCCTTTGCTCGAGCCTCTATCCGGTGAAACCATTCCTACGCTTGATTTCCTTCCGTTTGAAACCCTTCCTCCGTTCATACCTTCCATTGATATTACCTTGTAGTTGCTATCTCTATCTCCATTATTGCTCGCACCTGATGATCTCCAGAGTTTTGCTATTGATGAAACCTTTTTGGTTGACCTTCTTGGAATCGAACAAACTTCGCTTATTTCTGTGGTTGGAGTCATTGTCTCTTCCCAACCTTTGCCTAAGAACTCTGTACCAAGACTCGAGGCGTTGCTGTCTCGGTGATGGTGATTGTTGTCGTTGTTCACAGATGGAATGCTTCCATCAGGTGAGTAGCTAGATCCTTGTTCTTCGAGATGGCTAACTGTTTCCCAACCGCTATCATCTTCTTCGATGTCGCCGTTCTGGTTAGCAAAAGCATCTGAATGTCTCCCTTTCTTGTTGATCCTGTTGACGTCTGGACTCACTGTATGAACTTTAGAACCGTGGCTGGTTGGACTGTAAGCAACAGATTTCTCCATTTCTCTAGCATGGGCTTCACCGAGATTCATTTCTTCGAATACAGAGTAGATATCATCCGGGTTTGCAGGCTCATATGTAAATTCCTTGATTTCTTGGATATTAACCGATGCAGCGGTTTCTCTTAATAACTCTGCCTCTCTCACCTCTTTGACATCTGTAACGATATCTCTTGACCTAAGGAAAGAATCCAAATCTGCTACAAGCTTGTTCATTTGTGAGTACCTTTCCTCTAGTGCTACTTTGGCATCAATAAGCTTCATCTGGACACGTTCCTCACGCCATACTTCAGCCATCTGCAGCATTCTTCTTTCATCGTCTACTTCTTCTCTGAGGCTCATGGATTCTCTCTTCAACGCGTCAATCTCAGCTTTATCTTCTCCTATTTCCTTGGCAAGTTCATCGCAAACTTCCTCAATCAGTTCTCTCGCCTTCCTTTCCTTTTCACAATCCTGCATGTAACGCTTCACAGCTAACTTTGAATCTGCAAGCTCGTTGACTAATTTATGATTGACAATTTCTAATCTCTGACGGGTTTTCTTCTCCCTGCTCATATCAGCTTTCATGTCATCAATGATTGCTCGGACCTTCTCATGCTCTCTGCTCCGCCAAGCAGCCCTCTCCTCACTAACTTTCCTCAAGAACTGCTCAAGCTTCTTTTTGTGAGATCGCTTCTCACTCTCGAGATCTTCAATACGAGCATGTGCTTCTTCCAGCTCTACCTCAAGGGAAGAAACCAATGACACAGCATTCACTTGTTGATCAATACGCTTCATGTTGCTATAAATTTGATGTACTTCATCCATTGTATCCATGCAGACAGGATCCCATTTTGTCGCCCCCTCCATTGCCGAGTGGGGAAATGGCATTGAAGGCTCGAGCTGACAAGAAAACAATATAAGACTCAAGGTCAAGAAATCATTAATAAGTTACATAAAAAGAACCTTAACAGACAAGAATAGCTCATCAGAGAAACGTATAGAGCTCCCTGCGTTAGAATATACAAGTTAAACAGTTCTATCAAGCCTTTGCGGGTTTTATTATACCCATTGCCCAAAAAGGTAAGACTGGAAAAGGCCTCAGAACTAGCTAAGAAGCCACTCGAACTCTCAGATTCATAATCTCAATCTCATTTAAGTTTTTCCTTTTTGAACTCTTCAATAATACCAATAACTCCGCAATCAAATATACCACTCAATGAGAACACCTTTATTGGTAAGATTCTAGGGGGGAGGTGATATAAAGAAAAGTATAATGACACAGAGTGTTCTGATTCTAGACCAATAAATTCGCAATCGAATACAGTATATGTATGAGACAGTGTTTAAACTAAGCTCCAAAACTCAACAACAGCTCCTGTGATTTCCAAAGTATCTCTGCCTGATGTTTACATACACCTATTTGTTTAGCTAGAAGATTAGGAAGATCAACACACCTTACACAAAAATCCATTTTTCGTCGTAGCAATAGTGCTAGGGTTTGGCCTTATCTTGTTGCTTTGACCTCCAGAAGGTTTCTCACTATGGTGATAAAGAAATGGAACTCCCATGTATCCACCAACACCTCCCTGCAGGGTAACAACAACAAGATAAACCTTAATCAACATAAATTTCTTTCTCCATATCAACACTTCCCAGATCTTTACTATATCCAAGACTACCTACAATCACTCAAGATTTTCTAATTGCATATATGTTTATCAAGCAGTGGTAGAAACATTGAACTTCAAAGCTAAGCAATCACCAATTCAGGTAATAATTTGTGATTGATCACATACTTTGAATACACAAATTCTACAAATGTAAATGAATAACATTATTAGATCTCGAGGAACCAGAAAATTCCAAAAAAAAAATATATATACCTGAAACCCTAATCCCTCTTTCCCCTTTCTATCTCCGCCGCTAGAAACCACGTCGGGTACTTGTAACCTCCATAGCCCAGCGGCGAGTTTCCTAACAGAGACAGGACGCGAAATCCTCCTCCGATCCTTACGACGAGTCGTTTCTCTCTCAACCTCGTAATCATCGTCTTCTACAACGTCGTGTCTCTCCTTATTCCGATCTTCAACTTTCCATTTCAAAAGAGGAGTCTCCGGTCGACTTCGTCTCCCACTAGGAGCACCGGATCTTCGATGACGAGTCAAACTCGGATTCCGTGCTCTACGTCTAGTGACTACTGTAGTAGTAGTAGTAGTAGTAGCTGCTCTTTGTATAGCTTTGAGATCTGAACCGTTAGTGAATAGATTCGTCTCCGATTCCAAAGACGGTAATGTCGCCGTCGTATACGGCTTTCCGGTGACTTTCATCTGTTCTTCCACTTAATCACCGCCATAGACAAAGGTGATTCCAACGTGAAGAACCAACCAAAACGAAAAAAGCTCGAGGAATCACGAGACGAAAATGCGTGACACAGAGAGATAGAGAGAAAGCTTGAGAGTTCGTGAGAGTCTTGTGACTGAAACGAGAGAGAAGAGAGAGATGATGAGTATATGTATACATGTATACGTATATTCACAAAAATCTATGCGTATTTGGTCAACGGTATATGACTAAAACGACGTCGTATATGTTTCGAGTGGAGCACACGCGCTTTTATGGCGCGTGGGTATGGTTTATTGTTTTGGAGGTGTTGCAGAGAGACGTTGTGATGTATGATTAAAGAATGGAGAAAAATAATTGGTCTATGTGTTGTTTTAATAGTTACTATAAAATATCAAATGAGATTATCTTAATGAAAAGTATTAAAATAGTAAATTATGTAATGGATAGTGTATTGCAATGCATAAGCTTTTAGATCTCAATTTATTTTATTTTCTATAAACAAAAAATGTTGGATTATTTTCTATAAAATGTGTATCACCCAAAATAAAATTATGAAATGGATAGTGTATTTTCTAATGATTTTCAAAATGTGGTTAACCAATTATATCAAACAAAACAAAAACTTTCTTGAACATGCAATGCATTTTAAGTCAATTAGATCTCAATTTTAATTTTCTATATACAAAATGTTGGATTGGTTTTTTTTTTTTTTTTTGTAATTTGACTAGGAAACAAATTAAAGAGACGACGAAGAAGACATCAAAAGGTATCCTAAGTGAAGATGTCGGATTCATCAGCCTCCACATGATCTCTATATTTCACTTTTTTACTTGTAACAATAATAAAATAAAAAATACAATGATGATTCCTTTCCAATTTTTTTATTTCTAATTAATAACATATAACTTTCTACTAACCCTACGCAATAGATATAAACATCTCATATGTAATTTTTTGGGATATATTTGTCATCATCAAAATCTAAACAATGTATGATTTTGACAACTTTTATTTGTCACGTATAACTCAATTTTGATAATAATTTCTATATAATAAAAATATAAAGTTTGTAATTGATTCTTGACAATCACTATGTAATAATCCATCTTAAATTTTAAGAGAATTTCTAAAACTCATGTTTGACACATTTGAATTCAAAATAGGTACGTTTAAATCAAATAAAATTCAAACAGAAAATCAAATAAAACTCAAACACAAGCATGTATCGTTAAGTTTCACGTCTCAAACAAAATATTGTGTCTTTTTTACAAAAAAACAAATCATTGTGTTTTATTAGAATTAAATCGTTTAAATATTGACATTCTTCGATTGGCAGAAAGCGAATTTCATGCATCGACAGACGTCCAAAATACTATACCGGAGGATGGACATAATACATAAGGAGAACTACAGGTACTGGTTTGGTCGCATACCCATATGCGGTGTCAAGTGGATGGTTCGTGGAAAGAAACAAATCTAACTTCAGGGCTGGGATGGTGTTGTTTCGAAGGTGAGCATCATGTACTACTAGGAAAGCAAGAAATAAGTCACCGAAGATCTCTATTACATTCGGAGATGAAAACTCTTATTTGGACTATGTCATCGATGCTCTTGAGAGATGGACTGCCAAGAGTTTGAGACAGACTCCTCTTATTTGGTGCATATCTTGCGGTATCTAGAGTAATGGTCTACGTTCTCCATTCTATCAGCTAGATTCAGAGATTTACAAATCTGTTTTTTCCGATTTTCTTTATCTTTGATATCTCGTTTTCTTATTTAAAGGCGAATTATTTATTCCGTTCTGCACGTACTAGAGCTTTTAATCTTTTATTTGTAAGCAACACTCCAGTCAATTGGTTAATCAATTGTAGTTGCATATTTTAATTATAATTTTGGTTAAAAAAAATATATTGAGGACTTTAAAAAATTGTTTATGGTTTTTAAGTAGATGGAGTCATTGGTGAAACATTTTTTTGATAATAATCTCTTTGCCAAATAGAGCATCACAGTGATGTATAAGTATATATAGTAAAATCAAATTATGTATACCACAGTACATTTTAATTAAGAATAACTGAAGAAGAATAGGTCAACAAAAGCTATGCACGTTGGATTGCCCACCAAACTTTTAATAAAGAATTAGTATTATCTATTTCATATTTATATATTAGTAGCTATAATAATGAAGTTTTATAGTATATGATCATGGAAACAATAGTTAATTAATGGGTCAGTCTCTTTAAATGTGCCATCTTTGGGTACTTCCCATGCCATTCCTTGTTCTTGGTGTTTCTCATTAATTTGAATAATTATTTTTTTTCTTTTTTTTTCTTGTAACCCTAATCCCATCTTCTATCACTCGACTCGTTTCCACGTACTTTTTCCATATTAATATAGTAATATAATATTCTCAATCAACTAGTTTTTTATGTTAATAAATAAATAAATATGATGACGGTGTGATTAGATTATTTAAGTGTTTTTTCCAAATATAACTCATTTTCCATCCAATTGCTTGAGTTAACTTTGTCTAATTATTCTACTAGATATATCAAATATCGAATGTAATATATTGTCAACTTAATTTGGAAATAATTTAATACCAACTTGAAAATATATGTCATTAGATGTTTTTTCTTTTGGGTTCGAATCCATTAGTGTAATTGTGTAAAGGATATTGTCATTTTTGCAAGATTTTTGACCACACCATAATTTGATTCCACTTCAATGTAAAACTAGGATTTAACCTTTGGTACACCACGGGTCTATGTTTTTTTAAAATTTTTATATCTATTTTATTTTAACGTTTGTATTGTTAGAATATCACATTGGTTACTTTATTTTAACGTTTGTATTTTTTGTATTTTATCTTTGTTTTAATTGGTTTGAATCTCTGAGTTTAGTATAGACTACGATTCATTTTTGTATACATCAGTTTCTTATATCAGAATATAAATGCTATGACGTAATTCTACAGAATAGCGGATTATTCAGAATATCGAATATATAAAAGACAATAGGATAATTCTTTGTTTGATAAGTTAAACGCACATCATAGTAATACAAATATACCACACCCAAACAAAATACCAACAACTGATAACTTTACAGACTTTAAAAAGAAGACATTAAACCACATAACAAACTTCATAAACATCAAAATCCTTTCCAATTTATATCATCTAATAAGTAATAAGCTTTTAAGACCCGTGATTTAGGAGTTTATTGTCGATTTAATTTGTTTCCATAGAGGGACGTTTCGATTTAGGAAGAGAGAAGAACCTTTTAAGACCCGTGATTTAGGAGTTTATTGTCGATTTAATTTGTTTCCATAGAGAGATTTTTCGATTTAAGAAGAGAGAAGAAGCTTTTAAGACCCATGATTTAGGAAGAATGATGAATATTTTCGATCATCTAATAGGTAATAAACTTTTAATACTCGTGTATCATAAATTATTGTCGATTTAATTTGTTTCCATAGAATGACTTTTCGATTTTTGATTGGGAAATATCCTAAATTAGGAGTGTTTGGAATTTGATTGGCAATTCCAATCGAATAGATAATTCATGTTATTTATTTCGTACTATTTTGTTGAACGTAATTAATGAGGAAAACATTAAATACAAATCGATAATAAAAATTTAGGTCTTGCATATTTCAATTATAATAAATACTAAATGATTTTCCGCGTTATACACGAATTAATATTTTCAAAAACCAAATAAACTAAAAAATATTAATAATGATATAGAAATATGTTTAACAATTCATGGTTAAAAATTGTTAGTAGTGTTCAATTTTAGATTTTGTTTTGATTTGTATATTTTTTTTCTATTTTAAAGTTTATGTTTATGAATAATAGATATAAAAATTAAAACAAATATTAAAACGATCTACTATGGTTTTGGTTCGTATTCAAAAATATATTTGCTAGAATCGTTTGAGATTTATTACAATATTTGAGTTGATCCGTGAGATTTGTTGGATTAAAATAATTATTTAATATTTAATAAAAGATTAATTCGTTATTTAATATTTATTCATAATATTAATAAAAAAAATTATTATAAACGACATGAGTTACAGACGTTTTCTTGTTTGGGCTTTATATATCAAAAACAAAGTGTTGTGTTTGAGTTAATAAGAATAAAAATATTACTGATTATTTGGAAGAGTGATTGTGGAGTTGACATGTAAGCAAATTCCACAAAATCACTTTCTAAATAATGTATGGGATCATTGCAAAATGTCATTTTTGGTGTGCACATTTGCAAGAATGCCACTTAGGAGTGTTCATTTGCAAAAATGTCACTAATTAAAGATTTTTAAAACCTAAATCTTTAAATTATAAACTCTAAAAATGATTTGACCCTTCAAACCTCTTAAACTCTCAAAACTAAATTCTAATATAACATAGTTAACCCAAACATAAATGATATAATGAAAAAATAATTTTGAAAAAGTGACACTTTTGCAAAGATTTTGAAAATGTGACATTTTTGAAAAATGGTAATTAAAAATTAGCATTTAAAAAGTGGTATTTCTTAAAATTTCTCATAATATATAAGGGATCATGTTTATTTTGTTATTATGCTCAAATCTGCAGTTTTTTGTAATTTTGTAGGCACTACTACTTTACTATTTCAAAACTATTGAAGATCTATTTGGTATACACATTTATAGACATTAAAATCTCAAACGCACATATCTTTTTATATATTTTCATCTTGATCTCATTATATCAAATTTTGGTTCACATTTTTTTATTAAAAACAAATTGTAAAATTAAAGAGAAACGCCAACAAAAAAAAAAAAAAAAAAAAAAAACCATATATATCCATGTATATATTCGCGACATCGATGGACTCTTGTTCAATATGCATGCTCCTCAATTTCACATTTCACATATCAAAATCATTTGTCAGGTTCATTCACAAACACTACTCTCGTCTTGTCACAATCTTAGTTAAGATAGTACATATTAAATTTGTACCACCTAATTATGTGTCACATTTAAATCCATTGTTGGGCTCATTTTGAACCGATAATAATTAACTAATTTAGTTAATTATTTCCTCTGTCTCAAACTAGCTATTTCTGTTGAATGTTGGCAAAACAAAGAGATAAACATAGTTAGTAATTTCTTGTTATCTCAAGTTCTTACGTCTTGTCTCGAAAACATGCCTTCATTACGGGCCTTATGGCCCAATTATAGTTTCCCACTTCTCTTCTTAATTTTAACCAAATATGATTTCATTAATCACAATTATACATTAATCTCGGACCGCAACTCGGATTAATCTTCGAAAACTCGGACCAGAATTCAGACTAATCTCCAAAACTTGTAAAAAAAAAACAAATATTGTTGTCACTTAAAATGTTTGCATTGACCAAGAGGAAAATCGCATCAATTTTTCGTAGATGGTAGAATTCGATTTAAGCATTTTATCATTGCACCATAACCATAAACACTCTTTCTTTACTAATGTATCGAACCAACAACAATGAATTACAGGACTCATTGTTTATGATAATATTTGTTTTGTTAAGTATATTAAAAGAATCAATAAAACCTCAAATAAATTCATATGAATGAGTTCACAGAACATCATTTAAGACAGACCAAAGTATAAAAAAAAAAAAATTAACCCTAATATCTTTCTTAACAACTTTTTGTAACCCCCAAGTAAAATAAAAACTTAGCAAAATTCATGTGGGCTTTGTAAACCCACTTTTGTTCTTCAACTACTTTGCCATGTGATACCCTTTTCTTTTTTCTTCACACTAATTTAAGTCATATAAATGTATTCCTCGCGTTCCAAATATAAATTAACTACAAATAACAAAATTAAAGAGTGTAATGCGTAAAAGAGATCATGAACGTAACATGCATTATAAAACATCATCATCAATCCATGCAAGAAAAACATGAACACTTACCAAATCTTTCTCTCTCTTTCAAACTTATAAATACTCTTCATTAATTACCCATATCAATCAGAGATCTAGTTAATTAACTTCATTACAAATGATCACCTCTAAGTTATTATTATTACTATATGTCTTATCTTTCTTCCTCATAAACTCTCTTCTTCAAGTTCTTGGTCATTATGACAAACTAAACACAACAACCTCTTCATGGCTCAAGAACCAAACCAAATCAGCTACAATGTCAAATTGGGGTAGGTCAAAGCCACCAATGTGTAAACCATGGACTTGCAAACGATCCGGACCACCAGGGGCTCGAATGAGATGTTGTCGTAGCCAATGTGTTGATGTCTTGTCCGATCCAAATCATTGTCGATTCTGTTTCAAGAGTTGTCGGTTCGCTTTGTCTTGCTGCGATGGAGATTGTGTGGACACGAATAATGATCCGTCTAATTGTGGACAATGTGGGAACGAGTGTGAATCTGGTGCACCTTGTGAGTTTGGTATGTGTGGCTATGCTGCTCCTTCGTCACAGCCTCGAAAACGTCATCGTCGTCCTAAGTTTCATCGGCCACGACCACCTCCTTCTCCGGATAGTGATCATGGTGGTGGTAAACTTTATGATGATCATGATGATGAATAAATCGTATAACGTGGTGAGATACTTGATGAGATCGAGTGTTTGAGTTTAACTACTGTTGTTTTTCTCGATGAATTTTATTTGTAATGATAATAATTTAGTTTTATTTGAATATGTGTGGTTTGTGTTTTGGGTTCGTTGTATTTTGTGTGGTGTCCTTTGTAATGTTATATTTTCGTTCCAATTGTGACGGTCGATTTATAAATGAAATTTTTTTAAAAAGTGTTTAACTAACCGCGTTTTTTAAAATTTTTATTGTTTTATCAATAAAAACATTTTTGTGGTTTTTTTATAACTAACTTAAAAAGAAGTTGTGTATCGTTCGGTATGATATTACATTTTTAATTTATAAAAAGGATTCAATCTTTTATGGGTTTTTTATTAAAAGAATGTTTAGAATTGTAGTAATATAAATGTAAAAAAGTTTACATATGCTGTAAAACCTCTTACATTTTGTAGAAGAATGATTGCATGTTTTTTTTTAATCATCATTTAAATTAAAGTTAAAACATGAGATATAAAATAAGGGATAATTACTAGAATAGTCTTAATAAATAAAATAATTATTAGAATAATCTTTACAAAATATCAAAATCTAACAAATGTCATAAAAGACATATAAGCCTTAGTAAAATGTTTTTATTACGAAAATGTCATTCTAATTTAAAAAAAATCAAAAAAAAAATCAAAAGTTTGTTTGAAACCGCGGCCGCGGAGGCTGCGAAAGCACCGGAGATACGCTCGGACGAAGGTGTGCCGCCGGATTTAGCTAAAATTGGATTAAAAATCAAAAGTTAAAAAAAAAATTTGAAATCTTTTGATTTTTGATTAGAAAAAAAAAATATAATGTTATATCTACTAGTTTTAGGCTAAATCCCGTTGAAAACAAGTTAAAATACAGTAAAAACGAGCTAAAAAGTGACTGGCCGCCATTGTTAGGGTTTGACAGCTTTTGGGTTGATGGAGATGATGAATGGTAAATTACGATTTTACCATTTTTGAATAAGTCTACCACTACTATAAATAAGTCTACCACATAGTATAAATCTACCACTATTACAAATAAGTCTACCAAATATTGTAAATCTACCACTATCACGACTATAAATAAGTCTACCACATATTATAAATCTACCACTACTATAAATAAGTCTACCATCGCTAACAATCAATAAGTCTACCGATCAACAAATATAAATATACCAAGGAAGGTAATAAGTTTACTACATAATATAAATCTACCGCCACTATAAATAAGTCTACCATCGCGACAATCAATAATCTACTGATCACAAAATTAAGTCTACCAAACCCGAATTTAAATCTACCATGAAGGCATTTAAATCTACCACTAGTAATTAATCTACCATCACATAGAAATAAATCTACCACTCAACAATAAGTCTTGTAACACTCCGACCGCCGTCGAGCTATCCGTATGCAAGGGAAATCCTCATCCCCACGAGAGAAATCATCATCTCTCAATAACATACAGGGAAAATCTTCATCCCTCAAGAGAAATCCTCATCTCCTAATGGGCCCAACGCCCACTCTCGGCCCGTGGACCCACCCCTGTCCGACGGTCGGTGCGTTAGTCCGGGAGGCTCGAAAGACTTATTTACTAACCCTGCAAATCACCACGTGATCTTTCCCCGTGTTTTTGTCCCCACTCACACGGTACTGGAAATGACTTCCCAGTAGGTCACCCATCCTTAAATTGCTCCAGCCCAATCACGCTTAACTCTGGAGTTCTCTGTGGATGTGTGACGGAAAAAAATAAGTGCACTTTGGTGATATAGGTAGCCAAATCAATTCTCTTAACCCTCTTCGCAAGCACCAGATATTTCAGAAACCGGAATGTTACAAGTCTACCGAGATAAATCTACCATTCGACAAATAAGTCTACCATTCAAAAACAAATCTACCATTGATGGCAATAACTCTACCACTCCAAAACATCTCTACCACTGTCTAAAAATAAGTATACGGAGATAAATCTACCACTCAACAATAAGTCTACCATTCAAAAACAAATCTACCGACCACTAAATAAATCTACCAACCACTAAATAAATCTACCATCACGTGACCGGTAGACTTATTCGCTTTTGGCGGGAAACTCATTAATGACAGTTTCGTAAATACGTTTTTTGTTATCAAAGGAAATAAGGGCAAAACATGTTTTAAAAATCTTTCAAGATTATTTGAGTAATTATAAAAGATTATCATCAAAATTGTCAAAAAAACCATTTATTAAGACTATTTTAGTAAATCTCCCATAAAATAATACAAACCTACTCCATGTCTATTTGTTTTCTTAAAACATAAAACACACAAATGAAAACGATCAAGTATAGATGAACCAAGTATTTGAACCAAGTAGTTAGACTATAACCAGTAGGTAACCAGAATTTTGGTTGGGTTATTGGCACTTATGACTAACCAACTCACCAACCAATCCATCAATAGAGAGAGAGAAGCCTGACGCTCTCAAGTGCCGATGACAGTGTTGAATTATTCATAATATAATCCAATTTAGCTAAGTTTATATATATTGTGGACAAAATATAATGCATGTTATAATTGAGTTTATCCAAATTGTAACCAGTTGTAAACTTGTAATTGAGTGTATACATGATACTAAAACCGGATTTAAAAATGATGTAGTTTGATTAGTATATTTTGGAATAATGTTTATATGCATTTTCGTAATATGAATGTTACTGACTTTATACATATTATAGCCGAAATTATAGATGTCGTTATAGAATTGGATTATATTTAAACAACTCATAACTGAGTTTATCAATGTTGTACTTGTACCCATATTTTTACATGTTGTACATAGATTTATATATGTCAGACATCTTAATTCTTAACCCATCTTTGCATTTGCATATATGTAAATCTAGGCTCCAAAATCGTCTTTATCGAAGTCATCTACAAGCATCTACTTCTCGTAGCTTGTATATGTAGAGCTTAAACTTAGATATCATAAAGTACAAGGACGATAAGAATGATGAAGCAACACGATTCAACAGTTATAAGAAAATAATATTATAGGCCTTTTTAATATTTGATCGATATATCAAGAATCAATAGCTCAACTGGTAAAAATCTTAAATAAAGTCTAGAAATTGTTAGTTCGAATGACACTTGAGACGAAACTAATATTACATGTTGTAGTTTCGGGTCTGGAAAGATTACGGGTTTTAGATCCAAACTTCCTTGTAATTGAAAAAAATAAAATATATATATAGATTTGATCGATATTCATATATAAATCCTGTTTATATGTTAAGTATCTGGAAATTATGAGTTTACTAGTCTCAAGGTCCATCATTATTGTAAGAAAGAAATGTATACAAAATGGCCCATTTAGAGGAGAAAAAATAGGGCCAAAACTAACAATTTAGTGTAACTAGTGTGTAATATTAGCCAATTATATTGGGATGGTCAAGTTAAGGCCCTTAAACGATACAATGTGTTTTAGTTTGTCCATTTGATATATATATATATATACACCATCTTTTTTTTTTTTGGTATGAATGTTAAGATTTATACTTTTTTCTATTTTTTTAAAAAGATAATACAAACTAATACTACCTCCTACCTCATCATGTTCCCCTCCCACATTTATTACAAGCAAAAATAAAAATTACATAGGAAAAGAAATACAACCAAAATAGAACTCAAGAAGCGACAGCGAGATTGAGTGTCTTGATGGAAAAGAAATCAATCGATCACGCATTGCCCGATCAACGCTGTACCGTAGTGTTGTTGTTGTTGCTTGCTGGGACGATAAAGCATTGAAGATCCGCTCATTCCTCTCCCTCCATAGATTATATATCACGACCTGCAGTAACATCTTGCATAGTATTGTTGAATGGCTCCTCTGATCTTGTTGGTGAGTGATCCAAGTGATGACGTTTTGGAGGTCCTCCGGTGGTTGTTGTTGTATCCGAGAAGCCATTGAATGCCACACCTCTTTCCCGAATGGGCAAGCAAAGAATAGATGTTCATGGTTCTCCAACGCATTCATGCATAGCACACATGTTGGATTAACCTCCATACCCCAAGACCTCAAACGGTCTTTAGTCGGAAGCCGATAGAGTATTGCCAACCACTGTGTGAAACTATAACGCGGCACCGATTCCTTAAACCAAATCACATTGCTCCATTGAAATATTGGTGAATGTTGTCTTAGTTGCTCCCAAGTCTCCTTTGAAGAAAAATTGTCCTTATACATGCCCGCAGCATTTCTCCAAAGGAAGATATCGCGTCCCATTTCCGCTGTTGGTGTTGTCATTGTCGTGAGGATAATGTGCAAGTTTTGTGTCTCGGTTGACCTAGCTGTTGGGAGTCGCCATGATCCATCCCTAGTAGCTTCCACAACGCGAGCACCTAGTGACAGACGAAGCTGCCTTGGACCATGGTCTCCAACATAGTCAATAATAGGCCCTAATGTTGTCCAAGCATCGAACCAAAAAGAAGCCAAGTTTTCATCGCCTATCTCACACCGCAAGTATTCCTTCAGGTTTTGTTTGAGCTTTAACATGTTTTTGATTGTTGTTGAGAACCTACTGCTGCTCTCGGTTTGCCAATATCCTTTCCTGCGAAAAACATTCCCATGGACCCAAGCAACCCACAAAGATCCCACATTTGCAAAGATGTTCCAAACCTGTTTTAGTTGAAAAACCATCTGAAAATCCGCTAATAGCCTTATTCCCAACCCTCCTTCTTCTTTAGGTCGACATACTAGATTCCAAGCCACTTTCGCCGTCCCTCCTGGGGTACTTCTGTTCTTCCACAGAAATGATGAACACAACGAATCCACCTTCATGTAAAATTGTTTTGGTAACACAAAAACGCTGCTCCAGAAATTCACCATCCCATAAATAACCGAAGAGATGAGTCGTATTTTCCCCGCAAAAGAAAGAGATTTTGAAGTCCAAGTGTGCAACTTTGATGTAATTTTATCCATGAACGGTTGTAAGATAGCAAAAGTAATCCTTTTCGGATTTAAAGGCAGGCCAAGGTATCTTGTAGGGAAGCTTCCCAACTTAATTCCAGAGAAGACACTTAACCCAATGGCTTCCTCAGATGTGTGTCCACCAAAGAAAAGTTCTGACTTTGTGGTGTTTACATCCAGACCCGTTTGATGCTTAAAATTACTTAAAACATCTGAAATACCCTTCAATGAATCTCTTGAGCCATCGGAAAAAACCAGAAGATCATCTGCAAATAATAGGTGTGTTACCCGAGGCTCTAGACAATCCGGATGCAACCCGATTTTATTTTCATTCACAGCCTTGTCCAACAATCTAGATAGAGCTTCCATGACCATGATGAAAAGATAAGGAGAGATGCAATCCCCTTGCCGTAACCCCTTCTTTCCTGCGAAGAATCCAGCTAGTTCACCATTCACTGCAATTGAGTACCTCGGTGTACTTATGCATTCCTTAATCCAAACCCGAAAGAGTGGGGGAAAATTTTGAGCCTCTAGCAATTTTAACACAAAATCCCAGCAAACGGTATCAAAAGCCTTTCTTATATCAATTTTCATCATTGAGCTTTTAGTGCAAGTAACACGATCATACTTCCTAATTAGCTCAGAGGCTAGAAGAACATTTTCACCAAGATTTCTCCCCTTAAGGAAAGCAGTTTGGTTAGGTGAGATGTAACTTTGAAGAATCGGTTTCATTCTTTGTGCAATTATCTTTGAGATTACCTTGTAGACTAAGTTGCAGCAGCTGATCGGTCTAAAGTCTCCAAGTGTTGATGCCTCTGTTTTTTTCGGAATAAGAGCAATGATCGAGTTGTTAAAGTCCTTGAGCAACCTTCCATTTCTGAAAAATTCTTTTACGGCAGCCACTACATCCTTCCCCACTTTGCTCCAAGAGGCCCTAAAAAATTCCACTGAATACCCATCGGGTCTTGGACTTTTGTTTTGTGGCAACGCGAAAAGTGTAGCTTTGATTTCCTCCTCTGTTACCATTTTCTGTAAATCCATGGTTTGAAGCTCAGAGCACCGAAATGGCAGTAGGTCTTGAAGCTCTTGGACTGAACTTGAAGATTCATTCATTGTTGTACAACCAAGGATCTCTTGGAAATATTCTGCAGCATGTGATTTGATCGCTTCAATATCTGAGAACCTTCTTCCATGACCATCAGTAAGGTAATGAATGTGGTTTCTTGAGTTACGCTGAGAGACTGTTTTATGGAAAAAAACTGTGTTTCTATCTCCCAAATGCAACCACAATACCCGCGATCTCTGTCTGAAGTATTTTTCCTCCGCCGCAAGTAGTGTCTGCCATCGCTGACGTACTGCTATTTCTTGTCTTGCCGTATCCTGCGTTGGGTTTGTAAGAAGCATGTCCTGAAGTGTAGCTAATTTCGCCGCTTCCTCCGTTACCCTTCTTGTTATACCACTGAAAGCAGATTTATTTAGAGCTCGGATGTGCTTTTTCATCAATTTCAGTGACCTTGCCAACTTAAACTGATCTGATCCAGTCACCTGATCACAATCCCATTTATCCCCCACCATTCTCTCATAATCCTCATGATCAATAACATGATGGAAGAATTTAAAAGGCTTTCGAGTTGTCCGTTGGAGAGAAGGGACCCTGAACACACACGGTGAGTGGTCGGATTGCCCAGGACTTATAAATTCTGCAAATGCATCAGGATTGCATTCAGCCCATTTCTGGTTGATCAACGCATGATCGATTCGTTTTGATATTGGCCTTTCGCTTTGACTATTCCACCAAGTGAAGAGGAGACCTTTGGTTGGCGATTCAAACAAATCAGCATCTTGCAAAGCCAAATTAAAATCATCCATCCCTGCAATATCCACCTCCTGAGATATGTAATCTGAGTGTTGAGAAGTTCGAATAATCTGATTAAAGTCTCCTAGAACAGCCCAAGGATTACTTGAAACCGGTGTTGAAGAATTTATATGTTCCAATTCCTGCCACAGGGAAACTCTCTGCTCCACTTGGTTAAACCCATACACAAAGGATATTGTGAGGTTTATATTCAGCGTTGTGACAAAAAAACCACAAGTAACCATCTGCGCCGATGATTGATACACCACCATCAGAACCGTTGGATCGTGAACCACCACAATCCTCGCCGTATTTAGTGCGTCAAAATTTCCATAGTATTTCCAGCCATGGGGTATCGCTCCCGCTATTCTTCCTGAGTTTATTGGTTGTATTCTTGTTTCTAGAAAAGCACCAAAAAGAGGCTTGAGCTGGTTTATCCAAGCCTTAGTCATTATTTGTCTTCTACTACTATTTAAACCGCGGACATTCCACGCGAAAAACATGATGAGAGGAGTTAAAGTAACAGTGTAGCCTTGCGGCTACTCTTCCGGTGCGTGACCAAGAAGAAAGGGTTTTCATCAGCTGTCTTAGCTTGCTCTGTCACATGAACCAATTTGTTGACATTCACGTTCTGCTGTATATTATATGCTGTTACAATCCCTGTGTTGTCCTCAGATCTTTCATCTGTGTGACAAGAAAATTGATCTCCCAACAATAACTGTGACACACCTGTACCCTCATGTGAACCAACAACCTTCTCCTCGCCCTCTTTAGTTGTTGTTCCTCTTTCTTGATTGATAGTTCGTCCAACAGTGATAGCAATTTGATTATCCACTGATCCCTTAACAGAGTTTAGAGATAAATCCATAGCCACTTCCTCCGGCGGATTAACCTTAACTACGGCCGTCTTCAAATCGTCGTTAACGCCCCCTGGATTGGCATTTCCAACTCGTCTTTTATTGCTGCGCCATCACGAGACCTCCGCTTGCGCCTCCTACGCGAAATTCGACTACGTGATCTGTGCGTTTCACGTCGGAAGCCAACAGAATGTACTGGTCTCCGGTTACATGTAGACAGATCATGACCATATTCATTGCACTCCACACATTTTGGAGGTAACCATGGGTAAGAGATAATTATGTCTATTTCTCGGCCATTCTGGAAACCTGAAACAATCCTTGTGGGTAGGTCCTTTGTTAAATCAACACGAACCATAATCTTTGCAACTTCAAAATTTTCTCTCTGCTCTGTTTCAGGAGCTAGTGCGACCGGTTTTCCAATAGCAGTGGCTAGACGGCCCAAACTCTCTCTATTGAAAAGCAGATATGGAACTCCACGTAATTCTGCCGTTACTATTGCCGATTTTATTTCCGGTTGGTCAGGATCGAAATCCGGCGACCATGGAGCAACAAACATTGGGTGACCAGCAATGTTCCATAGATTTCGGCTAAGAATAATTTCCTTAGTTCTGATGTTTGAAACACGGAAGAGGAAAGCTCCGTTTCCGATTCGGAAGACAAAAATCCGAGGACCTGATCTCGCCCATATGGCATTCACGACGCCAATCACACGACCCATCGACCGGGGGGGTCCATGGAACTGAGCGAATACAAAATCCTCGAATTCAGCTTTCGCTGACTCTATGTTTTCATCTGGGATGAGAACAAAAGGAACACCAGATATATGTTGAGTCGGGGTTCCAATTTCTTCAAGAGAAGTAGAGTCCTTTAGTATTGAAGACCATTTTCGCCGTTGCGTTGATGGTACTTCCGGAACCTGATTTGATGGGGAGGTCCCTTTTGAAACTGATTCTGGAGCGTCAGCGTCGGAGGCTTTGCCTGCTACGGTGCTGTCCTGCAACTTCAGTTCAGTACAAAGAGGAGAGGTCAATGCTGGCAGTGAATTAGTGGTTGGATCTGCGTTTTGCACACTTTCCGATGTAGAAACTGGAACCAGATCTGGTAATTCTGCAGCTTCCTACGGAGGTAAGTCGGTGTTTGCGTCCTCATAGCAAGATGACCGGAGGAGGGTAGAGGGCCTTAAGCCGGTGGTAATTTCACCGGAAATGTGGGCGAGTGTGTTCTTTTTGGAAGCAACAGCCTCCATTACGCGATTAAATTTTGAAGTACCGAGAACTATGGATCGGAGTAATTTCTTCCGCCTAGCCATAGGTTTTTTTCTCATCTGCCGGCGTGAGGCCGACCGACGGCGGCACGACAATCAGACAAAGCTCTGTGCACGACCAGCCTTCTAAATTTTGTTCTTGTCTATATACACCATCTTTTGTCGCGAATTCAAGTGTAAATCACGCCTTACACATATCTAAAAACGATCATGCGATAAGGCAACTACCAAAAATCTTAAACTATCCATCAAATCCCTCTAGAAGTTATAGTGAGGACTAACATAAAAAACGAGTCCATCATTCGTGAACTAATTACTAATGTTGATGTATGAATGCATGTGCACAATATCTTTTCATGCTTAAATTTACTATACTTTTTTTTGATTAAATAATTTTACTAGACTTTAGTGTTAGTGAAATCCACAGTCTAATTAATAGCTTGTGACTGTTCTTTTTCATACATGTATTATACAATTTATAGATTTGAAGGAAGCCAAAGAATATCAGATATTATGTTTCATATCATTTATTTTGTATCAAAACATATATGTCTATGGGGCATGTGATGTTGAATGATAAGATCAGTTTAAAGGATGATTTGGGCTCTTGTTATCCTTCAAACATGTACCAAAAATATATAACAATTTTTTTTGTGAAACAAAAATAAAATTATAGAACGATGTTGGTTTGTTTTGTTTTTAGTTTTGTATCGGTTACTTTTTTTTTCTAATGTGATAGACCGTGGATCTTGTAATTTTCTATGTCGATTTGTTTTTCGGCTTTTATATACATGCTCAATTAAACAAAAATAAAACAATGTTTATTTTCAAACGGAAATAGGAAGTAATATATATTTATTTTAGTTTGCATGTATGTTACTTCTTTTTTCTGACGTTTTTCTTTTTTTATAAGATATGATATTTCTTATGTGTTTGGCTCTAGGAGTTGAATTGACTCCTTGATATATGAGTTTTCTTGGAAGTAATTAATAATACTAAAATAATAGTAATTGATTAGAGATGGGTAATGAAAGTTGAGGGAGAGTTGTCATTTGGAAGATGAAAGACACAAATGAAAAAGCGTGGAAGGAGCAAACTGATTCTAACTATGTGTCCCACTTTTCACCACACCAAACGGAGAGAGACTCGTTTACGCGTTCTCTTCTCAACATGACTTTCTTATTTTATTTTTCTTAGCTTCAAAAGAGTTTATGTTATGAAAAAATATCTAAGAAATATAATAAGAAAAAGGTCTTAATTCTTAACTGGATGTTGTTTTGCGTTACACGTGAATGAAGATAATAAAATCAGGTTGCTATTGAAACCAAGTTTTAGATATAATAATAGTTTGATATTATTAAGTAAATTTAAAATTTAAGATAGAATCAAATTATCTAATTAAGTAAGTGATCGATAAATTTTAGCGTATTGTATTCCGATTCAAATAATCATAAAAAAGTAAGCGAATTAATACGATTATCTTCAAAGTTCAGGTGAAGAGATCCAAAAATATCGACATATAAAATAAAAAGAATCATGAATCTTTCTAAAATTCGAATAAAAGCTTTCAATTAAATTCATCACGTTTAATAATAATTTTTTTTGTTAAATATGTAAAATCAAAATCGTATCATTCATAGTATAAATCATTTAGCGTATTTGAAAAATATAAATGAAATTATTGTAGAATCATATAAATAGTTAAAAACTGATTAATTTTTTTTATCAAATAACCAAGTACAGGTGTAGGATTAGTGGTGGATTTTCGGATCTTACGTATTCTTGAATTTATTTAGTTTATATAAAAACTTTTTTTTTTTTGAAAAAATTATATGAGTTTTGATTTTAAAATCTTCAATTAATCTTTAAACAATTTTGTTTATCAAATAATGATAAGATAAAAAATAAAAATAAAAAAAAGGTCTGGTGGTGTGTAGAGAAGTAAGTGCCAATCTCTTTCCCTTGTCTCCTCTTACCACTCCTCTCGAGACACCTTTCTCTCCCTCTCTCCTCTTTTTTTTTTTTTTTGTCACCTCTCCTCTTTTCTTTTTCAGAACAATATATAGTAGTATAAATTTAATAGTGCATGAAACTAAAATTCAAAGAATGAAACTACAAAGTTTAAAGGTGCATAAGAAGACTATAATAGTGCCCGGAATTATGACTTTCTAATACAAATGTGACTTTTTTGTTTTAGCGGGTCATATACTAATAACCCGCTAACAAAAAAAATATTCAGTGAATAATGTTAAAAACTAAAATTTGCATTTTAACATATCATAAATATCTGTTTACATTGATCTAAAATTCAAATCAAATCATGTATTATTTATTATATGAGTTTAAAATTAAGTGTTATTCAAATTTGAAATTTTATCAAGTTTTTTCTACCATGTTTTTCCAAACCACTATACATTATATATGGAAAAATCGTAACACTGAAGAAAATTTTTAAAAATGTTATTTTTCAAAATTACTATTTTTTAAAAATCTTTGCAAAAAATATCGTTTTTTCAAAAAAAAATTCATTATATCATTTATGTTTGTGTTAACTATGTTGTATTAGGGTTTAGTTTTGAAGGTTTAAGGAATTTTAGGAGTCAAAATTTTTTAGAATTTATAATTTTAAAATTTAGGTTTTAAAAATCTATAATTAATGATATTTTTACAAATGAACACTTTTAAGTGATATTTTTACAAATGTATATACCAAAAATAACATTTTTGCAATTGTAGACATGAAGATCAACCTACAACTCCACATCAGATTTATTGACAAATCTATGAGCCATCGGATTAGTTCTTTATGTAGTTTGGTTTGGAGCTTCCATCACCAAACTGATTTATGTTTATTTATGGTTGCGGTTTAGTTTAATGCTCTATTCTTCACCCAAGCATTGCTGTACCGATATGAACAAAAAAAATTGAATAAATTTTATATTTGCTTTTTAAAAAGTTAATTTAAATGGATTGGAACCTACATTACATTGAAATTTTATGTGATGACGTTTCGCAATTTGAAAATGGGATTGGAATCTCTTAGTAGCATTAAACACGATTCTAAAATTGCCAATTTGGAAGCATCGTCGAAGCGTTCGATTCTATTTTGGAATTGCGATGGAAACATTATTTTATTTTTGAAAAAATAAAAAAAAATATTAGAAAGGTTTTTTATATTTTATAATTTAGAGAGAGAAAAAAAGTCTATAGAAATATAAATAGAAATCATCAATTTAGAAGCATCATGGTTTGTTTTTTCTAATAAAGCTACGTAATAATTTTATGTATTGAATTTTTGTTCTAACTTTCAAACGATATTTTTCAATACAGTTTAATCTTAAATGTTTTAATATGGTTAAACGTTTACAAAACGTACGTACTTTCTAAATTTTTTTAAAAAAATTGTTTCCGCGTTTTCGAACGATTTGATTTCTATGTAACATAGATTGAAACAAAAAGCAACTACCAAATCACATAGTTTTAAAATATTTTAATAATCCTTTTCCATAAAATCGTATATAAATTTCAAAACAGAAACCAAAAAAAAAAGAAAAAAACTAAAAGAAAATGATAAGAAAACCGAGTTGGTCGGTCTTGTGGGGCGGGCGTGAAGTTAGACGAGAATTCCAGAGAACAAAAAAAAAAACTATTCCAACCATTTTTTTTACATGTTTAAAAAATTTCAAAAATTAACCAAAAAAAAACCAGTAATTAAAGGAATTTATATAAAAAAAAAACTTCAATTTTTGAATTTTTATAAAATAAATTTAAAAAGAAAAAAGAGAAAGCTTTGTATTGAATAGAGTTCCTATCCTCATTCTCTCCCACCTTCTCCCTCATCTTCTTCTTCCTCTCTCAAACATCCATTTTCCTCCATTAACATTACTTCTTTGATTCCGATCATGAGGAGAGGAAGAGTCTCTTCCGCCGCCGTGGCCGTCGCTGTCGCCGGACCTATACCCACCGTAATCACAACAAACCACAACGGATCTATCAAAGAAACTCGATTCCGTGGCGTACGTAAACGACCTTGGGGTAGATTCGCCGCAGAGATTCGCGATCCATGGAAAAAATCTCGTGTGTGGTTAGGTACTTTCGATTCCGCAGAAGAAGCAGCAAAAGCTTACGACTCCGCCGCTAGAAACCTCCGTGGTCCTAAAGCCAAAACCAATTTCCCAATCAATTCTCCTCCTCCTCCTCCTCCTCCTCAACAACAACAACAACAAGTAGATCCGTTTATGGATCATCGAATCGTTAATCGTCCGACGAGTAGTGGTATGAGTAGTACCGTAGAATCGTTTTCTGGACCGAGATCTACTACAACGACGATGACGATGACGAAACCGTTAACGACGAAGAGATATCCGAGAACACCACCTGTTGTACCGGAGGATTGTCATAGCGATTGCGATTCGTCGTCGTCTGTTGTTGATGACGGAGACGATGATCTTGCTTCGTCTTCACGTCGTCGGAATCCACCGTTTCAATTCGATCTGAATTTTCCACCGTTGGATTTTTTCAACGGTTCAGATGATCTTCACTGTACCGATCTACGTCTCTAATAAAAATGGGTAAAATTTCACAGATCCGTGATTGATTGATAGATTCAATGATATGAAGAAAAAAAATTCCCATTCTCCAAATTTTTTTTTTTTATCAAGAAAGTTTTTTTTTTTTTTGAGTTTCTGTTTCTTTGATCTCATAATATTTTTACTTATGCGGGAGAAATAGAAAGAACAGAAGAAGAAGAAGAGGAAGAAGAAGATGGTGATTATGCTTGTTCTTGTTTTCTTATGTGATGATTATATTGTAAGAGTATCGATATGATTATTATTATTGAAGATCTTTAAAATCAAGAAGAAGATGAGATCTGTGTTTGCTTGTTTACTTGTAAGAGAGAAGAAAAAAACAGAGATCTTTGTAAGTTGTAACATATTACTGATGATGATTCTAAAATAATCAAAATCTTGAATCTTTCTTCTTGGATTTTGGTCTAATTTTCTTGATGGGTTTTGATTAAAGATGAGATCTTGACTTGTTTTACAGTTCATGGATGTTTAAAGTTTTAACCTTTCTGGTTAATTTTAAGCTTAAGAAGAAGAATATAGTGATTGAAATTTGAACAAGTTTGGTTCTTTAATGGAGCAATGTGTGTGATTTGGTTTACATATTAGATGTGAGATGTTTTGGGAAATTTTAATAAATGCTAGATCTTATTTTCCCAAAGTTATCACCCAAAATCTTAACATTTGGTAAACATTGTTACTATTAGTAAACTTTTCCATAAACTAAAATTTGTGGTATTATTGATTCTTTTCTTTTCGTTTTTATTGGAATTAATATTTGTTTTTCCCATCGGAGTTTAGGGTATTTTTTAGCTTTTTGTTAAAGGAGTTTATTTAGGTAATTGAGACAATTGTTTTGGTTGAGTTTGGTGGGCAAATAATAAAGATGATTTTTGATATTAAATTCGGTGGCAGGCAGATTCCTTTCGTGTGTTGACTGGTTAGATTAGATTTTGTGTTCGGCGTTAGCCTCAATTTCGGGTATCTACTTTACTTTTTATCTGCCACGATTCAGGCTCTATTAAAACGACCTTTGGGTTTTAAACATAAAAATGTGAAAAGTTTGATAATAGTGATGTGAATATGTGATCAACATTTGTAGAATCTGAAAAATTAAAAACATACAAAAAACCCAATAGAACAAATAAACTGCACCGATTTGCAAAATTATATGGTTGAATCTATCACTCCACCATTTCGAGGATTAATTAACAATCAAAACTTTAAAAGTAAGATTTGCACTTCGGTATATAGTTTGTTGTTTAATGGGCTTGGGCTAGGCTTTTAATGAGGCCCAGATTCTGAATATTTGGCAATGAACACCGAAAGATAATTAAACATACATAACAACACCAAAAAGTTTAATAGTTTTTTGCTAATTTCATCTGAAATATTATATTAAATACCGTAAAATATAAGGTTGAAATACGTTTTTGGAATAAAAGGATAGAATACGAAAATGGAAATACGATGGAGGATCCATACCGAAATCCTCAAGACCAAAAGACAAATCCTAAAAACTAGAAGACAAAGATATAAATAGGGAAACAACAAACTAAAGTCAAAAGTAATGATCCAAACAAAACAACTCGAACACCAACAAAGCTAAGTGCCTACCTTCTAATGACCCCGGCTTCGAATCACAACTTCAATAAAGGTGAGAAGGAGCTGCACGCACACTCAAAACAAAGTCACCATATCCCGAGTCTAAACTAGAACCAAATATGAGTGACCAGAGCCAAAGTTTAACCAGGAAGAAGAGATCATCCACGAGCAAGAGTAGAACCCAATCATATCCCAAAATTCTTTATATTGATACACATCCCATTACACGAAGGTACGGTGTTGGTATGCATAACACCAATGGAAAAATTATTCACATCGGATATATAGGAAACCAAGCAGCAAGGCGAGAATAAACAACCTCGAAAACATCTTCTTCATCAAGAAAGAATCACACTTAAACAATCAACTCCAAAAGACCACCTCAAGCAGGGTTAGGAGACAAACGAAGGCATAGACACATCAACCAGCCGGAGAGGAGATAGGGCGTAGACAAAAAAATCAGGGACATTAGAAGCAATCAGTAGTCGCTCCATGAAGCAAACTAGAGAAGTTATGAGTCGAGAGATAGAAAACCTTAAGAGAAGCCAAACTTTAATCCTCAAACCCGACGAGCCGCAACAAGACCATCGAGAAGTTCAGATCCAAACAGAGATGTACAAGGCCGAAAGGAAAGTTGTGGTTGCTCCACACTACCAGGTCGACGACTAGGGCACATCCGGCGCCTCCCTACAGACACAAACCTAATCACCGATGAACCGAGAGCTGAACGATGACGAAAACCGACATAGGCATCCCTAAGCTAACCAAGACTAACTCACAAACTACCAAAAAACACTAGACTAGAAAAGATAAACCAAGGAAAGGAATTAAGGATCGGCGACGGTGTTGTGAAAGCCTCCCATCGCCAGTCCAACGAGCAAAAACCGAAGAGATGAAGTCGGCGACGGCTAGGTTAGACGAGAGCTCTCAAAGTTTTTTTTTGTTGCTAATTTTATTCTCTCATGATGATAATTAATTAGTAGGTTAATGTTGTAGAATGAAATAAAACATGTAAAATGATAAATTTAAAATAGAGATAAAATTTTGTCCAACGATAATTGGAAGGGAAAATTACCCACATTACCACTTTTTCAAGAAAATCTTTTGCAATCTACCACAATCCAATTCAGCTTTCATCATATAACACAACCTCAACACAAAAGGATTAGTTTACCCTCTTCTCTCTCTTTCTGATGTAGATGGTGACGGTGGTGGAATCTCTCTCTATCTCTGATGTAGATGGTGATGGTGGTGGAACGGTGACTGTGGTGGAACGGAGACGGTGGAGAAATGCGGAAGTTGTTAACGTGGACAGAAACTGTAGTGGATAGTGGACAAGAAAATAGAGATGATGGTTGTAGACAGAAACAGTGGTTGTTGAGGTGCACGAAAACGGTGGATAGAAAGACAGAGACGGTGGTGATTGTGGACGAAGATGATAGTTGACAAAACGGAGATGGTGGTGGACAATGACATAGTTTTGATAAATCAGAGACAAAAGCATAACTATATTTTTTTCCTAAATGTACAGTGTTTTGTAGTAAAATTGTAGTAAAATTTGAAAGATTTTTTCAATTGTGATAGATTGTAAAAGATTTTTTAGATAAGTGATAGATTAGATAATTTTACCTAATTAAAATATAGATATTTCACAAAACAAATATCATAATACACAAAATAATCAAATTTACCTTTTTTCTCTTATTTCTTCCTATATTTCTCTAATGAATTTGTTAGTTTTTATATTATGGTTATTAACCAAATTGACCCATTTTTTAATTTTTCTTTCACTAAAACGCAAGCCATGTTAAAATTGTTGCTGAAAAAATAATTTTATGAAATAATTATAAGATTAAATAATTTAAAACATGTGAAATAAGTAATTGAACACCGTTTTGTGTTTATCAATTATCATAGAGTTTTTAAAACATAGCCCACTAAGGCACTGACAAGGTCACAAGCAATCAATCAAATACAAACAAAGGAATTTATTCCAAATAATTCACAATTATTAACTTTTCAACTAAAAAATTATGAATAATTACGTATTCGAATCATAAGCATTAATTGAGTTAAGAGATTCAGATGTCTAAAATTATATTTTTCTTCCAGTAAACTTGAGACATCTATCGCCGGTAGTTATACACAATTATTTAAGATCTTCGTTTAAATGATAAGTTAAAATAAGAAAAATCATTTTCGTATAAATGATAAGTTAGAATAAGAAAAATCCATCATGAATTTTTTTAAAAAAATACCACTTTTGAAATGTCATATTTCCATATTTTCAAAAAATTTACAAAAATGTTATTTTTTCAAAATTATTTATTTATTATATTTTTTTATGTTTGGGTTAATTATGTTGAATTAGAGTTTAGTTTTGATGATTTAGGGTTTGTTAAGGGTCAAAAAAATTTTTAGAATTTAAAATTTTAAGATTTTAGCTTTAGAAATTCATAATTAGTAATATTTTTGCAAGTGGACAATCCATTGTGACATTTTTGCAAAATAACATACTAAAAATGACACTTTTGCAATTGTCTCAAAAATCATCGTACATTTTTTAAAAAAAATGTATATTATTAGTTGAGCAAATTAACAATTTCAGACTAGTTTAGTAATTATAAAGATAATTAAAAATTAATTAAGTGGCTGGCCAAGTGCCAAAGGGCACGCGTGGCGATGCTTCTACGGTGATCTGAGAAAGACCTAAACACATGCTAGTTAGTAATTAGGTCCCACTACACAGCCTGTGTTCACCTTTTCTTATATTTTTATTTGTAGTTTTAAACACAAAGAAGTTAGAGCTATAAAATGAAAGGTAAAATACAAATTACAAAAACTTTTGAATACTAAATTTTATGTAGTTTTCATAGGGTGTGATTATGTTTGATCCCTCGTACTCTCTCTCGGTTGCGATGTTATATACCCGATCATAAAAATTTATCGTGGAAGCAATAAAATGAATTTTGATCTTATACCAAACCACAACAAAAATAAATAAAACAGATTCCTAAAATCTCCATCAAACTCTTTGATGAGAGTTTAATTTCGTTTTTTTTTCGTTTGGTTTTATGTTTTTAGTCTAATTTTGTTGCATTTTTGTTTTTTTTTTAATTGAATGTAAAAATTCTAACTAAAAACATGTTTTCTTCGCAAACAAATGTGTATGCTTTTCAATGGCAATGATTTTGTTTCGAACGGTTTTATCAATGAATTTGATCATAGTAGTCGTTGGTTTTGGTAAATTTTTTTCTTTTTGGTATTGTGCTTTTGTTTTTGGATTTATATTTTCAAAAATCTCTTTATCTTCCACCGGCTAGTGTAATTTCACTATTTAAAAAAAAACCCATAAATGACCAAAATAAAAAATCCTTAATTTTATGCTCCAAATATTACCTTTCACTATTCAAAAATTTGACATAACCAACTTACTAGACCTAAAGAGAAAAAAATAACTACCTTATAAATACCGTTCCCGTCTCACTTCTTATTCACATATCGCGTAACAAAAAACGCAAAGGCGATTTCTCTCTCTCTCTCTCTCTCTTTACTCTGATTCTCGCAGCTCTGTTCTTCATCAACCATCAATGGCAGAAATCAACATAAACAACGGTAAGGAGCCACTAATTAACCACGAAAACAACAACAACAACAACAAAGTATTCAATCGGTGCGTTTCGCATCAACAAGACGAGCTACACAGTTTCCGTAAATACCTAAGATGGATGTGTGTAGATCACTCAAGTCCATTAACAGCGATTCTCTCTTGGACCATGTTCATCATCTTCACCATCGTTGTTCCTTCCATTTCTCATTTCCTTCTCGCTTGTTCCGATTGCGACAGTTACCATTCAAGACCTTACGATTCCGTCGTACAACTTTCTCTTAGTAGTGTAGCTACCGTCTCTTTCCTTTGCCTCACCAGATTCGTTAGCAAATACGGTCTTCGACGATTCCTCTTCTTCGATAAACTCTGGGATGAGAGCGAAACTGTTCGACGAAACTACACCAATCAACTCAATGTAAGGTTTTTTTTTTTTTTAAAAATGAATGTTAAATTATATTCAAAGCAAAAAAACGTTTTTACATGAACTACATCGTTATTAGTCTGAGTTTATGGAAAGTTATTATGGAAATTTTTTAAAAAGATTAATAAAATTTAACAAAATCCAAATTAGACTCTCGTCATAGTCATGGTATTCGGTGGTCCTGATGAATTCGTGAAATTCTTACAGAAACTATATAAAAAAAAAAAATCACAAATCTTTTGTTGTTCTTTAGAAATTGTTTAAGCTAAGAGTCAGATCTGTGAAGTGTAAGCAATAGAGTTGAAAAGAGTAGCAATTATTGAAAGAATAGCAAATATATTGTGCAAAGAATCAAAGTCAAGTTTGATAAAAGTAATAGAACAAAGTAGAAGATAAGATAGAAGAAAGAATCAATGAATATTATAAAGTTTGAAAACAACTCAACGCATCTTTAAGACAAAAGATATTAAAAATATAAAATATTGCTATTAACATTTCTTGGTCTGATTATAAATTTGGTTTTACTATATTGCTTGTTCTACAAGCATTACAAAGTTTTGAATTTTTATGATTTAGAAATAACAATGTTTAGATTTTTTTGCAGACTTCACTTCATATTGTTTCATACTTCGTGATTCCATGTTTTACAGCAATGAGTGCATATAAAATTTGGTGGTATGCTTCAGGTGGATCACAAATACCATTTTTAGGAAATGTGATCTTGAGTGATACAGTTGCTTGTGTAATGGAGCTTTGTTCTTGGCTATACCGAACAACAGTAATCTTCCTTGTTTGTGTTCTCTTCCGTTTAATTTGTCATCTTCAGATTCTTCGTCTTCACGATTTTGCTCAGCTTTTTCAGATTGATTCAGATGTTGGTTCTATCTTATCTGAACATCTTCGTATTAGACGTCATTTAAGAATCATTAGCCATAGATACCGATCTTTCATTCTATCTTTATTGATTCTTGTTACTGGTAGTCAGTTTTCTTCTCTGCTTATTACTACTAAAGCTTATACCGAAGTCAATATATACCGAGCTGGGGAACTAGCTGTAAGTACTCTTCACTCTATGTGTTTGTTTTCCGAATTGAAAAAACTCAAGTTTCTTATTTTGTGTGTTTAATGTCTCAGCTTTGTTCAATGACATTAGTCACTGCATTGCTTATACTATTACGAAGTGCGTCTAAGATTACACATAAGGCTCAAGCTGTGACATGTTTAGCTGCGAAATGGCATGTTTGCGCGACATTAGAATCCTTTGAGACTGTAGATGGAGAGACTCCAACTTTGGTTGCTAGAAACAACAACAACAAAGGTCATGATGTTATTACGATAATTGAATCAGACAGCGAGGATTATGGTGACGAAGAAGATGATCTAGACAATAATAAAATCATTCCTGCTTATGCTTTCAGTACAATCTCATTCCAAAAACGACAAGCTCTAGGTATCGAAAAAATCCCTTAATCTTGATAAATCTATGCTTTAATTGTCTCTTCTTAATTATGTTTGGTTTGTCTTTTTGTAGTGACTTATTTCGAGAACAACAGAGCAGGAATCACAGTGTATGGGTTTACACTTGATAGAGGTACACTTCATACGATTTTCGGACTCGAATTGTCACTTGTTCTTTGGCTTCTTGGTAAAACCATTGGTATTTCTTGAATCTCTTTTTGGGATCATCAAGACAAAACCTCTCAATGTTTTGGTACTGATCCATATTCCAGATTCTTGATGTTTATTTCTTTCAATGTTAATCAATTTATCTGTACTTTTAAATACGTCAATGTATAATTAAAGTTCATGTTATTGTAAATTAGATTCAAAATAATAGTCTTTTTCCCTTTCCATTCTTCACTCTTGTTTTGTTACATCTGCAAATGCTTCTACTTTAAGCAAAAGAAACAAATTTATTTTAAGTTTGTATTATTAGATGATCTGGGTAAATCATATTACACGAAGTAGCTTAAAAAAAGAAAAAGATCAGGCTAAACTACAAATCCAAAATTTAATCAATCACTAATTATGTTTGAACATTGAAACACACGAGCTTCATAGCTTTCGTGATCTAACTCGTCCCAAAGATTAGATCAAAAGACATAATCACTTACTATATGCTACTCTCTGTAACTTTTGTCTTAACCATTTAACAGCTTTTGGCTTCCTCTGTAATTTCTGTAACATTCTTTTGTATAGCCTCTTGGTCTTGGACATCTGGTGTTGCGTTCTGCATTTGGGAAGGATCTGTGTTGTTGACGGTGTTGGATTGCGAAGGAGGAGGCTGAGAAGCTGAATTCTCCTCTTGTAATGATGGTTCTGCTACGATCTTCGAGCTTTCATCTTGACAATCTGCGGAAACAGATCTCTCGGTAACATCTTTGTTCGGATCTTCACTGTTCTCTACTTTTGGAGGATTAAGAGTCTCTGAGTGAGATACCGGTTGACAAGGATCGTGACACTCGGCATCTTTTCCTATAGGATCTTGTGATTCATTGTTAGTATCAACTGCTCGGTTCATAGCTGCATCTTCAGCTTCAACTGTTTGATTTATAGCTGCTGCATCTTCAGCTTCAACTGTTTGACCTATAGCTGCTGCATCTTTAGCTTCAACTGTTTGACTCATAGCTGTGTCATCTTCAGTTGCTTTTTCAGTCTCAGAATGCGAAACTGACTTTTGATTAGCAACCTTTAGATCGGCTTGACCAACTTTCTTCTCTGCAGGTGCTTGAACTTCACCTGTACTAGAAGACATTTTCGCCGTAGTCGAACTTCTCATGACGCGGCCATATTTAGGAGGAAAAGGCTTCCCATTGTATAATTGCACACATCTTGGACAATGCCATTCAGACTTGGGAACACTTTTCAAATTGTTAGCTTGTAGACATTTCAAGTGATATCCTTTCTCACAGGCATCACAAATTAGAACCGTCTCTACTTCGTTGACGCTTCCTTGACACATTTGGCATGTAATTTCTTTACTCATGTATTCTCTCGAAGGAGGATTCCACAAGAGATTTTGTTTAGCCCGAGGTTGCAGAACCTTGTGGATTGTCTTAGCGATTTCAGCATGGTTGTTGTTTCCAAAAGGCGAAGAAGTCTGACCATAGTTCACTCCTTTCATGCCTGTGAATGTACTTGGTGGAGTTTGCGACATGAATGGTCTAAAGCTCGGATCGGAGACTCTGGAAGAACTCTGAACATGAACTTTGCTCTCTGATGGAGTACCAAATGATATGGTGGAGGGACTGGAATGAGGTTGGCCAGACCAAGATGTAGCATTCCCAAAATAATTTCCCGTAGGAACCGCTGGTTCAGAAGAAGAAGTAATAATTTAGAGATCATAGATATCTTTCTACAATCAACAAAAGAGAAAGATATGAAACTCAAACTCCAACTCCTCACGGAGGTTTCAAATTCTCAACGAGCAAAAAAGAACAGAGACACGAAATCAAAGAAGCGATATGCAAAGGCAAAAGTCACGAGGTAAGCATACTACAAACAGCATAACTTATAAAAACACTGAAATTTAAAGGTTTAGCATAACTTCAAAACCGAACAATGGATAATAGTGCTCGAAAGTGGCACTATGAGCACCTTCTAATGTATAATGTATAATCATAGCAAATCAAAAAAATTCACTATCGAAAACCAAATGTGAGCGAATTCTTCAAGCTGATGATATCTTCTCACACGAAACATATCTAGGAAACAAAATTGGGGAAAGAAAAAAGGTAAACTTACATGGTCCCTGAGAAGCACCAATATGCATATCGGGCTTAAACTGAGGTCTAGATTGCGTTATTCCTGACGCATCCCTAACGAAATGGCTTCCGGTCGCATTAACAGAACTACCAGACGCTTTCATTTCGCTACTAGGCCACTGATGATGCGCCGCCATAGAAACATTATTCGCTGCAGAAAAACATTACAATGAAGAAGATTCATCATCGACTCCTCCTAAAGCTATATATAGTCACAGATTTTAAATCGAAATACCGAAAAGAATACAAACGTAGAGCCATACTCGGAATCGAATGACCTGGAGACGTATAGCTAGTTGATACAATTGGATGCTTTTTCAATTCTTCCATCTAAACAACAAACACATTACATCATCAATCAAACTCAATACAAAAAAAAAATTGATACTTTTTATTCAAAAAGTTGAGATTTTTTAGACGAACCTTTCTTTTTCCAAGAGAAAGTTTTTCAGAAATGGTTAATTTAGGAGCTCGAAACCCTAATCTCTGATCTTTAACCTTACAATTCAAACCCAGATCTTCAATCACAGCATCAATTGCATCTCTACTTATAATATCTTTAGGATTAAACTCTTGACACATCTCAACCAATTTCGATTTAGCTTCAACCATAAGCTCTAATTCCAATTCCGTCGGGTTTTTACCTCCTCGAATCCTCCGTAATGCAGATAACACAAGCACAATCTCCGCCACTCTGTTCATTTCCACATCAAATCGTGGCTTCTTCACCGGTGGATCATCCACCACCGACGATTCTTCAACCACCTGTACATCACTAGCCGCAATATCCATCGTCGAGAAAGAGAGAGAGAGAGAGAGAGACGATTCAGAGAGAGAGAGAGAGAGGGAGATCTGGGTTTTCTCTGAGAAAAGTGGGTTTTTGAAAAAATTTGAAATTGAAGATTAAAAGACTAATCTTTTTCACAGAAACCTGATTTTCGCGGGTAAAAATTTCGAGAAAATTTTTTGAGAACGAATTTTTTCGCAGAAGAAAGGGTTTTTAGAGAGAGAGGCGACGGCAAAAAGCTTTGGCTTGTTTATTTTCTAGAGAGATAAAGAATAATAATAATTAAAAAAATGAATTATAAAATTGGTTAAAAAGATGTGTGGTATTGGGCCGTATATACGAAGGCGTTTTATTTAAATGTAGGCCCATGGATTATTTTTCGAGAAGTATGTAATTACTAATTAGTAACATTCGGTAAAATTGTATTTTACGAAGTGTAGAGCTAAGCTGCATGGAAACGGAAACAGAAACGTGGAAGCAAAACGTTAGGAAACACAGAAACGATTTTTCTTTAAAAAAGAGGAAATGGAAATGTTTTGGAAACGTGTATATATTTATATATATATCATGAAACCAAAATTATCAATAGTTTTAAAATATTTGAGACAATACAAATCTAATCCGACTCGAATAAAAAAACAATTCGTTTTTGTATACGAGTTCACAATTTTAATAATCAATAACAAATCTACTGTAATTAAAAAAAATACCTTGTTTATCTCTTCGACTCTTCGACATTTTTAGATTACGGTGACGATTAGAAAAAAATAATGTATTAGTGTTTAATAATTAGGTTTTAAAACTTATTAAAAATATCAAACAAATTCCTATATTTTTAAAATATTTATTTAATTTGTTTCCAAAACCAAAATTAGTTATAAAAAAACACCAAAATTCGCGTTTCCAATTTTGGAAACACGTTTCCGGCCGCGTTTCCAACTGTGGAAACACGTTTCCAAATCGGGATATTTAGAAAACGCGTTTCCATCGCGTTTCCGTTTCCGAAACGTTTCCGAAACGGAAACGCCACTTTTTCACGTTTCCATGCAACGTAGGTGTAGAGCTATAACTCTTTTTAAAAATAAAAATGAAATCATATATATAATACTCCCTCCGTTAAAAAAAAATTAAAATTTTACAGAAAAGAATTTATTCCATAAAGATGAATTTTTTTATATTTTTTATTCATTTTTGTTATTTATTGATAAAAAATGTAGTTTTCGAAAAAATATTCAAATACTATTAGTTGAAATTTTTTGAAATTTTTTTTTTGTAAAAACTAATACATTTATTATAGATTATTAATTATTTTTCTTAATACGTGTAAAAACACTAAAATATTTATTTTTTAGGAACAGTTTTTCTCACAAGAGAATGCCAACTCACCTCCTCCCTCCTTGACAATCAGCTTTTAAAAAACCATATTAATATCCAATATTTAAATAAAAAAACGACACTTCCATCTCAAAATTCTTGGTCAACAAAACCATTAAATTCTACATTTCCAACTTTAATTCTACGTTTAGTATGCCTCTTTTAAGATTGTTATTCAGTCTCTCTTTTGATCGATTAACATTCAAATTCAATTCTTCTCTCCTTCCGAGAAGACGTCTTCCTCTATCTTAGTATTCTCATAGAATTTCATTTCAGTATTTATTCCTTGCTTCAGTCTTGAACTAAATTGAAAATTTATATTTGCTTCATTCTTTGTTTCGCTTTCTAAACTTTTTAAGCCAACCAACTCAAATTCTCTTTCTCGCACGAGCTTTGTCTCACTTATCATGTCGTTTCATATGATATCACTACGTCGCATGTAAGTTTCACTATGATATCTCCATAATTTTTGTAAATCCAGATTCATGTATTAGTTTCAAGATTTATGTGTATTAGGTTTTTTGTAAGACAAAATAAAAATATATAAAACCAAAAAACTTTCTGAATTTTGTCATTTGAGTGTATGAATTGTAGATATTCAAGCAACATAACTTGATAATTTTTTTTAGCCTCATGACTGACGGTGTTCAGAACATCAAGAATAACTTCTAAGAATGAACCTTTATAGACAATAACAACATGAGTTTAAGAACATCACAACACTATATGTTGGAGACTTGATGCATACCTTGAAGAATGGATCCGGAGTTAGGATGTAAAATTCAGTTTTCCTAGACTAGATCTTGGGCAATGTAATTCGAAGCTGTAGTTGGAATTGAATGTAACATAATTTTTTTAGTATTATATTTTTAGAACGTAATCAACACAAACAATCTTATTTAGGTGGATTCTATGGGTTTGCCGTTGTGGTTATTGTTGTTTTTCTTTTTATTTACTCTAAACCAGAGGTTTTTGTTGTTGTTACATGACTAACTTCTCAAGAAAACCCCAAAAATGATTCATTAATCATGTCCAAATGAGATTTGGAGTTTTGTCCGTGGTTAGCAAAAAATTTACTCCTATGAAACCACCATGCATAGGCTGCATAGCACATCTCATATTTCCAAAATTTTAAATAAATTAAGGTTAACAAAAATATATTTATTACTCCAAATATATTTTCGATGGTCGTACATATTGACCCTGTTTTTGTTCTCATTTCCAACGAAGAAGCTCGAAAGTAAAGAAGTACTAGTATTTGATTAGTTTCTTTAGCCTTCTCAGAAATTTTTCTTTCAAAGAATTCCATCTAAATTCTTCTACCCTAGATAAAAGGATTCATATTATTTAAAACAAGTGATTTCGAATTGGGAAGAAATTTAGTTTACATCAATGGACAATATGATAAATTTACACATTAAATCTTAAAAAAAAATGTGGATCCCTTTAGCCCAATGGTTTGGTTAAGGGTTAATTAATGTTTCTACACCAGAAAATTTGGGGTTCGAACCCCAGAAATTGCGATTTATTGATATTGATGTAGATTAATGGAGACAAGTTTATATGAGATCTTCAGCGTGAGGCAAGATATAATCGTTTGGCGTGGATCAAGGCGAAATACTTGTCTGTTGTAGAATCGTTTATGTAACAGTTTTCATAATTTGTAATTGAATAATAATAAATCCAGTCGTTTAAAAAAAATCTTAAAAAAACAATATTTGTTGAAAATAACTCGCATGTATAATCTTTAAAGAATATGTCTCTTTATTAAGATAACTAGAATAGGACCCGCGTTAATACGTGGGTAAATAGTATAAATTTTAATTAGTAACCCGTTAAATTTTAAAATACTATTTAACGTGGATCTAAAAACTAGTAGAAATCAATTTATATCATAATTCTCATGTTCTATTACATATCATGCAAATCCAAAAATATATATTGTATATAAAAACTATAAATAATGTAGATGGTGAACTATAAAAACTATAAATAATGTTGTGAACCATCACATAATTATATGACTGATAATTGTATTTTATTAATGTCATCATTTTATTTCTCATATAGAATTATACTCGTCAGTTTTATACAATATTAACTTAATAGTAAATATAGTATTATTATTTTAATTTATATAATTTTCAATATATACACTTGAAGAGTACCGATAGCATCATAGGTCGAAAACTTCTATTTTTCGTGATATTCTGTAACTCTATATTGATAAAAAAAAATATTCTTATAAATTTATTTTTATTTCATTTTTGCATGGGTGTGTATATTTTTAGACTTTTAAATTAAAGTTACTATAACCTTTCTAACTTTAGTTTTTTCAATTTATATACCTTCTTTTTTTATCATTCGTTTATTTATTTATTTTAACTGAGATTTTTATTAAGGCAATTGCAAAAATGCAATTTTTGGTGTGTACATTTGCAAGAATGCCACTTAAGGGTGTCAATTTACAAAAATACCACTAATTATGAATTTTTAAAACCTAAATCTTAAAATTATAAATTCTAAAAATGTTTTGACCCCTAAAACCCCTTAAACCTTCAAAACTAAATCCTAATACAACATAATTAACCCATTTAAAAAATAGCATTCTTGAAAAGTGGCGCTTGAAAAGTGGCATTTCTTAAAATTTCTCATTTTTATTATTATTTTTATTGGGATAATTGCAAAAATACCATTTTTGGTGTGCCACTTTTCAAAAATGCCACAATGGGTTGTCCATATACAAAAAATGTCATTAATTATAGATTTTTAAAGCCTACATTTTAAAATTATAAACCCTAAACAATGTTTTGATCCCTAACAACCCTAAACCCTCAAAACTAAACCCTAATACAACAAACATAAATAATATAATGAATAAATAATTTTGAAAAAGTGGCATTTTTACAAAGATTTTGGAAATGAAACATTTTTGAAAAGTGAAATTTCAAAAGTGGCATTTTTCAAATAAATTCTTATTTATTTTATGATTTATGTCAAATCTATATTTTATCTTAAACTTTGTTTCTTAATTATTATTGGTAATATTAAAAATTTTCCTTTTTTTCTAGATAATAAAAATTGATAATAAAAACTTTGTTTTCTCTTCTCTCTACTAGAAACTCTATATGGAACCTTTGCGAAGATGACGACGATAAACGACCACAGACCTTAAAAGTAGACACTAAAAGAATAATGTCTATTTAAATACCATAGATGATAGTGATTAACTATTTTTATATCGTTTTATTGTATATATATATATATATTTGTATTTCTCTAATTAAAATTGTGATTTTTTTATAAATATACAACTTTACAAACCAAACATTAATGGTTGAATTTTGAAAATCATCATTTTCAATTTTTATTATTTTTTTGATTTTTGATTTAAAAAAATTACATATTAATCTGATAATTTTTGGATTTGGTGAACTCAAAAATAAAACATACTAGAGATTGTCCACGGGTTGCGTGGATTTAAAAATTAATATGGTAAAATATACAAGAGTTCTAGCTTATTGATTATTTGTGTATTTAATATTACAAAAATGTTGTTGTACTAAATAATTATCTAGATTAGAAGATTAATTTGGAGCAAATTGTTAAACATATACAATATTATATGTGAAAAGAAATAGACTATTTATTTATAAGGATTACACCGTATGCATATCGAAGATATCTTCTTTTGCATTAATCCGCAAATTGTATGTCCTTATAATTTATCAATATTCACTACGGTTCCCTAAAAAAAATGATTAGTCGTCTTTTTTCTTACATCAAATACGTTTGTAAAAAAAAAAATCTATTGAACAAACAAGTTGTAGTATGTTTTGCTTCTATCGATACATCTGCATTATCTCAACAGAGATGTTATAATGCATCTTTGTGTTTTATTTTATTAGAACCTTAAATTGTAAAGAAATAATAATTGATGTTTGATTGTATTTTTTTTTGTCTCACTCTTTTGATCGTTTCTTTACGATCTTTATCTTTCACATCAATTCAGTTATGAATTATTTTGTTTTTCTGGATTCACAATTTGTGGAGGAGTAAAGTTTTCTTTCGAGAGAATTGGTTAGAAGATGATTGACAATTTTAACATTCTAACAACTTTAAAATTCATAAAATCACTAATTAATTTTCTCATACCATTTTTTTTTTAATATTATGATTCTTTTTATTAAAGTTTTTTTATGATTTTTTGTTTTAAAATCTTAGTTACCTATCTAAAATCTTAAATTTTGTATACAATATTGCTGGATTTAATAAATAAATATATATTTTTAAAACTCTTATAAGTTTACAATAACACATTTAATTTGTAATTATATTTTTGGTGGATATCATTGAAAGAAAAAACTGAAATTTGTCTTCCTTAAGTTACACTATAATTTTTGGAGTTAACTTACATTAAACTTAGCTATTAAATTGTAGGAATTAATTGTTAAAGTAATTTAAAATATTTATTTTTATTTATTTGTAATAAATATATCAAAAAAATAAATATCAAAATAATATGAGATATATGTTATCTTTTTATTGATTGGATTTAGAAAAACTTTAAAATATTATATAAAATCACTAACGAGATATATTTTCTAGAGAGATAAAGAATAATAATTTAAAAAAGAATTCTAAAAATTTGTTAAAGAGCTGTCAGCTGTGCAGTGTTGGGCTGTATATACCTAAACCCTTGTTTAAATATAGGCCCATGGTTTACTTTTCGAGAACTCTGTAATTAGTAACATCATTAAAGGTAGAATTGCAATTTATTGAAGTTTAAAACTAATACTTCCTCCGTTTCAAAATAGTTGTCATTCTAGCCTTAATTTTTTATTTATTTCATATTACTTGTCCTTCTGCAATTTCAATGCACATTTATCACTGATTTTTCCATTGCTATCCCCAGTGCCGTGCCTAACCATTCGGGGGCCCGAGGCGATTAAAATATCAAATAAGATAAAAAAAAAAAAAAATCTAAAAATTTGAAATGGAAAACTTATAAGGGATAGTTACAAAAATATCATTTTGGTGTGTCCATTTTCAAAAATATTATTATGAATCTATTTTTTAAAAATGCCACTAATTAAGAATTTTAAATCCTAAATCTTAAAATTTTAAGCACTAAAAAACGTTTTGATCCCAAACAAACTCCAAACCTTCAAAACTAAATTCTAATACAACATAGGTAACCCAAATATAAATGATATATTGAATAAATGATTTTGAAAAAATAGCATTTTTTAAAAGATTTTGAAAAAGTGGCATTTTTGATAAGTGGCATTTCAAAATTAGCATCTTCCAAAATTTCTCAGCTTATAAATGATTTAATCCAAAATCAATTTTCATTTTAAATGATTTAAATTGGCATTTTAAATGATTTAAGTATTTAAAATATGAAATATGGATATGATGCAATTTAATCCAAATCAATTTATAGACTATTACAATCAAAAATTAAAATAAAAATAAAAAATATATATACAAAATTTATCAATTGAACTACTAATTATATAAAATTTTGGGGCTCTAATATTATTGATGTGAAATTGGGGCCCTAGGCGAGTGCTTTATTTTCAGCTTATTAATTACTCATATCAAATAAAACATTATATTAATTAGAGGCAAAACAGATTTTTAATATGTTTTCTTAATTTGTGTGAAAAGCTCCAGAATGACAATTATTTTAAAACGGAAGGAGTAAAACTTTTTTTTTTCCGGTTCAACGTTTTTGGATATGAAAAAAACCTGTCATGTACCATTTTTTTTGTTTCCCACAAATTACTAAATTAGAGTCTCGAAACCCTTTTGGTACATTAGTTGTTGACCAATAGTTAATTACTACTTCTATACTATGAGACAGGGATTTCGATTTCTAGATAATAGGGTTAATTAACTACTATGCGATTAGTGGAATTAGTGGAAGTAAGCTTACATGAGTTTCCTAGCTGTTCACCATGATTTTATTTGTTAAGAGAAAAAATGTCCACCATGAACATGAAGCATGTAGCGCCGTCAGTCGATGAATCTATTAAAATCATATAAAATTATATGTGGTTTAATCGATAATCTTCATAATATGTAATTAATCATAAAAAATAGCGTCTCAGGCCTTAAGCGGTCGCTTCACTTGCCTTTGCTCTTGGACCGGTCGAGATGCTTGTACATGACTTCCCGACACAAGGGACACGAGTTTTGCCGAACAAGCCACTCGAAGAGACAGTCTTAATGAAACATATGCAAACATCGAGGCATCCGAATGATGCTTCCATGACTCTTGGACAAATTATCGAAACATATAGAACATTGACTCTCATGTTCTTCTTCCAAATCCATAGATTTCACTATCTGTTCTTCCACTAATCTCTTTAAAACTTCCAAAGAAGCACTTCTCGACCAAGTGTGAGGCAAAACAAAACGCCTCTCTGTGATGAAATTGACCCCAACATATACGAAAACAGGTTCTCCACGAGAATTATCATTAGCAAGTGAATGATTGATTCCACGAGCGATATGATGACCTAAAACTCGAGAATGAGTAACTTGTTGACCAAGAAGGAGTTCAGAGAGATGACGTGGCGTGAAGTCATGTGGCTTCAAGCTAATGTGAGATGATCCTAAATGCGTTACGTACTATTTCACTTTCGTCTTCTTCGATTAGGTCGTGTAGATAGATTGAGATTGTGTTCGTAGACTCCATGTTTCTCGCTAGATTAGATACTAACGTATAGACTTCGACTCTATTAGGTTCTGTTTCCATGGCCACAAGAAGAAGAATTCAAACAAAAATAAACCCTAATTTAAGATTTTGAAGATGAAGATTCTTGTCTTAAGAGAGAGAGAGACCTTGAGAGAAATTTATTTAGGTGAACGAATGATTTTTATAGAGGAACTGATGTTTTATTTCCTTTTTTCAAAAACTCGATAATTTATTGTGTTCCATTTGGGTTTATTATTTCCTTTTTTTCCTACTTGATCAATTATTAATGGAATGGTTATTTTTCCTTTTTTCATATTTATAAAATCCGACCGTTAATTAATTGTTTCCTTCTTTTCTTTACACTTGGATTATTGTACGGAATTGAATCCAAAAGACAATGTTCGGTTTTAAATAAAGTATTTTCTGTACAATATTGATTTTTTTTTGTATATAATTTCTTCATGTTGATCATTTTTTAGGTAAAAATATCAATTGAAACTGATGGAGTCATTTAATCACTAATCTCTCAAAACTCTGTAAAGTAAAATAAACTAAAGGCTTATCACTTTAACACGACGAGAATGAAATATAAAGTTGACAATAAAAAAAAATTGAAACACAAATCGTTTGCTTGGGATTATCAAGACCTAAAGCTGATGATGATAATGGTGATGTACAGATACATAAATATATATACATGATTTAGTCCATTATTTGCTCTCAAACATTTTTTTTTCATATCTGCATTACAACCATACAATTACAAAGAAGAAACCCTATCAGGCTATCACCATGTTCTTCTTTCTTCTCTCCTACCAACCACCGGAAAATCCATTCCTACGAACTCGATAAAATCCGATAAACTCATCGATTTATCGAGAAACCAAAGTCATCATCATCCAACAACATTGAAGAATATAAATTATTACTAGTCCTTTGATCCATATAACCAAAATGATCATCATCAAATTCTCCTTCTCTCAACGTCTTAATCATTTCAAATACTTCTCTCATCTCCATTCTTCTTTCTTCTTCTTCTTCGCAACATCTCAATCCAATCTTTAACAAACTAATCATTTCCGCTTTACAATTCTTCTTCCCTTTCATTTCCTTGTCGAACACGTCACCTGTTTTCTTCTCTTTGACCATATTACTAACCCAAGTCACAAGACTCATGTTTGGATCATAACCTTGTGTTAAGTAATTCTCTGGGAATCTTCCGGTCAAAAGCTCTAAAATCAATACACCGAAACACCAAACATCGGTCTTTTTCGTTATGACTGGTCCTTTTGCTGGTCTATACTCTGGCGATTTGTAGGCAGTCATGAAACTATGTGCGTGATCTGAGCTCATTACTGGTCTTAGAGCGTAGTCTGTTAACAATGGCTCGAATGTTTCGTCTAAAACAATGTTTGATGACTTTATATGACCGTGAGGGATCGTTAGTGTCGGTAACTCGTTGAACAAGTAAGATAAACCCTTTGCTACTCCTTTTATGATCTTTAGACGCGCTATCCAATCCAATCCAGGCGTATCCGCGGAATGATTCGCTGGAAAAAACATATATATTCAAACTGTTAGAAACCGTAGAAAAGCTTAATAAAATTGTCAATTGGTTTTGAGATAGAAGTCTGCGGAAATGATTAGTGTAATGTAATGTTGGAAACATACCATGAAGATGACTTGCCAAGCTACTATTAGGCATAAACTGAGTGACTAAAAGCTTTTCTTCTTTACGGTAATAGTAAGCGATAAGAGGCAAAAGGTTCGGATGGTTTAATCTCCCTAACCGTCTCATATGTTCATGAAACTCGTCTCTTCCAACATTGTTCATATGTTTATACCTCTTCACGACCAGTGTTTGTCCACTAGATATGGCTGCTTTGTATGAAGCACCAAATGTTCCACTACCAAGAACTTCAGCGGAAGCTCTAAGAAGATCTTGAAGACCGAATCTTTGAATGTCATCACGCACAAATAGAAGCCTGCCTGCTGGATCAGGCATAGATCCTCTCTTTGCATGATTCACAACGGATTCCGCGGGTTTAGTGTTCTTATTCACTGGTTGATGATAAGTGTAACTCTCTACCCTTTCCTTTCCCGCGGAAGAATAAGCTGACAAGCGATGATTACGTCGCCTTATTGTTTGAATAAAACATATCACTAGCGCGATGATCACTAGTATTATGCCTACAACAATCAAAATGATCGCTATAGTGTAAAAAGATCCGGCCTTGTTCTCCTTGGGAGGAGGAATAGGAGGAGATTTCGGATCAACGGGAGCTACTGGAACTACCGGAAAGGAAGAAGAAGAACATGGACTTAAGGGAGCATCACACAAATCTTTGTTACCTACAATTTACAAAACATTCATGTCATTCAAAAATGCATCCAACTCTTGAAAGGTTTTATGCAAAATTTATATGAAAATTAAAGACCCAAATGCGAATGGTTTATAAGATATAACGTTAATCTATAGAACATTGAAAATGTACCTGCAAAAGAGCCAGGATCCATGTTTCGAAGGCTTGCGGGTATAGGTCCATCGAGGTCATTGTTTTCAAAGCTAGCTAATTTAAGATCTTCCTGTTGAAAATTTGGTATTTGTCCTTGAAACTGATTACCATTTAACCTCACCTCTAAAAGCATTGGCAAAGTAGCTAAAGAAGAAGGAATGGTTCCTCGAAACGCGTTATTCGCCAACAGAATTTTCTTCAAATGCGGCATACCTTGAAATGCATCCGCGGGTATCTCCCCCGAAAACCGGTTATTAGACAAATACAAAGATTTCAACGAATTAAGCTTCTTAATCTGAGGCATTGGACCACTAAATTCATTGTTCATGAAGCTTATGGTTCGTAGATTCTTCATAGGAACCAATGGTTCAAGGTCTAATGTCCCGGTTAAGCCCATTCCTTCAAGTTGTAACCCCCAAACGTAATTGCTACAAAGAACACCAAACCAATTTGCATAATTTCCTTTACATGGTGATGTTGATGGCTCCCAACTAAAAAAGACCGAACCATTTGCTAATGTATCTTTGAATTTCAAGAGACAATCTGCGTCTGAATCTGGCACAACCAGCTGAGACATTACGACCGGACATAATAGGGTGATAAAGATGATGATGAAAATGGAAGAAGGTAGGCTTTTCTTCGAGGCCGTGTTACACGCAAGCATAACCGGGCTCTCCCAATTTCGCATTGCGGTTACACGCGCAATGGAATCAATTCGATCTCTGGTAAAATCTCTTCTTTTGTTTTTGTTTAACGTGAAAGCCAAGAAATTGTATGAACGGAAAGAGGGAAGAACAAAACCCTACCAAGAATAGACAAAAGCAAAGTGTGTAAATTGGTAAAGATGTGATTTTCTTTTCTTTTTCTCTCTTTTTTCTATTTTCTTTTGCCTATTTTCTTTTTGGAATTTGTGTCATCTTAAGATTATATTATTAGGTTAGAGAGTTCTTTGGATAACCATTCAATTATCTTGTTTTAAGTTTCAAGTTATATATATGTAATAATCCTTGTTGTTCTGATTTGTCATTTGCTTTTGTTCCAACCAAAGTTTTTTTATTGTCTCTAGATTATTTAATTTGGTATAACAATTTGTAAGAATTAGCCATGAATCGGTGGATTACTCTATAAGATGATATCTGAACTAATTAAACAAGAAGTGTTATAACTTAAAACTTGTAGAGTTTTTTAGATCTCTCAATTTATACCTGATAAAGTAAATAAGTAATTTGAAAATTTAGCTTATTTTAGTGGCTCTGAATTCGATTATCATATGTCACATGAATCTTATCAAACTATAATTATATATTTTTTCTCCTATACATAGTAAAAAGGAGTTGTCTCTTCTTATAGAAAAGTCATGTAAAGAAATGACGACTTTGAAATTCCATTTTTTGAAATTCTGTGATTGCGCACGAATTGTCGTATAACTTGGAAGAGTTGATTTTATTTCCCCGACAGTGTTACTTGAGAGACGACAAAAAAAAGACAAAAGACATCGATTCGAGACCGTAGAGAAAAAAAAGAGAAATTAAATTATACTGAGAAATCAAAGTAAAATAAAATAAATTAAATTAAAGAGGTCAAAATTGTGAATTTCTTCAAAAGAACGCGGAATTGGTCAGAGGGATTTAAAGCGATGAATGGGCCCACAAAATTGGACGGCATTTGTGCATAGAAAATCAAAACGTGTGAAGTGAACTTTGAAGTACACACTCTGCTGCTTCTGCAGCGTCCATACCGTTTTTTCGTGTTACGAAATTACTAGATAATTTAGTTTCTCTATTTTTCCTTCTGTATATTCTCACAACTAGAAGTAGGATGTACAAAAAACATAGAGACCAATTCACTTATGTCACTTGATTTTGAATTATATTTCGTAAAAATAGTATCATAGTTACAATACACACAATACAATTCGAACCAAATGATGATCATAAAATGAAAAGGAAAGATGATATATCTTTTTTTAAAAAATTGTTTATTGAGAGAGCACGCAATGTGAAGAGAAAAAGGAAAACGGAAGATGATATTCCCTCTGATCCACAAAAATGAATTTCTTTCCAAAAAAAATTGTTTTATAAAAATTAATTTTTTTGTGTTTTCAATACATTTTTCTCATTTAATGCTAAAAATTGTAAATTTAAAAAAAAAATTATTGAAAGACTATTGGTCAAATTTTATTGAAAATTATTTATTGTGAAGATTAATACATTTATAATACAAAATTAATTCGTCTTCTTAATATGTGTAAAAAACTCAAGAAAATTCATCTTTGTGGAAAAGATGAAGTATATTTTTTGTTTTGTCTCTATTTTCTTTGAGATTTTTTGATAAATGCCACATTTGAAATACTATTTTTCAAAAATATCATTTTTCAAAATCATTTACTTAATATATCATTTATGTTTGAGTTAACTATGTTGTATTACGGTTTAGTTTTGAGGGTTTTGGAATTTGTTAGGGATCAAACAAATTTTAAGGTTTAGAATTTGAAAATTTAGGGTTTAAAAATCTAAAACTAGTGGCATTTTTTAAAATAGACAATCCATACTGACATTTTTTAAAAATGGACACAACAAAAATGACATTTTTGGAATTGTCACTTTTTCTTTTACAAAATTGTCATGATCTTATTTTAAAGAATTTAGTTAAGTCACAGAGAGATGAAAAAGTTGGACGAATTTGTCCATACGAAATTTGTTAAAGGAAAGTAGTAAACTTTTTATGTAATTAAGGTAAGTATAAAAATAAATTCACAAACATATTAAATGTTGTAACAATTAACTATTTAATAACATAGTTGACTATTTTCAAAACTACATATTCTATTGATCTCAGAAACATAGTTAACTATATCACACTATTTTTGTTATTATTTAAAACATTATAGTATAGTTAACTATTTTTTTTTCATCACGAACATAGTTAACTATATTCAAAATATAACTGTTTAAATTAACTGATTTCATAATATAGTTAACTATATAAAAATATTGTTGTAATAGATACTTAATTTCCTTAATTTCCTTAACAAATCTAATATATGACATGATTTCTTTTCAATAATTGTACATTAACTAGTCAGATTAAAAACTCACTGATTTTTAAACAAAAGACAACACATCAAACCAATCTCTTTCAAAGTTTCTTATTTGTTCCTCATTGCATTGTATCATGTTTACATGACGATTATATTTCTCTGAATGAATGAAGTATTTAAGTGTTAAAAAAAAGACAAAAAAACTTACGTAAAAAGGTAATTTAGATTTATGATAGTTAGTAATTTAGTAAATAAAGAAAAACGAGAGAATAAAAACTAAAAAGGCAAGGAATAATCACAAACTTTTAGGTCTAAAAGTAACAAGTGTTGGACCAACCTCTACCTTGCACGTTTGGTGTCATCTCATCTCTTTTCCTTTAGATCTCATCGATATTTGTGTCTGTGCGGACCATTTTACCCTCGCATTTCTCAACTATTCTTACATACAATAATACTTCAAGTTTTTATATGTTCTTGATAAATTTGGTACACAATTAATTTAGGTATGATAAAACCTTGAAATCAATTTATTAGGTGAATATTAATTATGTATAGTACTTCAATTGACTCGTGGTTTACCAAAAAGGGAAATAAAAAGAGATGTTTATTGTTTTCAAACATTCGTCCACACATAGAATATAATAAATCACCATCATGGTTTATTCTATTTTCTTAAGTCATGATCGCAATTACTCGGCTCGTACGTTTTTTGTTATAAAATTTTATTCCAAAGACTATATCATTATACTATTGTTAAAGAACCATATGTACTATTTTAATATACTCATTTCATAACTAACCATTGTTTTTTGCTCGTGTTTTTTTTTCTTTTCATTACGATGAATTTGAATATCATATAGTATGCACGAAAGCAATTCAAATTCGCTTTTATTAGTCTACGTGGTTAACACCATTGATATATATCATATGGTTGATCTTGGTTTTTCTATGCATAAAATATTGTTTTGATTAAAATAGATTTGACTCTGGTAAAACATGGTAATAAGCCCACAACATTTCAACTACTCTCACTAACTCTCCAAGTCATTCATTTATTTCATCATTTAGTACCTTATATTCCACATTATAGAGCATTTATTAAAACTAAAATCTCTCCATGTCTTGGTTTGGATTAGTAATTGAACACTTAAGCCAATTACTAGTGGAAAACAAAAAAATTACCAAAATTTTAATTTTTTTTTTTCAATCAATTTATTGTATTAGATAGAAGAAGTAACCCATCGACAAATACAACTATCCCATATAAGAAACTAACAACTATATAGAACATTAATTAGAAGTTGACAAAAAAAAAGAACATTAATTAGAAGATACAAACACAATACAGTATATATCAAATATTTCTATCATTCATTTTATAAAAATCGTTATTCGCAATATCATAAAATTTAAGTTTCGTTAACGATGATGTAACAGAGAACTATATATTTTTATTTTTTTGTAATGAAAATCCAATTTTCTTAGGCAAAAAAACATTATCTTCAACATAATGATATTAGTCGTACATAAATCACATTATTAATAAAATATTTGGCTGTTTCTTACGCGGTACATAAATATCACAGTGGCAAACATGTAATTTTCAAGAGTCAAAGGGGCATTTTCTTTAGAAAGAGATTAGGATAAAAATGAGGTGAGCGATTATTATTCCCCCTGGGTGGAAAGTAGACAAAGCACTTCTCTTTTGATTCTCTCTTTCAAGCTTCAATCTCAAATCTATCAACGACCACCAAATCTTCTACTCAAGAATCTCCCAATCTCAATCTCTCTCTGCAAAAAAACCCAAAACCCAGGTTCGTTTTGAGATTCTTGATCTCAAAGTTTCAATCTTTTTCTCTCTTCTTCAATCAAAATCCAGTTTTTATTTTTATTTTTATTTTTGTCGGTTGCTTTTGCTTAGTTTCTGTTTCTGCAATTTTCTTACTTGAAGTTCGTTATATGTTCTCTTGTTTCAATAAGCTATGTTGAAATTGAGTTTATCAAGCTTTAGTGTTTATGTAACAGTCTTGTTTTAGCTCTGAACTTTGTCTCTGTACTGAGAATTGAATTCATGTCTTGATCTTGTTTATAGGTTTTATCTATTGGGTCGATCTTGATTTCGAATCTTTCCAAATAAAGACACAACCTTTTTAAAGATATGAACAAATTTAGGGTTCTTGTTCAAAAGACCTAAAGAAACTGCTTTTGTTTCTTGCAGATAATATGGAAGCTACTCAGAAACATATCATTCAAGATGGATCTTCAATGTTTTATCATCAACCATCTTCAGTTCAGAAAATGGATATCTCTGTTCAAACATTTGATTCTTATTGCACACTTGAATCATCTTCAGGGACTAAGTCTCATCCTTGCCTTAACATGAACAACAACAACTCTTCTTCAACCACAAGCTTTTCGAGTAATGAAAGTCCGATTTCGCAAGCCAACAACAACAATAACTCGTCTCGGTTTAACGTTTCCTCGGAGTTTAATCATTCGCCTGATGATAACAACAACAACAACAACTCTCCTTTAAGCGGATCTTCGGCTACAAACAACAACGAGACAGAGCTTAGTCTTATGCTTAAAGATTTGGAGACTGCAATGATGGAGCCTGATTTAGACAACAGCTTTAATGGTTGTGACCAACACGAAGCTGGGTTTGGAGGAGGACAACATAGAGTTGTTTCTTCAGCTATGTATAGATGTATGGAGATGATCTCGAGGGGGGATTTGAAAGGAACGCTTTACGAATGCGCGAAAGCGGTTGAAAACTATGATGTGGGTATGACTGATTGGTTGATTTCTCAGTTACAGCAAATGGTTTCGGTTTCTGGTGAGCCTGTTCAGCGTTTAGGAGCGTATATGCTGGAAGGGCTTATTGCTCGGTTAGCTTCTTCCGGTAGCTCGATCTATAAAGCTTTGAGATGCAAAGACCCGACCGGTCCTGAGCTTCTTACTTATATGCATATCTTATATGAAGCTTGCCCGTATTTCAAATTCGGTTATGAATCCGCTAATGGAGCTATAGCGGAAGCTGTGAAGAACGAGAGTTTTGTGCACATTATCGATTTTCAGATTTCTCAAGGCGGTCAATGGGTGAGTTTAATCCGTGCTCTCGGTGCTAGACCCGGTGGACCTCCTAAAGTTAGGATAACGGGAATTGATGATCCGAGATCATCGTTTGCTCGACAAGGCGGACTCGAGTTAGTTGGACAAAGACTCGGGAAGCTAGCGGAAATGTGTGGTGTACCGTTCGAGTTCCACGGAGCTGCTTTATGCTGCACAGAAGTCGAAATCGAGAAGCTAGGGGTTAGAAACGGAGAAGCGCTCGCGGTGAACTTCCCGCTCGTTCTTCACCACATGCCTGACGAGAGTGTAACCGTGGAGAATCACAGAGACAGATTGTTAAGATTGGTCAAACGTTTGTCACCAAACGTCGTGACTCTAGTCGAGCAAGAAGCAAACACAAACACTGCACCGTTTCTTCCCCGGTTCGTGGAGACAATGAACCATTACTTGGCAGTTTTCGAATCGATCGACGTGAAACTCGCTAGAGACCACAAGGAAAGGATCAATGTCGAGCAGCATTGTTTAGCTAGAGAAGTCGTAAATCTTATAGCATGCGAAGGGGTCGAAAGAGAAGAGAGACACGAGCCGTTAGGGAAATGGAGGTCTCGGTTTCACATGGCGGGTTTTAAACCGTATCCGCTAAGCTCGTATGTGAACGCAACGATCAAAGGGTTGCTTGAGAGTTATTCAGAGAAGTATACACTTGAAGAAAGAGATGGAGCATTGTATTTAGGATGGAAGAATCAACCTCTTATCACTTCTTGTGCTTGGAGGTAACAAGAAAACTTTTGCTTGATTTTCGAAATTTCAGAGAGATTAGAATCTTGTTTAATCTGTTTGTATAAGTACAACAACTAAAACTCATGATTCGAAAGAAACACTTGTTGAATGTGTTGTAGTAGTAAGTGTTGTTGATGATGATCCCAGAATGTTTAAAGTTTATGTTATAGTTTTTTTTTTCACAAGAAACCTATGTTTTTAGTTTTGACATTGCAATTTATAACACTCTGTTCTGTTTTCATGTTAATCATTTAATGAGAAATTTCTGGTTTTAGATTGAAGGGACCAATGATTTTCTAAGCATGCACAAGACCAATTTATTAAATTGCAGATTTTTCTATGTTTTTTTTTTTTGAGAAATCAACAAGTGAATGTAGTAGCACTTATCTAGTTGATTAAGTGAATGTGATAAGTAGTCGAGCTTTAGATGGTGTTAGATGTTAGATACTATTCGACCATTGAAAATTTATATAACTGTTTAATTGAATGTCATAAGAGACTCATAACTAGTCAAGAGTTTAACGAATTAGATGGTGTTAAATGTTAGATACTAATCGACCATTTTAATGCACGTTGAGTTGTTGTAAAATCGTACACCCAAATAGATTATGGTAAAATTTGCTTAAATTTGGTTTGTTCGGGTTTTCAGTTTCGAACTATTCGATATACATCGGTTAAGAAAATTAGAAAAAAGAAATTCAAGAACCCATCAGCTCGACACCTCCAAACCAAAAACCAAAAATATGTTATAATGCTATCGATGGGTGAACCGAATGAAAATCAGAAATCAAAACGTTTGGTTTGGTTCGGTTCGGTTTGGTCATTTGGTTTCCATTTGGTTCGGTTAATAGTCGCATGCCTATGTCCCGTTCGATTGGTAATCGATAATTAAAGCAATGGTGAAACCCTACCACTTCAAATTAGGTTACTAATCAATCCCAACGTTTTTTGTTACAACTATGAACATGTAGACCATTATATCTAATCAATCGGTCAACCATTCCCAAGTCTTTGTAAAAGACAATAAAAAGCATTACGATCAGACGAGGAAATTACAAAAATCCAGTTTAACATCGTTTCCCTAATATTCAAACTTATTAGTCTTTGAATTCTAAACCTATTCTTGGTACATAAAAAGCATGCTTCTTCTCTTTTTGTATATGGTCAATTTTTGTACTCGTGAATGAATATATTAAGATCCTTGATGACTACAAGATTACGTAATCATTCGTCAGACAAAACATAAAGTTTGTAGAAATATTTGTTTTTAAATAAATCTTTGTCGTTTTTATTTGGGTTTAGTTGTTCAAAGACTTGGATCTTTTGTCTTTGACCATTCAAACCACTCGAGAATTATAAATGGTCTAACCGTCATCGTTAAGTCATACTGACGAATGCCTCACATGATCCGCTGATAAACAGACGTGTGCGCTTATCTGAACTAAGACAGCATTTTCGCAATGATCCAAGTGCTAGCCATATAGCAAAGTAAAAACAAATTCCTATTAAAACCGAGAATTGATCAACACAACAAACCAACAAAGATCTTAATCTCGAAGAACATTCTAGCTAAGTATACCGAAAGTTTTGAGACGTCCAAGCCATACGACACACGAAGCTTCTCATAGTGAATCAACAATGAAAAATATGTATGTCAAACGTTATTAAAAAAACCGAATGATGTATAAGTTGTAGCTTCGTAGAACCTATATAACAATGAAAAATTATAATGGTCAAGAATGCAAATTTCATAGTTTTTTTAATATCTGGATTAAACCACCAAAATGAGCAGATTATAATAATCATTTTATCAGGATTATCTATCTAATACAAAAAAAATCTTACAACAAAAAAATATATATGGAAACAGCATTTAATAATCATTCGAGTTTAACACAAAAACTTAATTTTGTCCTATAACAAAAGGACGGACCACAAACTATATAAAAAGTTGTGGATACAAAAGAGAATCAAGAAAAAATATAAATTTTTTTTTTTTTGCTAAACTAGAAAAAATATAAACTTTTCGTATGCAATAATTGGGATTATATTCACGGGGTCCATTACGAAATCAATATGTGATTTATACACTTTTGTCTTTCAAGAAAACATTTCGAAACCAAACATCTTTATTGCGACGTATTATGAAGGTAGAAGATGACGAATTGATGACGTAACACAAACCACTCATATTAATAAAATCTAAATCCTTCTTGCTAATTTTTTAAAAATTGTTTTGACATATACTTTACCAACGTATCAATTCATTTTGAAGCTAATCTTGTTATATAAAAAAATGAATAGTTTAACAAAAAAAAGAAGAAGAATAGTTAACGTATCAATCCAAATAATAACTTTAAAAACCATGACTTGTATAAATCATCTTCTTAATTTGGCCAACTGTAAATACAACAACTCTTTTCCTTACTATAAATACATCTTCATGAGAGATTCAACAAATAAAACATATTCTTCACTAACTTTCTTAGAGATTAAAGATGCCAATCTCAGAAAAATCTTCTTCTGGTAATAACAATAATAAGAGATTAGTTGTTAAGAAGCTTTTTGCTAGACAGCAACACGAAGGATTTGGTGCTGTTGTAAGAAGAAGCATCGGAAGGTAAGAGCTTAATTAATAGCTAAAATAAGAATTTGTTAATTCCAATTGTAAATGAAAAAAAAAAAAAAGTTTTGTAATCTGTGAAATATTATTTTTGCAGGTTTGAGCTAAGATACTTTGACCCATTTCTTGTTTTGGATGAATTCTCAGGTAGGTTTTTGTTTCTTATATTCCTTTGTTTTTTATTTTGCTCTGTTCTAATGAATCCAATTTTTCATTGATTTAATAATAATAGAAAATCTTTAAACATTGTAGCTTCAGCTCCTGCAGGATTCCCAGATCATCCTCACAGAGGTTGGTTTAATTATTGATTATTTTAAAACGCAATTTACGCGTTTGAGTTTGCGTTTACATGAGAAAGAAAACGTAATCTTTGAATAAAAATTCGATTTTCATAAAATATGTTTATAAGTAACAACTAACCTATCACTATTTCATTGTTCTTCTTGTTTATTATTTTGTTTTCTTTTCCCTAAACAGGATTTGAGACAGTCACTTATATGTTAGAGGTATTAATTTACATCTTTTCTTCTTCTTATTCGATTTCACAAGAATCGCGACGAGTAATTCTTGATGTATTTGCGTATATAGGGAGAGATTTTGCATGAAGATTGTGAAGGACACAAAGGAGTAATTAGAGAAGGAGGATTACAATGGATGACTGCAGGGAAAGGCATTGTTCATTCTGAAATGCCTTCTTCTAATGCTAATGGTATTACTCACAACAAAGGCTTGCAGCTTTGGATCAATCTCTCCTCTAAACACAAACTGTAAGCTTCTTTCGATGTAAAAATGTTCACGGGTCAATAAATCAATTGGTAATGAGTGGAGTGATCCGTGTCTCTTTATATACTAATAGATTGTGTATCTTCTTACTTTCAAAATATTTGTAGAGTGGAGCCGAGTTATCAAGAGATAGAGAGAAAAGATATAGCAGAAGCAGAGAAAGAAGGTGTGAGAGTGAGAGTTATAGCTGGAGAATGGAATGGAGTTAAGTCAAAGATTTGTACAAGAACACCAACAATGTATTTAGACTTCACTCTCTCGCCGGGGTCTCGGATCTCTCAGCCAATTCCACTTCATTGGAACGCGTTTGTATATGTTCTTCAAGGCCAAGGACATTTTGGGGATGCAAAGTCACAACATTCAACCGCTGCCGCGCATCACTTGTTGATACTAGGCCTAGGTGGTGAACGGTTAGAGGCTTGGAACGGTTCTGATTCCGGTTTGCCACTTCGGTTTATCCTTGTGGGTGGTGAGCCTATAGGTGAACCAATGGTTCAGTTTGGTCCTTTTGTTATGAACACACAAGAAGAGATTGATCAGACGATTGATGATTTTGAGAATTTTACAAATGGGTTTGAAAAAGCTAGACATTGGAAGTCTCAAGCTGCTTCTGCCTTGGGATTGTTCTGAATATTTTTGTCTCTGTTTATAATTTGTTTAAGGTACTTTTGTACCTTGTAACTGTTTTTTCTTCTTCTTTATATCCAATTTATTTTGTATCTTTCCACATCTGTTAGAAATAAATGGAATGTGAATATCTATATTCTCTCCATTTTACAAATTGTTTTACAAAATGATTTAACACATTAAGAAAAAAAAAGTCTTATCATATCAAAAGATAAAAAAAAAAAATTCAAAAGGGATTGATAAGTTTCATTTCAAAAGATAAAATTTAATTTTAGAGTTTACAAAGTAAACAAATTCAGGACGATTTTGTATTGTTGACTTCATTCTCTAATGCTTCAACAAACTTATCAGCATAACCACTAAACAATCCAGGACTAAACAAAGTCTCTTTCAATTTCTTATGATTCCTCTTCACTAGCTTCCCAATCTCACTATCTTTATCCATCACAGATTTAACCGCATCCCTCAAGCTCTCTTTCGAGAACCATCCGGTAATTTCATCTCTTTGCACTTTCACTGAGACCTCGAGTTCTTCGGCGAACAATCTTGTGGCGAGAACTTGATCAGCCAATTGCGGAATAAACACGATTTGGCAATCACTAGCCAGAGATTCCCACAATGTACCGAATCCACAATGGTTCACAAAGCAACCTACTGATCGATGAGACAATATCAAAGGTTGTTCAACCCATTCTCCTGTAACGATTCCACGGCCTTTAACCCGCTCTTCGAACCCTTCTGGTAACGCTTCTTGAACCGTTGATGAGCCTCTTGGCGGCATAACCGCTATTAAAAACGGTAAACCCGTTAGCTCCATTCCTAAACAGAGTTCTTGAAATTGATCTTTTTCGAGAAAGAAATGTGTGCCAAACGCACAAAACACTACTGAGCCTGGTTCGAATCCGTTCAACCTATGATTCCATCGACCTTCTAGTTGTTTACTACTCTTGTCTTGCGCCTCAGGGAACATTGGACCGGACAAAATAACCTTTCTCTGACATTCTCTTTCGATGAAACCGCATAATTTACCTTCGATTTCTGCACACGTCCTTATGGCAATGACATCGCAACTCTTAAGGCCTTTGGTGACTCGATCAAAAAGAAATTTGCTGGTATTCGTGAAGCGAGAGTATAGGTTAGCGTCATGTCCACGTAACACCACTTTCGATGAAGGATAACCCGCTGGTGGAATCCCTAATTCAGCACCAGGTGCAAGAAACATAGCTACACAAGCCGCGGATACGATCTGGTAACTTACACTCTTGACTCCTAACTCTTTTCCCATTTTTGGAACCCAATCAACAAAATCAAAGAAAATTAGGTCTGGTTTCAAAGCACGAACCTTAGCTTCGATCTGATCGCGTAAAAGATCCATGACATCGAATAGGACTCTCTTAGATGCGTTAGGAACATCCGAGGTTGACTCTGCGCCAGCAGGGAGACCATCAACATGAGGAAGAGTAAGAGGGTCGAAGATAATGCTGTCCGGAAACAGATTGAGAGGTTCGAGTTGTTTCTGAGCTTTCTTGGGAACCAATTGTGACTCTATGACCTTTCTCAGCTAGTTTGTTGGCTAGATGAAGATAAGGAATCATATGACCAAAACCAAAAAATGGGTACATAAAAGCATGAAACTTTGACCCCATTTTCCATTCCCCAAAACTCCCAAAAAGAAAAATTAAAGTCTTTAAGAGAGCCAAACCAAATACAACTTTTGGTTATTTTTTGGAGAAAATGTGTATGAAGATACTTCTCTTCAGGAAACACCTATATATAATAGTTAGTGCTGTATGAAACAGTGAAAGCTTATTTTAGGTTATGTTTCATTATGAGTGGTGTTTTTGGTTATGTATCATTATCACTGGTGTTTTAGGTTAAGTATGATATTTGTCAGTAAATGATTAGTTGGATTAGGTGACAATTATTGGATTACATATGATATTTGTCAGTAAATGATTAGTTGGATTAGCTGACAATTATTGGATTACATGTTTCACGTGTTTATATGGCTGTCCAAATTGATTGAGCTTTGTCATTTGTCCTCATAGACAATTTTTTCTAATGAATTCGTTATCTGAGTTAGATATGTTGGATATTTTAATGTACAAATACGTGAAACTGGTGAGCTATATTCTATAACTATATATATATATATATTTTTTTTTCCATGTCTTATCATTTGTATATTTAACTGATCCTTATCTCTATTTGTGAGGGTACATTCCGAAGATTCTCATACGTTCAAATAAAAAAAAAAAAAAATCTCTTAGGAAGCGAAGTTATACATATGTACTAAAATATCTTCTACTTAGTTTCATATGTCTACAATAGCTTCTGAGGATACGATGGGCCTCGTAGCTTTGGCAAGGCTACCAAGTCTAGAACACATTATAGCGAAATTTATATATAGCTCATTTTACATATAGCGAAATTTGTAGTAGATCTAGCTAATCTTAAATGTTTAATTTATTGGCTAGGATTAGTTATCATAGTTTGCATTGTATACTTCATTTTCTAATGCTTCTACAAATTTATTAAGCATAACCACTCAAACTTTATTTTAGAGTTTACAAAGTGTTAAGTTTCACAAGCCACAAAGGAGTCGACTTTCCTTGTGAGTGAAACAGAACAAACCAAGAAGAAGCAAGTTATCAAGCTGTGAAAACAGAGAAATGCAGAGGAATGCAGAGCAAGCTTGTGTCTGGCCGAGTCAATACTCGGAATCCACTAGATTCAAGATAGAGTTACAATAGAAATTATTAGCAATCCACTCTAATGCCCTTCACTAGCACTTAGAGCTCACTCAATCAATTTCTATGTCTTAGAGAAAACTATTGCAAGCTTATACTAATACAAAGTTTTCTCTCCTCACTCTATCTATCTTAATCCGTAACTCTCTCTATCTCATTGATGCGCCTTTTATAAGGAGACACCTTTAAGCTCATAGCATGACCTAAAGCAAAACGCAGTCGCTCCCAAACGCCAAAGCAGGCTCCTTTAATCATGTTTGTACCTTCAGACAAACAAGACTCACCATTTGAAAAACACAAGAAGACAACTCGTACGGTGCCTTGTTGGCCTTGTAGCCGTTTCTTCAAAAGTGGTCCCAAAAGCATTGTATAACTGCGATTGGATTTACTTCTACTGCATTTAGACTTGAGTTACATCTTATCTTGCTTGTCGTGACGTCAGTTTCTTGGTCATCAAGGTTTCATCTTCACACAAAGAAATCAATTCAAGACGATTTTGTATTATTGACTTCATTCTCCAATGCTTCTACAAACTTATCAGCGTAACCAAACAGTCCAGGACTAACCAAAGTCTCTTTCAATTTCTTATGGTTACTCTTCACTATCATCCCAATCTCACTTGTATCTGTATCCATCACAGATTTAACCGCATCTCTCAAGCTCTCTTTCGAGAACCATCCAGAATCTTCTCTTTGAACCTTCACAGAGAGACCTCGAGTTCTTCGGTCAACAATCTCGTAGTAAGAACTTGATCAGCCAATAGTGGAATAAACACAATCTGACAATCACTAAGTAAAGACTCCCACATTGAACCAAATCCACAATGGTTCACAAAGCAACCTACTGATTGATTAGACAATATCAAAAGTTGTTCCACCCATTCTCCTGTAACCATTCCACGCCCTTTAACCCGCTCTTCGAACCCTTCTGGTAACGCTTCTTGAACCGTTGACGAGCCTCTCGGAGGCATAAGCGCTTTTAGAAACGGTAATCCTGTTAGCTCCATTCCTAAACAGAGTTCTTGAAATTGATCTTTTTTTAGAAAGCAATGGCTGCCAAACGCACAAAACACTACCGAGCTTGGTTCGAATCCCTTCAACCAATGTTTCCACCGATCTTCTAGCGGTTTACTACTCTTGTCTTGTGGCTCAGGGAACATTGGACCGGTTAAGAGAACTTTTCTTTGACATTGTCTTTCGACGAAATCGCATAGTTTACCTTTGGATTTATGCGCATGTCCTTACGCCGACAATGTCACAGTTCTTAAGGCCCATGGTGACACGATCAAAAAGAAACTGGGAGCGATTAGTGAAGCGAGAACAGAGGTTAGCGTCAAGTCCACGTAACGCCAATTTCGATGAAGGATAACCTGGCGGAGGAAACCCTAATTCAGCACCAGGTGCTAGAAACGTAGCTATACAAGATGCGGATACGATCTGGTAACTCACACTCTTGACTCCTAATTCTTGTGCCATTCCTGAAACCCAATCAACAAAATCAAAGAAGATTATGTCTGGTTTCAAAGCACGAACCTTAACTTGAACCTGATCGCGCAAAAGATCCATGACATCTAATATGCGTCTCTCAGATGCGTTAGGGACATCTGAGGTTGTCTCTGCGGCACCAGGGAGACCATCTACATGAGGAAGAGTAACAGTGTCGAAGAGAATGCTGTTTGAGAACTGATTGAGAGGTTCGAGTTGTTTCTGAGATTTCTTGGGAATCAAGAAAGTTACCTTATGACCTTTCTCAGCTATTTTGTTAGCTAGATGAAGATAATGGATCATATGATCAAAACCAAAAAACGGGTACATAAAAGCATGAAACTTTGATCCCATTTTCCTTTCCACAAAAAGTCTTCAAGAAAGGCGAAACCAAAGATTTGTTTTTCTTGTTTTTCTAATTTTTTTTTTAGAGAATGTGTATGATGAAGTTGCTACTCTTCTCTTATATTCAGGAGACATCTATATGTGGTTTGGAGTTAATGTGTAGTGTATGAAACAGTGAAATCATCTTCTTCTTTTTATGTATGTGTGATTGTCAGTGAATGATTAGGTGTGAATTATTGTGTTATGATTGTTCAGATTGATTGGTGTTTGTCTTTTTTTCCTCATATAGACATCTTTGTTGACTGCTAGATACTGGTGGGCTAGTGTACTAATTGGAAGATATAAATATATAGAAATAGTTGAAGTTTTGTTTCCAAAACAGTGGTTTTCGCAACTCCACTAACTAAGGAAGGAATCATATGTAAGGTAGTGCTCTTTTTCTTGAGGATATTCACTACTACTAGTCACTATCTATCTTGCTAATAATGATGTATTTGCTTCTCTTTATGGTTCATACTTATCGCAAAACAACATAATCATTTGCTCTTTGGTGGAACATTTGATCATAAACCACGTTCTTCCAACTTACGGATATGCGAGAATGTATAGTGGAGTCTCACTCGACTATTTCCTCAAGTTCATGATTGTAGTACAATCTTTAACCGAGGAAAGCTCTAAGAAACCTCGGTCCTTAACTATGGCTGAAATCGAAGGTCTAGATGCACACAAGAAAGCCATTCTCAGAGACTCAACTCAAGGACATTGAAGCCAAAACAGCTTTCCCAAACAAATTGATTAGACTAATAAAACATCATACTCCCTCTGTTTCAAAATATAAGGTTGTTTTAGAAGTTTTTTTGTTTCAAAATGTAAATTGTTTTGACAGTACTAGGTACTCTTTAACTTTGTTGAATATTGTGTCATCAATATTTTGCAGTTTTTCGTTTTTAATTAAAACAACTTCTTTGATTCAACTCTCTAAAAAAACTGATAAGCCAATGGGAGAATCAAGAAGCGTCACGTGTAACATTTCTATTAGTTAAATAAGAATCACAACACAATTTTGTTGTTCTTTCTGCTAAAATATGAAACAAAATCCCTAAAAGTTTTGATGAACAGAGACGAAATCACTAGATAAAAATTGAAACTTCTTTTCTCTGAGCATCAGCAAAAATGGGGGTTTCGATGTTGGATTACTCATGGAGTTTCCGATTAAAGCTCTCTCCTTTACGAACCACCCCAAAACTCGTGAGCTCGAGCTTTGGTCATTCAATTACATACAACACAGCTCGAGCTTTGAAATACAGGTCTGTTTTGTCTGATGAGAGAAGAAGTAGCCCATGTGAGGTAATAATGTCAGCTTTCAATGTATCTTATCTTCTTGTTTTACAATTAGTTTGATTTCTAGTCTTGCACATTCATAGGAGAAAGATTGAGACTTTATTGGTTTTTGCAAGTCCTAAGGAGAATTAGAAACCGAAAAGATCGGAAAATGACTCAATGAAAGGTTTTAGTAAAGTTACATGACAAATTGTAATATCTCTTGTTAAAGTCTAGGCCTTTTTTATGCTCAATTGAATGATAGGGAAGTAAAATTCCCACTTGTTCTAGCTTGAATCTTCGTTGTAGATTTCGGATGTCAAATTATCGCTCGAAAGACCATTTCGATATAGGTTATGTGAGCTGTTTATTCTCTACCTTATTCCTATTGAATGCTCATTGTTTTGAAAGGTTAAGAAAGAGCTAGAGATTTGCTTTGACCTTATACATAGTCTTGGGAGAGGCATTCTGTACTTAGGTTCAGCTAGAATCCCTCAAAACCATTCGTATTACCTGCAAGCACAAGAGTTGAGCAGAGAAGTAAGTAAAAAATAAGTAAAAACTCCACGAGAACTTTAGTTTATCGTTTCAACAATAGAGAGATTTCAGACTTGTGTAATGTATCAGGCAGCAAATCTTTTGGACTGTACTACATGGTCTGGAGCTGGACCAGGACTTATGGATGCTGTCACTAAAGGTGCTTTGGAAGCTGAGAAACCGGTTGGTGGTATCAAGATAGATAAAGAAGCCGGTGAATGGACCGCATCAAAGTTTCATCCTTATCTCCCTCCTCAGAATTACCATACTTGCAGGTAAAACGTAGCCGCACACACCGCTTCTTCTCACTCTGATTGCACAAGAGTGAGTGATTGTAAAATGTGGTTTTAGGTTTTTCTCGGCGAGAAAGCATGGATTGGTGGATGCAGCGATTAGAAACAATGTTTCTGATAAGACGGCGATAATTGCATTGCCAGGCGGTGTTGGCACGCTTGATGAGATGTTTGAGATTTTGGCATTGATTCAACTCAAAAGAATTGGATCTTTATTGCCGGTTCCATTCATTGTGATGAACTATGATTCTTTCTATACGAAGCTGTTTGAATTCATAGAGAGTTGCGAAAACTTGGGAACTGTTTCTAAAGGAGAAGTTTCTGCATTGTGGAAGGTATGCAACAACAACTTTGAAGCTTTGACATACTTAGCTGAATTCTATGAATTGCCTTACGGTGCTTCAAAACCCGAAAACGAACTTAGTAGAACTGCTCGTGGACCGGTTTCTTAGCTCGTTTTCTTTTTCTAACTGTAAAAGATAATACCATGAACAACAATTTTTTGAAGCTATGGCATATGCAGAAGAATATAGATTTGTGTTTGTAATACCGTATTTGTTAGAATATATATATATATATAGTGTTAATTGTGCTAAATTTTATGTTTAACCGTTATTAACAGTCAATTAGTCAAACATATTCTGTAAACACACTTGTTTGACTAATCGTATAAACCGTTTTGATAACGTTTGTAATTGCAACCGTCTGCTTTTGTAAACTCTTGTGTAATCTTTAGCAGCATTTTGAGTTGTGATAATTTTTATGTTTAACCGTTATTAACAATCAATTAGTCAAAAATATTCTATAAACACTTGTTTTACTAATCGTATAAATCGTTTGATAACGTTTCTAACTACAACCATCCGCTTTTGTAAACTCTTGTGTAATGTAAAGTTGAATTTTGAGTCTTATATTCTCCTCTTGCAAATAAATTGAAAACTTATGAACAAATACAAGTGATTTTAAACCGATTTAACTAGCTCTGAGCAAGATATCCGAATCGAATGGAACCAAAGTGACTCAAATAAATCTTAAATTATCCGAATTAAATAGATCAAATTATCTGAATGGTTTGGTTTCGGTATTATCCAAAAATATCCGATATCGAACCAAATTTCATTAAACTACGGATATTTCATTTGAGTCCAAAAACTCGAATTATCCAAACGATCCGAACCGAATCGAACTATCTAAATATCCATGTTTAATAAATTTGACCGAGCAAATTTCTAATGATAAGAGTCAAACCAAACCAATCAAATTTTGGTCCATAACTTCATTCTTTTGCCAAAAAAAAGAACACAAAAAAATCAAAATGTTATTAAAGGTAAGTTTCATTAGAACCTTTAGAGCCGTTGTGGTATAGAAATTGAATACAAACAAAAATAATAAAAGAAAAAAAACCTTCAAAAAGAGAGGCGTCTATAATCCGTGGATCGTGCCTACCTAAGAAAAGTCTATTTCACACACACTCCGTTTCTAGATGAATATTAAAACAATAACGCAATTATTGTTTCTTCCTCACTTTTCTACTTCCTTCTTCTTCGCAAAGCTCAAGAAACCAAAAAACCAAAGTGTCTTCTTTTTGCATAAACCTCTGCACCAATTTCAAGAAGAAGAAGAAAAACAGAGTAAAGCTTTCTCCTTTTTTGACCTTAATTTCTTCTTTTCACTTATAACGATAACTCTTTATCAATAAAAATCTTTACTTTATCCTTAAATTCTTTTCTGTGAAATTCGTGCTTGTTCCTTAGAGCATGTTTATCAATGTTACTTTGGTGGGTATTGATACCCAAATATTAATAAAAACACACTCTCTCTTCCTTTTACTCAACTTTATACCTTCTCTTTCATCCTTTTATTCAACTTTTATTAATATTATATTCAAACACACTCAATATCTCCTCTTAATACTCTCCAAAAGTATCAATTCCTCAAAATTTTCTCTAAAACTCTCTCAACTTTTATTAATTTTATATTTAAACACACCCACTATCTTCTCTTTTTCTTCAAATTTTATTAATTTTATATTTCAATACACACTCTCTTTCTTTTTTTTACTCACATTTTAATAATTTTTATTAATATTTGGGTATTGATACCCACCAAAGTAACATTGATAAACATGCTCTTAGATTATGGGTTTTCTTTTTTTTTGGTTACTCGAGAAAGTTGATTGCTTTCTTGGAGAATCCATCTATGCTTTGCTGTTTTAAAGGATGTGTCTTGCGTTATTGATTAAGCACTCTTGATCATAATCAAGTTTGTAACTTTTGCTTCAGATCAGGTACAAATTTAATTTGCCAGAGATTTGGTTTGATTGGTTTCTGTCTTTAGGGTTTGAGTTAGTGTCTATTTGTTAGTTATGTAGAGACTCTAAACTAGATTCTAAAGTTTTTTTGTTTTTGTTTGGTTGGATGATTCTAAGTGAGTTGTTACCTTTTTGTTTGTTTGTTTGATTGCAGATCTTCTTCTTATGGAGTCTCCACAATCTGTGGCATCAAATTTCAATGGTGTCTCTTTGAATGGCACAAAGAAACCTGTTATACCTTCTGATTCAGACAGTTACATCGGTGTGCTTGAGGTTTTTGTTCATCAAGCTAGGGATATTCACAACATTTGTATCTATCATAAGCAAGATGTGTATGCTAAGCTTTGTCTCACAAGTGATCCGGAGTGCTCATTGTCAACCAAGATCATCAATGGTGGAGGGAGAAACCCTGTCTTTGACGATACCCTTAAGTTCGATGTGAAGAATGTGGATTGTTCGCTAAAGTGTGAGATATATATGATGAGCCGCGTGAAGAATTATCTCGAGGATCAGTTACTTGGATTCACTCTTGTACCTTTGTCTGAAGTGGTTATGAGGAATGGGAAATTGGAGAAAGAGTTTTCTCTTTCGTCAACCGATTTGTATCACTCTCCTGCAGGTTTTGTTGAGTTGTCTCTCTCGTACGCAGGAGATTCCCCTGAGGTGATGCATATTCCTGCTGTTCCAACAGTGGACAAGACCGAGTTGGTTCCTATCGAGTTTGATGAGATTGAGTTTGTGGATCCCAAGATTGTCTGTGAAAACAATCAAATGGTGTCCAAGTACTTTGACACTCCTGGTTCTGATTCTGATGAATTTGTAAGCGCTGAAACCGGCTTTGTGGAAACAAATAGCGTCCAATCTGAAGCTGTTGACACTGTCGAAGAAGCAGCTCCAACGAGTACTGTCTCAACAAATGGAATCTCTTCTCCATTAATTGCAGTTAGCTCGGGTTCCTCGGACACTCATGATGATGATTCAAAGCTATCAAGCGAAGGAAACAACTCAGGTTCACACCGAGAAGTCAAAAAGCCAACAGATATCATCAAGAATGACGATATAGATAAGACAGATGATGAGGCAGTTGTGAAACCGGCTCTGACAGTGAACCTTGAAGCAGAGCAAAAGGTGGTGCAGCAAGATATTGTTGACATGTACACGAAAAGCTTGCAGCAATTCACTGAGGCACTAGCTAAGATGAAACTCCCTTTGGACATCGATAGCCCGACACAATCAGATAACTCAAGCTCCTCCCAGCAGACGCCAAAGAGTGCAAGCTCCCGGGTTTTCTACGGGAGTAGAGCCTTCTTCTGAAACTCTCTGGAATAATCACTAGTTTGGCATCGAAAGTTGCAAGTAGTGAAAGTGTAATAAGCTTAAAGTAGACTTCGTGAACTATCTTCCTTTGATGCCTTAAGCTCTTCTAGTTATATGCAATGTTTTCCACTTAGTACTCAAGTTTCACAATCTCAATCTCAATCTCAATCTCAATCTCGTCCATTCTCATACAACAGATGTCTCAGACATAGAGACAACCAAGCTTTTATCTGAAGGAGATAAAACATTACAAAGACAACAAGTTTTATTACCAGTTTGATGGAGAGCGGAAGCTAGAACATAGATATAACACGAGACTTGGAGAACACAAGAAATACACCAAACACCACGACGTGTGCTCCTAAATGGATAAGGATACGCTGCATCACAGTTTCATACATAAATCTGTGACTTCTCATGACATACCAGACTCAACCATCAACTAAGGCTCTGCAGATTCAAAGCTAGCTAATGGGTCGATTCGAGCAACAGGAGTGCATTTAAGTGGATGAGCCATGCTAAGGGTCACATCTCCAGTCTCTTCCATGTTAACTTTTTCTCCATTGATTCTCCAGTCAAAACACTGTACCATTATTCCAATGGCTACTCCAACGAAGATATAACCTAAGTTTGATCCGGGACATCCTCTTCTTCCGCTCCCAAAAGCAAGGTAATTCAGAGACAAGTACTCTTTCTCATTGTCTTGCCCTTTTGAAGGAGTAACTATGAACCTCTCAGGCTGAAACTCGTCTGGATCTTCCCATATATTTGGATCTCTCATCACCGCATAGGAGTTAATTACCATTGTTGTATTCTGCGGTATATAAAATCCTCCGATCTTGCATCCTTCTGTTGCAGTCCTCACCAAGACTGGCGTATGCGGGTGTAATCTTAGCGCTTCTTTCACCACAGCCTGCAAATATGGCAAGTTTGAGAGATCTGTTTCTTGAACCAACCTTGTTTTCCCAACAACAGATTCGATCTCTTCTCTCAATCTTTTAAGAATCTCAGGATGGTTAATGAGTTCCGCCATTATCCACTGCGTTGTCTGTGCTGACGTATCAGTGCCTCCAAGCAAAAGCTCCTACAATGAAACAAATGCACAATGTTAAAGATAAGAGACTATGCAAATGTGCGTTTGAAACAAATGTCATTGTAAAACATGAAGAGACAAGGCTCATAACATTACCACAAAAAGCCCTTTGATTTGGTTCCTGGTAATCTTGTAATCGGCGTTTTCGTCTGCACAAACTTCCAACAGAACATCCATCATGTCGCTGTCCTCTTTTTTGTTGGGATTCTCTTCGTGTTCCTTAATAATCTTCTCAAGCAATTCATCATACCTCTGCGAGACCTCCATGATTTCCTTCTCAAACAGCGAGATCCCAATCTTCTTGAGAAGCCGACCAACCGTGCTAGCTATAATAAACTTCCTCACCAAACTTAGTGATTTGGTCACCAAGTCCCTAACTTCCTCTGCTTCACCATTCTCCTCTGAACATTTCCTTCCCATTATCATCCTGCAAATGCTGTTATTCGTCAGCTTCATTATATCTTCACCAACATCAATAGTTTCACTCTTTGCCGCCTTATCAAACAACATAGCACCGAAAGTCTTGAGTTCTTCCCCACGGATGAGCCGTGTCCGCTCGAGGGAATGAGGTCCGAGAAGCTTTGTGACTAAAAGCTTCTTCATGAACTTCCAATAATCTCCATAAGGGGCTGACACAAAGCCAAAAGATCCAAAAAGTATCGATTTTTCCATTATAGGAACTTCGCGGTCACGAGTAGCAAAGTTCAGGCCGTGGGTCCTCAAAACTTCGTAGGCCATGGAGCCCGAAGAGACCAGAACGATTGGGATATTAAAGGCGCGAAGGTAAAGGAGAGAACCGTACTTGGAGGAAAGTTTCTGAAAGGGTTTGTGACTTGGAACAGAGAGGAGAAGGTGAAGATGACCAATGACTGGTAGAGACGGTGGACTTGGAGGCAGATCACAGTCTTCGCCGCCTGACTCTTTTGGTTTCTTGAAGAAGAAATAAGAGAGACACTGAAGTGAGAAGACCCATATGAGAATGAAGATGATGCAGAGCTGAAAGTCAACTGTGATTGCTGCCATTGTTGTCCAAAAACTGTAGAGAAGGTTAGACAAAGCTGAATAGTTTTCTTTGTGATATATAAAAATAGTAATTCAATAGTTTAATCTTTTGGGGGGACAGTATCCAAGGAGACAAATCAGGTTCCACATGATATAAAGTTACCTATATTAGTGAGCATTTTTATATATAACATGTGAAGATATGTTAAAGAAAAATCTCTCAATATGCAAAGATAAAGACACTTGATAACCACCACTTTAAAACACCCTTGTTATGAACCTGAATTTGAACTTGAGCTTGAGATTGATAAGGAAGCTCACATCAACTGAGGAAAGGGCTTCTGCAATCTGAGAACCGATAAGGGCATTGTTTTCACCAGCGTGGATGTCTGAAACTGTGTCAAGGAACTCAAGATGTAAACTGTGTCAAGGAAATCAAGATTTACCAATGCCTAGACATCACTAAGGGTTTGGATTTAATTACTTACAAGTGACCAGACATCGTAAGATTTTGGTGGAATATTAAAGATAGAGAACCTCTAGAGAAAGGGTACTTGCTGCAAATGACGTGCCTTCAGTTAACTCATTTACCCCTGAGAGCAGTTTCTGCGTTTCCGGTAACATTTTTGTTCCCTGGGGGAAAACCCTATTCAGATTCCAGAAGATACAATAAGAAAAAGATGCTAATCAGTTGAAGATTCTGATACAAGCACATATGAAAAATACATCTTCTTCTTTTGACTTGCTTCTATATGTGCACGCTTTGTTGCTTCTTTTGACTTAGCTAGCTAATGGGTCAATTCGAGCAACAGGGGTGCATTTAAGTGGATGAGCCATGCTCAGGATCACATCTCCAGTCTCTTCCATGTTAACTTTTTCTCCATTGATTCTCCAGTCAAAACATTGTACCAATATTCCAATGGCTACTCCAACGAAGATATAACCTAAGTTTGATCCGGGACATCCTCGTCTTCCGCTCCCAAAAGCAAGGTAATTCAGAGATAAGTGCTCTTTCTCATCGTCTTTCCCTGTTGAAGGAGAAACTATGAACCTCTCGGGCTGAAACTTGTCTCGATCTTCCAATGAATTCGGATCTCTCATCACCGCATAAGTATTAATTATCATTGTTGTGTTCTGCGGTATGTTAAATCCTCCGATCTTGCATCCTTCTGTTGCATTCCTCACCAAGATTGACGAATTCGGGTGTAGTCTTAGCCCTTCTTTCATCACAGCCTGCAAATATGGCAAGTTTGGGAGATCTGTTTCTTGAACCAACCTTGTTTTCCCAACAACAGATTCTATCTCTTCTCTCAATCTTTTAAGAATCTCAGGATGGTTAATGAGTTCCGCCATTATCCACTGCGTTGTCTGTGCTGACGTATCAGTGCCTCCAAGGAAAATATCCTTCAATGAAACAAATGCACAATGTCAATGATAAGAGACATTGCATATGTGGCAGCCATTGAAAAACATGAAGAGACAAAACTCAGAACATTACCACGAAAAGCCCTTTGATTTGGTTCCTGGTAATCTTATAATCGGCGTTTTCGTCTGCACAAACTTCCAACAGAACATCCATCATGTCTCTATTCTCTTTCTTGTTGGGACTCTCTTCGTGTTCCTTAATAATCTTCTCAAGCAATTCATCATACCTCTGCGAGACCTCCATGATTTCCTTCTCAAACAGCGAGATCCCAATTTTCTTGAGAAGGCGACCAACCGTGCTAGCTATAAGAAACTTTTTCACCAAACTTAGTGATTAGGTCACCAAGTCCCTGACTTCCTCTGCTTCACCATTTTCCTCTGAACATTTTCTTCCCATTATCATCCTGCAAATGCTTTTGTTCGTCAGCTTCATCATTTCCTTACCAACATCAACAGTTTCATTTTTTGCCGCCTTATCAAACAACATATCACCGAAAGTCTTGAGTTCTTCCCCACGGATGAGCCTTGTCCATTCGAGTGAATGAGCCCCGAGAAGATTTGTGACTAAAGTCTTCTTCATGAACCTCCAGTAATCTCCATAAGGGGCTGAGACAAAGCCAAAAGATTCTAAAAGTATTGATTTTTCCATTATAGGAACCCCGCTATCACGGGTAGCAAAGTTCAGGTCGTTGGTCCTGAAAACTTCGTAGGCCATGGAGCCCGATGAGACCAGAACGATTGGGATATTAAAGGCGCGAAGGTGAAGAAGAGGACCGTACTCGGAGGAAAGCTTCTGAAAAGATCTGTGACATGGAACAGAGAGGAGAAGGTGAAGATGACCGATGATTGGAAGAGATGGTGGACTCGGAGGCAGACCACAGTCTTCGCTGTGTGACTCTTTTGGTTTCTTGAAGAAGAAAACAGAGAGACACTGAAGTGAGAAGACCCATAGGAGGATGAAGATGATGTAGAGCTGAAAGTCAACTGTGATTGGTGCCATTGTTGTCCAAAAACTGCAGAGAAGGTTAGATGAAGCTGAACAGTTTTATTATATATATACTCTTTAGATCAGAACTTTCCTCTATGATATAGAAAATTAGTAATTCAATAGTTTAACCTTTACGGGACATTACCCAAGGAGTCAAATCAGGTTCCACATGCTATAAAATTATTTATATAAGTTGACATTTCTATTTTGTTGAAAATCTACATATTTAATAACGGAAATATGCTAAAGAAAAATCTCTGACAAGCAAAATAAAAACACTTGATAACTACCAATCCAGAACATCCTTGTTCTGTCCTGAACCATGAACCTGAATCTTAGCCTGAGCTTGAGATTGAAAAGGAAGCTCAGATCAACTGAGAAAGGGCAACTGCAATCAGAGAACCGATAAGGGCATTGTTTTTCACAAGCGCAATGTCTGAAACTGTGTCAAGGAACTCAAGATTTAGTATTTACAATGCCAAGAGACATCGCTAAGTGTTTGGATTTTGGAGACTACGGATTTAACTGCTTACAAGTGACTAGACATCTTAGGATTTTGGTGGAATATAAAAGATAGAGAACCTCTAGATAAAGGATACTTGCTGCAAGTGACGTGCCTCCAGTTAACTCATTTACCCGTGCTAGCAAGAATGGAGTTTCTGCGCTTCCGATTACGTTTTGTTCCCTGGCCAAAACCAAATTCAGACCCTAGAAGATACAATAAAAATAAAAGATGCAAATCCCTTTTAAGTATTCGGATACAAGCACATATGAAAGATATATTTTCTTCTTTTGACCTTGCTTCTGCAAGCGCACGCTGTGTTGCTGATTCTATAAGATTTCCAGCGGCTGAATGCTGTTTTGGAATTGGAACAGCAAATAGAATCCCCGCCTGATGGTTTAGCTTCATGTTTGCATCTGGCAAAAGCAGCTTTCTCAAGATGGTAAGGGATCAAAGCACATAAATACTCAAAACGAAAAAAGAGACAGTCTACACTTGCCTATTACTCGAGCACAGTCTTCAGGGCTATCTACACGGGAAGGTGCCTACAAAAGTCAATATATCCATATTAGAGATAAATATCAAGCAGAAGCAAGTGATTGAGTTCAGTGTAATGGGAATTTTGACATTGTTCCACCTTACAACCACTCTTTTCCGTGAAAAATGCAGGAAACTCATCGCTCTTGTATGCAGCAACATACACTTCTTGAGTTTCCTGCATTGTTAAAGAACAGCTTTTATGTAAAGTTTAACTGTTAATTGTTGACTTTTAAACATTCCGCGACATGGATTATATACCAAATATTCCAGAGTCTTTGGAATGTCCAGTATTGATTTAATGCCTGCTGATACCACTGCTATAGGAGTCCTTCCAAGTGCAGTAAGATCAGATGATATGTCCATAGCTGCATCACAAACACACAAAAAAAATGGCGCACGCAAAAGGCAAATTAGTACTCAACACCATCATCTAAATAGAGTTTCTATCCGTATAACTAGAAAAAATTGCAATTAAAGTACAAAATGGACATGAAACTTACTTTGGTTGGCATGCCTATGCACACCTCCTATCCCACCCGTCACAAAAACTTTGATGCCAACCTACAACAACCAAAGTCCTCTGGAATGAAACAGATGTGACTGGCACCGAAACTAATAAAGAAAGATCCAAGGAACAACAATCACTACCATCGAAGCGAAAAACAACGTTGCAGAGACTGTAGTTGCACCATTTCCTCTTGTAGCCACCTGACGTAAAAACAAAGGTGATATATGGAAGAAAAAACAAGTCTACATTGACTGATATAGATAGGGAAAAGTAAATTATCAGTCTACTTATCAAATCTAATTTGCAGTAACGTAAGTTAAAGAGCTGGCTTGATTGAGTTGATGCAATTTTATTTTCTGAAATAATGTAGTGTGGAAACAAGTCTTAAGCTTAACAATCAATGATTTTAGAGTCAGCTTTAAAAGTGGTAGTAACACACTAATGAACACAAGGATGTGCAATAAGTAGAAAGCCATCAGAAGTGAGGAGCATAGAGATTCAAATATGACTCACAACGTGTGCTATGTCCCTGCCAGCGGTCTTTTGGACACTTTTTCCCATAGATGCAAGACGTTTTAGTTCTTCCTCATTCAGACCTATAAATTACAGATTAGCCTCTATACGGAGAACGGAAACCTACAACAAATAAAAGATGTCTACTGGATTTTGATCCTTTACAAAAAGAGGTCTATAGCGTGATCTAAGATCTTTAAACATTATGATTCATCAAAATTTAACTCACCTATGCAAGGCACTCCGTTCAAGATAGCTATTGTTGCAGGAACTGCTCCATTTTCTCTCACGATTGACTCGACCTCTTTCGCGGTTTGCAGATTTTGAGGGTAAGGCATCCCTAAATCAGACCAAGATCCAACAACAATATTGGATTAAGTTCTGAAACTCTTTCCAACTAAATTCCACAGAATTCAATTCAAACAAGTCTGGATTATTGTTAGAAGATGGAAAACCAAACCATGAGAGATTATGGTTGATTCGAGAGCAACCACAGCGTGTCCATTAGATATGGCTTCAGATACTTGTGGAGATATCTTGATCAGACTCCTGAGCTACCTCAAACCAAGTTGTAAGAGACAAATCAAAATCAAGATCTGAAAAAAAAAAAGACTACAAACATTGAAATAGTCAAAGAAATTACAGAAACCTTGTTGTTTGCTTCAAGAGGTGAAATATGATTCTGAAGAGTCGAGATTCTAGAAAGAGCAGAAGAAGAAGAAGAAGAAGAAGCCATTTCTCTCTCTCTTTATTGCTTATCTGAAACATTGGAGTTTTGGTATTAAAAAACAAGACCCTTATACAGATCAACAAAAAGACTAAAACTTTCGAGTCAAAAACACATTAAGACGAGAAAATTCATTTATTCAACATGATAAATAAACTCTACCTGATAAAAAAAAAGCTAATCTAATGACCTCACTTTGTTTGTTCTTGACTACAAAAACAGTGAAAGTATATATATACTAACAGTAACAGATCTTACTCAATATATACGCTAACAACTATAATAGATATGAATAAAGCTTACCCAAATCGAAGTTTTTGTCCACGAAGTTTGCAAAACAGAGAATCTTCTTCTAGGGACGACGAAACGAAGAAGATGATGAAGAAGAGAGAAAATGTAAACCGAAACAAACCAAAACTCGAATTAAAACAAACCAGAACTCTAATTATAGGGACTGGTATATCTAAACCGGTTCGATTTTGATGAATTCCGGTATACAAACAAAATTGTTAAAACTTAAAAGAGATCTAATTTTTATCAGAGCGTTGTGTGTGTCCGTTGGGAGATTATCTCCGATCACGAAATTCCGATCAGATCTTCGTCGCCGGCGATTATCGCCGCCGTTTTCTGGTCTTCTTCGCTCAAACTCGTAAGCTTTCCTTCGATTTTTGATCTTAAGCCATTGTTGATTCTAGTTTCTCCGCGATCGATTATTGAAGCTTCATCTAAATTAGTCGGGATCTAATCGTTGCGACGAGTTTGATCGTAGAAGCCCTAATTTCTGGGGGAGCTCTGTGCATTCGCACTAAGAAACCTTCCCTGATCTTTGTTTTGCAGATCCTTAAATTCGAGTGATTTTGGTTTTTGATAATACAAATTAAAAGCCATGGATAAGTCAAGTGCTTTAGAGTATATCAACCAGATGTTCCCAACAGGTGAATTTTTGTTTTTCTTCATGAAGCAGTCATAGTCTTTGTACATTGATTATAGTTGGATAATAAATCAAAAATTATGGGAATGTGTTTGATTTGTATTGCTTATTGTAATCAGAATCTGTAGTTAGTGCAGCTGCTGATTAACTGATAGTTTTCTGTGTATGTGATTGTGTTTTTCCGTGAGTTTTCGTTTACAGAAGCATCGCTATCTGGCGTTGAGCCACTTATGCAAAAGATTCATGGTGAGATTCGGCGGGTTGATGCTAGCATACTATCTGCTGTTCGTCAACAGGTGAGCATTTTCTTTTGAAAGTTACTCTTAGGTTTTAGATATGTTATAACTCCTCTATTTTTGTTGTTGGTACCTAATTGCATGGAACACAATTGTGAGTAGTCAATCACTGTTCTGGATTTATTGTGGATACTGTACAGTGTACATTGAGTCAAGAATTATATCGTATTCCCCAAAAAAAAGGCAATAATTTTGCATCTATGTTGAAATAAATAATTTATGCTTCTGAATCTTATTCTTGGACTGGCAATCATTACTCCAGAGCAACTCGGGAACTAAAGCTAAAGAAGATCTTGCTGATGCTACACGTGCGGTGGAGGTTAGCTTCTCCTTCGTTGATATGTATTTTAGGCATACTGTCAATATATCATTTCCCCTTTCTTCTCTCCATCAGTTTATCCCTTTCAATTCATTCTTACACAGGAACTCTCTCATAAGATTCAAGAGATAAAATCCAAAGCTGAGCAAAGTGAAGCAATGGTCCAAGAAATATGCCGTGACATTAAGAAGTTAGATTTTGCAAAGAAGAACATAACCACGACGATCACTGCCCTTCATCGCCTCACAATGTTAGGTTAGTTAGCAATAATTTTATTCTGTTTAATTAGTTCACTAGTTTCAGCAGTCCTGAAATCAGAATGATAGCCGAAGTTTAATGAACATAACTTCAAAAAGGCCCCCTATATAAATAGGGGTTCCAGGGTAGGCAACATTACAAAAGTGACATGATGTTTGATAACCTATTTGTGGATATATTTTAATCTTTATATATGCCATGAACGTAGCTTAATTTGACTAAGTAGATATTCACAAGCTCATTAATGAAATTCGCTATGGCAGTCTCTGCTGTTGAACAGCTTCAGGTGATGGCGTCAAAAAGACAATACAAGGAAGCAGCTGCACAGCTGGAGGTACCTTTATTTTAATTCAACAGTCTTTTGCGTTTGTCAAGTCAGTTAAATTTGGTGTAGTTTTATATTCACCGCTAGGTTACCTCGCTGGATGTCTTAGCAGATGACTCTTCTCATTTTCTGATAAGATTTTTAAGATTCTGATTCTATAACATATTTCAGGCTGTAAACCAATTATGTAACCACTTCGAAGCATATAAGGATGTTCCTAAAATTACGGAGCTCAGAGAAAAGCTTAAAAATATAAAGCAAATCCTTAAGTCCCATGTATTTTCTGATTTTTCCAGGTAATGTGTTTAGTGATTGATGCTGCTTCTCTTTCTTAAATTTTATCTAAAAGATTACAGCGAGAAGGAATTTTTGAAGAATTAAAGTATCTGAGGTTTCATGTTTGTTGGCTGCTCTCTTGTTAGAATAGTGCCTGCATAGTGATTTAGGTTATTTGCTGCTTCTTTTGGTAGCAAGGCCCAAATTATTTTAAGATATATTTCTAAAAAATAAAATTTGCTTTTTTCCAGTTCCCCCTTTATTTGCTAGATGCCTGCCTAAAAGCTACGTTTTCCAAAAATGTCTGCTGTTGTGATCTCAGTTTAGGTACTGGGAAAGAGAGAGAGGAAACAAATTTGCTTCAGCAGTTATCTGATTCTTGCTTGGTTGTTGATGCTCTGGAACCATCTGTGAGAGAAGAGTTGGTAAACAACTTTTGCAGCAGGGAGCTAACCTCATATGAACAAATTTTTGAAGGAGCTGGTATGTTGGACTTAATGCCCCAAGTATAACTCGTACTGAAATTACATTTTTTGTTATTTAATTTCTAAGAAGTTAATGGTTGGCAGAGTTGGCAAAGTTGGATAAAACAGAGCGGAGATATGCTTGGATAAAGCGTCGAATGCAAACAAATGAAGAAATCTGGAAGATTTTTCCTGCTTCTTGGCATGTGCCTTATAGATTGTGCATCCAGTTCTGCAAGCAAACAAGGTATCGCCTCTTTAGTTCTCGATGAACATTTATCTTCTCTCCTCTTAGTTATTGTAGTTCGTAATATTTCTCTCAGAGATCCATTATCTTTTCCTTTTGGGGTTCTCCAAAAATGTAGGACATGGCTATATCATCACCACTATTTTGAACTAGATATTTGACCCATGTTTTTGTTGCTAGATAACATCCCTACTTTGCGTGGGTATAATTTGAAATTTGATAAGGTAGACAAATTTTGGTACATAAAGTTGATTCAAATATTTATTACTAGTGAAAGTTTTTGAAGCTTTTATATAAGTTTTTTGGAAATAGTTCATATTTTTGGGGATCCCAATAAAATAATGTTTTATAATATCTACTCTCTTTTTTTTGTTGACATAATATCCACTTAATTACTTCAAGCTTTGTGTTTTATTTAACAATAAAATAAAATAAAATTTGTGTTTCTTTTTTGATATAGTGACAGAAACTGATATGAGTAAATATTTGACTAATTCAGGGTTTGTTTTGTTAATCTTGTAACTTCTGTCTCAGTATATAGAGAATACCTTTTATTTGGTTATGTATTTTTTGCTGGTTTGTAGTCGCTTTGTTGTGAAAAATTGAGTCGCCGTAGTAACGGCTAATCTTCATCTAACAATAGTATGAAGCCTTTCTTAACCGTCCTGTTTTCCCATTATTTTTCCAGGAAGCAAGTAGAATATATTCTGGTCAACATGAAAGAGAAGCCAGTTGTACCAGTACTACTTACGGTCAGGCATATGTTCTCTCTGATCAATAGTTGCATAAGCATGCTTGTCCTAACATGAAAAATTTCATTAGATTTATCAGATGGATATAATAGCATTGTGTCACCTCTGGAGGAATTATCTTAAGATTATAAATTATTATCTTATGCTGTTCCCCCTTTTCACTCTCATCAGATCCTGTTACGTTTGATACTCTATTGAAGTTTGATGTCATTGAATGATTAGGCACTACAAAGGACAGTAGAGTTTGAGAAAGAACTTGAAAAGAAATTTGGTGGTGGTGTTCCTACTAGGGATATCGAAGATGAGATTGACGAAATTGGTACATGGGAAAACGATAGTCAGAATGTATCCAAAATTCGCAAGAAGTATGAAAAGAAGTTTGCTGCTAATCAGGAATCGGGGGAAAATGTATGTTCTATGTTCGTATTCTATAATATGGAAAACACTCTAGTAACCTTATATTAATGCTTACACTTTATTCTGATAGTGTTTTCTGCCTCGGATTCAACAGGTAATGACACGAGACAAAGATTTATCTGTTACTGGAGCTGGGGTATACCCTCTACTTCTAGTTATCTCCCCTCCCTGATTTTGGCTGATGTCATTTTTATTGTAATTCTGGAATTCCTTAGCGAGCAAGTGAAAGTGGCTTAACTCTTAATAGTTTATAGGGATAGTATTGCATTCATCGAAGTCAGTAAAAATATGTTGCATGGCATCCCCATTTTCGGGTCTACTGATATTATGAGACTTGCTTCATCCCATTTGGCCTTCCATACCTGGAAAACTGAAATGACATGTAATCCACTTGTTCCATATTATCATATAAAGGATTTATTTACTCACTAGTTACTCAACCTCGCAGTTTAACTTCCGTGGAATGATCTCTTCTTGCTTTGAACCTCATTTAACCCCATATATTGAGATGGAAGAGAAGACGCTTATGGACGACCTGGAGAAAGTAGTTCAGGTTCGCTTAACGAAATTATTTTTGTTCCAAGGTTTGTCTAGGTTTTCCTAATTTTATTTTTCCCCTCAGGAGGAAACATGGGATATTGAGGATGGAAGTCAAAATAATGTTTTATCTAGCAGCACAAAGGTGAGTACCTAGGCAAGCTTCTTAAAAACTGGTTAATAGTTTAAACTTTAACAGATTCAATGTATTAACTGATTCACGACTTCCACTAGGTACAACTTGTCAGGGGTAGTTGGATTCTTCATATAGATGTGTAGTATAACTCTCTACTTGAAACATTGAACCTACAACTCGGTTATTACCAACTGCGCTGGATAGAAATTTCTGATCATGTCACGGTGATGTTTCTTGTAGTAGTAGGAAAAATATTGTGTTATAACGGGTATTATACTCTAAGATGAACTTCAAAAAGTATCTTCTGTGCATAATGATTATCGATGTCACTAGATTAGCCAGTGAGAACTTGATAACATTTCTATACAAACTATCTGTCCCATATATTTTGCTAAGTATTGTACTATTGCCTTGTTTGCAGTTGTTTTCCAATATAAAGAAGAGCTTGAAACGGTGTAGTACTCTCACTAAGAACCAGACTTTATTCAATTTGTTCAAGGTACATTTGTCATACTCTCAATATGGGTTTTCTATATATATCATAGACATGTACTGTGAATTCGAGCAATGTCTTAGTTACTTTAAGAACCAGCTTTGTTTGTGGAGTATTAGAATTTTATTTGGAGAAACCTGGTTATTTAATTTAAAACCAGCTTTTCAAGCCATCTAGGTACCTACAAGGGAAGAACATACACATGTGCTCTTTAATAATGTTTGCAGATCAATTTAAATGCTCTACTTCACGGTCCCATATATGGTGGATGGAGATTTTGAGTTTAATTCTCTTAAAAGGATTCTCCTCTGTACAGGTCTTTCAAAGAGTTCTGAAGGCCTATGCTACAAAGCTGTTTTGTAAGCTCCCAAAAGGTGGCACCGGTATCGTTGCTGCAGCCACGGGCATGGATGGACTTATAAAGGTCCTGAGCATATCTGCCTTCTTTGTCTCTCGCATGTGTGCTGTTCGACATATCTTATCTTTTTATATTTCTTCTGTGCAGGTCTCGGAGAGAGATGAAAGGGTGATATGCTACATAGTTAATTCTGCTGAGTATTGCCACAAAACAGTAAGCTTGTTTTTATCTGTTATTCTGTTTTCTTGCCTCTTCCACCTTTGGCACCCTCAGCATGCAGAGTATTTACGTGATACCTGTGTGTAGCCTGCTGCAACGGGTTAATTGGGATTGTATGGATATAACTGATTTTAGGCCAGTCATGTAGGAAAACCACTCGTGGTATTGATAAGCTTCGCATCAAATTTTAAGAAACTTTCATGGGTCTAGTTACTTTCTCGATCTGATCTTACTCCACTGCATTTTACCAATTCGAGTGTAGTTGTATAAGGTTTATTTGCAACTTTACTTATATATTTGTGTTACTCATGCGGTACATTTTCAAGTATATTATCTGCTGCTTCTATATCAAACAATGTAATGCAAACTGTTATGTTGTTCCGGGATACAAGATTTGTGCTGATGTCAGTGGGATTCTATCTAAAAGTTTTAATTATCTGAACAACAATTTGGCACTTCACAAGGATTATTTGTTATTTGTATTGCAGTCTGGTGAACTTGCAGAAAATGTCTCACAAATTATTGACCCGCATTATGCTGACGGTATAGACATGTCCGAGGTCGAGGTACTGATGACTCGAAGGATTTATATTTTTCCCTTATTTTGGATTGTTCTTAAGCTGTGTTGCTGTGCAGGATGAATTTTCAGCTGTCATAACGAAAGCATTGGTAACACTGGTCCTTGGAATTGAAACTAAATTTGACACAGAAATGGCAGTGATGACACGTATTCCATGGAGCACACTTGAGAGTGTGGGTGACCAGTCTGGGTAAGATTTAAACTGGGGGATTAAAGCTTCTATCATTTTTTATGCCCATATGACCGAGCGTAAACAACATGCATTTGCATCTTCTTGTAGGTACGTGAATGGAATAAATACAATCCTTAGCAGCAGCATCCCTGTCCTCGGGAACCTTCTAACACCAGTTTACTTCCAATTTTTCCTCGACAAGGTAGGGAATATGATTTGAATGCCTTTATGATCTGATGATTGCTGCCTTAGACAAATTCAGGACCTGCATTAAATGTGTGTTTATGAGGTTAAGCCTTGACCAGTTCCTTGGCTTATATCTTTTATAAAATATAAAATAGATTGTTATGCTACTCTGTTCCTCGAACAAACTTCATTACTCTCTACTAAGATTGGAACTGTTTTGGCCTAAAGCTATCTCCAATACCAGTTTGAACGGGGTTACGACTTGACCAACTTTATAGATGACAACCTTTTGCTTTAAAACTTTGTGCAGCTGGCGTCATCCCTTGGACCACGGTTCTATGCAAATATTTTCAGATGCAAACAACTATCCGAAACTGGAGCTCAACAGGTTAACCTACGAGCTCTATGTTCCCTCATTTGGATGCCTATGATTCTCTCTGTTGTGATTTTTCTGGTAGTCTACTAGTAAATTGCCTAAAACGATGCTCCATACAAAAAATTCTGTTTACCTAGTTTAGCAGGTGTATTCGAAGATATCATCTTCTCGTTCAGAGTTTCTGCTTTTGTTATTGTTGAAGTGACTATGTTTAGCCTCATTATTTCTTCAATTTATTTCCTTAACTTCAGTTCTAGTAATGATTGATGTGTTCATGCTAACGTTCCCATGTTATGTTTCTGGGCCCCTTCTTGTTTAGCTGTTTAGAGTTCAAATATGGATAATCTGTCTTTTGGTTTCACAGATGTTACTAGATACGCAAGCCATGAAGACGATTCTTCTAGAAATTCCTTCCCTTGCCAGACAGGTTAGCTCATCATTACCACCAGTTTATGTATATATGTGCGTGCTTCTGTTGGTGACTCTGTATTTCAGCGTGAAGCAATACTGGGTATCTTCTTTTGCCCAAAAGTAGAATACCTGATGCCTAAACCCATCGGGTAGTCTTGTTTCAGATATAGAGGCGATACTAGGGATGTTATATGTGCCAATATTGTCTGTAAATTCGAAACGGTTCACTTTTTTTTTTATCGATTGATTTATCTTTTTTAATAATACTATTGCAGACTTCCACTGCTGCCAGCTATTCCAAATTTGTAAGCCGTGAAATGAGCAGAGCTGAAGCACTCCTCAAGGTCATACTATCCCCAGTCGATTCAGTGGCAGACACTTATCGTGCACTGTTTCCAGAAGGAACACCCATGGAGTTTCAGCGCATCTTGGAACTTAAGGTAATTTTCCACTTTCTTAATCCATTTCCTCACTCTCAAGTTAACTGGCTGGAGACCGAGGTCCCAGTACACAACAGATCGTGGGGCTATGTAATTTTCTCCTCCCGGGATAGTAATCTGAACACTTTGTCTCTTCTCTTTATCTTTGCCTTCAGAATATGCTGAAACTATTTTCTGGTGTTTGGTGCAGGGTCTTAAGAAAGCTGATCAGCAGAGTATACTTGATGATTTCAACAAGCATGGCCCAGGATTCACACAGCCCTCGGTTGCAGCGGTAATGCCACAACCGATGCCAGCCCCACCTGCACCGCCACTGGCAATTACTAATCCTGCTACAGCCGCTGGGTTCATAGCAAACAGCGAGGATGTGTTAACCAGAGCAGCTGCTCTTGGGAGAGGAGCTGCAAGCACTGGCTTTAAGAAGTTCATTGCTCTTACCGAAGCTGCCAAAGACCGCAAAGATGGGCCTTTAAGGAGACTCTTCAACGCCTGATTTGTTTCATTTTCTACTCTTTTCAGACCACTCTGACTGTGACAACTAAAAACTAGATCCTCAGTATATCCATGTACACAAAAGTTGAGTATATTGTGAGAACTAAAGACGCCTAGATTATTCTGTTTGTTTGTCATTTCATTGTTTCTTATCCGATTCTCGGGGTCGACTTACTAGAGACTAATACTAGAAAATGTCGCTAGAGTTTATACAAGCAAGCTTTTAAGAAAATATTAATGGCCTTCACTTCAAGAAGCCGTTGCATCTCCCCAAGTGTGGCCTAAAGTTCCTCGCATTCAAATCTGCCGAGTCCAGTCCATCATTGGTCAGTTTCCATGCACTTTATCATCTTCCCTATCAAGCCCTCAAGAGGTGGTTGTCCTTCATGTCCAAGAAAGTCATGAGAAAACATCGAATTTGTTCAGCATGGTGGCTCATTTTGGCTTCAACTGATGCAAATTGGGTTTAGGGTATGAATCGTGTCTTCAACATTATCCGCATCTTCCAACGAAGTTTGAAACTTTTAGCTCCATAATTAGAATTCATATTCTTTTTGGCACAACCTTCTTTCACAAGGGTTTAAGCATTGCTTAAACATTTCTTGCTCACAAAAACAACATAAATTATGGTTTGTTTCATTTCACATATAAATCTCACACTAAAATGTTCATCTGAAAATTTACTTTGTCTTTGATACAATCAAGGCCCTTCGTTTTCTCTTCGAATGTCTCTGAACACGATGTATATTGATCGGATACAAATGCGTCACAACAGATACTGATATGACAGAGCTTGAATCACACAACCTAATATCTACACCAAAACGGAACAAAACACATAAAGTCATAAGAAACGACTATTCTCACTCAAAAAAATATTAAATACTCTTACCGTCTTGTAATTGCAAAATGATTTAGTTTATGCATTCATTTCCTCACGAGACCTCGCATTGTGCTTTAAATTTCACTCATAAAATACTCCATGAAGCATAGAAGCGTTATTGTATTTGTTTGCAACTTTCTACCAAGTATATCTTCAATCTTTCTCACAACATCATTTACATATTCGATCTAACCAGCTAAATGAGTTCAATAACAAGAAAAAGTCTCAAATAATAGGTAAAGATAAGGTTTTACAAGAAATTCACGTAATTTTGTCTCCAACTTTAACTTCATATGCTTCAAAGTCTAATGACTCGGTATTAAGGGATAGTGTTGTCTTGTGTGCAATCAAGATGCAACAAATAAAAACACAAACTCGATATCTTCCATAATTGTGCCTCTCTGATCTTGCATTCAATTGGAAAGAATTTTTATAACGACAACTAAAACAACAAAAATCAATGAACCCATAGATGAGAGAAGTGATTAGAAGTACAATGTATCTTTTTTTGGAGCACTAGCGATCAAAATAATTCATTGCCAGATATGGAAAGGCATCTACTTCCACACTCCCCATGACATAATGATTAATAACATGAACCATGGCCAAAATTCCACAGAATTTGTGCTAGACGATTTAACCATCGATATATCAAAAAGTAATCTAGATACAAAGAACCACACAGTTTCCTTATTTGGCCAAGATCAAGGAATAATGGCCATATCAATCAATCGCTTTGATTTATTTTTCATTTATGTTGATTTATTTGTTATTTCTTTTGATTTTTAGACTAATTTGTAAGTTCATCATCACAATTGTAAAAGGACACACAATTTTGAATTAAAAATAAAGTTCTCTTTTAAAACTTTCTGTTTTGTTCTTTTGTTTCTCTAAGTATTTAGGTGGATTCCTTGCTTAGAAAACATCTTGGATTTATGTTTTATGTGTGGATTCGCTAAAGTTTAGATTCGCGAGCTAATCGCAAGGGTTTCCATCCTAAATGGTGTTCTTTGATCCATCTTTTATCATAAATTTTGATGTGTTATAATCTATATCCTTGAGTTTGTGAAAAAGTGAACATCTCCTTTCGAGCTTTACATCATACCCATAAGGGTCATATTGGTCAAAGGAATGACCACTAAAGTACATTTTCAAAAGAGATGTTGAAGAATGTCCCTGGAAATAGATTACAAGAAAATAACAAAAGAAAATATAAAATAGATCCATTATATTTTTTGAGGAGACAAGGGAAGATGACTTGAAATTTGACTTTTGGAAGAAGAGAAGGCTAACCAGTGGAGGAAGTTGAGGAAGCATTGTCACCTATTCCAGGCCTATGTCTCTCCAAAATCATAGTCAATATTTGAAAAAAACATTCTTTAATCAAGATGTTGAAGAATGTATAAGAAAGACATCTCAATTGTAAACCAATGAAAGACGACACAAGTAGCTACACATCTATTTGTATAAGATCAAAATTCACAATGGATAACGAGTTAATATGGGAAGAAGGTCGTTTGGTTTTGGATTAGGTATATATCCGAGACTGATAATTAATAATGAGTTTTCTAGGGTTTGAAAGTATCTTATGTAGCTTTGTTAACCATCTAAGTCCATCGAATCGTTGCATTCTCTTTACAATGGGAGACAAGGACTACACTAAGGTAATATTTTAGATATCGAAGAAGAAAATTTAGTTATTCGATAATATATCGATCAATTTCTTGCTTGGGGGTATATCCACCATAATCATCTTCATATAAATAAATAAGATCAAAGTGATGATTTTCTTTATTATGAGCAACCATACATAGTGACCAATGCACTATTTGGCCACAACGCCTAGAATATTAATTCTTGGAACGCAATTCTTAGCGATCAATTATTGTTCAATCATGTTGCTCGAATGGAGCTTATGCATTTTCCAAATCCCAATATGGCTCCGTGAACACCATTTCATTTGACAATAAGAAACGAAAAGAAAACGGAAATTTAACAAGAACACCATTCATAAAAAGCTATGCAAATTAAACAAACAATCTCTTATTTTTGTTGGGAACACAGTTACATTCCTCCCTGCACCTCACACTGTGTCAGATAATAGTCGATGAAACAGAAAGGAGTAACTGGATTTATCTTTATCAGTCCAGCCAGCATATCTTCAACCTTCACAAGAAAATAAATCTTAAATAGGTTAAAGATACTTTAAGAGCAGAAACTTCAACACAATACAGAATTATGGGAATGACACAAACTTGTATTATTAGATGCAGAGCAGCTTGTCGCGTTCGCTGCTCTTAAAGAATATGAAAACAAATTATATGTTTTTCCATCTCAAGAAAAATAAAAATAAAAAGACATCTAACCATGTTCATGATGGTTCTATTCTTTCGCCCAGCCACTCCGTTTTGTTGAGGCGTGAAAGTAGCAGTAACTTGTCTCTTGATCCCATGAGAAACACAGAAATCGTTAAACTTCTTGGAAGTAAACTCTCAACCACGATCACTTCTTAGACAGCCCATTTTCATCCATGTTTCATTCTCTCCCATGGTTTGAGGCTGAATGGGACCGCCCAAATCAGTGTGTATGAGCTGCAATTTTCTTCTGCTCTCCACTTTGCTTGCTTTGGAAACGTTTCTCGGTGTTGCTTGGCTTTTGCACATACGTCGCATAACTCATCAACCTTCTCGATTTGAGGAAGTCCTATCACAATTTCTTTCTTTGATAAAGAGTTGAAGAGGAGGTTGATTCAGATTCCCAAATTGCTTGTTTGACTCGTCGTTTGATACTTGCAGACATGACATCGGTCGTGAATCAGCTAGGAGAACAAACATCTTGTTTGCTGTCATTGAAATGTGTATAATCAGACCCAAATCTTCATGATAAACTTTACAACTCCCATCTTTTATAAGAATCACCTGCTTCCTTTCTTGTAGTTGTCCTAGGCTCAGAAGATTCGTTGTGAGATCAGGAACATAATACACATTTGGAACAATGTGACTCCTTCCTTTCAAGACCAGCTTCACACTTCCTTGGCCTTGTACTCTCATTCTTGAATTATTTCCCAATCTCAGTGTGTGCATAGGCTTCTCATCCAATTCAGTGAACCAACCTCGATCTCCAATCATATGATTTGAGCAGCCAGAGTCAAGAAACCACACACAGTCTCTTTGTGAACCTTTTTCTTCGACAAATGCAATAAGTAAGATCTCCTCCTTCTCGTCAAGCTCCATATAGTTTGCTTTGTTGTCCCAACTAGGACATTCAGATTGATAATGCCCTAGATTGTGACACCTAAAGCATTCAATGGTGGCTCTGCTACTTCTCCTGCTTCGGCCTCGTCCTCGTCCTCCTCCTCCTCCTCCTCTGTAGTTGCCTCTGGAATATCCTCGTCCTCGGCCTTCATACGAAACTTTCAGAACTTGCTCTTCTTCCACATCCCCTTTCATGCAGTGTTCTTGAACCAGAAGACTGCTTTGTAGCTCATCCAATGTAAGTGTGTCCAAATTGTTCGAGTCTTCAATTGAACATACCACATAGTTGAACTTCATGGTTAGGGATCTTGAGAAATTTTCTGAAATAGCATTCTCCGGAAGTGTATCTCCATAGGCTCTCATCTTCTTTGCTATTTCAAGAGTTCTTGCAAAGTAGCTGTTTATGGTGTCACCTTCTCTCATTTGGAGTATCTCGTACTCCTTCTGTAATGCTTGAAGTTGTGCTCTCTTGACTTTGGTAGATCTCTGGAATTTTTGCTTCATACTTTCCCAGATTTGCTTGGTTGTCTTAGTGTTGAGGATTGTATCAAAAACGTCTCTATCAATAGATCCTTCCATGCCTCCGTCATATGATCCCCCATAGTTCAAATTGTCGATAATCTGTTTTGAACTTGCTTATCAATTATTTGAGTTAGTTGCGCAGCCATCCTCGACCGTTTTCCATGCCTCATATTATTGCTCATATTGTCGTATTGTCGTTCCAACTTCATCTTCGATTTTAAACATCAATCTCTTTATTGGAATCCTAAAACTAATAACAAAAATTAATTTATCCATTGTTTTTAGTATTTAGTTTTCTGGTTCTGAAATTAAGTGTATGAATTTCTGGTCGTATAGAAGCAAAGTTTGCGTAAAAATTAGTCCATTACTTCTGTTATTTCTACTTTGTAAATATGAATGTTATAGGCTGAGTTGGGTTGATAAACAAAACTGATGGGTTCAATGATAAGTCTACAATATGTAGGGGGTGCCAAGCTTGGCAACTGTCTTTCAAATCTTTAACAGTACGCTTTTACTGTAAATTTTTTGCTGCAGAGATTTAGATAACTTTTTTGTGAAATATATAAATTATGACATAAATCTAATAAAAATATCTAAAATAAATAAATCTTATTTATTTTTATTATTTCATGTTTTGATTTAATAACCAAAAGGCTCATCAAAAAGTGGAATAAACTAAAAAACATTTGGATGAAACTCTCGAGCTTTTGAATCATTCTTATAAATGCGGTGTTGCATTTTCAAATAATCCAATCGATTTTTAGGTGTTTCAAACTCAAATAAGCTTTAAACAATCGTTGATATAATGAAGAATAAATTGTTTCTGAAGAGCATTTAAACGAATATATTCGTTATCCCGGTTTTGGTTTTTCACAATGAAACTTGCTGAAGTAACACATATGTGAAATAAAGCCTGTGAAATAAAATATATTTAAATTATACTTTCCTCCCCAATGAAAAATTATTCTTTTCATTCATTTTTCAAAATTTTGATACTTTATTGATTTATATAAAAATAGATCTCAAAAAAATAAGAAAAAAAAAGATTATAATGAATCAATCGAAATCTTATATTTATAAACTATATATAAATCTAAAAAAAGCTTTAAATAATTTAGCAAAAGAAGAGGGACAATAAATCATTGAAATTGTTTATTTTTTCAAAGTTAAAGCCACTCTCACGAGGTTTTAGAAAAAAAATCTACTTCCTCCGTTTCAAAGTATAAGTTGTTTTAGAGATTTTTTTTATGTTTCAAAATATAAATTGTTTTAAAAATCCTAAATACTTTTTAACTTTATTGACTATTGTGTGACTAATAGTATTTTGCAGTCGCTTTTTTCATTGGTTAAATTATTTTAATTATATATTTAATATGATATTTTTTGGAAGAAAAGTTGTTTCTTAATATTAGCATTTTTAACCAGAACAATTTACATTTTTTAACGGAAGAAGTATAAAACAAGACAAAAACTTAAAACACAAGTTGTTTATTTTTATTTTTTCTTTAAAAACTTTTATTTTTTCTGAAGCTTTAAAAGAGTCTTGCCAAGCACCCCGTAATATTGTAATATATGTCAACGTGTGTTATTTATTGTTTAATTGGGATGTTGTGGGAGACTGGTAGGGATTAGGAACTGCTTGATTTAGGCTACTTAAGGCTTAATGACGATTAATGAAATGGATAGAGAGAAGTTCATTGAGAAATTGTGGTTTATTCTCATCCTAAGAGAATGACTTTTATCGGTTTCTAATTGGGACCTCAACAATTACAAAAACTACTTTCACTGCTGCAAACGAAGAAGAAGAAGAATAGGATGGAAAAAGGCAAATGCTGGTTGAGGTCGATGCTACGATTAAAAGATCAAATGAGTTAAGGACGTACTAAGATGAGAAATATGACCGTCAAACGAAACCAAATTTTTATAGGTTATATATTTGTAGCTTGTGTCAAATAATGTTTGGTGTCATGAAAGATAAAAAAATTTATTTCTTTCAAATGGTTTATTTATCAATTCCAAAAAATATATATATACAAGCAAATAACCAAAAGCTTTGCAAAGTCAACAAAAGTTAATTTATGTTTCTTTTACAATTGGAAAAAGAATTAAAAAACTAGCCGTTAGATAAATGAATTTCAAACGTCTCAAAGCGCCGCTTTTTTTTTTTTTTTTTTGCTTTCCAACGTTCAGAAATAAATATTCGCTTATTATTCAAAGCGACATCGTTTTGCCTTACTCAGAAGCCGTTTTATAACCTCAGAGATCTCTCGAAAGAATAAGGATCTTTGTTTTCTCTCTTCTTCTTCTTCTTCTTCTTCTTCTTCTTCTTCTACTTTCGATTAAGTTGTGGATTTGTTTCTTACTCTTTAAATCAAGTAATCTTATTGAGTTTGTTCGATTCCCTGAGAAAAAGAATTCGATTTGCGTTTTGGGTTTTTAACGATTCGAAAGCGAAAGCAATGGCGGCGGTAAATAGGTATCAGGGAAATACTCCGGCTGATCCTCCGGCGATAAATGGATCAAAACAATCTGTTCCTCCGACTAAGACTGTTGATAGCCAATCTGTTCTCAAAAGGTATTTTCTTTTTTCGCCAATTTATATTGAAATCGTTTTCGTCTTTCTTCATCATCTATGGCTTCGATTCTTGTACTGTAGTTTAAATTCGGTTCATATTTTCGTATGGATTGTTAGTAATTTGGTTGTTACTCGCATCAGATTCGTGTTGGGTGTGGTAGATGTACTTGCATACAAACTGTTTGTTAGAATGTCTCTGAGAGAATTAAACTCTTAAGATGTTGGTTTTACTGATACAGATCTTGTTACGTGCCTCAAAGCTGTGATTTTTATCTCATTGATTGCAAATCCCAGATTTATAATCCTGTTTTTTTGTTTTTTGTTTTACTTAAATGCAGGTTGCAATCTGAATTGATGGGATTGATGGTAAGTTATCACCTTTCTTCTTCTTCTTGTTGTAAATAAGCAAATAGTGAATGTAGTTAAGAAGATACTCATATGGCATTTGACTTGGGGGTGTTTTTCAGATGGGAGGTGACCTGGGAATATCGGCTTTCCCAGAGGAAGACAACATTTTTTGCTGGAAAGGGACGATAACAGGAAGTAAAGAGACTGTGTTTGAAGGAACTGAGTATAGACTTTCGCTCTCCTTCTCTAATGACTATCCTTTTAAACCTCCAAAGGTTAAGTTCGAGACATGTTGCTTTCACCCGAATGTTGATGTCTATGGCAATATCTGCTTGGACATTCTTCAGGTAGTATAATGTACCTTCCACTTGTGTCTTTGTGCTACACAAAAAGCAAAGAAGAAGTAGCAAACTTAATCCGTTTTTTTTTTCACGTTTTCTTCGTTTGCAGGATAAATGGTCATCTGCTTATGATGTTAGGACGATACTACTATCGATTCAGAGCCTTCTGGGAGGTAATCTATCGCGCATAACCATTGATTTCTTCTTGTAAGCCCTTTCGTTGATTAATCTAGTATCTGAGTGTTTTTACATGTCTTTCCTTTGGTCAGAACCAAACATCAGCTCACCATTGAACACTCAAGCAGCTCAGCTCTGGAGCAACGAAGAAGGTAAAAGGATTACAGATATAATCTCTCATATTCATCTTTCTGATTTCCGTCGTTATGAGTTTCTTATGTTCTCTGTTGTTTTCCTGTGCAGAGTATAGGAAGATGGTTGAGAAGCTCTACAAGCCTCTCAATGCATGATTTCTTCAAGCTGCTCTGATTGAGATGATATCAACAACGAATGATTTTAGAAGAAACACTTTGTGTCATTTGATTTGCTATTCTTTGTTTTTGAACATCAGCAGTTTTATCTGTCACTTCTTTACCTTGAGTTTTGACTTGAGAGACAAATAATCACATAATTTGAAGAGTGAGTTTTTCAGAGATTAATCAGAAAGAGAGAGATGGTTTTATTTATTCGTTTCAAAATGAAAAACACTCAGATTTCAAAGTACAATCAATCACCATTTTTTATTGCGAAGGAGAAATGGTGAGTGAAGCTTCAAGCTTGGAAACTGATCCACCAAATTTAAGAAAGACCACGAACTTTTCCAGTGACAGTGTCGATGTCAATCTCATAGAAGCAAGGTCTTGTAGGAAGTCCAGGCATTGTACTCATTGTACCCACCAGTGGATATATGAATCCAGCTCCAATGCTTCCTCTTACATCTCTTATCGGCAACACAAACCCCGTAGGTGCTCCTTTCTTTGATGCATCGTGTGAGAATGAGTATTGTGTTTTAGACATGCAAATGGGAAGATTTGAGAAGCCTTGTTGAGTGTACATCTCAATCTGTTTCTCTGCCTGCATTCACATTATCACAGAAGAAACAGATTACATAAAAGAGGTTTCTTCTAACAATGTTTGGAGTATGCAACAAAGAATGAAGTAGTCGGTTTAGGAATCAATCACCTGGTCTGAGTATTCAACACCACTGGCTCCATAGGACTTAGCTATGGCCTCAATTTTATCTTTGATGCCAATGTCCAATGAGTAGAGAAACCTGAGTGGCTGTGTAATGTTTTGACAAGCTTTTTCAACCGCGATACCAAGATCCACCTACAACATTTATGAGACGATTCATCTTTCAATAAGCTGAGATTGAAATTTGCAGACTATATATGTCTATAAGCACAAAGTGTTTAGTTTTAGAAGAGAGAAGATTACCGCTCCTTTACCAGCATGAGCATGGTGAGAACAAATCACAGCATCGAAAGCACCAGCATCCATTGAAAACTTCCTAACTGCATTTAGTTCTGCTTCGGTATCCGTTGAGAACATATTCACAGCAACAACTACATTCACACCGTACGCCTTTGTGTTTGAAATATGCTTTGCGAGATTCACACATCCAGCTTCAACCAAAGAAACATTCTCGCTTACATAAGCGCGATCAAGAGGCCTCCCGGCAACAACATCAGGTCCACCACCATGCATTTTCAAGGCCCTAACAGTGGCCACAACAATCGCGCACTGAGGCGTTAGCCCGCTGTAACGGCACTTAATATTCATGAACTTCTCTGTTCCAATGTCAGAACCAAAACCCGCTTCTGTTACCACGAATCCACCAGGTCCAACAAGCTTCAAAGCAATTTTATCAGCAACAATAGACGAATTTCCATGAGCTATGTTTGCAAAAGGACCAGCATGAACTAGGACAGGTGTCCCTTCAAGTGTCTGCATAAGCGTCGGATTAATAGCATCTTTCATTAGAACAGTCAAGGCTCCTCCAACACCAAGATCATCCGCTGTTATCGGATCCCCGGCCTTGCTATTACCAATCACCATTTTCCCAAGCCTCTCTCTCATATCACCTAGAGAGGTTGTTAAAGCCAAAACAGCCATAATCTCACTCGCAACAGAAATGTCGAAACCAGTTTCTCTAGTCATTCCTTTTTCCTCAGGTCCCTGACCAACAGTAATCTTCCTCAAGAACCGATCATTAACATCCATCACTCTTCTCCAAGTGATAGAATCAGGATCAATATCAAGCCTAGCAAACTTCTTAATCTCCTCAGGAGTAAGCTCCTCAGGACTAGTCTTGGAAATCCCGAGCTTATTCAACCGCCTAAACATAATGTCGCTGAAGCTACGTTTCCCTTCTTTATTCGCAGGACACAACCTATTGAAAAGAGCCTTGTCGGACTGAGACGCCTCATGGAAAATCCGAGTGTCGATTGCAGCAGCTAAGAGATTGTTTGAAGCCGTAATCGCGTGAATATCTCCAGTAAGATGAAGATTAAACTCATCCATAGGAATCACTTGACTATAACCACCACCTGCTGCACCTCCTTTGATTCCAAAGGTTGGTCCTTGAGATGGTTGACGAAGACAAGTAACAACCTAAAAGTAGAGCAACAACACTTAAAACTCAATCAACCCCAAAAAGAGACAAGTTTCTAAAACAAAACCTTCTTATCAAGGTAAGCTCCTAAAGCTTGACAAAGTCCAACAGTTGTAGTGGATTTGCCTTCTCCAAGAGGAGTTGGAGTAATCCCTCCAACAACAACATACCATCCATCTTCTTGTCCTTGAAGCTCATCAAACGCAGACAACAACACCTAGACGAAACCAAAGATTATGTTTTTAACAAGACAAAACATGACCCAGCAAAAAAAAACAGAGCTTTTCTCGGATTTTTCTTGAATTGAATCTCAAAAACATGTTTTTATCACAAAACGAGAAGAACCCAGGAAGATTCATGGATCATTTCATTTTTTACCTTGGCTTTGTATTTGCCATAGAGATCGTAGTGAAGAGGGTTGAGATTGAGATCTTTAGCAATCTCGGAGATGTGTAGAGGCTCGACGGAATTAGCTATGTCGATGTCGGCGGGAACAGGTGAAGCTACCTCGAGCTTTCTTGATGACGAACTCATCGCTCACTGAGAAAGAAAAAAACTCTATTTCGTTTTGGTTTTGGTCTCTATCTGATCTTTCCAATCTTTCGGTGGACGATGATGACTTTTCTTTTTAATAATTGAAGACTTCTAATTGGCTGAGGAAAAAATAAACATATAATAATTGGAGGTGCTGAAATCCGTAAGTGGCTATGGCTAAGCGCAGCCACCAGAACCGACATTTTCTTTTGTTTTTTTTTTTTTTTTCTGTTATCGAGACTCGCTAATTTTTTGGGAAAAATGTAGTTTTGGTAATGGAAATTCTATTTATGTCTGGACCGATCCATGGATAGATTTGAATGGTACGAGACTGCCTTTGATTAAGAAGCTGTTTATTAACATTGATTTCAAAGTGGCAGACCTTATTGATCTGATCACTAAAACTTGGATGCCTGAGGTGATTTATGATTTGTTCTATCTAGGGGAAGCAGATACGATTATGCAGCAGAGACCTGTTGTATCCAAACCTGATTTTTGGGTCTGGAAACATACTAAAAGTGGGGTGTATTCGGTCATGCCTTCAATGAACACAAACAAGACCTTATTTGTGAAGCCGAAATGCTTCCCTCTTTGAATGGCTTGAAAGAGCACATTTGGTCATTGCAAACGGCCCCAAAAATCAAAACTTTCCTTTGGAAGGGTCTTTGTGAAGCCATGCCGGTTGCGGATAAGCTTCTTTCCAGGGGCTTGAAGACGGACTCAAGATGGCAAATTTGTGGCTTAGAAGGTGAATCGGTGAATCATGTTCTCTTTGCTTGTTCCCTAGCTAGACAAGTATAGGCCATGACCAATTATCCTATTCCATTACATGGTTTTCATCAAAATTCGGCGTTTGTCAATGTTCAATCTTTGTTGATGGGGCTGAAGAGGAGTGATATCCCAACGGAGATCAAAAGATCATTCCCATGGATCCTTCGGTTCCTTTGGAAAAACAGGATTAAATTCTTGTTTAAAGGGATAAGGTTTTTGGCGAGTGAAACGGCTATCAAATGTTTAAAGGAATCCAATGAATGGTTTTTGATAAGGAACTTGGAGAGAAATGGGGATTTAGTACTTCCTCAACAAGTCCGTGAGGTGAGTTCTTCTTGGAAACGTCCTCCCATAAATTGGGTCAAATGTAATATTGGTGTTTCTTGGATTAACTCTATCAAGGAAGTGAGAGGTGCTTGGGTTCTTAGGGACTCAAATGCTAACGTGTTGCTACATAGTCGTCGTTCATTTGCTCAGGCTAAGGAGAGATGTCAGGCTTTGTTAATCGTGTTACTGTGGGCTGTGGAAAGCATACTTGATCACGGTTTCAATAATGTTTGCTTTGAGATTGAAGATGTTATCCTTGTAGGGGCTACCAATCGGCGTGATGTTTGGCCATCTTTTGGGTTTGAATCAACTGCTGTGTTGAATAACATTAACAGATTTGCGGACTGGAAATTGGACTGTGTATCGAGGAAAGCTAACGGAGGTGCGTATCTTATCGCTCTAAGCGTAACGAGAGATGGCAGATATCATTCCTATGTGGCTTTGGGCGAGCCAGTTTGGCTAAAGGATATGTTTGAGAATGAGAAGATCCTCTCTTCGTAAGGATTTTAACTTTGATCATGGTTGTACTATATTGTGTGTATGGTGTGTGAGGGCTCTGTTTTTAGTTTTGCTTCTTGCTCTGTTTTGTTCTCTTTTACTCTGTTTATAGTTGTAATATCGGTATTTTGAAAAATTTTAATTCAAACAGATGACATAAAAAAAAAGTAATTTATACACCAAATTGTTTCAACGAAAATTCTCAAAATTCAAAACAAATAGTGAAAGATTTGGATCAGTATAATTTGTTATCGTTACACGTGAATCGGGCGCTCCAGTCGAGAAACTCATAAAATACGATGGTTTTTGTTAAAAGTCGGTAGGGTCGGTCCTGAGAATTCGGGGACCCTAAGAAAAAAAAAGTATTTGAAATTTTTAGATCGATATTTTAAAAATAAGAACAAATGTCAAGATTTTAAAATATGGCTTATTTGTGAAAAAAAAACTGAAACTGTTTCGGGGAAAAAAGACAAATCAGGGACTTATTTTTGCAAAAATAAATAAATTAGGAATATAATACTAAAAATTCAAAAAAAATTGGGGGTCCAAGATCCATGCTTCACTTGCCTTGGTCCAACCGGTCAACGCAGTTAAAACTCAACATTCTGCCTACTACATCCGATTAGGCCCATTTCACCACGATTATCCACCGCCAACCAGAAACTCGGCTGCCGAATCGACAACTTGGCCACAAGGAGTATAGATAACTCAAAATTTATCATTTATTTTAATTTAATTGTGATATATTTATCATCTATTCGATTAAAAGGAATAATGTGACTAATAAATGTATAAACACAATATGACCCAAAAAGATGTATGAACACAATAAAAAAATCGAGACGTCAAATGTGATAGTTGTGATATTTATAATTAAAAAAAACGATCTCAGATAAAATAGTGGCAAACCTTAACGAATTTATAAATATCATTAGACCACGATAATTTTTGCACATTTTAGAAGGCTTTGAGGAGAATTATTACAAGATCGCAAACATAGTCTGTAAGTGCGAGAACTGTTGTAACAAAGAGTAATGCATGACTGTAATACAGAGCAAATGCGACAGCTGCTGATACAAGTGCTTGTACAGACAACGAACACAAATAACGCGGGGTTTTCTTTTCTCAAAATTATATTACTAGATCAATCAGCAAGCGTATTTACAAGTTTCACTCAATCTCCTTAATCTAGCTTCTCACGTTCAAGAATCTATCCCAATCCATGAACCAACTACACCTTAGCCTTTCTTACAAGAAACCCTTGATCCCCTTTACTAAGTCATATTGCTTACTAGAAGATCTTTTAGATGCACTTACGAGTTTCACCTAAAACAACCTCTCTAGCCTCATTTGTTCATGGATTCATACACGATCCAAGAACTTCTCAAGATAAACTCTTACCCCATTGTTTTGTGTTCTTACAAGAACCCCCAAAACTTTTTACTAAGAATTCTCTCACATTATGGGGGTTGAAGCTCTACAAGCTTAAGCCCCCTATTTATACATAATAGGATAACACGGCTAACCCTAGCCTTCATCTCCAAGTCTTGATGATATCAAATCTTCAAGAATATTCCGTCTTTCTTTATTCTTAGCCAAGAGATAAGGAAAGTCTTCAATGCTGCTCAATCCTCTCCAAGGCACTTCTCCAGCTCAACTCCACGTCTAGGCTCGTCCTTGACACTTGAGTAGTTTGGTCCAGCCCATCTCTTCAAGCCCATGTGGTTTTAAGCTCAGTTCAGTCCGCTGTAGTACTTCTCGATTCATACAAGAGATGCTTCAACAGCTACACTTTCATGTTTCAGTTGCTTTACCATCAGCTTCTCAACTCCTTTATATAAGCTCATATCTAATTCTAAATCTCATCCAACATGCACTTTCATAGTACCAATGTCGTATAAGCCCATTCTCATAAACGGATCTTTAAATTAGGTGTTTTTGGCTCATTCAGGAAAAAAAAATGATCAAGCAACATTTTTATCAGAACCTATTAACTTGTCCAAAAATTAGCATTTACGAGATTTAATACCTTTAACTAACTAAAAAATATAATAAATAATAATATTTTGGTTAAAAGTTAAAACAATAAAAGTTCCACTAACCTATGAACCATATTCAACAAATCCATTTGTCATCTGATTAAATATTGATAAAGAGAGTTACAACAAGGAATGCATCACCACTTAATTCACAAGGGATATAGCCCAACGGCTAGACTAGACATACACTACAAAAAGAAAAGCATTTTCTCATTAACGAAAAACTTCTTTCACCATTTTGGACAACCTCTAGCCTCATAAGATTGAAAACGATTATCTACCCCAACCTCTAGCTTTTCTATTAGTCTCCACATTTTGCAAACTCAAGTTTCCAATCTTTCAAGAGGAGAAAATGGGAGTAAGATTTCATAAGATTGTTGTCCGAAAGAAGGCCATGCTCTAGGACGATTAAGGGCATTCACCAAATCTCCTGCTGCTATCCAAAGATCACTCTAACCAAGAAGTTACCATAATTTTTTTGTTAGAGGATTTTGAACTTGATCTTCAGTCTCAATACTATCTACGGATTGGGAGAGAAACCATTGATCCACATCATTTTTCACTTTCACTATTTCATTAGCTAAGTACATTGTGCCTTCGAAGAAGAACTTATTTCTGTTTTTTTCCATTAAGATCCACAAAATTTATGGGAAAGCTTTCTAATGTCCTTTATACACACAATTCTTCCCTTCTGATAAGAGATAAAAGACCAACTATGTATATCTTTTTTTTAAAAATGTTATAAAGCAAAAATAAATCAAAGTAAAGATTCTTGTCTTATTTCTTTAATCAGCTAAACACACAGATTTTTTCTTTAGTAGCTTTTAGGCACTAGAGAAAGAAGAAGAAAAAAATGAAAGAAACAATAGAAATTGACATTCAACTTATCATCATCATCTTTACATAAAAAAACCTATTACTTGAAGAAACAAAGAATATAAAGCCTTCCTAAACATTTACACAAAAGCTATATAATAACAATAATAATAATAATTAACAACAAACAAATATTGAATAATAATAATGTTATATACACATACACCAGACGCACATAAACCAATAGATATATAAACATAAATTAATAATACGAACGATGATGATGATGATGATGATGATTCATGACTGCAATGAAGCAACGAGAAGAGCAGAGCCAATGCTTGAACCATCTTCCATGGCTTTAACGACGACGTATTGACTCACTTCTTCTCCTAATATCTCAATCAGAGCTTCTTCCATGTATTCTCTAAACATGGTGTAGTTCATGTACAATCCTCCTTCTACTGCAACAACTGTTCTTTTCTGCATTGTCATCATCTCGCTTCTGCTTCTCCCGCTCGTGATTCCTCCACTCCCATCTCGGCCTATCTTCTTCAAGATTCCCGCGATTCCCGCTGCTGCTAGCCTCCCTGCTCTTCTTGTCACCACGTCGCATATTTTCACCACCAGTTTTCTTACCTTCAATGGTACATCTGTTACCTGTTTGCTCATTTCAATTCATGTAAGTGGCGCTTCTTTCAAGTTCCATGTAATAACATTTTCAATCTTCAAGTTCCATAACAAGTTCAATTAACTTACCCCTAAGTCTTTCAAGATTCGAGCCACTTCTTGTAACTCAGGTGTGTCATCTTCATGCATGGCTGAGACTGAATTCGTTCTGAGAGATTGAAGTAGATATGGTCAAGTCGTTCAGATAACACGGAAGAAAACACATTACTAATTCGATAGCATTAAGTGTGTCTATGTTCATTATGAAGTCGATGCCGAATATGTTCATTAAGAGTTTATGCAACACATCGGATTCCTGGCAAGAGACTGAAGATGATATGTACCTTAGAACGTAAGGCTCAGATAAAGTGGATGAGGTGGGTCCAAAGATATCGGACTCTTGTGACATGCGAAGAATTACTCTTCGAACAATGTCACCCAGATACATTCCTGATATCATCTTCTCAAATCCCTATAATAAGAAAAACCCCAAAAAAGATCTTGTTGGTTATTGCTCTTATACCAGATAATAACTCATGATGCAATACGAAACAGAAAGATGGAAGTTAGGCAAAGATTACCATATCATTTGCATTTGAACTTTCTGCATCTAAGTCAATGTCATACGAAGTTCTAGGCAGATGTGAAGACCAAAAATTTCCCCACTCCATATTGACCACCTGAAACATACGAAAGAATCAATACATATATTTCTTTGGGATCTAAAAGCATGATTTGCTGGTTCCAGATTAGCGGATGAAATGATTCTTAGTACCATGCTTCCAGACGTTGTAAGCAGACCCTGACACTTGATTATGGCATCAGTTCGTTCCAAGTAACATGCATTACTACCTGTTCCAAACACAACCGCAACAACTGTGTCTGGATCATGATAATATCCAAGTGACAGAGCACCAACAGTATCATTCACCTGCTCAAAAGAGGAAACTGAAATCAGAACCAGGCATAAGTTCATGAGATTTTCTGACAGATATTTCAGCTAAGGCGTCAAAATTATGTAAAAAGGTAGGAAAAAAGTGGAATAAATTGACAAAATCGTAGATTTTGCCAAGGTAAATAATTTTATTGCAGTGACAAAACACTTACAAGAGCCGCAACATGCATATCAAGGCCTCTTCTGTCCAGTGCTCCTTGTAGACATTCAGCTATGTCTTTCCCAACCTACAATAGTAAGGGATTACGTGTTATATGATGAAATGTGCATATGTTAAATTCGAAAAAATACCAAGAGATGGATTACATTGCCACAAAATCATAACAGAGTGGTCAACCCACGAATGCTCTCGAGGTATCATATAATGATTTGACAGTTGAAAGAGTATTTCTATCAACTTAGTACGGGTTTAAAGGATATAATATAACCTTCGAACTATTCAAAGAAGTAACAAACAATATATGAAAGGCGAGGCATGAGTTGCAGAGAATATAAGTATCACAATACTAACCATTTCACTAATCTCAAAACCTTTGGTCCATTTGATTAGAACTCCTGAAGAAATAGAAGTATGCTTGACTGGGAATGAAAAGGTAAATGCAAGTTCCCTTTTAACACCTTGTGAATTGGACTCGTTTCCTTCTTTTTCAATAAACCTTTCCAAGGAAAAGGCGAGGAAGTTGAAAAGAATCTGCAATCATGTGACCAAAAGAAAAACAGAGGCTAAACTAAGCAGCTTGCATTACATCTATCAAGCAAATACTTGTTATAAATAAACAAAAAGCCAACTAGTCACCTCGCTGGTGCTATTCATCAAATGTGAAGGTATGGGGTGTCTTTCAACATCTTGAACATCTAGATACGATCTTTGACCACCCAGATGAACTCGTAAGATCCTAAAATAAGTGCCTCCAAGGTGAAGTGCATAGTAAGTTCCTTCCTCCCTCCTGAAATAAAAACAGTCAATGCAAATCCTCCACACAACTGCAATGATAGGATCTAAATATTTGAACAAACAGAACTGTTGCAACAATGGTGAGTCTACACGACAGTTTAACTTCAGCAACCACAAAACAAAACATTTGAAATACAGCTCTCAAAATGCTCAGAGTTACACTATCCAATGAAGATAAGATACATATTGTCCGAGTTTCGTCCGTGAACTGCTAAAGAAATGTAGACAAAGACCCCCATGCAACAAAAAAATCGAGAATCTAGTGGCTACAATATGAAGAAACCAGTACATTTTCCTTACTCAGTAGCAATCTAGTGGATAGGAACAAGATACCAAAGTAAAGGTAAGAGATAAGAGAAAGAAAAGAAAAAAAGGAGAAGTCTTTCAAGCTTTTACTCCTCCTTACATATGTAAAATTCACATTTAAATTAAAAAGAAACAGAATCAAAGGATCTGTCCCTAACAAATGGTACCCACTGACACTTCTTTAATTCCTTGGCTCAACCTAAAGCTCAAAGTCGAGACCATCAAAGATACACCCTTTAAAGCCACCAAGACCAGAAACGACCTCACTACTAACATTTCAGACCAAGATATTGTAATAACAACAAGAATCAAACAACAAAGCAATCCCAGTTCAGTGAATTTAGAGTATAATCAAGCAATGTAGATGAAAACAAATAACATGATTAACCAATTCAAAGACCTAAATCTTACCCATTAGGCAAATCATCGACGAAAGTGAGCAACATTTTAAGCTTTGAGCCACCTTCAGAAGCCAAACCAGCGTGCATCTCAACCGCCATAGCATCAACCACTTGTCTTAATCTACCAACCGGAGTATCACAAACATCCTCCAACTCTTTCAAAATCCCAACCACAGTCCTCCATTTCCTCCGACTCTTCATTCTCCTACCAACCATCACCGCCGCAACCGAACAAGCCGCAACAACCGCAGCCGCCGCAAACGCAACCGCAACTTTCCCCATCACAACAAACACAAAACCCACCAAACAGAACAAACAAACAAACACAAAAATCTCTCCTTTCTCTCTCAAAAACCTAAAACCAACTCCAATAAAGAGTCCGTTGATCAGAAAACACCATACGAATCCGTTTCACCATCATCACCAACACTTCTTCTCCTTTCTCTTTCGAATTCTATTTTTCCTTTTTTTTTTGTTCAGCATACAAAAAAAAAACCCGACTTTTGAGCTCAGCTATGTCACTCAAAGTCTCTACCTTTAAACCTAACTGAGTCGAATAGATGATGGGTCTCCGACAATAAACTCCGGCGAGTTCGAAATCGAGTTTCTTTACCGGCGGTGAAGTGGTCGACGATATATATATATATGAAGAGAGAGAGATTTATGGATTTTGGCAGAGACAAAAGCGGAAGGAGAGAGAGGAGGCTGGAAAGCGAAGTGATGCATATATATATATATATGTTATATATATCGTTTAATTACATTATACCCTCTCGTCTTTTTTTGATGTCGACGGTTTCGTTTTTCCTTTTTTTGTCCATGAATTTTCGATTTAATTACTCGGATTAGCATTTATTTTATTAATATTTATAATTTTTTTTTGATAATTAGGATTTATCAGAAACCTATGAAAATCTAATATGAATTCGGATGTTCAATGGAGTATCATTTAAACGTCTATAAAGTGACTAAATAAAACGGTAAAATAATTTTATGTTTTGAATTTATCAGTTAAACCACTATTCTAATAGTATATGTTTTTCAAAATTTTATACTCCTTTTTAGTTTCTTACAACTACTTTATAAAAGTTATAGTAGTTAGCTAAGCTTCTTTGGCTACCTAATTATCTTTCAATATAAAGAAAATTCTTCTAAAATTACTCTTGAATATACAATTTTATTATTACATCCGAAATGTAATTAAGGCTTATATAAAGACCGACAGATTATTTCCTCGTTCAATATTAAACGGTAATAAAAAATAGTATATTGATTAACAATTTTACCCTAAATTTCGATAATATTACCGTCGTGCCCAAAGGCTTCTCTCACTTTTACTTTAATCGCACTTTCAGGTCAGTTTACTACCAAACGTAACTAATTACATTTACATTCCAATCATAAATTTATTTTAAATTAAAAATAAAGTAAAAGAAGTATTTGCACGTTTGACCTTTGACCGGTCGATTTATTAAGACTCTCCTTTGAATAAAATTTCAACGGCGTGCTCTTTTTGCCGTTAGGAATCTCTCATATGATTAAATATTTTAATTAAAAAAAAATTCTAACCATCAACATAATTAATTACTAGCAATACTAATAAAACGGTCCATGAGCAAATTATTGATAATGATTTGTGGCTAAATCTAGTCCAATAAATCACTAATGTTAGGGACCTTTTTGTAGCATGCCCTACATTAAGCCAACTTGGCAAATATTATGAGGTTTTTCGCATTACCATTATTATTTTCTGCCAGCCATTTATTTCAAGGGAAATTGGCTAAAATAATCTAAAAAAAAATTATTTCACTAACTAACCAAATGGTCCTAATCTAATGGCTTCCATTTCTCCACATCATGCTATTTTCATTAGATTGCTAATATAATTTTTTTTTTGTTATTGTTGCAACTCACCCTTATTTCAATTTCATTATTCATTTAAAAAAAATAAAACTAATTCACATAATGGTTGATCGTAATCATGCCGTTTCTATAAATGCATACGTTTAAAAGGATAGTTATATTAAACGGCATAAACATGATTACATAAAATGTTTCAGAAAATAATATTTTCTCTGTTTCAAAATATAAATTGTTGTAGAAATTTTTTTATGTTTTAAAATATAAGTTGTTTTGATAATTCTAGGTATTTTTTAATTTTATTGATTATTGTGTGATCAATAGTATTTTGCAATCGTTTTTTATTGGTTAAATTATTTTTATTATATATATAAGATAATATTTTTTAGAAAAAAAGTAATTTTTTTTAATATTCGTAGTTTTAGCCAAAACAACTTATATTTTGAAATGGAAGGAGTATGATCAATTTTTATCAAAAAAATAAGATATAATATATAAGCAAATTTCACCATTTTATTTATAAAAATAAACAACAACAAAATTGAAAATAAATTATTTTTTTTATCTGTATTTTTTAATAAACAAACTTTTTAACATTTTTTCACAAGCATCATATTATTTTTTAAATCACAAACAAAAAATAAATAATTTATTAACAGTTTTAATTTCACTTTATTTTACTAAATTTTCTTGTAAGCAAACAAGTCTAATGTATTTAATTTAAATATTAATTGTATAAAAACTTTATACTTTTATAGAAAATTTAATGTAGAATTCTGCATGGGTAAAAAACTTTAAATAATAGTAATAAAATATTATATAAAATATAAGTTTAATTAGCTCAATATTATGTTTTGAGCAAGAAATTAGAAAACTAACATGTCCATAAATAATTTAGGTGAATAACATAGAGAATAAATACTTGGACAAATTTGCCACTATTAAATTTAGTAGTTATTACTAGTAATAAAAATCCATAAAAATCAGTGGTGAAGAATATGAAAAGCAAGGTTAGCGGTAGATCTAAAAAAAGAAGCATAAATATATATAGTTGGCTATATTCGATTTTTTTTATGATGTTATAGTTAGCTATAATTTTAATGCCGTAGTTAACTATTTGTTTCAGAAGGCAAAAAGGATTATGGTTGTTGTGATGTTGGTGAATGAGTTGTTTTGGAGACTAATGTTCGGGATTTCAAACCTAACAATATAGTTAGCTATATCATGAATATTGTATATATATAATTAAGTATTTAACACATATAGCTACCTATCTCTTGTTAATGGATAATATAGTTAGCTATGTCATGAATATTGTGTAAATATAGTTAATTATGTAATCCGTATAGCTAACTATTTATCGTTAATAGACGGTATAGTTAGCTATGTCATGAATACTGTGTAAATATAGTTAACTATGTAATATGTAACTATCTCTTGTTAACGAACAATATAATTAGTTATGTCATATAATTAGTTATGTGATGAGAATTCTGTAAAAGAAAGTTTTTGATAAAATAAAAAATTTTATTTTTATTTTTTTAATTGTAAAAATCTGTATTAATTGTAGAAGGGTAAAACCAAAATTTAATCTAATCTAAATGCTAGTTACTACATTATGTTTTATATAGTATTATATAATTAATTATATGTGAAAGATTAATATATATGCTAATTTTTCTAAAATTTAAACAATTATCAATAGTATCGAATGTCCTTTGGTGTATGAATGTGGCGAACAGCCGCATAAAAGCTGGCAAATTTTAAATTTTTAGCATAGGGTTTTTTTTTTTAATCAATTTTGTAGTTTGTTATACAAAAATGTTTTATTTTTTCAGAAATTAAAAAACATGAGGGACAAACAGCGTCAGAGCCCATGAAAACACACGTTGCAAATTTATTTATTTTCAAAAAATAAAAAATAAAAAATAACTCGCTCTTCCCTAGTTTGACAGCTCACTGCCACTCAACAGTAGGACCCACAGGTTTCTTTGTATTTACTATTTTGCCCCTAGTAGGGGTCTACTTCGTTTCCTCTTAACCCTAGAGGTTTTCCGCGTTTTGGTCTCGTTTCTCGAACGTGATTGTGGTCACGTGACTTGACACGTCACCTGCTTACACTTCGCTGACGCAACGCTTTTTTTCCTCTTTCCGGTGCGTTTTGATTTTTTGTTTCTTTTTAATTTAATTTTTCGCATTTAAGTTTATGTGATTGCATTTATTTTGTATGAATTTACACACGTAGTTGAATGTTTATATTTAAAGCTATTTAGTAATTTTTCTTCAGCTATTTTGTTTTCTGGTCAAGTTTTTCCTTTATTTTATTTTAACTATTTATCATATACAAACACAATATAAGTTTACAAATACAACATTTTCTATATGTAATTGTATATTTGCTAAATTAACATAATATTTAATCATATTTACGTTCGTGATTTTTATTGTTTGTAATTTTTAAAATAGTATAAATTTTACAGGTGTTAGATAAATATCATTTTATATATAACATGTACAATAAAACTAGACATACATTTCATATAAACAAATAATAATTCATCAATTACGAAAATGTTACCTCATTATCTTAGCAAATATGATCAGAATTATGTGAATCCAAGATCACATGAATCCATTAACCATGCGATATTCACATGCCACAGATCTTACATACCTGGAACTTATCTACGAACTAATTTTGATACTTTTTTTTGGTGCATCTTGAAGACGGAGGCCAGAGCCGGATCTGAAGGGAGTGAAATGAAACATTTGAATGGAACCCCATTTTAAAGGGCTCCACTTATTTAAAAAAAATTAAATATGTATATTAATTTGTTTAAAATATGTTAATTCGATGGTTAAAAATGAAGATTTAGTAAAATAAAAATACCATTTTTTTGTGGAATCTAATATTTTATGAGATTATATGATTACAAAATAAAAGTTTTAATTAATTTTTTTTATAATTTTTATTTCACATAAGAAAAATGATGTACTGTTGTTAAAAATCATATATTTTAAAAAATATTTATGCTAAATGTTAGTATTTTTTTTTGTATGGGCCCCGAAAATCTCAGATCCTGCTCTGACGGAGGCCCTAACAGAGATTACCCAGGTTGTCCCATGGATTATCTAGTACATTTGGAAGGCAAGGAACGACAAAGTTTTCAACGCAGTGGATAGGTCCCTATCGGACATCATTGCCATGGCGACAAAGGAATCTCGGGAGTGGATTCAGGCTAATACCACAGACCGGGTAGCGGTAGAGAGAACCCCTCTAGGACTTTTTCGGACGCAAAGTACATTCACATGCTAGATTGACGGCTTATGGAAGGTTGATGACTGCACAAGCGGAGTGGATTGGGTCTTACAACTCCAAGATGGCACAACTGATTTGCTTGGACTTCAAGGGAACTACCGCAGCTTCTCACCTCTACATTCAGAGCTCCATAGTCTCCTATGGGATATGAAGAATCTACTTCAGAAAAACTGTTTTTGATCCACGTTTATCATAGACTGTACAAAGTTAGTGAAGATGATGACATCACCGCATGACTGGGACGGTCCAACCGGAATTACGTGATTTGGCAGCTCTTCAGGAATCTTTCCCCGGATTCGAACTCATTTACTAGCAACGGGAGAGCAATACGAGAGCGGATATGCTTGCAAGGACTGCGCGCACGCGAAAAACTATTTTTTCATTTACTGGCACTTCAGTATCTTATTGGTTTACTGATACAAATTCTGTATTTGTTTAATTGGTAACTAGGTGATTCTCTCGCGTACACGCGGATAAATTATTTATATAATTTTGTTTTTAATTTTAGTCTTTAAAAATGGAGAATATGTAGTTGTTTTGAGTTTTATTATAGATATTGTTGTTGACTCTTTTGTTGTTAATTTTTTTGGTCAATAATATAGTTTTTATTAATAATATGAATTTCAAAAATTTAGTTTTTTATTTAATAATTTTATATATATAAATATGTCAAATCAAAATGTATAATAATTTAATATATTAGAGTTAAAAAAAACATGTTAAATTTAGTTTTGTTGGATATTTTAAGTAGAATTTAGAATAAAAATAAATCATTTAATATTTAAAACATTAAATTATATAATAATAAGTTTTATAAATGAAACATAGATTAAAAAAGAATTGTTGCTTTCGAATAAAAAAATGTTTTTATTATTTTCAAATTGTTTTGCGTTAAAAAAATATTTCAAAAGAATAATTATATTTGTTGTTATAAACTTGGAAAGTTTTTTTCAAAAATATATCAAAATCTCTTCTAAAAATTTGGTAAATCTTTATTATTATTTTCAAAAATAATATATATTCTATAAAATGTTCTATAATTTTATTATTACAATATAATATATTGATTAAAAACTTTTTTGATTTATTTATGGTAGTAATTACAAATTTAGTAGTATAAATTTTTATTAATGATTCAAAATTGTCATGTCACAATTTTTACAAACCATGTCACAATTGTTTTGTTGAGAGTGATTGTAGAGATGACACATAAACATCTTCTTACAAATCATCTCCCATTAATATATAAGAGATCTTTTCCCTTATTAATGTATTTGAAGAGGTATTTGATAGAGCGAATTTGGTTACACCACTCTACATCATCATATTTGAACATTGTCTTTTTAGAAATTGTTTGGGTTAGATATCCCTAAAATGATATCCTCTATATATTAAAAAGAAGCTAAAATTACAAAAAAAAAAATTATTAGAAGGCAATGATATCCCGCCAAAAAATCTTTAGAGGCCGTGAAAATTAGTCGATTGAATTGATATCAAAAATTTTTTGGCCGTGTTGTATCCCTCATATAGTAAAGATTATTTGCTAGGTTTTATTGTGCTTATGAAATTGGGCTAATAATTGATTTTGGCCGATTTTTTTGCTTGAATTTGGGCTAAATTTTGTATTGAGTTTGAGTTAAATTTTGTATTAAGTTTGAACTAAATAAATTAGAAAGAATGAGTTAAATTAGAGAATGTCATATCATATTTTTTACAATGTCATGTTACATTAAAAGTTGGAGAATGATTTTGGTGAAGACATATAAACTCTTTATAAAAAATCACTTTCTAATTAATATATAAGGTAAAAAGTGTGTTTGTGAAAAAAAAATGATCAGAATTATGTCATTTTATTTTTAGCATAAAAATCCTTAATTTTAATATTCAGAAAACGCTTAAACATAGGAAAAAATGGAAACAAGGCCATTTTCTCTGGTTGACTCACGCATTTGTCAGGCCAAGTTATATATGACTGGGCTGAAAAAAGCCCAAAGATTTTTACTGGTTCGCAAAGTCTGAAATTTGACACGTCATCAAGTACTAAAAAGTCGCCACGTCATCATTGTCTTCGATAAAACTGCTAATTAGATAACGGTAAGTGAGAAAAAGAGCAAGCGAGAGAAAGAATGGCTCGAGCTCTGCTTCTGCATCCGTATAGACCGACGGTACGAGGATCTTCTTCCATCAAACACGACGTCGTTCCGGAGGTTAAACTCTCGGATCCTACCCGGAACTATCGGGTTTTGGTTTTGGGTGGAACGGGTCGGGTAGGCGGGTCTACTGCTACAGCTCTTTCTAAGCTATGTTCCAAGCTAAGCATCGTCGTTGGTGGACGTAACAGGTTAGGGAGATTTGTAAAATTGATTTTCCCGAGAAAATGTCGAACAAGCTTTGAAATTCGTTTGATTTGCAGAGAGAAAGGTGAAGCAATGGTGGCTAAATTGGGAGAGAATTCTGAGTTTTCTCAAGTAGATATCAATGACACTAAGATGCTTGAGACAAGTTTAAGAGGTTTGTTTTTTCTCGATTAGTGTTGAATTTCGATACGAATTTGGGATTTAATTGACCACTGATAATGAAATTAGACAAGTTTACCAAGAGCCAATAGGTAAAGATAGCCTAGAGGTTGCTGGTTCGAGTGGCACTTGGGACGAAACTAATATTATATGTTGTGGTTTCGGTTTCGGGTCTGGAGGGATTACGGTCTTCGGTAATTAAAAAAAAAAATTAGATAAGTTTAGGGTTTATGTTTTGGATTTTGAAGTGTATTATTGAATATTCACTGGGAAGTGTGTGTGTGTGTGTGTGAATACAGACGTTGATCTTGTAGTCCATGCTGCTGGACCTTTCCAGCAAGCTCCTCGATGTACTGTTCTTGAAGCTGCGATAAAGACCAAGGTGAGGATAAGGTAAAAAAAAACGTTTTCTATGTCACCAAATCTGTACATTGTCTGTAGGAATGAGTTAGAAACTTATAGAGAAATGTTTTGGTTTATATCTGAAACAGACTGCTTATGTTGACGTTTGTGATGACACAAGCTATGCTTTCCGTGCAAAATCTCTCGAGAATGAGGCGGTTGCTGCGAATATCCCGGCGATTACAACAGCTGGAATATATCCAGGAGTTAGCAATGGTGTTATAATCTGAACATTAGCCCTTCTTTGCTTTTATCTTTGGTATGCACCAATGCAACGATTTGACATGTTTTAACTTTCTTATAGTGATGGCGGCTGAAATGGTCGCTGCAGCAAGAAGTGAAGAAAAGGGGAACCCAGAGAAATTAAGGTAAACGCAAAGATATTTCTTCGATGTTTATTATTGCTACATTACTTTTTTTTTGTTGTAGTTGAATCAGACTTTTTCTTGGCTTGCAATGTCATATCAGGTTCTCCTATTACACAGCAGGCACTGGTGGTGCAGGTCCTACAATATTAGCGACGAGTTTTCTACTTCTCGGTGAGGAAGTTACTGCGTATAAACAAGGCAAGTGTTACATGTCTTTAAACTCGTACATACCTTTTATTCTACTGTGAATTTTTCAGCAAAGTTTCTTAACCTTTTATTGTGCTACTTGATCAGGAGAGAAGGTTAAACTAAGACCATACAGCGGAAAGTTAAATGTTGATTTCGGAAAAGGCATCCGGAAAAGAGATGTGTATCTTTTGTAAGTCGCTGCTCCATAGCAAAAGCTCCATTGCCATTATGGAAAAGATTTTCTTAGAACAGTGGTTGTTATCAGGAATTTGCCAGAAGTAAGGTCAACTCATGAAGTTCTAGGAGTGCCTACAGTCAGTGCTCGATTCGGCACAGCTCCTTTTTTCTGGAATTGGGGAATGGAGATCATGACAAAAATCTTACCATCGGTATCATTCTCAGACCTTTCCAAATCAATGGTCCCTTAATCGAGAATGATAATCATATCTTCATGTAATCAAATTGCAATGCTTGTCTTGCTCGCTGCAGGAGGTCCTTAGAGACAGAACCAAAGTCCAACAAATGGTAGATCTGTTCGACCCTGTCGTTAGAGCCATGGATGGCTTTTCTGGAGAGCGTGTCTCGATGAGGGTAAGTGACAAAACAGAGAATAATTTGCAGTGGTTATTACGGTTACTCATTGTTACTTATCTTAAACTCTTTGGGAAGGTTGATTTGGAGTGCTCGGATGGACGGAGTACAGTAGGGTTATATAGTCATAAAAAACTATCAGTGTGAGTCTCCTTACACCCTTATTGTACATGCATATATATATGTACACAACACACACGTGAAAAGCACATACACGAAGATATCGATAAGAACCCAAAATATCTTCTGTTCACAGAGCCGTTGGAGATTCAACCGCGGCTTTTGTTCTAGCAATGCTTGAAGGAAGCACACAACCAGGGGTTTGGTTTCCAGAGGAGGTAACTCTCTCTATATATAATATTCACAAAACTATTTAAGTTTTTGTTTGTTTGAATTGAAGAGCAATGTTGAAACGTATGTTTTGATACAGCCTCAAGGAATCGCGGTAGAGGCAAGGGAAGTTCTTCTTAGACGTGCATCACAAGGAACAATCAATTTCATACTGAACAAGTGAGCCATTTTCTTCGGTTTTCTGGAGATTCTTTTATCTCCTCTATTTTCGTTTGATAGTTGGATTTTCTTTGGTCTCTTGTGAAGGCCACCCTGGATGGTTGATACCGACCCGAAGGAGGTGATTTTAGGGATATACGTATGAGTTCGAGGAAGAAGAAGAAACAGAGATAATCATTGATACATTACTTTGTAAACCAATTTGCTTCTGATGTGTATACTCGTACAGATCAACATTTTTCATCAGAAGATATATATATATATATATATATAAAAAAAACCTTCAAAAAATCAACTTGGTTCGTTGAAACAACAGTGTAAATCAATGAAGAGTATAATTTACAGGTGGAAATGAAGAATGAAGATCCAGCAAGTTCTTTCCTCATACTATATGTTCAATAAAGTCCCAACATTCTTAGTTCCATCACATGACTCTGGTCAAGCTCAGGAACATTCTTGCATTCGCGGTCTTCCACTATATATTCCTGATGTCATCGACACAGAAACACTGTTGTATACTGGAAAATCGATTATGGTAAAATATAGAACAGAAAAGCAGCAAGAAACCAAACCTTTGTGAGTTCTTGTTTGGCAAGAACATGGTAATGCCGCTCGTTAATCCTTTGACCACATATAATGGCGATGAAGAACCCGTAAAGCAGTCCTACCAAGACAATGGCCAAAACTGCAACATAAAATATACAATCATGTTCATTATACGCTCGTTGGTTCAGCACAAGATGGTTCTGATCGACTCTAAGCCTAGTGACCGGGTGAGTATGTCCATAGGGAGAAGGAAACCTATAGAAGGTGAAAATAGTAGTTACCAGCCAATGTGTAGAACCCATAAGGATGTTCTTCATAACCAAACATCTCTCTTAGTTCTTCACCGTAGAACTTGTAAACTAGTAACCCCAAGAATGCTACAACCTGTTGTTCATCGAGATAAATTCATTCAGTAAGCATCACAAGTATCACCCAATCAAAATTTATATAGGGAATAGTATCCTGTTTCGGTTTTCGAATGCAACAAGAAACTACTGATTTGGTCATAAACTAATTACTAAGAATTTGATGAGCTCTCATGAGTGGATTCTACTTAATACAAGCTTATCAGAGTGTGTGGATGGACAAAAACAAAAAATGCGAGTCAATAAGTTCGTAACATAGTAGAAGAAAGTGTAATTAAAACACTAAATTCTACCAAGACAAGTTAAGTACCATTTGGACAGTGATGAAGATGAATGCATGATCTCTAGCAACCAGCAGCTGAAATCTCAATCTCAACCACCATCTATCAGCCGGCACATTTGCTCGGAGTTTAAAGACAGCTCTACACTCTGTACAATGTGAAAATGCAAAACCTTCCTGAAACATATCAAACAGTTTCAACACACCTAAATCCATTGATTCCGAACCTCAATCTACCTATCAAGAACAAACGAAATACGATACCTTGGTCGAGCGCCAATTATCGAGACAAGATCTGTGCACATACTTCTGAGTACCTCTACAATTACAAGGACTAATCAGATCTTCCCCTGTAATAATCACATAGCACAAACAACTCTGTCTCATTTCTCAAACATATACCTACTCGTTTAAGATCATGAAAGCTTAATTATTATTATTATACCTCCAACATCAAGACAAATTCGACATTGTGGTTGATCTCCAGAAACAAGATGTGTAGTTTCATCATCATCACTAGTCTCAGCTATTTCTAAAACTTGTCCTTCCCCAACAACACGATCAACTCTTTCCGCTGCTACGATTTCGTTCGAAGATGAAGTAGATTCATCGAATAAAATCTCTTCTTTCCGATCATAATCATCATCATTAAGCACTAATTGCATCTCTTGAACATACTAAAAAGATCTGGAAATGGCAAAATCAACAAACTTTCGAGCAAAACAGCATCAGAAAAATATCGATTTCGATCTAGGGTTTGAGAATTACTCAAAAATTGGATTACAAGGGCTTACCCAAATTCAACAAATTCTCGAGAATTTTCTTCCAAGCCAAGCATTGCTTGCAGGTTTTACGACTAAGAAATTGAAAAAAACTATGGCTTCGAATCAAAGTATTGAGACACGATTTTTTTTGTCTCGATTCATCACTATGTGTTGAATCCAGAGACGAAGAAGAAGAAGAAGAAGATCGTTTTGAGTTTTTTATTTTTAGAGATTGAGATCAGAAACGAAGGGGAAGAAAAGTCTGAGGGTAAAAATGGAATTTCAAAAACATGTGCAGAGCACGTGACACGTGGATTTTTGTTTTTGTTTTTTCCACACTCCAATCAGTGGACCTGTAAAGCTCGTCGTCTCCATCGTTAACTTCGCAGACTCGTTGGGTCAACACAGATCGGAATCAGAGGTTTTGGTCACAGAGAAGACGAAGAAGATGGCGGAGACTGTGCATTCTCCGATCGTGACTTACGCATCGATGTTATCGCTTGTCGCCTTTTGTCCACCTTTCGTTATTCTCCTGTAAGCTTTTTGTTCATGGATCGACTCGCATTTTTTTTTTCATCTCCTTAAATCGTGTAGCTGATATCTTCAAATCGTTTTCCGATCAAGTATGAGTCGTTGAATATCTTTGATCGAAAAGAAAAAAAACGATTCGATGAAATGTGTTTCTTCAATTGTGGGATTCGTTTTTGTTGACTGAGATTGTGAGTTTCTCCAGATCAGTGTAGATTTCACTGAAGTGGCAAATTCACGTTTCATCAATTCTATTTGTTGGGTCCTTTCTTTAATTTGCTAATAAATGTATGGGATATTGTGCCAAGTTCTGATTTATAGAGTGGAGTGTGACTTCAGTATCCCTTGAAGGACTCTGTTTTTTTTAACAATCCTGAGTTTCAAGTGATGAAAACAAGTTTCGTTTCTTGATAATGTAGATGGTATACAATGGTTCATCAGGATGGTTCTGTTACCAAGACCGGTGAATTCTTGTGGCAGAATGGAGGTCAAGGACTCATCAGCATATGGCCAAGACCAAATTTGATTGCTTGGAAGATAATTTTTTGCTATGGAGCATTTGAGGCTGCTCTTCAGTTGCTTCTGCCTGGTGAAAGAGTTGAGGGTCCAGTATCTCCAACGGGAAACCGACCTGTTTACAAGGTACTGAAAATGGCTTTGCATATGTTTAATTAGCCTTGTGTGCTGGAAGTTGATGCGTATAAATAACTTTTGTGGTTCTGTTCTTGTAGGCCAATGGTCTGGCTGCTTATATTGTGACACTAGCCACCTATATTGGTCTTTGGTGGTAAGCAATGTTTACTTCAGTTTGGATTAAGTTTAGAGAAGTTAAGCTTACATAATTTTATTTAAGGATTAAGAGGTGCACCTATGTGGACTCACTTCTTTGTGTTATTCAGGTTTGGGATATTCAACCCTGCAATTGTGTATGATCACTTGGGTGAAATTTTTTCGGCACTGATATTCGGAAGTTTCATTTTTTGTGTTCTCTTATACATAAAAGTAAGTACCTATGTCCTGAATGGTGTGTTTCTTTTCTTTCTTAGTCTCTACTATTGTAGAATTTAGCCTATTATGTATCTAAAACTTGTCTTGTTTCTCTTGTACAAGGGTCACGTCGCACCTTCATCAAGTGATTCTGGTTCATGTGGTAACCTCATAATTGACTTCTATTGGGTGAGTTGATTCTGCTGATCAAATTTTCATTCTTCTGAAATTACTGGTTGGGATTTATTTAAGGAACTCACATCTTGCCAATGTTAGGCATCTGCTCATGATTTTTTGCCTCTTTACTTGATATTCGGAGGTCAAGCTTTACTAGAGTTCCATATTTAGTAGACTTGTAAACATCAGTGTCTTCTTAGCAGATTTTATTTTACTAAATACAAGAGAACTAGTTTGGTGTGAATATGGTCTTCAATGCCAGAAGTTGAAAGACAAGTACAAAGTATTCAGTACTTATTATAACAATCTCAAGTTGAGATGCTCTCTCACAGTGTACTCTCTGCGTCCAGCTTATTATTAACAAAATCCAATTTGTGGCAATCTTATTCACATTGTATTCTTTGTGTCTTTTCAGGGCATGGAGTTGTACCCTCGAATTGGTAAGAACTTTGACATCAAGGTTTTTACTAATTGCAGATTCGGAATGATGTCTTGGGCAGTTCTTGCAGTCACGTACTGCATAAAACAGGTAATTTCTGGATTATTCTCACCAGAGTTCCACACTCTTACGACATTAATTAATTCTCACCAGAGTTCCACACTCCTACGACATAACCTCGAGGTTTCTTTTGAGTCCTTATTTGACCAGAGAGCCTCACCTGTTTCTGATTTATGGTTCGTATACTTTCCTTTACCAGTATGAAATAAATGGGAGGGTATCTGATTCAATGCTGGTGAACACCATACTGATGCTGGTGTATGTCACAAAATTCTTCTGGTGGGAAGCTGGTTATTGGAACACCATGGACATTGCACATGACCGAGGTATGCATCTGGAACAAATATCAAATTTATAGCATCATCATCAACAAAAGTGGCTTCACTATTTGGACATATTATCCTTGCGGCTTAATTGTTCTGTTTATATGTATAACGCAGCAGAATTTTGTTCAGATTATTTTTTCCAGCTTTAACACACAGACTGAAGCTTATCTTTTCCATGTTTTTATAATCTATGATTTTTCAGCTGGCTTCTATATTTGCTGGGGTTGTCTTGTGTGGGTGCCTTCTGTGTACACCTCTCCAGGCATGTACCTTGTGAACCACCCCATCGAACTTGGAACTCAGGTGCAATTTTTTAAACTTTTATAGTGGACTATAGAGGAAGAGATACAAGAGAAATAACCTTTGGGTGTTAATCAAATGAAAAACCTTAAAGATTCAACTTTCATTGAGAAAAAGAAAGAAAGGTTTAACTAAATGTGACAATCCCTGAATCTGGGTTTCCTAAGTAATCAAATTCTAGGAAGTGTACTTTAAGTCGTGTAATTGAATGACTAGTTTGTCTTCCATTACAACAGAGACAGGAGAGAGTTATAGTATTGAATGTTTATCATTGGATCCTTGCATATTATGGCTCATTGATTCTAGCTGTCAAATGCCAGTCTTATGTAGTAGCATAATGCCGTTCATTAAAACACTATTGATGCAACAATTTTCAGGATAGTTATGCCTGTTACTGCCTCTTTTTAAACTTCACCATCTCTTTCCTTGGTATGCAGCTGGCAATATACGTTCTCGTTGCGGGAATTCTTTGCATTTACATAAACTATGACTGCGATAGACAAAGGCAAGAGTTCAGGAGGACAAACGGGAAATGTTTGGTTTGGGGAAGAGCCCCGTCAAAGGTGTGATCATAATAATCCCCAACAAGTTAGCTTATACCTCTTAAAATCTAAACAGTCCAATGTATATTAACATTTTTTTTTTGTTTTCTCGGCTTGTTGCAGATTGTGGCAACGTATACTACAACATCTGGTGAAACTAAAACCAGTCTTCTCTTAACCTCTGGATGGTGAGTTTATTCAACATGGCACTATTACAACAATTAATTAGACGCCCTGCGTTCAACACAATCGATGGCTTTGATTGCGCAGGTGGGGATTGGCTCGTCATTTCCATTATGTTCCTGAGATCGCAAGTGCTTTCTTCTGGACCGTACCAGCTCTTTTTGATAACGTAAAACCCTTATCTCATCTCTTTGGTATATTTATTATAAAGCTTTTGTTTGCAAAAGAGAACACTTAACACACAAAACATGTTTGTTTTTGCAAACCAGTTCTTGCCATACTTCTACGTCATATTTCTCACCATTCTTCTCTTTGATCGAGCCAAAAGAGACGATGATCGATGCCGATCAAAGTAAGTATCCATGAATCTGAAATATTTTACACATCCTCTTTGAATTTTTCGTCGATTTGCTTGCTGACTATATTTTGTTTTGGTTAAGGTATGGGAAATATTGGAAGCTGTATTGCGAGAAAGTTCGATACAGAATCATCCCTGGAATTTATTGATAGTAACAAAATCTTTTCACTTCTCTACTTGTTTCGAACGTTGGATCCAAAGACCTAAAAAATAAATGGTGCGTTTAGACATTTTTATTTTATTTTTTACGACTTACATGCACACTCTTATATATGAATTCGGTTGTGTTAATATAAACCACTAAACTACATGTATTTGATCAACCTATATTAGATAGATTTAATTGTGAGAAAGTAGCTATCTTTACCCACAAATAGCTATCTTGATAACGTAATTTCATTTCAGTCATAAATATCTCACAAACTATACTGTTATCATTTAGGTTTGGTATAATGCATGATGTAAGAATCAGTGGAATGATTGGGATATAATTTGGTATTTGGAACGATTTTTGGTAAAACAATTAATTATATATTATTTAATCATGAAGTTTATAAAATTTTCTAAAATTCGGTGTTATTAGTTATAAAATCTGTAACTGAATTTAAATTAGTGACTTGAAAAACTACATTTAAATCTGTTACTTTGTAACCATTGGTTTTTCAATAACTTTAAGGTGTTTTAGAAGAATTTTTAAGTTCGAAATAAATAAAAAATGATATCACATGGTTCTCAGAACAAACAAATATATACCCCACGATTATAAGTGAACTTTTGATTGATCTAATGACAAACAATAACCATTTTCCTAAATTCATCCAAAATCGTTTTATTAAAATCCAAATGATTCAAAATAATATACTTCTGTTGTGTTTATTAATAATACCAGTTTCACGAAAATCTTGATTTGTGTTTAGATGTTATGTAATTTCACAAATTCAATTAAAAAAGAAAATTGTCATTGTCTACTTTTTAATAGTTAAAGCAAAACTGAATTTCTTACTATATAAAGTTATAAATCCTTCTGCTAGCTATTCTATCATGCATGTTTTATACTGTTTTACTATTCTTATAGACCATGTACAAATAGTAAAATAATTTTCATTCTTTTCTATAGAATCTTTGGTCAAATGGAGTCTTTAGTTTAAAATTGTATTTATGTTCTCACACATTAAAAAACAAATAGAGAGAGAAAAAAGAGAAAAAGACAAAAGATGAGCATTTAAAAGAAGAAAAAGACAAATGAAAAAGTCATAAAAAGACAATTTACATATTTAAAGAAGACAAACAAATACCACACCCAAGCCTCAGCCTCATCTCAAATTTCTATAACTTTATTATTTTATCTTTTTAAGAAGACAACAAAAACAAAAGAGATGGTTTTTGGGTTATGTTTTGTCTTTGTTAGGGTGTGTTTGGACGTTTCTGTCTTCTCAGAATCATATTTTACTTTTTTCTTAACACAAAAGAAATATTTCTTTTTTATTTATTTAAAAGAATAGTCATGGTGATTCTAAATCCACCTCATGTATAGACAAAAACCCATAAAAGTGGAGGTTCCAATCTCGAATACAGACATATATGTTGTATCGTTGTATGTATTTATTATAAGATGATTACAAAATGTATAGTGACAAATTGGTTCATTGAACTTCTTCTTGCTTCATATTTACTTCTTTTTTCGTTTCTTTTTTAGTTTCGCTAAACCAAGAATTACAATCTTATAAAAAAGGAAAATTAAACTGAGTTTCTTAAAGAAATTACAAGTTAGTCTTCTCTTGTGATGAAAAAAAAAAAGGACTTCCCTTGTAATATTTACTCTAATGGTTACAAAAGGTGATAGGACCAAAAAAAAAACAAATATGGGTTGATATAAAACACATGAAACAAAATACATCTTTAAAAATATAACAACTTCAAAATAATATAATAACTATCAAACTATAATTTTTCATCATTATTCCAAAGTTAAAATAACTTATTTACACATAACCATTTAATCGTTAAAACTAATTTTTGTAAGTTTACAACATATACTAAATCAATATTATTTACCTTTACGGTGATATATACTTTTTCAATCGCTGCAAACCTAATTATTACAATATATAATTTAATACTTTGTGTTAATATTGTCATTGTATCCCTATCATATTCAAAATCTATATAATATATGTTATCGAAAAGTTTTTGTCGATTTTCTTCGCTAGTGAGTTACTACAATCTTTGTTATGTGGTTTCTCTCATTTCATTTCGTCGTAACTATGAAACTACAGTATTTTCACATTGATTCCGGTTGCTTCCATGTTTTAACTCGTTAAAGTATAAGACTAAGTTCTAAGGGATGCAACATGTATGAACTTAATGCTTTTTTGAATAATATATACATTTTATACAATTTTTTTTTGCAAAATCGGAAATAGGTAATTGCAAAAATATCACTTTTGATGTGTCCATTTTCAAAAATATACTATACGTTGTTCATTTGCAAATATATCACTAATTAAATATTTTTAAATCCAAAATCTTAAAATTCTAAACCTTCGAAAACAAATTTTAATACAACATAGTTAACCCAAACATAATTAATATATTAAATAAATATTTTTTAAAAATGATATTTTTGCAAAGAATTTGAAAAAGTAATATTTTTAAAAAATGATAATTTAAAAGTGTCATATCTCGAAATTTCTAAATTGAAAATGAGTTGTTGACGTTCAACATAAATATACATATATGTATGTGAATTTTTTATGAAAGACTATGTGAACATAATAACAACTATATAGGTAAACGATGGGATTGAAACTTTGACATCTTTTATTTCCTTAAGACGAAGAAAAGTAAACAAGAAAGTGGTCAAGAAAATAACAAAGAGGAAGAAGACAAAACCGACCCTCACGCATTGTCTGGTACGTACAGCCAAAAGGAACAATGCCTCTGTTTTTTTTTTTTTTTTTTTTTTGTGTTTTTTAGCTTCAATCTTTTCCCCAAATTACAACTACAACATTTCACACAAGATAACCATCAGAGAGACTTTACTTAGCACATAGAGAGAGAGAGAGAGACAAGAGAGTTGGTTGATGCAAAATCCAGTAAGTTTCTTGGTTCTTATTAACTTCTTTGATCATTCTTAGGTTTTTGTTTCTTTTCTTGTGTTATCTTCAAGAGACTTGTTTCTTATCTTTTTCAGTCTTACACACTTTCAATCAGATGCTGTTTATGTTTCTTCTTCTTCTTCTTCTTCTTCTGTCTTAAAATTCTGTACTTTCTGCAAAACCCTAATTCCTCAGTTCTTTAATCTGCAGATTCTCTGGATCTTTAAAGAAAATTCTGAATCTTGGGTTTTGGTTCTTCTCAAAAGTTCCTTCTTTTAATAAAAAAAAAATCAAAGCTTTTTTGTTTTTAGATTCCTTGCTTTTGTCCTTCAATGGTGGCTATGTTTCAAGAAGATAATGGAACATCCTCTGTAGCTTCATCACCACTTCAAGCCTTCTCAACTATGTCTCTTACAAGACCAACTCTACTCGCTTCTTCTTCACCGTTTCATTGTCTCAAAGATCTCAAACCAGAGGAACGTGGTCTCTACTTAATCCACCTCTTGCTAACTTGCGCTAACCACGTGGCCTCTGGTAGTCTCCAAAACGCAAACTCAGCTCTCGAGCAGCTTACTCACCTCGCTTCCCCTGACGGCGACACGATGCAGCGTATCGCTGCTTACTTCACCGAAGCGCTTGCTAATAGAATCCTTAAGTCTTGGCCTGGTCTCTACAAGGCTCTTAATGCAACTCAGACAAGAACCAGCAATGTCTCTGAGGAGATTCATGTGAGAAGACTCTTCTTTGACATGTTTCCAATACTCAAAGTGTCTTACTTGATCACTAATCGAGCTATAATCGAGGCGATGGAAGGTGAAAAAATGGTTCATGTGATTGATCTTGATGCTTCTGAGCCAGCTCAATGGCTTGCTTTGATTCAAGCTTTTAACTCTAGACCTGAAGGTCCACCACATTTGAGAATCACTGGTGTTCATCACCAGAAGGAAGTGCTTGATCAAATGGCTCATAGACTTATCGAGGAAGCTGAGAAACTCGATATCCCGTTTCAGTTTAATCCTGTTTTGAGTAGGTTAGAGTGTTTGAATGTCGAGCAGTTGCGGGTTAAGACAGGAGAGGCCTTAGCTGTTAGCTCGGTTCTTCAGTTGCATAACTTCTTGGCCTCAGATGATGATTTCTTGAGAAAGAATTGCGCTTTACGGTTACAGAACAATCCTAATGGAATTGACTTGCAGAGAGTTCTAACGATGAGCCACGGGTCTGCAGGCGAGGCAGCGGAGAATGATATGAGCAACAGCAATAGGTATAGCCCGAGCGGTGACTCGGCATCGTCTTTGCCTCTACCTACTTCTGGAAGGATTGATAGATTCCTCAATGCAATTTGGGGTTTGTCTCCAAAGATCATGGTGGTCACTGAGCAAGACTCAGATCACAACGGTTCTACGCTAATGGAGAGGCTATTAGAATCACTCTACACCTATGCGGCGTTGTTTGATTGCTTGGAAACAAAAGTTTCAAGAACGTCTCAAGATAGGATCAAAGTGGAGAAGATGTTTTTCGGGGAAGAGATCAAGAACATCATAGCCTGCGAGGGATCTGAGAGAAGAGAAAGACATGAGAAGCTCGAGAAATGGAGTCAGAGGATTGATTTTGCTGGTTTTGGGAATGTTCCTCTTAGCTATTATGCAATGTTACAGGCTAGGAGATTGCTTCAAGGGTACGGTTTTGATGGGTATAGGATCAAAGAAGAGAGCGGATGTGCGGTGATTTGCTGGCAAGATCGCCCTTTATACTCGGTATCAGCTTGGCGATGCAGGAAGTGAAAACACTTTAGTGTTCTGTTTTGTTTATGAGCAGAGTCCCTTTCTTTTGTATACACATAGGGACACAATCTTAGTTGTTTTGTGATTGTGGCTTTCTGTCTCTTAATGCTATATTTTGGCAAATGCTTCTACTACTGCTTCTGCATATAATGCTGAGTTTTTTAGCAGTGCATTTTGGATTTGGTTTGCTCCGGTTCAAGTTCTCTACTCTCATATCAACCAAGAACAGAGATATACAAAGTTCTCTTCAATTACCTGAAAGCTCATGGCTTAGTTTATGCGCAACAAATGATTTCATGACCTCAAAACTGTTGCAAAGACTTAACTTTTTTTCAGCACATGATTCTGTCATTTGTTTATGAAAACGACTAAGTTGGTGTATATTTAGATTACAATAAGGACACATGTACTCTCCAAAGATAGTCTGATGTATATACTATGAAAAGGGAGAAGTTATTTACATATTTGCTCATTTTTCAATCTGTGAACCTGAAGAACACAAAAAAATGCAGCTCAAGATTTTCTTCATGATCAAAATTCTCGAACTAAGTGAAACTTGGTCAACCGGAGATTTCGAAAAGCTAAATCAGAGTTGTCTACAACTTGAATAGATATTTGAGATCGTCTACTGTTAGTCGAGTTGCAGAGCTTCCATCATGATCTTCACCAAAGGCAGAAGCAACCATTTTCCTTTTTTGTTCCTGACAGTAAACAAAAATCACAGAACCAGAAGTGAGAAACTGAGGTATGAAGGAAAAAGATATGGATCTTGTAGCAGAGCATACCTGAAGAGCCAAAATTCTATCCTCAACAGTATCTTTTATTGTCATACGAGTTACAGTAACTGCTCGGGTCTGACCAATACGATGTGCACGATCAATAGCTTGATCTTCAGTAGTTGGATTCCACCAAAGATCAAGAAGAATAACATGACATGCAGCAACCATATTCAGCCCAAGATTTCCAGCTTTTAAAGACATTATCATCACCTTTACCTGTTTAATAAACCTTACACTGTTTAGAGAGTTTAGAGGGAACATCTACCACTAGAGTAGGAAGAAATAATTTCAGGTAAAAGTTTTCAAAGATATGCTCATTACTTACATCTGGATCATTGCTGAATTCTTTCACAGCTCTGTCTCTGGCAAGTAGGCTCATAGTACCATCTAATCTTCTGAATTCTATAGCATTTTCATTTAGAGACAGCTCGACCAAGTCAAGCATACCAGTCCACTGAGAAAAGATGATCGTTTTTATCGACCCTCGATTAGAAGGAAATGAGGGCAGACTCGTTTGCTCTACAATGGTAACATCATCGTCATCATATGGCTGCAAAGAAGAAGTTCGACCGTGTTGCACCGAGTTTGGACTGCCTTGATTAGATAGCGACTGCAGAATTTCTATGACTGCTTTGATTTTTGATGAACTAAACTCGCTGTTCTGAAAAACTGCTCTACCAAGACGTTTGTCCTGTGAAGAACTACAACCTAAATCATCAGCGATGCAATTTCTAAGGGTAGATTCAGAGAAAACAACATCACGGGCAAGCTGTTCTCTGCATCTAGGCGCATGGCACGTGTTACCATCCCCTGTGATATAATCTGATACACACTGATAACAGAATATGTGGCCACACAAAGTAACAACAGGGTCTTCTGGTGGATCCTACAACAAGACAGAAGGCAGCATATACAGGTAAAGAAAATCAGAACTAGCACCTCAAGGACTAGAAAATGGTGAAACCAGAAGATACGCTATTTCTAAACCTAAATTATTATGCACTTACGTCGCAGACACAGCAGATTGGAGATGATTCTAAGCGACTGAGCAGGCTAACTCGAGCCTCTCTAGGGAGTTTTTTTACAGCTTCTTCTGATACTTTTCCAACAGAATCTGAGCTATATCGTTTAACAAGTTGGGGGTGGTCACAAGCTTGGCGTAGTCGCAAAAGCATCAGAAGAATGTTTGCATAGTTTTGCTTCAAAGTTCCTGCAGCAGCATATGCCTGTAGAGAAAGAAATACCATCTTATCGACTTGACAGGAATCACTGCTAAACATGTTCTTCAATGAAAACTCCTCCATAACCACAAATTTATTTTTTATATCACATTAAATTGCTAGCTAATGCATAAGTATCTTTATGTTCCAAAAAAATGTTGATCACAGCAATAAACCAAGGATGAACTGATAGTTAGGAGCACAGAAAGAGCACCTTGAACTGAGTTTGTGAATCAGATTCAAGCTTCTTGTAGAAAGACCGCTCCTCTACCGAAAAGTCCACTTGGGTCAAATTAATTGTCTTTGGTGGTAGATTAATTATAGGCTGACCATCAAGCAATGTTCCTAGATCGTAGATCAGAAGATAATTAGCAGAAACCCACAGCAGCAGCACAGCTATGTAAGAGAGTGGGAGTAACAGGAAAATCTATCATACAAAAAGAAGATCAGAGTAAAATGAAACAAAAATGTAACAAACAGAATTAATTTTAGAAAACTTGACCTCTGTACTACCTCAGGTGACAGCTCGACCAAAATCACAACTATTCTCATTATAAAGTATAAAAGTGATAAGCAAATATAAATATATAATCAGGAACGCATATCACATCAAACTGTTATGAAGTCAAGCCCACCACCAATCCAACCACTTAAAACATTAATGAGACAGTCCAAGTACCTTTGGTACGGCGCAGCATTATAGCCCTTAGAACAGCTTGAAGCTTCTTGTAACCATGAAGGGAATTTCTGGAAATTGGAAGCTTAATTGTGTTGCAGAATGACTTGTACACAGCGTACGGATCATACTTTAAGAACCTGAAATAACTATATAAATCATCTATAGTATTTTGTATCGGTGTTCCAGACAAACACCACCTCATTTTGGCTCGAAGACCGGAACATGCTCTTGCCACCTGTGTTCTGTGATTCTTAATTGTCTGAGCCTCATCTAGTACAACTCTGAGCCACACAACTCTTGCTAGAGTACCAGAGTCAGGGTCAGGATCGTCAGCATTTTTCTTACCTCTTTTCTTACTTTTCTTAGTAGTACCCAATTCATATTTGCGTTTCTTGTTGGTGGAGAAGCCAGAGGTGAGACCGTATTTTTCGGCATTTTTTTCATCATTCTCATCCTCATCCACCAGGGGTTGCTTTGGAACTTCATTTGAAACAATAGCGTAAGTTGTCATTACCACATCATATTTTGCTAGTTCAATAGGATCTTTGGTCCTGTTACCGCCGTGGTAGATTAAAACAGAAAGTTTGGCTTCATCAGTAACCTTCTCATCAAGTTCTCTTGCCCACTGCCGCACAACACTTGCTGGACAAACAATTAAAGTGCCAGCAGCAGGTCTCTTCCTATTAATTCTCCGTGTTGAAGTACTCGCTTCTTCATCCTTGGCTTTCTTTACGCCCGAACTGCCATTTACGTCGTTACCATTTGATGCCTTAGACTCTGGTTTCTCAAATGCATTTCCTGACTCATCATCAGCATCCAGATCCAATGCTTCAGTCTCTTGATTGCTTAAATTCTCAGACTTTAACTTTGCCTCGTGCATTTGCTTTAGGATAAGAGCAATAGTGGAGACCGTCTTACCAAGGCCCTTCACAGTAAACAAAATAGAAATTTGAGGGAAACATAATAAATAAAATTTTAGATAGTTTAGCGGAAAGGAATTACAATTAAAGTAACCTGATCATCAGCTAATATCCCTCCCAGACAGGGCCCGATTCTATTTTCTTTCTGAAACATCCATGCCAACGCAATTCTCTAAGAAACAACAATGTTTTAGCACACATGACCATTCCGACAGATACTGAAAGGTGAACTTAAACATGAATACCTGATGCTTCATAAGGGGAACTGAAAGAAGACCAGCAGGTAAATCAACCTCAATATTGGGTTGATTAAGATCCTGCAGGAAATACATACTTGATAATTACATTACTCGTATCAGGGCAATTATGCGAAAACACCAAACTCATAGTATGGAAATAATAGCCTTGATGCAACAGTTTGAAACAAGAGATGAATTGCACATAGTATTAAAACCACAAAGGAGACCAAAGATGGAATTGAACAAGTCAGAAGTTGAGAAAATGATATATACCTGAAGTGCAGCCTGATAGATCAGCCTCTCGTCATTCTCTGAATTCCTATCTTCACCCATTCCATTCCTGTGCATTGGATCACTTGAACCATTAAAATGTGAAGAAGAAGAAGCTGCTCCATGCGTCATAGATGGTGGTAGGATCCGAGTGCCATTGCTCACGCGCCCCATGCCTATCCCATCATGGGGTCCACCATAGCTATCACCAATCTTGTTGCCTGAAGCTGACACAGCTGGACTACTATAATCCCCACGAAAGTGACCCGCATTCCCATTACTTGTAGTACCATTACCAGGTCTCAAAGGAATAGAAGGAGGTCGAGTAACAGCTGGAGGGCGTATCATTTTAAGAGCTTGTTGTTGAGATGGAAATTTCTCATAATCCCCAACAAAGCCATTGGAGACTCTGGAACTCCCAATGTTCCCAATTCCCGCAAAATGTGTACGGTGTTCTGTCTGTGGCTTGATTTCCAAACCATTCCGTGAAGCAGGAATCGTAAGTACCCCTTTCGAGTGACCGTTTGCATTAGAAGAGCTCCCACTAATCAGGTGAGGACTCAACGTAGAGAGATCCCTTCTATGAGAGCCTAAAAAGTAAAAAACATAGCACCAACATCAAATAAGTCAATAAAGCCAAACACTAACCTCACAACAACAAAACATAGCACCAAGAAAATGTAACCTTCAGTTAAACGTAAGGGGTTGGTTCTAGTTTCTTGAATCTCAACGTCACTATCCGAACTGATTTCAATAGCGGAATCCATCACAAGAACTTCCTTCCTTTAAACCAATTCACTCTCAAGCTTCTAAGAAAACGAATCAGCCTGACATACACAAACAAGAAAGTATAGGTATTGTCTAAATTTTGCATAGCTTTACAAAGAGCGCTCTGTAATCAAAAAGATTATACCAAAAAAAAAAAACAAAAAATTCAAGCTTTCTCTATATGCAAAATCTGAAACTAACCTTCCCAAAAGCAGTAACAGCTTCCAAACAAAATCAAAGCCACATACTTTGTGCCCAGTATTTGAAACTGGTTGGGTAAGGTTTCGAATTTCGAGTGATTTGGGTTCAATTTCGAGTGAAGGAGAAACTCCAAATTGAAGATTAATTCAGAAAAAGCAATTCAAAGAGAAAACCAGGACAGAACAAGAAGAACATGCAATGGCGGGACAAAATAATCAAAACCCGAATTTCGAAAAACGAAACCCTAGAAAGAAACGAAATCAAAATTGAGAATTTGGAAGTGAATCGATACGAGGAAATTGAGAGAAAAAGAGAGAGTGAAGAAGCCAATTTGTTCATTCATAGGGTTTTCAGTTGACCCAAAGAATCAAACAAATAAAAACGGCGGCGTTTTAATCGAAGAGAAAAGTGAAAGATACGCTTAAGATCAATTTAAAATATTAGAACGACCAAAAAGATTAATTAATTATATACAACAAAATGAAACCTATCCCTTTTTTTTTTATGTGTTTGAGAAAAAATGAAACCTTACCTTAAGCCCGTTGAGAATTTAAAATTCTCTATAGCTCTCCAATTTCGATGATCCTAGGCTTAATTTTTGCTTGTTGATCAGGTTGTTATTTGAACTTTGGTTCGGATGTTTTGCTTGGGATGTTTTGCGAAAATGTTATATATTCGTTTCGACGAAATTTAGAGTTTTGGTATAAACTTAAATTTATAAAAATGTAGTCAATTGTAGTAAATTGTTTTAAGAAAAATATCTAAACAAATATATAGTTACTAAAATTTTAAATGTGATTCTTATCCAATCTAAAAAAAATTTGGATAATGATTTCGAATGTATGAATGATTATTTATCCGATCGAACTTTTCTTTAATACATTTTAAATAGTAATTTTTGGTTTTCGGTTTGACTACTTTTACCTTATCTTTTTACTCTAAACGGACCAGTCAAAAACACTTCACTTTTTAATCGGACCCGTCTCGTGTCTCGTATTTAAGGAGTGTATTCAATCTCATATTTAAAGAGATTTTAGTCTTAATTATTTTCTTGTGAAGATTTCTTGGGGATAAAGTAATTTGACGAATTTTTATAAACAAATTATTTAAGGAAAATCTATAGTTTTCACAATAAATGGAAAATATATATAATATAGTTTCACAATAAATATACAAATACCAAAATTCGGACTCGCAAGGGGAAAATTTACTAAATTGACGAATTTTATCAAAAGGAAACTTTTATTAAAAAAATTTGTGTTCACTCTTTTAAAAGTCTTAAGCAACGCAAAAGAAAAGAAACTGTGAAGAAATCTGAGAGCAAATAAAACAATGAACCAACAACAAACCTAAGCCAGAACCAACGTAAGAAGAAGATCAATGGATCATGAAGCAGAGCTAAATTTCATGATGAGAGAGACTCAACCAGAAGTGGGAATCATGTTCAAAACTTTCATCATGAATGCAAATGTAAACGCATCTTCTTGAAGCTTCTCGAATCTGCATTTTCAGATCAGTTAAACACGGCTCAATCAGATACCAAACCGGATATCAAACAAAATGTAGATACAATATGCGTAATAAGTTTGTACCTCCCAGATTTCGAGAAATGCCCAGCGCCAAGCTCGCATTTGAACAGAAGCAAGTTGTTGTCAGTCTTCATTTCTCTCAGTTTCGCCACAAACTTGGCAGGTTCAGAGTACATAACTCTTGGATCTGTTGGATAGAAACAGTTAAAAACGTCTGATAAGTCTGAAAACTAATCATTTGCCAAAGCTGTTTTAATTGGAGAATCAGCACAACATCTTAAAGGTCACGAAATATCGTATTTAGTCAATATCTAAACTGTATCTAGACAAAGGAAGACTTACCATTTAACCCTGCAGTTACAAGAATATTTGGATACTTCTGTGCAGTAACCTGTTATATTGTGAATTGATGCATCAACACAGAAACTTTCATAACATTTGTTGCAGATAATACAAAAAAAAGAAAGAAGTGATTTACTCACATTGTCAACAGGGGAATATGACTTCATATAGAAGTAAAATTCTTCCTTTCTGGGGTCACCCCACTCCTACAAAATTATAGAACCACTTTTTTAGATGAATAACAAAAAGATAAAACATTATCGAACGAAATCAAATGACATGACAGCTACTTGATTCCTAAGGAAATTTCTCTACCCTTATGCTTATTCCAGTTCCATATCTTGATAATTCACAATGCAAATCACTATATACACATGCAAATGATGTACTTAGTAATAAATTAACAAAAATATGTAAATCGAAGTTTTAAGGCATTGAACAAGCATCGAACCCACCTCCCATTCTGATGTTGTAAGCGGAATAGTTGGGTCCAACATTGTTGTCAAAACATCTACAAAAGGAACTCCAGCGATAGCCACCTTGAACAAGTCAGGCCTCATATTAAGAACAGTACCCATCAGCAATCCACCAGCACTTCTTCCTTCCATGCACAGTTTTTCCTTCGAGCAATACTTAAGTTCTATTAAACACTCAGCACAAGCAATAAAATCGGTGAATGTGTTTTTCTTCTTCAACAACTTTCCGTTTTCATACCACTGCCTCCCCATCTCACCACCCCCACGAACATGAGCAATTACATAGATAAAACCACGATCTAACAGAGATAGTCTTGATGCCTTGAAATATGGATCGACAGAAATCTGTAAAAATAGAATGGTTTATAGCTTAGCCCAAAAGAAGTAAAAAGACTGAGGATCTGAAGACCATAGAAGCTTCAGCTAAAAATACCTCATATGAACCATATCCATAAAGCAGCAATGGATCAGACCCATCAAGCTTTGCAAGTTTTTTGTTATAAACGATAGACATTGGAATTTGAGTTCCATCTGATGCAGTGACCCATTTTCTTTCTGTAACATAATTTGATGCATCAAAACCTCCCAATACCTGAAGGAAATACAAAAGGTTATCATAGCATTAAGCGACGACCATGTTGAAAGAGAAGGCATCTTATAGAGGAAACAATCGTAAAAGCTATATAACTACCAAACAGAAGAACCTGGAAAATTTTCAAAATTTTAATGTGTTTTATGTAAATACAACTTATTACCATTTAATGAATACGGCTATGCATTGCACGTTTTAAAAGCTGCAACTAATTGTGCAGAGCGCATAGGAAAGTTGGAAACTGATACAAAGCGAGAAAGTCGGAAAGAATAAGTAATTTACTCACTGTGTCAATTTTCTTGACAACAGAAGTGCCACTGTCCATGTCATAGTCATACACAGAAGGAGGTGTTTTCAAAGAGCTGTAGCAGAACCTTAAAACACTGGACGAAAATTCAGACTCTGTTGAGTCAACTGAATAGACCGGGTCAACAAAGCTAACACTACGACCACCTTGGAGACCTTCCAGAGGCTGTCCCTCAGCAGGAAGCCTATGAATTGTTATATTCTGCAGTCCCTGTTCACGCTCGAACACTGCGAGATGATCTCGAAAAAGCTGAATTTCCTGAATCTTTACACTGTCCATATCAAACATATAGTATAGTTACAGAGTACCTTGAAGTTAAATGAATAATGCATCATAAACCTGAATTAGAAATTGGAAAACAACCACGCCATGCATGCTGTCTAAGCCAAAGAACATAAATGAGACTAAAAAGTAGTTGAACCTTCATTTGGATTTTGGATAGGAACACTGACAAACAGCAAACAGATTTTAACAAAGATGTTTACCTTTCTCTATGTGGAATCAGAACAGTTGTCTTAGATGTGTCATCAACTGAGCATGCGACCAATTCTGAGTTGTAAAATTCAGTGCTCCTTCTCTGAATAAAAAAGTGGTTCCCACGATGACTGACAGACGAATCAATGCCATCTACGCGAGGTGTCAACACCTTGAGTCCATCTTGAGGCTTGGACACATCAAGCGAGAAGACAAATCTTGTAGTTTTGCTTTCGGATGCAACAAATATATACTTATGGCTCTCGGAGGCATGAAGATCAAGAGAAAACATATCATCCTTCTCATGGTAAAGGCACACATCATTGCACTGCTCTGTCCCCAGCTTATGTAACCAAACCTGTTAATGAAGTACCGTACAAACTTAAAACCATTGCGTCTATGTACTGTAATGTAATAACTGATAAAGATACTTGAGATAGCAACCTTGTCAGGTCGCAGGATTTCGTCCATAGTTATGTAGATCAAAGCACCATTACCAGCCCATTCAAGATAACAAGTCAATCCTTTTAGCGGTTGTCCTACTGGCTTTAGTGCCTCAGAGTCAATAACATTTACTGCATATATTTCGTCACCTTTCGTATCCTCTGCATACGCCACTAATTTATGATCGGGACTAGCCTGAAAAAGACAATATGAAGAAAAATGAAACATCAATTTACCAAAGAGCAGGTTTCGAAACGGAATATCAAAATCTACTTCCAACCTTGAAAGCACCAATTCTGTAGTAATCATATTCTTGAGCTTTGATATTCTCATCCAATATAACATGCTCAGGAGGAGCATCTGGACCAATTGGCATAGTATCATACACAGAAGGCTCAGCTTTATTATTATCAATGATCAAACGTCTACAGTGTTGAACATATTCCTTTCCTTGAAGATTCTTCTTATAATAATAGTAAGGTCCTTTGCGTAATGGTGCAGATATATCATCTTCTTTAATCCTTGCTCTTATTTCAACAAACAATTGATTCTCAAATTGCTTCGTTCCTGCAAATTTTGTTTTTTTTTAAAATCCTAATCAACAATTTCACTAATACTCCAAACTTAATCGCTAAAGCAAAATTTGAAAAGACTCACCAGACATGACGGAATCAGTGTAATCGTTTTCTTCACGGAGATAAGAAAGCATATCGGGATTGCAACGAGAATCGTCACGAAGCCAATAGTAATTATCAACCCTAACGTCACCAAACATCTCCATCACATGCTCTACTTTCTTCGCTACTGGAGGGGATCTCGATTCCGCCATGTCTCCCGGTGATGTCAACCGCGATGATGCAGCTCCGGTTTCAGAGGAAGAAGAAGAAGAGGACAACCGTAGAATACAGCGACGGCGAGGAGCAAGAGGAACGAGACAAGAGAGAGGAGCACCGAAACGGAGAAGACGAGGAGGAGGAGGAGACACGAGGAAGTGTGAGCTTAGGGATACGAGTCCACGCCTTATAATAATCATTTACAGTGTTGTTGAGAAGAGCGTAAAACTCGTTGAGTTTGTTAATAGATGATCGGTTTAATCCGGTTTAGACTACCGGTCTTTTTTTTTTGAATCGGTTTCACAAAATTCCATTACATCTTTATTCGTCAGATTTAGGCATTTAGCTTGTATTATTGAACCGATCTAAACCAAACCAAACCAAACCAAACGATTCGAAGACAATGTTGTTTATTATAAGAATCAGTGCGGAATGAAATGTGTAATTCGGTCAGTTTGTATCTATTCAAAACCTGCGATAACCCAAACCGAACCGGAATCTCATAAAACCGAACAAAAACAAGATTGGATGATAAAAATTGGTCTTACATACAACAAATAAAGGAAGGGACGTATAAGAATATCCATGAGAGACAGAAGCAGAGTCAAGATCAATGTTAAAAGTGCATCAAAAACCACTAAAATTACCAAAAGTGATGACATTCATTTTCACAAGAAAATGTTTCCAAAATGGAAGGGGGGAAAACAATGAAAGTGTAGACAACATCAGCAGAAGATATACCTTGAAAGAACATAAGCCAATGGCAATGGAGATAATGGCGCTAGCTAACTTCATCAGCACAATAGGAGACTAATAATGTCGGATCATCATCATCATCATCATCATCCATCACAGGAAATAAGGAACACCTGTTCTTGGCCCTCTCATTTGATTGTTCTCTTCTGTCTCCGTAAAGAACTTCACTTCCCTTTCCTGGTAATAAAATCATATTTCAACAAAATCATAACCATGAGTGAGTACCGGATCCTAAACACTTCCACAAACAGCTCTACAGAAGAGCAATTAGAGCAGCTAGATTCACATAGATAAGCTACAAGAGCTAGAAACCCATGGAAAAAAACATGGCAAAAACACGATGCGAACTCCTCACAACAGTTACTTGTCTAGTTCCCGTAAACAACAGGTATGTACGCGTTTGGGTAGAGAGACAAGTATCAAAAGGTGTAACTTAATCGATCAAAAGAGGTAAGTAAATCGAAACCTCTCTTGTTTAGGAGACCAATGCAGAAAATAAATAAGAACATGAAACAAGAGATTGTGTGTGGCATATCAGTAGGAAAAGAGGAGACAAATGTCTCACCATATTGTCATTGAAACTCAATATAGAAGCCACATTCCCACAGCGGTAGCAGTAATTAGGTGCAGACCACACCTTTACACAAAAAATAAAGAGAAGAAACATCACCAAGCAGATTATACATCAAAATAGCTTAGAAAGAAGTATAGGAAGTGAGAAACTTACAGTTACGAGGCCTTTATCATGGAACATGTACTTGAGACCTTCTTGTACAAGCTGGTGTGCCCGACATACTAGATCAAGATTGTTTATATGGTTAAACTGCACAAGAAACAAAACCAGAGATCAAGGAAGTGAAATAGATTTATTTCTTACACAGCTTATTCACATTTAAATAACAGCTATACCTCAGTGGTAACCCTGGACCCGAACAGCCAACCAGCTCCACGTGGACTCACAGCCCATGTTTCAATATCTTCAGGATCGCTCCACATAAGATCGCAGAAGGGTCCTTCATGCGGGATTTCGCAATTCCGTTCAATCAGTCTTATCTGGAGGAAACAATAAGACCTAAAGTGAGTGAATGAGATTTAAGCAATTATCAGTAATAATTGCAGTAAGTAATACTTGCAGGTGAAAACAAAAACAAAACCATAGAAAGAAAAACACATTTTAACCTGGTCAATTGTCCGAACATCGGGTGAAAGGCCACCATGAACACATAGAACCTACATCAAGGAAGCAGATTTGTTTTATATAGTGTACAGAAAAATTGTGGCTTCACATAATTCTAAGAGAGAATACATCATAACACAGTGGCAAAGGTGCTAAGGAAAATACTTACGGTGCCATCTATGATAGCTGAAAGTGTAAGATAGTCAAAGACATCTGTGCAATATCTCCATGCATTAGCATTACCATACTTCCTTTGGCATTCGTCATAGAAACCATACACCTAGCAAATATGAAGTAACAGAACACCATATGTAGCAACTTCCCAAGATTTGTCACCATGTAAGAATATGTTAATTATACTGTTAGTAGATTTTTGAATACACATTTAATTTGCATCAGGTGGTGCACTCGGCTTAATAATAGTTACCAGAAGTGCATTAAATTGCAACATAACTTATTAACTATCATTACAATCTTCTTCCTTGACAATGGATGTTAAAATGGTGTAGCAATAGAGATACATCAAGAGCTTCCAAGAAGAAAACTCATATATGCAAAGGATCATGTTACTAAACAAAGCATGAACCTTGCGAAATAAGCTTTCCAGTACCCGATTCAAATAAAACTGATTTTAGTTAACACCCATGTCTACATCTGGCGTGGCACTGCCACATGTACCAATTCAAACTTTCAAAACCAGTTATAACAATTGAGGAAGAAAATCAAAATTACTTATCTACAAGGAACTGCGCGAAAAGCATGGCAACAATAGACATCAGTGGTACAGAACGACGCATACCTGAGTTAGCTGTCTGCTTTCATGATTTCCACGCAAAAGTGTGATATTGGCTGGATGTCTACACATTGAAATACAGTAGAAAGTGCGGTTTTAAGCTCACAGCAAAGTAAGTTAGAGATCTTCGTCCAGTGAAGTTACAGCTTAACGAGCATTCTCAAGAGAACTATAATATACAGTGCAAAAGTAAACATGATTAATGGCATACTCTAAACAAAACTTACCTTGCTTTAAGAAGCAAAAGAATAGTGAAAACTTCAAGACTGTTGTAACCTCTATCAACGAAATCTCCCTGAGATAATGCCACAACGGAAATTAAACTCTGTGCAATTATCGATATGGTCATACAGAGAGAATCTTTACCATAAATATGTAATTCGTCTCGGGAACATGACCACCGGTCTGAAAAAGCTTCATTAGATCATGAAACTGACCATGGATATCACCACAGACGGTGACTGGACTGTTGACAGGTTGTACATTTGATTCCTCAATGAGAATTTCTTTCACCTGTGAAAACATTAGAAACGCCTCTCGTAAATTACCAATTCATTGTTATATCAAGAAGAACAAGGCTTTAACAGGTTTCTCTACACTTCAAGAATCCGTTACTGAATTCAATTGGCTACAGAAGAACTACAAAGTTATATCCAGAAGCAAAATTGCAAGTTGATTGGACCCAAGGAGAGAAAAACCCTAAAATCAATGAACCAAAATGACAAAGGAAACAGTAAGGAAGAGAGAATTAAAGTTCTACAAGAGCATAACTTCGAGAAGGCGAAGAATTGGGTTTATGTAGATACACGAGAAAAAAGCAAGCAAAAGAAAAACGAAGAAGAAGAAGAAGAAGAAGGTGTACGTATTCGCAGAGAAGTTGAAGCTCGTCTTCAGAGAGATGTTGGCCTTCTTTAACCTTGGAAATCCATTGATCCAAATCCATGGCGTTCTCTTTGAATATTATATCCTCTTGAAGGGGTCTATGCGAAGTAGAAATTCGTCCTGTTTCGTCGATTTCAATGGCGACTTTTGGACGATCTTTGGAGGAGAATTGAAGATAGATCTAGCAGAAGAGCATTGCTCCCTCCGCTTCGTTAGGGTTACGTGAGAGAGAGAGAGAGAGAGAGAGAGAGGCAGAAAGAGAAAGGGGAAAAACACAATGTCGACCCAAAAACCCAATTTGGTCTTCCTTTCACCTTCAGAACTCGATCCATTGATTTATATTTATTACATTAAACATCACTTTTTTTGGCAAAGTATTAAACATCGTTTTAATTTCTCATCTTTTGTTTAAATAAATCGTGTGATTAGGTGGGATTACAAAAGCATTTGTAGTCAAATAAGTATTGTATAAATGATAATGATGTGTGATATTAAAAAAATATGATAATGATGTGATTAAAATATTTTATTGAATTAAAGTTTTAAAACTCTCTATGTGATAACATGTTACAAGAAAAATAAAAATAAAAATCATATGTTTTAAATGGTTTAAATTTGTTTTAACATTTATTTCAGAGTAATATATCCATGGGAAAACATTTAATAGTTAATTAATGTATTTACACTTAATTTAGCATTTAAATCTTCGAAAAAGCGAATTATTGCAAATTAATAAAAACAAAATTTATAAGAAAGAATTTTGTTCGTCATCGCAATGTGGTGAAGGTAGAATCGTTCGTGAATCTTGTGTAAAAGATAAAAATGTTTTATGTGAAAAAAACCAATATTTGTATCCCTTTCTCTTAACCATAATTTCTTACTTTTCTGTCTCCAATAAGTCTCCTCTTCTTCTTAAAAAACTAGAGACAATTGTTTAGTAACATTTATAATATCATCATGAGTCTTAGTATCAATCCTCTCAACTTCCTACAAAAGTTGATTCTAGGCTGTATAATATTTCATAAAATAACGAAAAAACAACATTTCTAACATTACATTGGTCCACAAGATTTTGGAACCTTTGAAGAAATAGATATTATAAATACATATTCAATATAAAAATGAATATTTACTTAATTTGCCAGTAGATGTGGCTGAAAATGAGAAACATGACTCTTTTAGTCCAATGGAGCCTTCTCACTTGTCAACAACAAAACCAAAACCAAAACCTCAAATAAAAATCAAACCTGTATAAAAAAGAAGAGACGTGTGTCTCAAGAAACCATTTAATACCTTGTACTCTTCAATCTCCCCCACCACTTCAACTTCACCTTCTCCACTGAACCACTTGTTTCTTCATTCCCAAGTTTGCTTAGTATCAGTTTAGTTTCCTTTAGCCTCCCTCCGTAATCCTTCTTCCATGTCTCAAACATTTGTTTCAGCCTTCTTAGCTCACGTTCCGGATTCAAGTTTGCTTCCACCTGACCAGATTTCACTTCCATTAAGAACTTTGTATCGTCACCAAACACTTGAGCTCTTTGTCCGAATTCCTCTGCTAATCGGCTTATCACGCTTAAACCTACACCTACGCTTCTTGTCCTGCCATGTGTTCTGTAATCACCACTTCCTGAATATGAAGTTGCTTCGCTTGCGTTCACTGATGCATCCGAGTTTCTCGCTGAGTCCTCGACATCTAGGCTTCTCTTTGCGATGGAAAGACTAGATTGCAAAGATTTCATTTGCTTTTGCCAAATTTCTTCCATGGATTTCATCTTTGTTTCATATTCAGACCACCGGTTATCGTACTGCTGGAGTCTCTGTTTGAGAATATCGTTCTCCTCTTCCTTCTCACGAAGAACAGCTTCGGTTTTAAGTACTCTGCGCTGAAGTTCGGAGAGATACGATGCTTTCACTAGCACCTGGTCTGACTCATTTATCTGCGTAAAGAATCGGTTTCAAGTGTCAAGCAATATTTAAATATATCCCTTTGTCAGATGCAAAACAAAAAAGAAAAAGAACAGAAACTTTGAGAGGACCTTGGTGCCTCCAGATTTTAGCCATCCTATATCACTAGCACATCTTCTAACCAGCTCGCCACGGATTGCTGCAAAAAAAGGTTTCAGCAACTCTTGAAACTTCTGATTTCTAATAAACCATGGCAGTCATGAGGAATTAATTAACTCTTATTTACCTGATTGTATTACAACAGATGCATCAACCGTCGCGTTATACTGTCTCTTAGCAATCCTTCTCTTAACATGGCTTTGTATAGCAGCAGAAGCTCTATGCCTCCGTAGTAACTCTGTGTATTCCTTTCTTACCTTTTCTCCACGAATAACTGAAACAAAAGGATGTATGAAGAAGCCGTAGCTCAAGTTAAGATAAATAAGTCTCTACTATAGCGAGATAACAGATACAAACCAAGATATTAAAATGAGACAAGGGACAATACATGATTGAAGAACAGCAATTGCTCTTTTAAGCTCGTTCAGATGACAACGTGCTTGGTGCCCTCTAAAACAGCTTTGGAGACGTAAAATGCCATGAAGAGTGCGATTCCTTGTATCTTCAAGAACCCCAATCTACAATAATGAGGCGAAAATATTGCAGTAAGAATCTCTAATTTGTGGCCCCTTCCAGAGAAAGTCAAGATATCAAACGACTAGCTATAGTACCTGGCCAGTTCTAAAGAACAGTTTTGTGTAGCCAACTTGATACATTTCTGGCAAGATATTGAATTGATGAAGAATTGCAACAGAAACACTTAGAGGATCCTTCGCTGCAATGTTCTCCAGCAGAAGGAATCCATACCTAATGTATGACAAGAAAAACAACATAAATGACCGTTCAACATTAATAGGATATAAAGAAGAGAAGGTAATGAAAGTGTTACCTTCGGGAAAATTTATGATGAGACATTCTCGTAGGAAATCCAGACCGAGAAATTCGAACTACCTCTAGGACCCCACAACATCTTAGCTGCTGTAAGACAAGCCCTTGCTCATACAACCCGGGAGACTGAACATTGTTTGGTTTTATGCAGCGAATGAAATGTGGGGTAGTGTTCCCTAGACGTTGCATCAATTGGAAAAGTTGACCCTGAAAAAAATATATAGGGATGGTCATCGATCAAATATTAGAAGATGATGAAACGTTTTCTCCTAAAGTAAGCAGATTCCTTTTGGATAAGAAAGGGACATCAAATGTTAATGAGATGAAAGCCGTTATGAGCAAACCACAACATGCAGGACAAGCTTAGAAGGTTTAAGCTTAAGAGCAGAAATAGAAGCAAGATGTGTTCAAGGTAAAAATGCCCTACCTTAAACTTAGTTGCAACACTCAGTCGCTGGGAATCGGCGCCGCCAGCTTTGTGTAAAGGACCAACAACAGGTTTTTCAGAATGAATGAGCATACTAGAAGCAAACGCTTGGGGAAGGTGGCAAGAGCAAGATGACAAAAGCTGAATAGAATCCGAATGCAGCAAATCCCGGTTCTTCTCTAGAAACCCAGTCGTCTCATAAGTAACCTGAGTTGGAAAAGCAAGTAAAGATTGACATCATGAAGGAATGATTGACAAAGACTAGATTCTTGTTTCAGTTTGGACTTCTTAACCTCAAAAATGAACCCACAGACCCAACAACATATCATGTGTTATGATCTGGCATGTCCTGTAAAATGATGCCACTGAGTTTTCTAAAGCTATTACCTCTCCAGCATAATGAGAAACGGTGAAAACCTTCCCTCGATCTCCTCTAAAGCAGGAATTATCATTTAGATGTTGCTTAAGCTTGTTGGCAAGTGTCAAATCTGTGCCATTTGGAAATGTGGATTCCTCATCCAGAAGTGAGAGCAGACCTAATGGTTTCTGCACAGAAATGATACTTACTTGTTTTAGAACTTAGAAGACAAGCTTTGGAATAAACAAAAAATATGTTCCAACACAACATATCTCAATATTGCTAGGCACTTGATGATGGGAAGTCATCGCCAAAGAATTAATATATCATACAGAGTAACAGACATACTCATATGTAGCATATGATGGTTACTGACTCTAGAGGAGATTAGCTATCACATTACCTTTTCAAAGAGACTGAGACAACCTTGGTTGTCCTCAAAATCAACTCTTTTCCAGTCAATGCCATCTTGAATATATTCCTGGAAGAGCAGAAAGGAATGTTAAGCCGCCAGTCAGAAACTGAGAGATTTGACTGACTGTCATGTGAATGCTTCAAGAACCCATAGCAGAAATGGGTAACTTTACCTCTTGCTCCAGCTTGAATAGATGACGATTAAAGTGTTGTTGCAATCTCTCATTTGCATAATTTATACAGAACTGCTCAAAACTATTCTTCTGCAACATGTAAAGTATTTATTCAGCAAACCAAATTAACATTGGTGCAAAATGTAAAACAGAATATGCATACATGAAACCATTTTCGTGTAAAATCTATGCCCCATTCTTTATCATAACACAATGTGAATACAACCACAAGTTGAGCTTTTAGAAAGATAAGGTCAAATCTCTATGGAGAAAATATGTGCATAATAGTTCCTAAGAATTCAGGTTTTCAGCAGATGGATTAACTTGGAGAAAGTGCGGTGTATGCTGACAATAAACTGCCACGCTTCTACTGAAACTTTGATCATAATTTCCCCAGTTGATCCCTAAATATCTTTCATTATGTAACTGAGTTCCCCCAGGTCATCACCAATATTTTCCAAAAAAATATAGATCTGAATATCTAACGTGCAGAAATCTACTTTAAGTTCATGCAGGAAAAAAGAAAAGAGAGACTAAAAGGAAGCATACATTGAATGATTCAAAGCCATAGATATCAAGAATGCTGATGGATCTGCCAGTTCTCCTCTTTCCTACCGCAAGAGATTTGTTTATCTGTTCAACCAGCCAGTCAAATAGGCAGGCATAGATTGACTTTGCTAAAGCATCTCTTGCGTCAATAGCCTGAAAGCAAAGAAGAAAGAAATTGAGCACAAAAAAACCAAGTCATTATCTTCAGAAAGAATACTCGTGTACTGCAAGGCTTGATACCAAATAAATGAGAAGCATAGACCATGAGTACAGACTTAAAACCAACCCTACTTAGTATATGAATACGCACAAAAAATTTTTAGCAGCAACCACTTCTTTATAAAAGGCCTACCTGCGATAGTGTTAGCTTCTGTACAATAGTATCATTTCCAACTCTCATATTACGCTTCGATAGAGCTAGCTTAAGCTCATTGATGTTGCAGCCAATCAATTTAGCAACAGTTGACAAACCTGAAAAAAAAAAAACAAATACAGCACTTAGTTAACCTTGCGTGTGCACCCGCCAGATGAGCCACAAATATGAAGCAGCAAATTTGAAATAAGTAAACCCTTCTCCAAGAGAATGAAACAAAAATTATAGAGGTGGAATTTTTGCACACAAATTTACAGAAAAGTACAATAACTTTAAAAGAACAAGTATCAGTATTTAAGGACTGAAGAGCCTTACTTTCATCTGGTTCAGGTTCAACATGATTTTCATTGTCAATAATGGTGAAAGAAACATTCCCCAGCCATAATACTGCTACAAGCATTGCAAATACACTTTCTTGATCTTCTTTACTAACATGCACAATATCAAGAGCTTCCTGCAACAGCAAAGGGTTTTTCAATCAAAAGGTCGAATTAAAGGGAAAGAAAGAACAAAAATATTGACTGAATGATGGAGTTACCTTAACGGCATGAAAACGTTGAGCATCATCAACTCCGTTAATTGAATAGCAACTACTCTGTTTCAAATATTTATACTCTTTTGCGCTTGTCAAATTTAGCTTCTCTGATTTTAACAATTAGTGGAATAAAAGTCAGTTATACAATTGTGTACCACCAGTTAGTCACTATAACTATATTACTATATATGTAGAATTCTATATCAGAACAATTGACCTGGAAAGTCTATACAATGCATTGATTATTTACATTAATCATTTTGGGTTGTAGAGTTGCAACCGGAGAATTTTTTTAAGAGAAATGGTATAAGCGCTTTCCAAATCATACCTTTAAGAGCAGGTGAAGCCCCAGCACAAAGTTGATAAAATATATGATATGACCTTTCTCCTTCCGCACATTGAACCACTCTAGACTATTAAAATGTGTCAGAATCAAAAGAAAGCATGCCAAAGTTACCAAACCATATTTCAAAATGAAAGAATTTGATGCAGCGATAATAGTGCAGAGGAATTTACCTTTTCTAGTAAAACTGCAAAATTTGAAGAAACAGCAAAAAAAGCTAAGTCAGCATTTGTAAAGGAAAAATAACTAACACAATGAAGCAGCAACTACAAGGTCTATGCTTACATGTTTGAATTTTAGCACCGGAAATCTTTCCGGTTTCACTAAAATGAATCTCTATCAGCTTTCCCTGTCAAATTGAACACCAAAGAAATATTATAAGACAAACAAAGGCCCAAAACTTTCAAAGACATATTGTAAGAGAAAAAGAGTATGTATTAGGCATAATGGGGATTGGAGGCTTACAAAACGACTAGAATTATCGTTTCTCAATGTTTTTGCATTTCCAAATGCTTCCAAGATGGGGTTAGTCTTTAGTATCTCATACTCGATCCCACTTCCGCCTCCAAGAGCAGCCAAGTATTGCATAGCTATCTTTGCTGTCTCAGTTTTCCCTGCTCCACTCTCTCCACTGGACAAAAAAAAATCTTGTGATAAGAAAACACTTGAAAATGCACAAAGATTTACCCCAATCATACCAGCACTATATAAATACCACAGAGGCATGAAAGTGCGTGAAGAATACTCCCCGAGCTAATAAAGACACTTGTAAGCTTCACAAGTGCGCTTACTTTTACTTAAGTTGTAACAGATAACTTTTAAGGAGGAAAATTTGACTAACCTGATAATGATAGATTGGTTAACTTCATCTGCAGCGAAAACCGAAAAAAGATAAGAATTACAACATAGAATGTAATACGTTAAACAATTAACAAATTAAGAAACATGATTGCACCTCGTATCATTTCACGGATTGCTGTATCTGTAATAGCATAAACATGAGGGCTCTCATTTGATCTATTCCTGTATGCTTCAATGTTGTGGTCTCCATACAAAGGAACCTCCTTGAATGGATTCACAGCCACCAGAACGGGCCCCGCTTTTGTCTAGCACCATAAAGGAAAATTCAGAAAGAGCAATAACAAAGGCTGTAACATTTTATTATAGAACTCAGGGAAGAAAACTACATTGGCACAAATGGCTTACATATATCATGTCCTGGTTGTACCTATACTCAAGGTTGTACAACACTGCTGGCTCATTTAAGTAACTTAGTTGCATGAGATCGTCTACTCCATCAAGAATATCAGGATTTGCAGGTACTAGAGTCTCTGATATGACTTTCAAAACCTGTTAAATCAAGCGTAGTAACAGATTCCAAATCAAACGCATAAAACAATAATAATCAACATCCACCTCAGTGTCAGAGAATTAAAAAATTCACTTACTTTTCCCTCCGGCAGTTTAACAACGGACTCTTCGCCTGAAGTTGACAATATCTTCCCCAGCTCCCAGTTACCATTTGGCAGTTGGACCCAAAATTGCAGTACCTGAAGTCGAAAAAAATGTCAAAATTAAATGTTTCCTCTAATGTTTGTTCCAACTAGTGGTCCAACCACACAGAAATTGATAATAAGAAAAGTTGCAATACAGAAACCTTAACGGTACCTTTTTCCGAGCATATGCACTTGTGTCACTCCACCTACGATCATCACTCTGAGGCAAGGGAACAATAAGATCACTATCACCAATTGAAGACCGCTCTCCATTTGAAATATACGGTGAATCCTCATTACCACCACTATCCATTCCCCCAACAGAATGTTCATTTCCATTAACCCCATTCCTTAAATAACCATTCCGTGGAATAACCAAATCAGTCACACAAACAGTCGATCCAGAGGAATTCTCAATGGGATCAGAGATTGGCGAACCGAGGAATCTATAGTCTGCAGGCATCGATTTAAGTGACTGAACAAATGGCTTAACCTTCTGAGACATTTTTCCCTGTAAGAGAGTTCAAAAGAAAATGAAGACCAACAAGCTTTCCTGAAGAAGACCCCACTCAAAAGACCTATCTAGTTACAAGGGGACCATAACTTTTAGACAAAGACCAAAGTGTTGTTTCATTGTTCAGTCACTATTATAGAGTTCCACAATAAAAATAAAAAAAGATTCTAAAATTAGGCAATCTATGAAACACTATGAAATGAATGCAGAGGACTTTCTAGTTTCCTTTTCTAACTCAACAACATTTAACTTAATAATTTGATCCAATAAGACTATTAAAAATTTGATCTGATCTAGAACAAAACAAGTTTTTAGATTGAATCTTGAGTAATTGACGTTTTCTTTCAGCAGAAGAAGACCATTTCTTCCATAAGAAACAAAGACAGATTTTTTTTTTTTTGTTCTTGATTTAATAAGGAAAGAGCAAAAATGAGTAAAGATTGAAATTGTGAAGATTGATTCGATCTTAAAGCTCATAGATTTGTTGTTACCTTTTTAAAAAATTAGAAACCCCAAAAAGGAGGAGAAAAAAACAGCCAATCAGCAACAACTTTTAACGGATAAACTTCAGATTCATAGAAATTATGAGATCGATCACAATTCTCAAATATACACAGAAAAAATCACAACTTTGTAATAATTTTTCCGTGATTCTGAATGTAAAACTCAGGAAACGAGAACAAATGTTGTGGAAGAGTAAAAAAAAAGAAAAAGGAAAAGCCTTTGGGGTTTTACAGTAACAATGGCGGGTGAGAAAATCAGAGAAATTGGAGAGAAAATCAGGAAACGAGTGAAGAAAGAAGAAGAAGAAGAAGATGCAACTTTTTCTCTGCTTAGTAAAACTGTTTTCTTTCTTTTTTCTTTTTTTTTGGTTTTCTTTAATTTGAATTTATAATTTTTTAGGTTTGATTTTTAATTTAGTTATTAATATCCGACAATTTTGAATGTCTTTTTTGGCCACTAAACAGTGGAATTTTCAGCATCTCACATGGTCAAAATTCCGATTTTGTCCTTAATAATTTTCTTAAACCCATATTTTTGTTTTTCAAATTATGTGATCAGAGAGATTAATGATAATATTTTCCTCATTTAAGGACTTAAATGTTTTTCAAAATCATATTCAAACAAAACTGCTAATTTCAATTTTTTTTTTTTTAAACTTCTTCTCTTGCAAATGATAAATATATTCTTGAGAACTATAGGAATTGTATTTAAATTATAAATCAATACTATTATATTTAACTTTTACCCATTCAAACTGAAGATAATTTTCACATTCTAATCATATGATATTCAATAGATTATGAGTTTTTTCCACTACCAATTCAATTATAATATTAAAGGAAAATATTTTATTATATAAAACTTGTATTATATAATAAATTAAAGACTATCAAGTAACAAACTAACAACAATAAAGTAATTAGAATTGGTCCATGTTTCGATCACACCCTCCATTTTATTATGTAGTCAACTATATGTTAATCTATATAACTTGAGAATATCTTAGTTTATATTCGTTTTAATGTCACAGAAAATGGCCTTATTTTTCAACAACAATAATAATTGGGTGGTTAGTAAGTCTGCCGAAAGAACAATATTTTCTCTTTGCCAAAATAACATTATGATCATGATGCAGACCCCAAGATATTCGTGTTTTTGTGGTTAAGTGCGTTGTGTTGGAAATTTTGGTTTTTTTTCCAGACAAGGTTCAAGGTGGAGGGTGTTGAAATATCATTTCAATAGTTTACTATCGATAATTGTTTGTTACTATGTGAGAGAAGTTGAAGATAATAACATTAAAGAGTTGTTATCAAGAAATAAATTCTCATAAACGAGCTATGGTACAATCTAAAGAGGGGTTTAGGGTGGAGCTCAAGAAAGTGCAGAACATGAAGGAATTCAAACCTAACATGATATGAGCTCTAAATCTACCTAAGATTTTCAATTTGGATGATAAGATTGAATTTTGGTTATACATCATGTGTGATTGAACACTTGCTTTTGGCTTAATAGTTATGGTTTTAGAAGTTTAGTCGTAGGAAAAAAAATGGATTCAATTTTGGTTTTCCATGTGTGAAGGTAACTTGATTGTCCCGTATTCTTGAAGGTAACTTGTGCTAATCAAGCCATTGAACTATGCATATGTAAAGAAGTTTTTGAATCTACATTATTTTTCTGAAAGAGGTAAACGCTCTTCTAAGATTGATTTAAGGATTTTTTGGATCAAATTACTGAATATCTTTGATTTTTGAGTAAACCGATATAGATTTTTGAGATTGATTTAATGAATAGTGTATTGGTTGGTTTTGTGGTTTCTTCCGTATTTGTAATAAGCAGAGCAATACATAATGCTATGATGATGGAGATATAGTCGGTGTTGCTACAAAAAATTGGAGAGACAAATCTTAACTTTGGAGAAGGTATATTGATGGATTAACTTTGCGAGACATTGGAATTTGGTTTGCTAGATAAGAAGGCAAATATCTTCGTATCTTTCCCTCTATATCCACTATGTTCGAACTGTTTCTCTCTAAAAGAAAAGGATTTTCGTACGTTTTATTAGGTTCGACATGTTTTATTTTGTCTTTAATAGTTGTCTGCCAATTCTCAATCGTTTCATGTGATGATTTTTAATTCTTTACTTTCTTATACCTCGGTTAGTAGTCTGTGCCAATGGCAGTTATATTGGTAATACATTTTCGTGTGTGTCACTTAAGATAACCGTCTCATCTGTTCATGCTAAAGTTCTGGTACAGTAACTAACAAAAGTTTTGTTTCTTTTATGTTTTTAAGATAATTGGCCTCTCTCTCTCTGTTTTTTTCGTCTTTAACATTTGTCTGTGTTAAATTTTAGAAAACAAGAACACTCCAATGATGGTTGAGAACCCAAAATAAGTTCATGAGTATGAGTCTAATCCATTTGAGTTTCAAGTTTGAGAAGTTAAAGGCATCTCAAAGGTGTGTTTTCTTTGATTTTCCTAAGCTGCGCTTCTCTTTCATATATCTTCTTAGTCTGATATTTTTCTCTTTATTTATTTTCATGGAGCTTATCAAATAGCCAAATGGAATGGCATGCGAGTACAGGTTTATCCATATCTGAACCCGTGTATGCATTCTTCTTCTTCTCTTCAAATTCATTGGTCTGATTTTGTTGGTGATATGAAATGATCTAAAACACTGGTTCCTTTTCTCTTTCTTTTTTTTATACGAGCAACTATGTTTTTCACACATAAACTGACGTTGTTAGCAAAAGCTCGGCATCCAAATATTATTCAATTTGTTGAGGCCGTCACTCAAAATCTACTAATGATGATTAGCTTATCTATCCATGGAAATTAAGGATATATATATGGCTGGAATTCGTCTTAGTTTTTTTATGATGTGTTTTGTTTCAAGTCTCTCAAACGTTATGAAATAGATTTGAAAGGTTTCGCCAAGTGTCTCAGTTTGTGTCTCGGGTTCCTTTATGCGGGTGAATCATGCATCATTTTGTTGTTATTGTTGGTTTCAACATAATTTCTGATATTTGTTGATTCTGATTCTTTTACATGAATTAAGTATGGAGCTTGCGTTATCTTTGGAGAAGCTTACTAATGAAAAACTCTAAAGCACCATATCTTTTCATCATTACAGAGCACACTTACAACAGTAAACGGATTAATCTATGTCCTTTGTTTGATCCTACATGTGGTTGTGAAGAAAAGGGTCATGGTACATAAGTCCTAAAAAAACCCTAAAAGATCAAAACTTAAAACTGCGATTACACTTTCAATTTGGTTTTTGGTTACACTGCATGAGTTTGGCATTTTTGATCAAATGTTTCTGGATGGAAGAAAGTAATCCTTATGATGTCTCTGATTTGGTGACAAATCATACAACATTGTTCTATCTTTATAAAAAAAGTGTTGTCTTTTGTTATCAACTTTCTTTATATCTTTTTTCAACAAAATGCTTGTGAGTCTGTCAAGTCCAATGCTTAAGTGCGACTATGACCACAATAGGTTTAAGTGACTGTATTTTCAACGTCAATAGTGTTGCCAAAAGCTGTTGCTGCGTCACCGGCAGCACTATTAGTCTCTACATGCTTACGTTACAAGCAATATGAATACAAAGTTTTTTTGTGTCACCCACGCTGGTCATAGCATTCACGAAAAGAACAGGCCTAACATAGACATAGAGAAACGACATGTTGTTGGAATAACGATCACCTCTAAAACAGACTAAACAAAACGACATCAAAGCGGACTCAAATTTTAGTGATCTACGTTCATAATGTCTTATTTCTCAACCTAAAATGTATATTATGGGCTTCTTTTAACTGATCGATTTTGACGTTTAGATTCTGATAAATTTTAGCGAATTTTTTCAATACTAATGAGATAACGAATGCAAAATTTGATAATTTAGATGTAGTTAACGGGTAGAGGAATATTAATACATTATTTTCAGAGTGTGATTGTTGGAATAACTTTATTAATGAGTTTGAATTTTTAATTAGGCCGTGCTTCAAGGCAACAAATCCATGTTTTAATATCTCCGACAAGTTTTAAGAAGACCAATATGACGTTGATAAGTAGAATTAAGAGTTGTTTCCTACTCCTTTAATCTTCTTCTATTTTTCACAAAAATTGGTTTTTTTTGAATTTATTATTTTTAAGGCACAAAGAGTAGAATAAAACCGAGGATGAATATGAGCAAAATTATTATAACTATGTGTATTTAATTGTGATTCTATGTATTCAGGCAATTGCATATGGAGAGTGAGAACATCTTAAAATCCAAAAATAGGCTAGCTCAAGCAAAACATAAAGAGAGAAAAAGAGATTTAAAATTTGGAATCTTATTAAGTTGAGAAGAATGTATGTTAACTTTATGAGCTAATGTTCAATATAATGACAAAGGTAAATACTTCGAACATTGGTTATTAACAAAAAAAATTAATATCGATGCATTCTCATGTGAAGTTTATAAAAATACTATTTATGGTGTCATATTGTTTGTGACAGTTTCTTTATGGTATCAAACCTGAAAATATGATACCATAAAAAAAATTAAATTATGAACCCTTAAAAACTATTTTTTGTGTTTTTGATATTTTGAAAAATATAAATTTTTGCAACAAATATTTGTTTTTTACTATTGAAAAAATTAAACCAAATTCAGGTCAATGTGTTCCATCAAAAACTACATAAGTGAAACTATGACTAGCTGACTCAACATCGACCATGCTCTCATGTCAAAAGCTCTTTGGTATTAATATTCTAAAATGTCTCATTAATGAATTGTGTCGTTTTAATTTATAAAACACTAATGAACTTTTGATACCTTACTTAATTTCCAGCCCTCTTCATTCTATTAAATGTAATAGCAAATTACCATTATGGATTGGTTAATGTATCTTTAATTTGTACCCATAATGTTGAACCAAACATTATGAACTTCACCAAGTCAAATATCTATCAAGATTTTTTTTATATAACTCTCTTTCTTTTATGTTAATGATATCATATTTTCATGTTTCATTCATTAAATGTTTTTCATTCATTAAGTGTTTTGGTAAGTAGCAATCATAAATAGTCAAGTGGAACATTATGGAATTGTTTTTTCCATTCAAGAAATGCTCTTTGTTCACCGAAATGCATTTTACGACATCTTTTTTGATCGTTTTTTTCATTCAAAGAAAACTCTACATATCTATGAATGTTTAACGGTTTAAGTTAAAATTAAATTATATCAAAATTTTAAAATATACTATCTCCGCACGAGATACTTCACTAATTTTATTTGTTAAAAAACAAGAGAAACGAAAAAAAAATCTCCTTGAAAATATCTATGGCGGCTACATTAAAAGTGGTTATGATGGTAGTGATTTCTATTTTGGTGAATATGATATATGAAACATGTCCTCTCCTTTGTCTTCGTTGTCATCAACTATGAATTAATTCTCTTGTGAAAAATGTTCCATATGGACTTTGAGCGATATATAAGGGACATTGGTCTTTCTATTAATTGTCATTTGGTTTTTTTGTTGGAAATTCATAATCTAACATGATATTAGAGTTCGACACACTTTGCCCCATTCGAACCAAAATCGATTTGACCCGAAGATGGTGTGTTCGATCTAACCCGAGATTAATCCTATAATAATGGAAACTAGATTTTCACCGGCGCCTAAGCACGAGGTTATAATATTTTTTAAAAACTATAAAAAGTTTGTTTATGTATAAGAATAAAAATAAAAATAGGTGATACAATAAGTCTAAAATACTATATTTAGTTGGTCTTAAATTTATAAAACATGTATTAGTGGGTTTATGTTTTAAAATTAATGAGAATATGTAGAGATTTTCACCATGACATATAGTTTGAATTGAAATATTCTGAATGGTTAATTTTAAATAATGTTTTCAGTAAAACGCCATTTGAACGACACTTAAGATTTTTACACTATGTCTTCTCAGTTAATATATATATAGTCGAGACTAATGGCTAATTGGACCATTATCTCAAGGGAGTGTGTGAAGAATGTTCTACATCGGAAATGGAAAAGGATATAGAAAGATATATAAGGGACATGAATATCTCCAGTAATTGCCAGTTAATTTTTAGTTGGAACTCATAATCTAATATCTTTTTCTTTATAGGCATATTTAGTTTGATTTCCACCGTGGAAAGACAATAAAGACAATAAGCGCTTTTAAAAAAAAAATGAAAAGAATGATGAGATCTCTCCTTAGATCCAAATATGTTTCGACCATATTGATATGGTAACCTGAAAACTAAGAGTAGCAAGTTAATCCAATTATGTTTCCAGCACACTGATACAATAACTTGAAAATTCACGAGTAGCAAATAATTAACTAATTATATATTTTATTTGTTTTAAACCGTTGTTTTGGATAAAAGTGTGGAGATTAAGAAATTAATTTTCATTTTAAAAGTATCATTTAATATATATGATAAAAATAATTCAACCAATTATAAATGACATTGCATAATACTATTGGTCGCATAATATTCAATAAAATAAACAGTATATAGGATTGTCAAAACAACTTATATTTTGAAACAAAATGGAACCTCAAAAACAGCTTTTATTTTGAAACGGAAATAGTATACTATAAAAATTGGGTTCAGTCTACTTTATGATTGATGTTAGTGAAATGTACATAATTTTAGGCTTAGTTTTCCTTTGTTTCATTCCACACATTGCATCATATTAGCACCCTTAGGTTCACAATTAGACTAATTTAGATTAGTTTAGCATTTTCGAGTTTGGAATTAACATTTTGCGCATATTACATTGTTTTCTTTTATTTTTAGATGGTTTTGGATCTAAATAAGCTTGGAGGAGCTCAAGCAATGGATCAATGGTGCAAGAGAGGAAACAAAAGAGAAGAAAAGAGCAAAGGAGCACGATATCGGTTAGGTGACCAAAATCCCAAGGTGGAACCATAGGTTAGTGTTGGATCGATGTAGGGGAGCCAATAAAGGGACCAATGAACCGCAGGTCAAAGGAACAAAATATTAGTTACTCAACCAATACGAGGGTGACCGATAAACCAATCCTTACACACGGGTCAAGGGACGATCGATGGAAGCATATTTTGGGACGAGTGCGGGTCGAGAGGATGAAATATCGGGGCAAGCCGATAAGAAGCTGAACGATAGTCGAAAATATCGGTCTCAACCGATGGAGAATGCTCGATAAGGAGAGTCTCCTGGATGCTCAAAATGTTATGTCATCTTGCATTTCTTGTAACGCCCCTACCGTTGTCGAGCTATTGGTATGCAGGAGAAATCCTCATCCCCTCAAGAGAAATCCTCATCTCTCAATAACATACAGGGGAAATCCTCATCCCCTCAGGAGAAATCTTCATCTCCCAATAGGCCCCACGCCCACTCTCCACCCGTGGGTCCACCCGTGTCCGATGGTCGGTGCGTTAGTCTGGGAGGCTCGAAAGACTTGTTTACTAACCTTGTAAATCACCACGTGATCTTTCCCCGTGTTTTGTCCTCATTCACACGGTACTGGAAATAACTTCCCAGTAGGTCATCCATCCTTAAATTGCTCCAGCCCAAGCACACTTAACTCTGGAGTTCTCTCTGGATGTGTGACGGAAAAGATAAGTGCACTTTGGTGATATAGGTAGCCAAATCAATTCTCTTAAGCCTTTCCGCATGCAACACATATTTCCTGAAACCGGAATGTTACAATGACCCCCACTAACTGATCGCAACGTCCTCGCTGCGTACCATGATCGTTACCCCTGACAGTGTGACTCACACACTCGTCAGGTTTCTCTCTAATACCACTTGTAACGCCCCGACCGTCGTCGAGCTATCGGTATGTAGGAGAAATCTTCATCCCCTCGAGAGAAATCCTCATCCCCTCAGGAGAAATCCTCATCCCCTCAGAAGAAATCCTCATCTCCCAATGGGCCCCACGCCCACTCTCGGCCCGTGGGCCCACCTCTGTCCGATGGTCGGTGCGTTAGTCTGGGAGGCTCAAAATACTTGTTTACTAACCCTGCAAATCACCACGTTGATCTTTCCCCGTGTTTTGTCCTCACTCACACGGTACTGGAAATGACTTTCCAGTAGGTCACCCATCCTTAAATTGCTCCAGTCCAAGCACGCTTAGCTCTGGAGTTCTCTCTGGATGTGTGACGAAAAAGATAAGTGCCCTTTGATGAATAGGTAACTAAATCAATTCTCTTAAACTTCTCCGCATGCACCACATATTTCTTGAAACCGGAATGTTACAATGCTTCAAAAAAAACTCTATCGGAAAACATAGAGGGTGGAAGCATTTGGAGAGCCATATGTTCTGATGTTTCCATCAAGTAATCAATCCATATCATCTCTTACTCATGTTTTGCTTAGTTTACCATTTGATTTCCTTTTATGCAATTAGGATTTTACGAAAACCAACCAAAAACATCTATTTCCTTAGCATATACTAAAATCATCACGGTTTAGTGTGTTAGATCCTTTATTCTTAGTGTTCGATCCTTTGCAGCTTTGCTATACTAAAACGACTAGTGAATGCGTTTTTAGTATGACATAGGTTTATTTGTGTAATTATAGACCGAGAACAACTATATCAATGATTGACACATGTCCTTTTTTAAGGGAAAGAAAAACAAACAGTTACAAATTTCAGAATTACTTTCATATAAACAATACATTTGTTCTAAATTTGAAAAGTTCTTTCTCAAATTTTCCGATCAAATTTAAGCAATTTCCAAAATATCATTTTATATGAATCATGGATTCTACTGTAAATATCTAGAGTGGAAAATAGGCAATAATGATAACAGATTTTGGAGAGAATTGTGTGTTGATTTTTTTTTTTTTTTCATCCCAGATTTCACCATGGTGATAAAGAAAAAGACGAGGGCATGCAAAAAAAAAAAAAAAACTCGCGGAAGCCAATGACGGGTAGAAAAATGAGGTTGGGTTATTGGTGAATTCCTATACTGTAAGCTATTTGGATTTTTTGAAACAATTGAGAGAACTAGGTTTCTAAGAATAATAACTCAAATAATAACAAAACAATGAAGAGAATAGCAATAAGTTTTATGTAATATTAGAATTGCGGATCACTTTTAAAGAGAAATACATTATATATTTATACAAGTTTGAATCAGTCGAATGAACCCTAATAAAAAAAGGAAAATCTCCTAATTCTAAGTGATTTTCCATTCTTCATGTCAATCATTTCCTTGTCCTCTAAAACAACTAGGTCGGTTGAACATCGAGAGTCTGGACCGGGCCAAACTAGCTTTTGTGGGCTTATCCCGTATGCTTCCTCAGTAATATGCTGGGTCGGTTCGGATATGGGTCTGAGTCTAGGTGCTAAACCCAACACCATCAATCATGAAGTTGGTTTAGAGTAGCAACGTCTTTGAAATTTGAGAATAAACGAGTTATAGGCAACGACAAACTGGTTAGGGTACGACCAAAATCAGAAAAAGGGAGAGCCTATCTTCCACCTTCACTCGCCATCATAGTTCATTCGAATAGAACGGTTACAATCGTTGAAGCGAATAATTTGGTAACAAACAATCATTTGGTAATCAAATGAACGTTGTGGAATCTATACAAGCTATTGATTTTAAATTATTGAAGAAAAGGACTTAAAAAATTATTACAGAACAATGTATTTCGAACAACAAATAACAATTTTATAGTACAAATGACAATTTTTAAAGTCTCACTTTCGTAATGTAAAATTAAAATCCCTAACGAACCGAAAAAAGATGTTTTGGTATATATATACAAGAGATTAAAGTGAAACCTCACTAATAGAAATATCTTCGTCTTCTTCCTCTTCTTATAAGTTATACAAATATCTTCGTCTTTTGTACTTGTAGGGCTTTCCTTCACGTTTTTACAAGCCAAGCAAAGAGACTTTTGCTTGTGACTGCACACAAACAAAACCAACATTGGGTTTTAGCTTTAAGACAGAGCAAAACATGAAGTAACTTAATCACTATCTTTTGTAATCAAATAACAAGAGCTCGGACTAGATGTGTTGTGATGGGTTTAACCGGCTAGTCCTACGAGCGGTTCAAAATAGACTTGATTGTTTCAAAGTTAAGGTACGGTTTTGTGGTCCTAAGACTGCCAAAAATGCAACATACTAGACCAGTTCCGCTCAAGCTGGCTAAATAATACAACTGTACCACTACATCATCGTTACCCTTTACAGAAGGCGATGTGTCATACTCAGATAAGTACAAGTTCTCCAATCTTCACCTCACTGTCGGCGCAAGAGGTTATCCTCAAAAGAATTCTAAATTCGACAAAGCTCTTTTAATTTAGCACCACAATCAAAACCGAGGCAAATAACAAGTGTTTTTCGACAAGTTGATGAGAATATCACATGCCAAATCCATAGTAAAGAACGAAATCTTGCAATATAAAACTGCTACGGAAAACCAAGAAATTCAAAACATAGTAGCATATTGTGTCATCTACAAGGTATTTACATAACCTATTGCTAAAATGAACCATTTTTACCCTATCTACAAAGCTTCAACATCACCCAAAACTAATGCCTCTCGGCTCTCAGCATCATACATATCTTCTAATCAAATGAGAAACATGACCCTAGGGACATCGAAGATTCATGTACCACAATCCGAGTCTAGTTTCTCATAGACCAGTCAATGAGCGAGGAATGCTTCTGCTAATACCGGGGAGCAGCTAAGAGCAAGCAAGAAAAAGTCTATATTTTTGCATGCTTTTAATCTACAATCTTATCATACATAGGGTAGATTAAGTCAAGTTACAAAATTTGAATGCCATCGAATACCAACTCTTATAAAAACATGGCATTTTCCAATTTTCTTTATGAGGTCCTTCAAACAAATGAGTCAGTTTTCATATCTATCAATTCTTAGACACCTAGAAGTAGACCAACCACTTTGCACACAGACAACAAGCAAATCAGATAACGGATTCTTAATATGTCAACATCGAAACAAGGATGAGCAGAATATAGAATCACAAACCTCAATCCAATTCGTCTTGTCTAGTATCCATATCAGATCCACTTCCAGAATCCGAATTTGCATCATCATGTCTTCTAAATGGCCATGGAAACGATATGCTAAACCTCCTCGGAGTCTGTTGACTCCCACCTGATCCCTGCCCATCTCCGCTAGTCTGACCTTCACGATTCCTATTCTCGTAGTCAGGATCATCCGTAGGTAACTCGTATCGACAAACAGGACACGAGTTATGTAGCTGTAGCCATGGAAGCAAACAATCATGATGGTACACATGTTTACAAGGCATCTCCTTAGCTTCAATCCCATCTTCAAACTCATCCATACAAACAGCACATTGTTTCATTTCCGATTTCAACATATCTTTCGTCACTTTCACAGTTGGTAACGCATCAATGGCTGATTTCGAAGCTGGAGGAGTTCCATACCGATTCGGATCATCTTCAGCTAGTTGTTGAATCAGATCTTCAAGACCACGACCAAAGAAGTAATCACCATGATTTCCTGGTAACGGATTAGCTTGATCCGAGAGTTGATTCTCGAACAAAAATTGAACGTTGATACCATTTGATTGCAGTTGTTGAAGATGGTTATGGATAAATCTAACCGGATCGAAAGCATCAGGAGGCTCCTGTGTAGACTGTGACTCCATCGAGCTCAGATTCGTGAAGTCCATGACTGGGATAAAAGGGAAACGAGATGAAATTGGATCTGACATAGGGAAGATCAGATTAGGACTTGGATTAGGGTTAGGGTTAGGTTCGGTGTATTCTTCGAGAAAACCTTCGTTGCAAAGAGGACAATAAGGATCAGCTGAGGAAGAAATCGAGATTGTGATGGTTTGATTGCATTGGTAACAGAAGAACATCTTATCCGCCGCAGTAACGACGGAGGATTCGATTGAATTTCCGCCGGAATTCATGACGGAATTTGCAAATCTGAGAAAATGGGGAGAGAGAGAGAGAAAGAGAAAATCTGTAATGTGTCGCCGACTCAATCTTCTTCTCCGGCGAGGACTTTTTCTTTATCAATTATGGGCTTTAAGCTCGGCCCAATAATGGTTTAGTTTCTAATCATTAAGGTTGTTTTATCTCTTGGTTATAGTTACGGGGCTAATTAAAAAAAATCAAAAAGTAATGGATCTTTAAAAAAGTCATCGTCTTCATTTCTATGCCACACAATCGTTGTTAAACTTCTTCGTTTTCTTCTGTCTCAGCAGAGGAAAAGGAGAACGAGGAAGAAGAAGCCATGGATTCTATCGTCTCCAGTTCTACGATTCTTATCCGATCATCTCTCACTCCGGTTCGTTTAGTTTCGTCGTCTTCCGTCGTGTCCGTCAAGCCACTGAGCTCAGCTCAGGTCGTCTCCTTCGAGACTAATCGCCACATACTTTCGTTCAGGTCCGGTGGTAAACGAACCAGGAAACTCTTAGCTAAGGCTTCTAGTTCGGCGATAAGATGCGGCGGAATCAAAGAGATCAGAGAGAGTGAGTTTTCGAGTACGGTTCTGGAATCGGATCGACCGGTTCTAGTGGAGTTCGTCGCTACTTGGTGTGGTCCCTGCAAATTGATCTATCCCGCTATGGAATCCCTAGCTCAGGTTTCATACACCGAATCTCTCTCTTCTCAATTTTTTTTTCTGTGATTGATGATCAACGGAATTCGTATTGTTCGTCAGTTTTGCTGGAGGATCTCGAGATTTAGAAGTTGAATTGTAATCAGAGATTTCGTGCATGCTTTGATGACACAAACTTGGGATTTGAGATTTTATGTACGAGAAACTATTGTAAATCATATACCATTAGCTCTATAACTACTAAAAATGTCAGCTAAATGCTAAGAAATTTTGAAGAAATGAACACAGTAGACAATAAGCTACTGATTATACAGTGAAATGGCGTATTCGATTCTGAGTTCGTTCTTTTCTAATGTTATATTTTGAGATTTTTCTTTAGTTTTCTTGCCTTTTGAAACTAGAAATGTTTCCTTTCTTTCAGGAATATGGTGACAAATTGACGATTGTGAAAATTGATCACGATGGGAATCCTAAGTTAATAGCAGATTACAAGGTTTATGGTTTACCGCATTTTATCCTCTTCAAGGACGGAAAGGAAGTTCCAGGTAGCAGAAGGGAAGGTGCTATAACAAAGGCCAAGCTTAAAGAGTACATTGATGATCTTTTGAACTCAATATCTGTTGTTTAATCGTCTCTCTCTCTCCACTGGTATTCCTCAGTCTCAACACATTGTTTATTATGTAAACACATCTCTTGGATTATGATTTTCATCACCCGTTTCTTATCAAATGTGTAAATCTAGCTACACAATTTATTAATAGAAAAGACTTCGAGCTTCTTTGCGTATACTTTAGCATTATTTTCCTTTACTTTACTGTTTCAGTATCCGTTTAGTTAGGTTTTCATAGATTGTTCACCGGAATCATGACTGATTATTGCACTGTATTGTGCTCTGTGAACTTGTTTTTGGCATTTTTTTCTCCTAATTTCATTTGGCAGTTAAAGGAATTGAAACACAACAACTGGATGCGAAACAGCAAAATTCTGCTTGGATTTTATTGGAATTAATCAGGTAAAAGAATTCAACATTAAAGAATTTTTTCCGACATTTTCCATTCTTCTTCTCCACTCGGTCGCAGATTTTCACATCTTGTTGGCTTATTCTCTTGAAAAAGCAACCAAAAACCGGCGGAAAGCAAAACCAATGCCGAAACTTTGAAACTGTAACTTTCTTAGCTCTTAAACCTCCTTGACATAGGTCTCTTCACTTCCTCCAATAACAGCATCATCTGGGATGTAACGTTTCCAGAAAGGATGCTGCTTCCACACTCTTCCCATCTCTTCAATAGGAACCCCTTTTGTCTCAGGCAACAAGAAGTAAATGAAGACGGTCATGATCGCAACCATTCCTCCAAAGAAGTAGAAGAGACCAAACTTCATGTGGCAAAGCAATGTGAGGAAGAACTGTCCAATGATGAAAGTGAAGAACATGTTGACAGAGACGTTGATGGCTTGTCCCGCAGGTCTGATTTCCAACGGACAGATCTCACTTGGTACTAACCATCCTAATGGACCCCATGACCATGCAAATCCTGCGACATATAAACATATGAAAGCAAGGATCCAATCCGCTGTTGCGGGCGTCAAGGTCCCTGATCCTGTGGTTCCAAACTTCATACCGATCAAGGTACCAACAACGATCTACAAAATGACCCATCAAGCAATATATGTTAAGGTACGCAATCAGCATTTCGTATATATTACGAACTCAGAAACTAAGCATTCTCGAGGCGGCAGGGAATAAACTAATTTACCTGGCAAACAATCATTTGGATACCACCTTCAAGGAAGAGAATCCTTCTTCCGTATCTGTCAACCGCGTAGATGGAGACAAGAGTAGAGACAACATTGACAACACCGGTAATAACCGCAGAGATGAGTGATGCATCATCGGCGAAACCAAGAGTCTTAAAGAGAACAGGAGCGTAGAACATGATCACATTGATACCAGTAATCTGTTGGAAGAAAGGGATCGCGGAACAGAAAACAAGCGCTGGTCTGTATTTGGCTTGTTGGAAGATGTTCTTCCATGGATTCTCCACTTTTTTAGCAGCTTCACAAGCATCACAAAGATCTTGAAACTCCTCATCTACATTGTCAGCTCCACGAATCTTCTGCAACATCTCTCTCGCTTGTTCATACTTGCCTCTCTCGAGCATCGAGTTTGGTGTATCGGGCAAAACGAAAGATCCAATAACCATTATAACCGCGGGAACAGCAGCTAAACCCAAAGACACTCTCCATCCGTTCCTAGCCATTTTAGACGTTCCGTAGTTGATTAGGTTTGCAATCAGAATTCCGATAGTAATCGCCATTTGGAATCCGATGTTGAGGGCTCCTCGGATCTTGGCAGGAGCCATCTCGGAGAGGTAAACCGGAGTAGACTGTGAAAAAAGAAGAAGATGACCGTGACCAGAAGATCAGCAATACAAAAACCAAAATCAAACCGAAACCGGATTTAATTCAACCATGAACATATTGACTCACCTGATTAGCAAACCCAACACCAACACCGAGCAACAATCTACCGATGATGAGCATCGCAACATTCGTGGCAAACGCATTGAATAAAGCACCTATGAGGAAAGCAAGACCTCCAATAAACATGGAGACTTTGCGCCCGTACTTCCTAGTGACAGCCGAAGCTGCAAAGGAAGACACGAGTGCGGCAAGGTAGAGTGAGGAAGTGAACAATTGTAGCAATTGGTTATCAAATTTGCAGTAAGCGGTCTCGCGCTTAGCATTGTGCATTTGTCTATCCACCTCCGGGAAAAACTTGCTTAGAAACTCCTCCATTGATGTCACTCCCCCTACACAACAAGAAACCCATATTACATTACTCAAAAGCTAGATTAGCCATCAAAACCAAAATGTCCACTCCAAGAAAATGAAGAAGACAAATGTGGAATTTACAGACCTGAGATTCCGAGGTCGTAACCGAAGAGGAGACCTCCCATGGCGGCAACGACACAAGTGATGATGACAAAACCAGTGACTCCACCTTCATAGCTTCCTCCACCACTACCACCTTCTGATACAAAGGCTCCTCCAGCCATAATTATTTGTTATTTCTTCACTTATTATTCTTATTATTAGCCTTTTGCTTTGTTATTCAAAACAAAAACTTAAAGAGCTTATGATCCAAAACTTAAGAGCTTGTGAGCTTCTTAAATACAAGAATTTTCATGATCTATTATTAGGAAATGGATTTGTGACTTTAGCTGTTATTAGAGATTTATTTATCTTAGCTTATGAATAGGGGAAGTGGTTTTTGTTTTGTGTGCTTTAGAGTTTTAAACCCTGTTTTAGTGGAGATCTCAGTGTCTTTTTCTAAGACTGTTTCTTACAGACAATTTCCGCTGTTATTTCTTTAGCTTTTTATTACACAAGACTGTAAGAGATAAGAAGAAGAAAAAACACAGTCTCTATAATCCGAAAATAGAAACTTGTAATAACAAATTGATAATCACATTTGAATGTGTTAAATAATTCAATTCGTGTCTATTTGGAGATTATTTTCGGTTTAGTTTGGTGTTGATTTGGTCAATCAATGCACGTCATTATAGATCGTTGTTCCAAATAATTTGAGAGACAACATTGAAGAAAATGTCTGAATATTGAAGAAGAAACCTAAGTTCATCTCTACATATAATAGAATAAAGCTAAGCATCACACAAAAATCATGTGAAAAATAATAAACACGTAGAATTTTTATGTGTGAAGGACAAGGTGTTGTGGTACTAGTAAATGTAGAACTCTGTCTGTGTGGGTAAAAGGTGAAAAACCATATGCCAAAATTATGAAGCTTTTGCAAACTTGATTTCTTTGGTAACTACTTTCAAGCAAAATTAAAATTTAAAAGGATATTTTCGGCGAAAAGAAGATTAATTCGCTGATATAATCGAGCAAGATCTATATTAGTGAAAACGATTTGGCAAGTGAAAGTAGAAACCAATGCCTAAGCTTCAATATTTTATGTGGCAAAATATAATTTACAAAGCGTGAAATGAAGATAAAATCTGTGGACAATCCAGTAGAGAACATTAACCAACCATGTGTTCTTCACATGCATATCCATATGCACAAGCAATATAAAGATAGTTTCGCCTTATCATGCGACTAGGAACCATGGTAAGAGTAAGAAAACAAAACAGTTAATACAAAAGTGAACAGTGTTTATCGATCGAATTGATGAGATGGGAGTAGGATGAATACTACAACAAACTGATGGATCCATGGCTCGTAGCGGCTTAGGAACAACGCCAAAAACACAAATATTTTAGAGAAGCGGATTGAATGTGAGAATTTGAATCCAGACTATATATATGCGGTCAATTTGATATTTAAGATATTGAAAATCATTTTCAAAAAATATTGTCAAGTATTAACACCAAAATGATGTTTAGTTTTGCTCCAATGGTTTACACTAATTTTTACACCAAAATAGAATATTTTAAGTATATTCTCTTTTTTAAATTAATTATTAATTGTTAATAATAGACCATAGTCTTAAAACTTTACGAATTGATCACAACTATTTTTTTAAAAATTTCATAATATAATATTATTTAAATTTAACATTATTTAGTTAAATTATAGAAAATAACAAAACCTAATAGATTTTGATTTAATCAATAATCATTTATGTATTTTTCTCATAAATGATCAACTAATACATTTCAAAGTAAAAAAATAGGCGTCTTTATTTTTGATTTTCCTAAACCGTACAAAAAATTCTTGTTTATTTTAATTATATGATGTTGTTTATCTGTAATTTGGGTACTTTATGTATTTTGAAATCTATTATCAATTTATGGTATTAGATTAATATTATTTTTTTGTTATATTGCAATTTAAAGTTTAAATATCTATAATATTATTTAAATAATGAAAAAGTATATATAATTTATTTATTTTATAATTTAGATATCTAATAAAAAATTTTAATCTTAATAATATCAATATCAAAATAAATTGAAAATTGAAGGATTATTTTATAAAAAAAAAATTTCAACACCAAAATGGTGTAAACTCAATTTTAACATAGAATTTGATGTAAAAAATGATTTTACACCATTTTGATATTAAAAATGGTATTGGGTTGGAGAGAGTTTTAGACCAAAAAATGAGATTTGTTGTTGGGTTTAATGATGCTCTTGATTTTACTACTCTTTTTTTTTTTTTCATCTGAAAATATAACATTAGAAAGGGTAAACCAACATCAACCTACAACACATTCATCACCAAGAGTACTACAAGCTCAGCCCCTAAACCAAGAGTCTTATAGCACACGGTTTAAAGACCTAACTCACAAAGTTATATACACCAAAAAATGAGTTAGCGATACCCCAAAAGGGTCCCTATACACCAAAAAGAGGAAGATACCGAAGGTCTAACCACCCTCCTCCAATTGTCCAACTTTTTTCTTTTAACTGATTTTACTCCATTTATCAAAAATTTCAAAGTGTCATTGTTTGTGAATAGAATGTAGGAATTTGATGAAGAAATGAAAAGAATAGAATGTAGGAAAATTAACCCAAAAAAAAACAGATACTTGTAAAAGGAAAAAAAATTACAATAAAATAAAATAAAATAAAAGACAATTGTAAATAACCACCACCAAACAATTGAGGTTAACCTCGAAACCTTTATTCGCGAGATCTCTCACTTACAAACCCTAATCCGACGACCTCTCCTTCGCCGCTCGTTCCTCATCGCCGGTCAGATTCTCTCTCTCGTTTTTCTTTTATTCAATCTTCTCTTTGTTTTTATTCCCTCTCTCCTCGTCTTGTATCAAAACTCGCATCTCTTCTTATTCATCCACTAGTTTTAGAGCTCACGATCTGAGATTCAAATGTCTCCATGTCTATTCTTCGAAATCTGTGTGTTTATGATGAAGAATTGAACTGAACTCTAATCAATTTTTACAGATTTGTGACGGTCTATGTTTTGATGAAATTGGGATTACAATGGCTGGATATTCAACAAAAGGAGCTCCTACTAATGGATCAGTTTACGTTTCTAATCTCCCATTAGGAACTGATGAGAATATGTTAGCTGAATATTTTGGAACTATTGGGTTACTTAAGGTATGGTATTGGCCAGGTACTAATTGTTGTCAGCTTCTATTTGACGTCGTCGCAAATCGTATTACTCGCGAGGTTTTCGAGTCTCTTACATTTGTTGTGCGTGGTTTTTATAGAGAGACAAACGAACTGGTACTCCTAAGGTGTGGTTGTACCGAGATAAAGAGACTGATGAGCCAAAAGGAGATGCTACTGTTACCTATGAGGATCCTCATGCTGCTTTAGCTGCTGTTGAATGGTTTAATAACAAAGATTTCCATGGAAGCATCATTGGTGTTTTTATGGCTGAGTCGAAGAATAAAAATGCGGTTGATTCCATTGAGTTTGATGGATTCGATGAAGGTGATAAGGAAATAAATGGAGGTGCTGGTAGGGGGAGAGGTCTGGCTGATTCTTCCGCAAAGCCGTGGCAGCAAGACGGTGACTGGATGTGCCCAAATACAAGGTCTGTGATGTGATATCGGTGAGGAGCTTCATCTAGCTCTTGTTTCCGTTCAATTATGGCAGGTTTAGATTTCTTAGCTTTTAGCTGTAGTGTTCTTATACTCTGTGAATTTTGCAGCTGTACAAATGTGAATTTTGCGTTCCGTGGGGTTTGTAACCGCTGTGGAACTGCCAGACCAGCTGGTGCATCTGGTGGCAGCATGGGAGCTGGTGGTCGTGGAAGGGGTCGAGGTGGAGGTGCTGATGGTGGGCCACCGGGGAAGCAGCCCGGTGCTTCTACTGGTTTATTTGGTCCAAATGATTGGTCTTGTCCAATGTAAGCAATCTGATTAGATCGTTAATAGTAGTTGGTTCACTTTTACATGATAATGAATGTTTTATACTTTAATTAAAACACATTGCAATAGGTAATTTGTATTTCATAATTAGCAAAACAGGACATACGGATGACGTATAATTAATTTGTTGGATGTATAGTAAGAAGTATAGATTGTAGGTCAATGTTTTTGAATATGTCAATTTACCCTTGACTTAGAAGTGATGACCCGCTCCGATGCGTCACTGAAACTAGCCCTAAGAATGTGATTTGACTTTAGTTGCAGGAGTAATCTAGAAAGCAATTTTTTTCCTTTTGTTCTAATATTTTAATTATCAGGTGTGGCAATGTCAACTGGGCTAAGCGTTTAAAATGTAATATCTGCAACACTAATAAACCTGGTCAGAATGAAGGAGGTGTGAGGTATGACTCAATGTCAATTATAAGATCGCCTTTGTATTGTTCTTTTGCAATATTCGAGCTGAGGATTTATGTTTCAAATTATTTGACGCTGAATTTATGATACATTATAGATTTTCTGTTTGATATTAGTAGTTATTTTGTCAGCATGGTCATTTTATTCTTCTTTAGACATGGCCTAATAGGTACCTGGATATAGGGCGCAATTTTCTCTTCTGCAATTTAAACGAGTTATTTCTTTGCCATTGTTCAGTATGAGAAACCTGTTGCTTCATCAAAATATTTTTTCGGCAATTGATTTATTATCACTTGTAATGTTATTCGGGCCAAATTAGAGTTGCATTAAGAAACTTTAAGGTTTCAGCTTGACGGGCTTTTGTTATCTTAAAAGACATGTGCTTATTCATTTAATTTTTCTCTAAATAGGGGAGGTCGTGGTGGTGGTTACAAGGAATTGGATGAACAAGAATTGGAGGAAACAAAGAGACGCAGGCGTGAGGCTGAAGAAGTAAAACAAATGCTTTTACTGAAGAGTTCTTTGTTATTTTTTGGTTGCATTGAGTTCCCAGCTTTAGGTACATATACCATTTAACTCATATGTCATAAATTTTCAGGATGATGGCGAAATGTATGATGAGTTTGGAAATCTAAAGAAGAAGTACCGTGTTAAAACACACCAAGCTGACACTAGACCTGCTGTTGCTGCTGGTCGTGCTGGATGGGAAGTCGAGGAACTAGGTAATTTCTCTTTAGCTTTAACTCGGAGAACTTCTTTATGCAATCAGCCACAAAGGTTTAGATGATAGAAATTTATTAGACTCGATATATACCTAATGGCTGTAATAAATATAGTCCTCAAAGAATTTTGCTAGTCATCTAGAGGACACTCCGAGTAAAATTAACATATTTGCAGGGATTTGCTAAAAATTTCACACCAAAATCGAGGCTATTTGCCTATAATGCCAATCCTTGAGGGTCTCTCCAATGAATCCTTATATAAATGTGACAAAGATCAAAAGGTTATGCTAAGTTCTTAAACTTAATGCTGTAATTCTCTCAACCCGTCCAATCGATTAAAAGATGTTTGTTTTCTGCTTTCCACAGAGAAGTCATGATCCGATGTGTTTATTTAGTGTTCATGATTTGTATCAATGTCGCAGGTGTTGATAGAGATGGAAGAGAGAGAAGCAGAGACAGGCAAAGAGACCGTGGTGATAAGCATAGAGATCATCATTACGATAAGGATAGACGCAGAAGCAGAAGCCGAGAGAGGGAAAGAGGCAAAGAGCGTGACTATGACTATGACCATGATCGCGAGAGAGACAGAGACTACGGTCGTGGAAGCAGGTACCGGAACTGAGAGATTTGCTCAAAAGTGTTAGGGTTTATTAGTCTCTCATCTTTTCGAATGTTTTATCGACTTAGTCTACTACATTGGTAACATTCCAGTTTTCTGGCTTTTTCTTTTGATTGTATGAAGTAAAAGTCTTTTTGGTACTTCAGTGATCTGATTATGTTCTATGTTTTTTTTTACCGTCTGGGCGCTTTTATTTCATAAAAGAGTGATTACATGAAAGCTTAAACCATAAGGAAAAATGTTTTCCAAAACAGAGCAAAACACATACTACTCTAATGCAAGGCTAAATTTTAAAAAATATTGACGGGAAAATATGGTTAAGCGATGTTATTTGCAAATTTACCTTTTGTGTTATTTGCAAACTTGCAAATTTAAAATATGGCTTTCGATGTTAGTTTTTGTCTTTTGTGTTATTTTTAGGATCTAAATGGTAACAGCTGAATTTTGGAATTTGACTGATTTTTTAGTGATTTCTTGTAGTATCCTGCAAAATATCTTGAAATGTAAATGGTAACAACTGAATCTGGCTGATTTAAAAAAAAAACCTATAAAAACTAGTGAAATAAACTAACAAAATATTAAATTTTACATGTATATTTAATAATTTTATCAAACATAAAAGAATAACAAAATATAATTTTCCAAGAAAACTTGCAATTTCCAAAAACTAAAGATAAATTTATCTTATAAATAGAGTAAATTAATCCAAAGTTTTTGTTTCAGTAAAATTTAAGCTAATTGTTGAGGAAAAAACATTCTTATAGTTTTCTTTAAATTATACTAATACAAACAATTACTAAAAAACTGAATCGAACATATCAAAAAAATTAAACTTAAAATACATGAACAAGACACTTGTTTTAAAAATAAGAAAAGTAATAAAACTAACTAAATTATCTAAATGTTCTAAAATTACAACAATTGTTTTAACTTTTTCAAACAAAAATATCTATAAATTATCCAAAATTATTTGTAATTACATGAAATATCCAAATATGATAAAATCTTTACGTGTTTTATAATAATTTTAAATATCCGAAATCATATATACTATATTAATATTATCCAATTTATTTTTCAAAAAAATATATTCGTTGTACTCTCTAACTCAAATATCCGCTTTTATCTAATCTGTTATCTAAAATAAACATATTTATACATCATTTGGTGTTGAAATTTTTTTATTGAATCTAGGTGAATTTAATTGAATCTTGTAATATATTTTTTTGCTAAATTGTTAAATCTAGCTGAATCTGGCGAAATTTTTTACATTACAAATAATAACTGCATAATTGCTGAATTTGACATAATTTTTTTTAGTTGTCACTTTGATTTCTATTTGTGATTTTTCTTCAGTGTTGGCAATCATTTCATCGTTGTATTATCGACAAAAGATAGAGAACACGAAGGTTTTTTTTGGTGGATAATATTTTTTTCAAAATTGAGCTTTTTTGTATTTTGCGGTGACGAGGAGATATATTTTTATATCATTTCAATGTCAAATATATGGTCGTATTTGGCAATACGATGATAAAGCTCGTAGTGGACTCGCACATATAACAGAAAATGTCATTTTAGTATGGACCCTACACATTCACATGCATTGACAAAGGAATATTTAATCAACCATCAATCATAAACATATGGAAATACCAAAATATATGAAAAAAAACTAGAAGTTTTTATATTCATGTTTGATGATCAGTATTGTTGACTATATATGAAATATCAACTATTCCGAAATTTTTTGAATACACAAACTTTGTATGTACTTACAAAGTCTTATTGAGCGTCGTATTGGCAAACCACCTGCGTTTATCGAAGTCTAACGGAACAGAATCGCCGACTTCCGGGATGAAAGATAGAAATCGGAACTTATGAATCGAAGTTCTTAAGGCTCCGGAAAACTAGAGAGAATTTACTCAGACATTAGAGAGAGAAACTAGAGAGAGGTTTTTATGGAAATTATGAGATGATATTTCACAAGGGGTTACACACATATTTATAGGAGAGGATGGTGTACGCTGACATAAGCGCTGACATCATGCTCGCCTAATTTATTAATTGCGTACCTAATTATTAATGACATCACTATGGCGTCATGCTTACATAAGCTGCGATTACATCATCGCTTATATCATGCTTATGTATATATTTATTTTGCGAATACATTGTCGCATTACATACTTATAAACACATAAAATACTTAAATATATCTTACTCAGTGTTCCATCTGGAACTTGATGATATGTTTTTCGCAACAGCCATAATGATCATTGGGGCACTTGTAGACGTAATCTGGTTCTACATAAGGTTGTTCTTCATAAGGCTTCGGGTCTTCTTCATTGATGTTGATGCCAAACATCTTGCCAACCTCATCAATACTCATGTCCATTGAATCGTCTGGGAGTTGTGCATTTTGGGAATATTCTCGCGGGGATTCCTGAGGCTGTGAGTCTTGCTTGTTCGGCTTCGAGACATCGTAAACGAGTTGAATATTTTCCATCTTGGTCATGTAGCTCTGTAGGTCTTCATCGAGACTCATCTGATAGTCTACTGAGTAATAGGTCCAGTTGGGGATAAATGGTACCGAAAATGTCTGCCTTGCATTATTGAGACGAAATGCATGGATCTGAAAGTCTTCTTAATGCTTGGTGTCGTTGACGTTGAAATATGGACGAACGCCTCGATAGTAATCTTTGTGATGGATAAGCGTTGGTAACGCGTGAACTTTCCCTGACTTAGAGTTGAACTGGACAGGTCGATGAAAGAAGAAGATTGTGTGAGGATTGAAGAAGGAATTGAGGCTTCCTTGACTTTTCAGCTTCTTGAATGGAAGGTTGACTACTCTGGCTGACCTCCGTAACTTTCCGCTCCAAACGGATAGAGGTGCGAACCATGTGAGGAATGTGGAGAAACATTCTCTTTGTCCTTGCTGGGCATTGATATAACCGTAGAGCCATTGGATGTCGAAGGCTATCCCTATGGTGTAGACTGAATAGAGGTACCAAAGGAAACAGAGGACTTCTTCTGGCATATGTGACTGTTCGATCCGGTAGAGGTGTTCAAATGGATACTCCGGGTGAATGCCCATTGGTGCGATATGATAGTTGTCTAGTCCGTATTTAGATACGATGATAGACTGATAGCAGAACATCTTATCTTTAAGGTGCTCGTGGAGAGTCTTTCTTTCGATAAGCTGTTTAGCGTCTTCTGGCATACCGGCGGTAAAGTCGTAGTAACTCTTTGTTGAAGAAGAGCTCGCCATTATCATCTGCAGTTCTTTTACCGGGGGTCTGCTGAGCATGTCAGCAAGAGTATTTTTTGTGCCCTTTAAATAGAATAATTCGAAGTCATACTTCGAAAACCATTCGCTCCATCGTAGCAACTGTTGATGCGGGACCATCTTTTGCTTGAATTGTAACATCTTCGGGAAAGAAGACATGTCCATCTCGATGCAAAATTTGTGTCCAATCAGATGGAACTCAAATTTCTCAATAGCCTTTTTGACTGCGACTATTTCCTTGAACGTGGAGTGATAGTGGATCTTCGAATCTTTAAAGCGTCTACTACCGTAGCCACAGATTTGACGTTTGCCATTTATTTCTTCAAAGAAAATAGCTCCCCAATATTTGTCACTTGCATCAGTCTGCAGAATGCGCGTTCCTGTAGAAGGAATCTTTAGAGGCGGTAGCTTCTGTACCTCTAGCTTTAGACTTTTGACAGCATCGGTTTGTCTTTTAGTCCATTGTGGGGGATGCTTAGTCAGTATCTTCTGTAGCGGTCTTGTCAGCTGCGATAATTGCGGAACAGAGTCACTCACGTAATTGATTACGCCAAGGAATTGTTGGATTTGTCGCCTTGTTAGATTTTCATCAGGAAACTCTGAGAGTGATGTAGCAAGATCGGCCTGGGGTGTGAATTCACCATCGTTTATCTGCATACCCAGAAAGTCGATGTTAGGCTGGGCTATGACCATCTTTCGGGCTAATAGCATGATTCCGTACTCTTGGACTATGCTATGGAATTATTGCAGCAGTTGATTGTGCTATTTGTCATCAGTCGAGAAGAGCAGGATGTCATCGATATATATCAAAGCCGTATGTAGAAGAGGCTTGAATATTCGTAACATCGCCTGTTGGAATAGCAACGGGGCTGTCTTGAGGCCGAATGGTAGAACATTCCATTGGAGGTGCTGGTTTAGTAGACATAACGCCGTTTTGTATCTTTCGTCTGGGTGTACGCCAAGTTGCCAAAATCCAGATTTGAGGTCGAACTTGGAGAATATCTTTGCTCCCTGAAGGTGTTGGAGGAGCGTCCTTTTGTTTGGTAGTGGGAACTAAAAATTGACGTAGAATGCTTTACAGTCAAGATACTGATTGAGGGGTTTATAGTCAATGACTAATCTCAGTATTCCTCTGGCTTATTCGGCACGGTTATTGACGTAGAATGCTTTACACGCCCATGGAGAAGATGTTGCCGAAACAATGCCTTGACTGTAGTTGATCACACTCGTCGTTTTCCTGTTGTAACAGAGTAGGCGACATGCCTGCATGGCTCACTTTTGTTGGAGTTGTGTGAACATCGTCTTTGAAAGGTAGTGATACGTAGAACTCCTTGTTGAGCCAGAGTGGATGGTTACACTTTTGAAGGAATTATGTATGTGATTCAGCGCAAGATGTTGTTGTTATTGCCTCTTTGATCTTGCTGAACATTGCTGACTCAGATCCTTCAATCGTGAATAGCCTTGGTACTGTGGTGAAGGCCTTGCAGAGAGCTTTCCATCTTATGCCGTATGGTTCGATAGAGATATTAAACTTTTTCTTCAAGAGAGAGTATGAATCCCATCCCAATATTAGATCCCTTCCAGGTTCAGTAGAGCCAAGTACTGAAGTAGTAATTTAACATCCAGGGAAGAGCTCAATGGTTATTGGTTTAGACTTGAGCTTGATAGTCAACATTCCTGAGTTTGCCACACGGAACTCTTGTTGTTACGGTAACCACATTGAGGATGTGAGAATCTTAGGATTCATAATCGTTGTATGAGCTCCGTGTCAATAAATGCAGTGACATGAACCGGGTCTTCGTTGGCGAAGGGACCGAAGATTGTGACCGGTAAGTTTGGTGTCTGTATTTCTTCACGAAGCGGAATCTTAGTGATCTTGAAACAACAATCATCTTCTTTGTCAGAAAATGCGTCGGATGAGTCATCGTAGTCTGAGTATCCACATATAGCATCATTGTCGTCGCTATTGTAGGATAGAACGGACTCTAGATCATGACCGTCGAGATCGATATCTGGTGCTATGTGAGATATTGAATTGATGAGATACTGCTTTTTCTTAGGAGATTTGTTGGGACAATGTTTTGCAAAATGTTCTTCCTTGCGACATAGGAAACATTTTGTCCCTTTGGTGAAGCTGCGCTTCTTTTTAAAGAATCGTCGTCGTCTGAACTTCGTGGAGTGCTTCTTTTTAAACCATCCACGTTTGCCGCTGGCATTGCACGAACATGACTTCTTAGGTTTTGAACACTTGATTGATAAATCTGACCTGACACATATCTTGGAGAGATGTTTGGACTTGTCCATGAATTCTAACCAAAACTCTTTCTGCTTGCACAATTTATCGAGAGTTCTGAAGACATATTGCTGGATCTGGCCTATAGAGATTTCTTCAATCGTCTGGTTTTGATCTCTGATGTAGATTTTTGTTTGTTGGCTAAGATAGTCATCTACTGAAGAGAGATACACCTGCTTCAGACTTGGATTGTTAAGACCATTGAGAGAGTGGTATCTCTTAGTCTGCCTCTCAAAGTGTTTAGCTAGATCTCACTTCTTCATCGAGCAACACTTTGCTGTGTAAAACTCTTCTTGGAGTTTGTCTCTGAGATGCGTAGGTGTACCGATGAATTCTCTATGAATCTCGCATAGAAGCAGAGGTATAGTTGTTGTATAAACATGTTGCTGCCTGTAGTCACCAAGCGAATTCCACCACTCTTTGAGTGCGCCAGAGAACCTTGCCGTAAATTGTTGTATCACCATCGGTAATGGTGAAGTAATGGCTTCCGAGGTCATCCACGCTTGAAATTCATAGAGACGATCATTCCATTTCACGTAAGGAATATCATCGAAAGTGAATACCATGATTTTTGAAGCAAATTGCTTTGCTGGTATTTTTTCTTGTGGGAGCATGTAGTTCATGTCTTCGTCAGTTGAATAGACCTCGTTGATGTTTGGTTCTTCCTTAGGAGTGGCTGGACCATCATCTATGGCGAACTGCTTTGGTAATGACTCTTCTTCAGAATCTGTCGTGAAAGTGTTGGAGCTGGAATCAGAGAAATGACTGATTCGTGCTATTGGTTCTGAAGAGGAGGGTTTATGAGCTTGCTCCATCGTTGTTTTATGAATAGAGTCTTCTGAACGCTTTCCGATAGTGTTGAGCGAGCTGGTAATCGAGAATTCAATTATTCCGATGTCCTTTTCCTTGTCCTTTTTCTTTTTGTCTTCTCCAGACTCAAGGCTCGAGGAGGATGTAAGAGTCGGTTTCTTTGTTGGGTTGACCTGGAATTCCGATTCCTTTGGTCTTCTTGGTTTTGCTCGTGCCGTCTTAGGTCATGGAGTAAACATTGGTGTCGATGCCGAGGCATAACGGGATGTAAAGGCTTCATCGGATGATAAAAAACCTGGCGCTGGATTTCTTGGTTTCGGACTCTGATAGCCAGAAAAGAATCCAGGTGAGTAAGATCTTTGGAACATAGGCATTCCAGACATACTTCCGTAAGGATTGAAGTATGGGTCTGCCGGCCGTTGATTTTGAATCATACTTTCGAGGCATCTTTGAAGATTTTTGAGTTGGTTTTTGAGACTAGCTGTCTCTGCTTCTTTGTCGCGGAATTGAGTTATTCCTACCATCATTTGGTGTGCCATGGACATCATTTCGTGATGGAGGTTGTCGAGTCGACCATATATTTCTGTTATAGCACTTTGAAGACTATGTAGTCTCCTATTGTAGCTCTCCGTCAGTTCATCAACTTTGTGATTGATCTTTGAAAGAAGTTGATTCTAGACGAGCGAATTCTCTGTCTGCCAGTTGAGAACCTTTTCTGCTTGGCTCAGCTGGTCTGGACCAATCGAGTTGATGGCCTTGGAGAGAATCTTAGGGCTGTGAGCTATGTCGTTCCTGGTGAAGTCCTCTGGTGGTGGAAAACCATCACGGTTCATCAACAGGATTTGTTTTGGTTCCTCTTTTTTGTCGGAGTATTGGACTATAAAGTCATACTTGTCATCACCGAGTGGACCGACAGTGGGATCTCCTTCGAGATACATTTATAGAGAGGATCCTTCTTTTTTCGTCGTCTCCTGCTTTTGTCATCGTCTGATTCATAGTTGTCATATGCATCTTGACAAGCGGTGCAGCAGAGGTCGAAATACTGATGTTCATCTGAGTCTTTGAATGGGTAGACGATGCGGCGGTCTTGCTCAAACGAATATGGCTTCATTACTTGCGGTGTAGGACGACCATGGAACTCGTGTTCATCAATTTGTAGGAGAAATTGAGTGAACAATTGTCGTCTGGCTGACGATGATCTAGGTTTCTCGAATTTAATCTCAGTTGTTCCATCACTGCGGGAATGGAAACTGGCTTCTGAAGACCGGTTCGGCGTTTCGATAGCTTGATGCAACTTTTCATAGCTTGTTACCCATGATTCTGGTAGTCGTCGAAGAAGTTCTTCTCGAGAAATCTGTCGAGGTATCTGGATAGTGTTGGGCGCTTGAGATGCAGATGTAACCTCGAGATATAACGCCTCGTCAAATGAGGGAAGGACAAAATCAAGAGCATGATCTTGGACTCGGAAGACAATCTGGTAGTGGAGTGTCGCCATGACACTTTTGTCTTGCATAGGAGCTCCGATCAACTGGAGTTGCACCTTGAGCGTATTTAGCAGGTTTGGGTCTTGCAACGAAACGTTGAAGTTGGGAAACAGTGTTATAAATACTATTCCGGCATTTAACTTTGTTTGTACCGTTCCGATGCAGGCTTGCTGGTATGACTTTAACCGGGAGTCGATCAAAGCTATTCGGGCTATGACCGGTAAACCTTTTCGTGCGTGTTAAGTCAGACCTATTCTCACAACTCCAAAGTGGAGGTGAGTATAACCCTGTTGCAGCCAGAGTCGTGGTAGATTCTCCGAGATGTTGAGGGAGATAAACTGTTCTTCTTCCGTGGCCGGTACCTGACAGGATGAGAACTTGCTAGATTGGACATATTCCAGAACCTTTCGGTTTGAAGATGGCCGGATAAGTTCTCAAACTCCTTTAACCGAAAAAGCACTAGGCTTCTTGGCAAAGTGTTCATATGGATTAACCAGGGGAAGAATAGTTTCCGGTAGACGATCTCCCGAAATATATTCTACTTCGTAAAGAGAGTTAATAGAAGAAGAAGAAGAAGAAGAACGACTAGTGGATTTGTTTAAAGTAGAAATTGCAAAAGGGGAATCGATGGAAGTAGGATTTGAAGTAGACATGTTTGAGAAAAGCGTTTTCCAGAACACCTAAAACATTCGATCATAAACACCAATTTCTATCAACCAACCACGAAAGCCATTGGCTCTGATACACAGTAGTACCATGAAAATTGTGGAACTGAAATGAAAAATGTTAAATTATTAGTTTTTAAAAAAAGTAATTCCTTCTCAAAGATATAGGAATCAAAATGCAACACCATTTAAAAAAAAAAATCAATAGCATTCTTTCAAAAAAAATAGCAATATAAAAGACCAAAAAAAATTTTAAGTAGTAGTGTGAAAAGACTCAGAAAAAAAGTAGATACTTTCAACATGAGTTTAATTTTCTTTTGGAACACTTTCATTTTTATTTAATTAGTCGAAATAATGCATTTTTTAGATTTACTAAAGAAATTCAATAAATGTACTATTCGACGGCTACACTCACCATAAAAGATTAGTCGAATGATAAAAATTTGGACCAATCACTAGTTATAACAAACAAACAAATTATGGGGAATTTGAGATAGTTTGAGTGTTATATGGTTTTTTTCTATAATAGTTTGTTTTAAAATTATACTAGTTCAACAAAAACTTTTTTTGTCTCATTTCCGTCTAATTTCTCTTCAATTATTTTTATTGGAATGTATTTTATTGGTGTAAATAATGACAAATAAAGCACTATATATATCTCGTTTCCATGTGACCACTCACCACTATAATTATTGCTCTATAAAATCCAAACAAAAAAACAGAGGAAGAAAAAGAAAAAAGCTTACGAGTCACAAGAACTCATTAGGTTTCATAGTTCGATGCAAAAAATGTCATCTTTTTACGATCTTCAAATCAACCTCAATGATGAATACACATTCTTCCTCAATCAGGTAAAGACCAAAACTAAAAATCGATTCAAAATTCACAATCTTGATTATGCTCTGTTCTTATGTCTTTCTATGCTCTGTTTTAGGATGTGATTTCAGAGTACTCTGGAAGTTTGAGGAAGATGATAAAACAGAGCAACAAGAAGAGAAACAAAAAGTTGAAATCTCGAGAGATCATTACTATCAAAATCGATGATTTTCCAGGTGGACCAGATGGGTTTGAGCTTGTTTCAAGATTCTGTTACAACAATGGCGAAATCTCGATTGATGTCACAAATATATCGACTTTGTACTGTTGCTCTGTTTTTCTAAGCATGACAGAGAAGTACTGTTTCTCTAATCTCTTGCTTCAAACAGAGAAGTTTCTACAAGAAATCTTCTATGGTTCTTTAAACGACATCGTTTTATGTCTCAAGAACTGCGAGCAAGAAGTGTTCCTCCACGCAGATTCGTATGGTCTTGTCGATAAACTCATCTTCGCAGCTTTGAACAAAATCTTTCGGAATTCAGATGAGTTTTCTTCTTCTCCGTCTTCTTCCTTCGCCTCTTCTCTTTCTCCGGCAAAGAACACGCCTGAATCCGACAAAAGGTCGGTTTCGCGGACTGTTTCTTGCGGAAGAAGCAACGAATGGTGGTTTACCGATATGTCGAATCTTTCTCCGAGGATTATCTTGAAGCTTATTGAGATCATAGGAGCTTACAAAACCAACATAAAAAGCTTAGTCCTTACAAGATTTCTTCTTCATTATCTCAAAACAAAACTCCAAACCAAATCAGAGCTTATGAAGAACAAGCTTGAGTACTCTGTTTTATCCGATACAGCAGTTAAAGGAGTGATTTTCGAGGCGAAAACCGCGTTTTCCTGCAGAAAACTCTTTTGGGTTCTTCGGGTTTTATCAAGTTTTAGGTTAAGTAAAGAGTCAAGAACCGGTTTAGAAACCCTAATTGGAGAAATGTTGAATCAAGCAACACTTGATGATCTTCTGATATCTCCAGGAGGAGGAGGAGGAAACAGAGAGAATGGTTTCTACAATGTTGATCTTGTGATAAGATTACTAAAAGTGTTTGTGAAGAAGAGATTAGAAGAAGAATCAAATATGAAAGAAATTGGGAAATTGATTGATAAGTATTTGAGAGAAATAGCACCAGATCAGAATCTAAAAGTCTCCAAGTTTCTTGGAGTTGCAGAGAGTTTGCCAGATTCAGCTAGAGATTGCTTTGATGGAATTTACAGAGCCATGGACATCTATCTACAGGTCAGTGTTTTTTTTTCTTGAATTTCTTCACAAAAAAAGTTTTTTTTTTCCTACAAAGTGAGACAAAGACCAGAAAATAATAAGTTTTTGTTTTTTTATGTGTATTGTGAACACAAAGAAGATTACAAGTGCCAGACAGATTTCATTCAAAACAAATCTTATATTTAATACATTTTGGCTTTTGTATATTTTATAAAAAGATGAAAATAGTCAAAATATTCTTTTATTCTTCATAAGCATTTGAAATTTGAGAGATGATTAGGTTTATAAAGCACATATATATTCGATCGTACACACATATTTTTATAAAACAATAAAGATTTTGGAGTCATCTTTAGATTCTTCACTCTGTCTTGTTACTGCCGTGGGGTTCACGTCAGATTACCCACAAGGCCACAATCTTGCCTGTATTTTTGTTTTTGTCCTGTTTTTTTTTTTTTTTTTTTTTTTTAGTACTATTAACAACGCTATACTAAAAACCGTAATTTTTCTGCTAAGGTACTATCTATATATTAAATTTATATTAATATTTTTGGATTTATTCATTACATTAACATCTAAATACAAAAATGTATAGAAACAATGATATTTAAATTCTCTAATCTTATACTTTTTGTTCTTGTTTTGTTGTTGTTGTACAGTCTCATCCGAATCTAACAACCCAAGATCGAACAAAGATATGTCGATGTCTCAACTACAAGAAACTAACAATGGAGACCTGTAAACAGCTCGCCAGAAACCCTAAAATCCCTCCCGATATCGCCATTGAAGCACTCAAGTCCAAATGTGATAATCAAGAACACAAAACTCCAGAGTCGAAAGTTGTAACCAATAGTGTTTCTTGTAGATATTCAGAAGAGAAGAAGAAGTCTGTACTGTTGCATCTCAAAGGCTTCGAGATATCGGAGAAATCAGCTCAAGGATTGAAGAATAGCAGCAGAGGATTTAGTTGGAGGGTTATGGATAGTTTCAGAGAAGGTTTATAAGATCAAATCTTCGAAATTCGTATGGCAAAATCTCATTTGCATCCCAATGTTGTCCAAAGTCTTGTACAAATCATCAGATTCGTGACGTTTTTTTAGATCAAAAGATATGAAATTATGAAGCTTACCTTTCACTTCGATCAAGCAAAACCCCGGCAGCTTCACCATCTGTTGATCTTTCATTTGTTTTCTTACCTTAGCGACTTCATCCCAATTTTGGTATTCTGAATGCAAGTTAGCCAAGAGCGTGTAACTCCCGCTCTGATTAGGTTGCAGCTTGATCACACGGGAAGCTGCGTATTTACCTAACTCGTAGTTCTTGTGTATCACACAAGACCCGAACAAAGCTCCCCATACCGCATATGTTGGCTCCATTGGCATTCTCTCTATTAAAGCCTTTGCCTCTTCTAGCAAACCTTTTCTTCCAAGTAAATCAACCATACACGCATAGTGATCCACATTTGGCTCCAAATTAAAACGTTCCTTCATGCCCTGGAAAAGCCTTTTACCCTCTTCAACGAGTCCACCATGAGCGCAGGCGCTTAAGACAGCGATGAAAGTAACTTCATTTGGTAAAACATGACTCTTTAACATGTTCTGAAAGAGATCAAATGCGTCTTTTGCATATCCCTGCGCGGCAACTCCATTAATCATCGCAGTCCAAGTATACACATTTCCCTCAGGAAGTCTCTCGAAAACCAATTTAGCTTCCTCTAAAAACCCACACTTAGCATAAAGATCAATCAATGTTGTTCCCATTGTATTATTTATCTCAATCGAATTCTTAATAATATAACAATGCACCCTTCTTCCTCGGCGAAGATCCCCTACATGAGCACAAGCCGAAAGAACACTACTTAAAGTCTTCACATTAGGCATAACATCACTCTTTAACATCTCTTCGAAAACAAAAAGCCCTTTATCAAAGCAACGACCTTGCACGTAACCAGCAATCAACGCAGTCCAAGTAACCACATTCCTATTAGGCATTTCATCAAACACTTTCTGTGCATCATCATAACAACCACATTTCACATACATATCAACTAAAGAAGTCCCTATAAACAAATCACATTTCATCACTCTTCCTGTCTCTAAATAAAACCCATGAATGCTTCTACCAAATCGAACGTTTTCAGCTTTCGACGCAGCGCTCAAGACACTAACAACAGTCATTTCATTCGCAGCAATTCCAGTCTTCTTCATCTCCACGAAACAAGTCATTGCTTCTAAAGCATTACCGTTTCTCACAAACCCATCAATCATCGCAGTCCAAGAAACAACGTCTTTATCTTCAGTTCCATCAAAAACTCGAAATCCATAATCGAATAACCCAGAATTAGAATAGCACGAAATCAACGAATTCCTCACGAAAAGATCCGAATCAAACCCTAATTTCACGATATGAGCATGAAACTGAAACGGATTCGAGTCTCGAGATCTAAAAACCGCTTTGAGAAGCTGTGGAAACGTGTGGCGGCTAGGGAAAACGCCGTTTCGCAGCAATTGAACATAAGCGAGAAAGCATAACCGACGATTTAGTGTAATCCCGGCAGAGAAGTGACCGACGAGCGAATCCCATAGTTGAATGCTTGGACTTTGGATTTGACATAGTAGACGACGATTGTGGCGGGATTCAGTGCAGCGACGGAGGAGACGGGAGAGGAAGAGATCACGGTGAGTGTAGAAGATCGGAGAAGTGAAGAGTAAGCAATGGATTTGCTTGAGATGAAGAAAGCTTAATGGAAGATTGAGGAAAGTGGTGAGGTGAAACATGTATCAACCAAAAATTTTTGACAGAGAAAGCAAAGAGGAAAATTTTCAGGACTCAAATGTCAAATCAATGTAATACAAGTTTGGTTTAACCGAACCGAATAGACCAATAGAGTCATAGAACCCAAATCTTCCATCACAAACCGAACCGAATTAGTTTCATTAATTTTGGTTTAGTTTATCATCGAATTCAATTGAACCAAACCCACTTTGAATCAATTTTAAATTTTATTTGGTTCGGTTTAGTTTAATCCACGTGTTGAACCGTCCAAAAAAAAAACAGAAGAGTAAAACATAATGAACTTTTCTTCTTTCTCTCAAAGGACCCCACTTTTAACCTTTTTTACATATTTAGGAACACATTTTGGTTCGTGCAGTTTCTACAGTCATCGGCGATAAAGTTTGAACCTTTAGAGATTTTGATTTTCTCTTTGAAAAAGTTTGGATTTTTGTAGCTACGAAAACTTTGGAAAGAAAGGTTATTGCAGCTGGATTTGTTGTTGAAGTGTAAGAGCTTTTTGTGTTAGTGGAGGAGATGCGTTATTTAGCTTCTCCATCGTCGGAATTTTGTTTGAGTTTTCGGTGAAGACGATCCATAGATGATTCTACAAACTTCTTCTTCTTCGATTTTTGATTTCCGATTACGGGTTTATGTGAATCATCGTCTACTCTGTCCATGCTCTGTTTTGTTCCGAGATGAGTCCGCGAGGAGCCGAGTTCTACGTCGGAGACTCAGCTTCACATTGGCCAATGCGAAGTTTCGGTTTATTTCATGCGGAGTTCGAGGGGATTCGAAGAGCCTAGGATTGGGGAATTCGAGTAGAAGAGCTGCGAATAGTCTTGTTGTTTCTAGGTTTTCGAATGAATTCGAAGAAGCTTCACAAGAGTCAGTGATTCAAAACAATTTCACTAACTTTAGAGAAGATCCGATTGTGGATAAGCTTAGGACACAGTTAGGTGTAATCCATCAAATTCCATCACCAACTATTAATAGTAGTGTGATTGGTCTATTCGTGTTCTTCTTTTTCGTTGGTGTTGCTTTTGATAAGCTATTGACATGGAGAAAGAGGCAGAGACAAATGGGTGGAGATGGAGGTCAAAGAGGAGTAGGGCCATGGCCACAGGTTCCTACAAGCTTCTCCTTGTTCCTAGAAAAGGATTTACAGAGGAAAGAGTCGGTGGAATGGGTGAATATGGTGTTGGGGAAGCTCTGGAAAGTTTATAGAGGTGGGATTGAGAATTGGCTTGTTGGGTTGTTGCAGCCAGTGATTGATGACTTGAAGAAACCAGGTTATGTGGAGAGAGTTGAAATAAAACAGTTCTCTTTAGGGGATGAGCCTTTGTCTGTCAGAAATGTGGAGAGGAGGACTTCTCGCCGTGCCAACGACTTGCAGTAAGTGTATAGTTATTGGTACTAGTAACTTTGTCCATGTAGAGCAAATGTTAAGATTGTCCTTAATTTCAGTGGGATGTTGTTTTCCTTACCCTGTTGTAATTTCCTGTTATAGATATCAGATTGGCCTTCGGTATACTGGTGGTGCCCGCATGTTGTTAATGCTCTCTTTGAAATTTGGTGTTGTCCCAGTAGTCGTGCCAGTTGGTGTCCGGGATTTTGATATTGATGGTGAGCTTTGGGTCAAACTAAGATTGATACCGACACAGCCTTGGGTGGGAGCTGTATCTTGTTCATTTGTATCACTTCCAAAGGTCACATTTCAACTTGCAGCATTCCGGTTGTTTAATCTAATGGGTATGCTTTAATCTTAGTCTTTTGTTGCGTTCTCATAACTTTATTTGTTTTGCTTCCTTCCTATTTCCTTCAAATTAAATAGACAAGCCTTTTATAGTGAATCTTTAAACTGTTGACTAGATTGGGTTAAGGTTAAGTTATCGACGATTGGTAGTTTAATGAAGAGACATTTGGCCTTCACTTTTTCCACATCTCACATCTTTTTTCTTGTCTCATGAATGGTTTGGATGATGACATCAGGAATTCCCGTTCTATCAACGTAAGTTCTGTTATGGGCCTTGTGGCTGTTACTTCACGTATTTTATATGTTGAAATTATTGTTCCTGTCAATGTTAAATACTTGAATGTTTAGTGCTTGGTAAACGAAAGACCGCTTTGCGTTGTTTACATGACGTATACAACTATAGGAAGGATATTCTTGTTATTTATCGCACTTCAGTACATTTTTAGGGAATTCAACAAGCATAGAATTTAAGATGCAGTGGTGCATTGTTCTGATTATATACCAGTATTTCGTTTTGTTTGTTTATCTATGTCGCCTGTTTAAGCTCCTCCGTATCTTGAAACAGTAGTACCCTCCTTCCCTCCTATTGTTTTAACTTTTAACCAGCATCGTCTCTTACAGGTTCTTGACCAAACTGCTTACAAAGGATTTGCCTCGATTATTTGTCCGACCCAAGAAGATTGTCTTGGATTTTCAGAAAGGAAAGGCTGTGGGACCTGTTTCAGAAGATCTAAAATCAAGAGAAATGCAGGAAGGCAATAAGGATTTTGTTGGAGAACTATCTGTTACACTTGTTGATGCCCAGAAACTTCGATACATGTTCTCTGGTAAGCTATACCTCCGCTTCTTCATGTCAGTGTTTTTTTCATACCTGATACTTGGAGAAATGGAATAGACAGACAATCTGTGTTGTTGAAGTTTTAGTCTCTTCAGGCAAGTTTCTTTGCCTTCGTTATGAACAAAGCAGCTATAGGAATAGGTCTATGGTGAGATTCTCATTTTTTTACAAGTTCATTCAATCGGTCCACATTTTCTCTAATAATCCGTAACAGGTAAAACAGATCCATATGCAATTCTAAGGTTAGGGGATCAAGTTATCCGTAGTAAAAAGAACAGTCAAACTACTGTCTTTGGGCCTCCCGGTCAGCCAATCTGGAATCAGGTGAGCTGCTTTGGATGGTTCTTTCATAATCTGGTGGTGAATTATGATTAGTTAAGATATTACAACGTTATAGGATAAGTGTGTATTCTCAATCTTTGCAGGACTTTCAATTCCTTGTTTCAAATCCTAGAGAACAAGTATTACAAATTGAAGTCAATGATTCTCTTGGCTTTGGTGATATGGCTATTGGTACTGGAGAGGTAAATTATATTTCTTTAGCACAATTTTTGTTTGTAATCTGTAGAATAGTTAGTTGATGACGAAACTGAATGATAATTTAAGATGGTGATTTTTCTACTTCAGTGTCAAACTTTTTCATGTTTGCTTGAGGAATGGTGCCGAATATCTAAGTTATGGTTGCGTGAGGAATGGTACTGAATATCTAGGTTTCTGTCTGCGTAGCCTTAATACTTAGTTATATATCCAGGTTGATCTCAGATTACTACAAGATACGGTTCCTACAGACAGAATTGTGGTTTTGCGAGGCGGTTGGAGTTTGTTTGGAAAAGGATCTGCGGGTGAGATTCTGCTACGGCTTACATACAAAGCATATGTGGCGGAGGAAGAAGATGACAGGCCCAATGTCAAAGCCATTGATGCAGATGCTTCTGATGATGAACAACTGTCTGATTCGAAAGAACTGGGCTCATTTGTCCGGAATGAAAAGGTTTCTTCAGAAGATACTGGTGAAGAGTCATTTATGAACGTGTTGTCTGCGTTGATTGTGAGTGAGGAGTTTCAAGGCATAGTTTCATCTGAAGCTGGAGACAATAAACTTTCTGGTGGTGACTCACGTGAGGAGCCAGTACCTTTTAAAGCTGGGCTGGACTCAATATCTCAACCTGCAGATCCTAGTAACGGGTCTGAAGGCAACAGGGGCGTATCGGATACGGAAAAATCTGGTAGAGGTTCAGGCTTTAATGGAGGTATACCGAGGCTCAATGTCTTATGATGATTTCCTTTATATGCTTTCTTGACCTAAAACCCTAAAGCCTCCAAATTTCAGGATTAGCATTACTGTGGTTTGGTATAATCACGGGTATGTTGGTGCTTGTTGCTATCAACATGGAAGGCTCAAGTTTCTTAAATCCATAATATAGGGCTATACAGCTCACTGGAGAGTTTTGTTGCAAGTAAGTCTCTTACCTATACGAGGAGTACTTGAAATTTCTACCTATGGTTTTGACAACCACAGGTCTTTCTGTCACTTGATTTCCTTAAGTTAGACGATGGAAACAGCAGTGGTTTGCTCTGCATATAGTCAAGAACCAACCTTGCACCTCATCTTTTCGAGAATAGTTCTACTGTTTAAAAGATAGTTATTGTAGAAAGTGCTTTTGCTAAATTTATGTTAGGTGTAGACTGTATAGTTTCTCTTTCGGCTGCTTGTAGTGTACTAAAACTGATAAAATTATGCGTGAGTTGAAATTGATACAGTGGATTGTTCTACCTCATGTGACATAGTTTTCTGTCTAGATATTGTCATGTCTGCTATATATCGATAGTATCTAGTCCATCGGCAATTGGCTGACCAAAGCCTCTTTATTCAATGGCAGGTCGGTTGTTATCTCTTCCCAACGTTAGATATGGCTTATAACGAGGTCTCAGTTTTGCATAAATTATAATTTATGTTGTATGCATAGCCATTAGAAGATTGACGCTTACTAGAGGCAAGGGAGTTTTGGATCTATTTGTCCAGTCTCTTTCTATAGTTTTACTGTTTACACGTGTCATTGGTATACATGAAAATATAAACAAAAAGTTCTGTATATTTACTTTCCCAATAAAGTTCTTGCAAAGAAAAGGCTCTGTTTTAAGACATCTATTAATATCAGTTACAAATTTGTACTTGGACAAAAGCTTCTTCTGCGATTCCTTGGCGGGAATTAACATTTGAAAGTAATGGTGTGTTCTGGCCTTTTTTAGTCTCATCAGATACTGCAGCTATGCTCTTGTGCCATAGATCTGTTTTCTGAACTAACAGGGGAACTTTATGGATACCACTATGGAGAGTCTACACTCTACACAAGGTACACATCTCAATCTCTCACTATTGAGATATAAAACATAGAAAGTTATCGTCGATGGTTTCATTGGATTAGTAATTTAGTAAGTAGGAGCAGAGCTTGGTTCTTGGTATCATCCTCCATTTCCATTAGAATCCGCGTAATGTCTGCTTCAATTTCTGTATAATAGTTGAAACTAAGGTTTGAGTGTTATTTATGGTCTTCTCCAGGCGCACAGCTTTGCTGGTAAAACAAGAAATAACAAGAAGCTGCATATTTTTCTGGTACTCATAAAATAATAATAGTAATTTAGGTATTTTAGATTCTGGAATTCTCTTTTCCTATAAGGTCCAAGATTTGCAGAAAAAATCAGAGAATAATACTTGTACGTATGTGTATGTCTTTGTAAAAGCAAAGGAAAAGTTATCCAAATGAGAAATAAATGGTTTTGCTGTCTTTCGCCAAGAAAATTGTTTTGTTGTTTAAATTCAAATACCTTTTAGATATTTTTGTTTTTATGTAAACCTGTTTTTATTTTCCCCAAAACGGCAAAACTATATTTTGCCAAGGTAATATAATATAATATAGTATAACGTGTGATGCATCATTCATGTGAACTTCTTTTAAACGTTAGTGTATTTTTGGTTATAAAAAAGAGAGAGGATTTGTAATTTAATTGCTAAATAATTGTATTATACATGAATCACGTGTATAAAGGACAAGCCAATCCTCAAACACAGTGCAATTACTCTCACATTTCTCTTGGGAATTCTTCAGGTACTTACTTCTCTCTTTCTCAATCTCTTCATGTCTGTCTCTGTCTCTGTTAAGCTTGCTTTCAAAAATCTTGTTTCTGATAGATTTCTTAATCTGAATTGATTCTTACCACTACTTGTGAAGTCACTTTTGCGGTAGAAACCAGTATTGCTGCGTTTGGTGGTTCTGTGAGACCAACAAATGTTTAGATCTAGAGGACTCATGCAAGAATTTGTGTGTTTCTCGTTCTTTCTCCAAGTATATTAGTTTGCTGTAGTGTGTTATATACAGAGTTTCATGGTTTTATCCCGTTATTTTTGTTCATATAAATTTCTCCACTGTCTTACAATGTTCAGTAGATCTCTAGGGAATAGCTGTTTCACAGGGTACTTGTTCTTGCATCAAAAATAAACCTACCACATGTAAAGAAGACATTAGCTTAAGATATTCTTGTACTTCAGTCTTTGGATTTGTCTGGTAATATTGGCCTGATGAAATTGATTGACTTATGTCATGTAACTGTTTCGTTTCTTAACACTCAAGTTGGGATTGGAGCGGCTTTTGTGTACTTGCAACTAGTTTGGTCGTTTGATGCAGTGAGATAGGCATCTCTTAGACTTTCCAAAGATGTCAGATCTTGAGGCACCACTAGTACGTCCAAAGAGAAAGAAGATTTGGGTTGATTACTTTGTCCAATTCCGATGGATCGTCGTCATCTTTGTCGTCCTTCCTATCTCTGCCACATTGTACTTCCTCACCTATCTTGGGGATGTTTGGTCAGAAATGAAGTCGTATGAGAAACGTCAAAAGGAACATGAAGAAAATGTTAAGAAAGTCATCAAACGACTTAAGGGGAGGGATGCAGCAAAGGATGGGCTCGTTTGCACCGCGCGTAAACCGTGGATTGCCGTAGGACTAAGGAACGTGGACTACAAGAGAGCCCGGCATTTTGAGGTCGACTTGTCTGCTTTCCGTAACATCTTAAAGATTGACAAAGATAGAATGATTGCTAGGGTGGAGCCTCTTGTGAACATGGGGCAAATTACCCGTGTCACCATTCCAATGAACCTATCCCTTGCTGTTGTTGCTGAGCATGACGATCTTACTGTTGGTGGTCTCATCAACGGCTATGGTATTGAGGAAGTCTCACGTCCATGGTTTGTTTACAGACACTGTTGAGGCTTATGAGATTGTTCTAGCGGGTGGGGAACTTGTCCGGGCCACTAGGGACAATGAGTATTCTGACCTTTTCTATGCCATTCCATGGTCACAAGGGACACTCGGGTTTCTTGTTGCTGCTGAGATCAGGCTTGTACACATCAAAGAATACATGAAACAAACTTACATTCCGGTCAAGGGTGATCTACAAACCATAGCTCAGGGTTATATGGATTCTTTTGCACCCAAAGATGGGGATCCAACTAAAATCCCTGATTTCATTGAAGGCATGGTTTACAGTTCAACTGAAGGCGTAATGATGACGGGTAAATACGCTTCCAAAGAAGAGGCCAAGAAGAAAGGGAACACGATTAATAACGTTGGATGGTGGTTCAAGCCATGGTTCTACCAATATGCACAAACCGCATTGAAGAAAGGAGAGTTCGTCGAATACATCCCAACCCGAGAATATTACCACCGGCACACTAGTTCCTTGTACTGGGAAGGTAAGCTTATCCTGCCATTCGGTGACCAGTTCTGGTTTAGGTTCCTCTTTGGCTGGTTGATGCCTCCAAAGGTCTCCCTTCTTAAGGCCACTCAAGGTGAAGGCATCAGAAACTACTACCATGAAATGCACGTTATCCAAGACATGCTTGTTCCTCTCTACAAGGTCGGTGATACCCTTGAATGGGTTGACCGTGAAATGGAGGTAAGCTTTGGTCTAGCTTTTCTCTGTGATTGGATTTTGTTGGATGTTAAAACTTATTTTTTATGTTTCCTTTTTGTTTAGGTTTATCCAATTTGGCTTTGCCCTCACAAACTCTTCAAACAACCGGTTAAATGCATGATTAACCCCGAACCAGGCTTTGAGTATGATATGAGGCAAGGAGACACAGAAGATGCACAGATGTACACTATGTTGGAGTCTACTATGCTCCAGGTCCTGTCCTGAGAGGTGAAGTGTTTGATGGAGTTGAAGCTGTGCGTAAGATGGAGCAATGGCTGATAGAAAACCATGGCTTCCAACCTCAATACGCGGTGTCTGAGCTTGACGAGAAGAGCTTTTGGAGAATGTTTGACGCTGACTTGTATGAGCATTGCCGTAGGAAGTACAGAGCTATAGGCACATTCATGAGCATTTATTACAAGTCGAAGAAGGGAAAAAAGACGGAGAAGGAAGTTGGTGAAGCCGAGCAAGCTCATCTTGAAACAGCCTACGCCGAGGTAGATTAAAGAAAGCAACAGTGTCTTGCTTGTGTTTGTGATTTTCCTTCGACTAGTCATGAAAAAAAAAAAAAAAAAAAAACTCTTGTGTGATTGTTTTCTCTTGTCTTCTTCTGTTATTGTTCGACATTGTTAAGAAATTAAGGATACTAAGAAAACCATTGGAGCGACCGTTCGTCTGAGAACACACAAGGTTCCCTTTGACATAGATGATTCTGGAATTGTGTTTTTCGTTTTATGGTATATCGTTTTTGGCCTATCTAGTTGTATGTTTTGGGTTATTGGAATTACGGAAGTGTCAGTATGTGAAGGAGCCTACGTCTTGGGAGGCATCAGTCACATCTTTGGCTTGAGTGTTTTCGTGAACCTCCTCTATTATATTTCTACGCAATGGGCTATGTACGTCGGTATATTCTTGGGACTTTGTTTGCTATCTTTTGTAGCCGTCATGAGTGCACCGTGTCTACGCACTAGAGTGCAAGAACTACGAGTTTGGTGGAAGTTTGTGAATCAACCAGGGACGGTTATCCAATAAAATAAATTCAACTGAATTTGGAAAAAGTTCAATTGAACGCTTGCGATTTTAACTTTGTTGGTTTTTTTCTTTTCTTTTTAGTTTATTACTATTACTTTGTAATGAATAAAGAAAATTATCAAGAAGTGTTTTTTTTTTTTTTAATTAAGAATTGTAATAAGTTAATTCGGAGAGTACCATAACAAAGCAACATTTGTATTTCGTGGGTATAGTTTTGTTCATTGGACACATACAATTGCTTTGCTTACACACCTTGAAGAGGGGCCTAAGGCAAACTTTAGAATTGGAAAGTTTTAATTAAAAAGCAGTGTTATTGTTGTATAAAATTTAACAATACAATAAATATATTTAAATCAAAATATGAATGTAGAACTTAATATTTAAAGTTTGTATCAATGTTCATCATAATAAGGACGTACGCGCGTGCCTATCTTTTTATTTTGAAATAAGTATATTTTGATACAAATCAAAACACATAAAGAGAATTTTTTGTTACGGGAACATGAAGTTCAGGTCCTATATCCTAATTTGGAACGAAGTGAGAAAAAAACCCAAAAAACCATGTACGAGGTTAGCTTCGTGTATCATATTTGAGAAGTTTGAAGAATGTTTTTTCTTGCCTGCGACGTTGTATAACAATGAATGACTTGACGAAGAAGGCATCAGAGTTTGAGAACCTAGAGGAATGGACTGTAGAAGATGAATTCATGTTCAAAGACAAGCTGGTCTCTGGTGGTGATGATTTTTACAAGATTCGTGTTCCTTTGTATTGTTTTTGAGTATGTTTTTGGAGAATGTTTGATCATTGTCGTAATACAGAGCTATAGGCACATTCATGAGCATTTATTGCAATTGTATTTTGAGTATGTTTTTCGTTGAAGCGATACAATATTTCTTTTTTTTTTTATTAATCCCACTTAGGTTTGGATAAGTACTCAAGATATTTTTATTAACAAAAAATCTTAATCAAGCTTTGAATGGGACTTATCTTTTTTTTTTTTATGTTTTGAACCTCAACTTACTTGACTATATAGAGAGGATTAGGGCATAACTTATGATCTACGCATCATTAGAGAGCTTTCTTCCACACCATTAACAACTAATCAAATAATAATCGAAGAACCCATGACAAATACTAATGTCGCTGCTACTAAGCCTACCCTCCTCCGTGCATGGTGGTGAGACTCCATATCAATATATGATTTTTCTCTTCTTTTTTTTTCATTACTAAAAAGATTTTGTAATTGATTCAATAAATCGAAACTAATCACCTCTTATAATGATTTTGGTTGCAGGATGAACAAGAACCTACGATTCGATCTTGCGATGAGTAGCATCATTATGATCTTCAACATTGAAGCGATCTTTTATACGAGAATACACAAGGTTGACTTAGGAAATTCTGAACTTTTGCCACTTTTGGTTACATTCTATATCCTTTTCGGCCTAATTAGTTGCATATGTTGGGTTTCGGGAATTACGGATGTGGATTTCTGTGAAGGAGGCTACGCATGTGGACTCATCAGTCACATCTTTGGCTTGTGTGTTTTCGTAAACCTCCTCTATTATATTTCTCCGCAATTGGCTCTATACGTGGGTATAAACTTGGGACTTTGTTTGCTATGGTTAGTAGCCGTCATGATGGGACCGTATCTATGGTATGGAGTGCAAGCAGTACGAGGTTGGTGGAAGTTTGTGAATCAACCAGGGAGTTCAAAAATCAATTGAACGCTTAGGAATTTAATTTTTTTGGTTTTTGGTTTTTTTGGTTTTTTTTTTAGTTATTAGTTGTAATGAATTAAAAAATTTAATATATGTGTTTTTTTTTTTAATTAAGAATTGTCCTAAATCAGTTCGGAGAGTACCCTAACAAGCAACATTTATATTTTTGGGCATAGTTTTGTTCATTATGTGTGTGTTCATGATACATATACAACTGCCTAAGACAAACTTTAGAATTGGAAAGTTTTGATTAAAACGAAGTGTTATCCCTTATATTAATTGGGAATTGATTTGTCAAGGTTGCTTACGTGTCATTTCTAGATTTACTCTCCAAAAAATAAATATGGCATGACTTTAAACAATTATGACATGAAAATTTTAAATTAATAATAAAATCTTCTACAACTAAATTTATAATTGTTACCATAGATAAATCAAAAGAGTTTTTAATCACAATATTATCAAATTTTCGTTTTAATTATAAAATTATATAAAAATTTGGTTTTTCATTTAAAAATAGTTTAGAAATTGATTATTGTAATAATAAAATTATAGAACATTTTTATAGAATACTAGGTAAAGGACCCGCATATATGCGGGTTTATGATAAAATATTTAATAACCCGTGAAAAAACAAATTCGAAAAGTTAAAAAAAAAAAATTAAATCACACATGAAAATAAATAAAATAAGATAAAAATGATATTAAATAAATTTAGTAGTTACTTTTTTACCTTGATTTTTTATTTATTTAATTTCCAAGTAAACTTGATCATTTTTTTTATAAAATAATTAGTTTTTTCTATACATGTTTGAAGTAATTTAGTTTTTACTACTTCGCAATTCTATTTTTTTAAATTCTTATTGAATTAATTTCTCATATGTTCCTATTTGAATTTTAAAATTTTATAAATATTTTATAGCCTATGAAAAAAACAAAACACGAAAAGTGCAAAACCACTGATACATATCAGTGTTACAGAGCACATCCTGTTGTTTATTGTAGTGACACAGAATTTCTTGATTTAGAGCAACTTTGTAATATCTACCTCCTGTGTCTCTCCTGAATTTTCCAGCAGAGAAAGTACTCTTGTTAGTCAGGAGAGTGTTGAATAGAGAATTCATACCTTGAGATTTCCTAGGTGAGGATTGATGAACCAGATCCCATATTGGGTTATTGTTGAGATTTTGTAGCTCGCTAAGACTATTTGTTAACCATTTACATGGGTTGAGTGTTGCATCAGGCGCCCCTTGTATTCCTTTTTGAGGATCTTGACACCCTTTCCACATATAGCAGTTGTCTTCCCTTCTAACTCCCATCATCCGAACCGTTCTATTCTCATTGTAGACCCAACATTGAACACAACCTTGAGACCTTCAGAGCATAGTTGACCCACACTAATCAAATTCATCTTTAGACCATTCACCAGATACACATCATTCAAGTGAGGCACATCCTCTCTGATGGTGTTACCTTCTCCTATGATTCGTCTGGTCTCAACACACCAAACACAACTTCTCCTTTTACATTCATGCATAGATTTGAAAGATAGCTGGTAACACTCGTCATATGTTTTGTGCATCCACTGTCAAAATACCAGCTTGGTCTTTCGTTTACTTCTTCAGTAACATAAGCCATTTGAGCAATCTCGAGAACAGTTTTCTCCTTATCTTTTAAGTCAGGTTCACCAGAGATGTTGATGTCCAACAGACCGATGTCCTCCATTTCTTCTGTGATATTCCTAGATTTTTTGTACAGTTCTTCCTTAGTGACTCAGACAAAACCGAATCAGAGAGAAAGCTGCTGACTGATCCTTTTTCTTTTGAAACACCTTTGTCACTGGTGCCCAGTCCTTCCATAGTGATAACAACTTCTGTTTCTTGTCTTTGTAGTTGGTTTCTTATTTTCGGACCTTCAGCTATTCCTTGTAGTTTGGGTCTTTTCTCACAATTTCTAGGCAGAAGAACAGATCTTGGTGAAAGAGTTTCCTTATTTGCTGGTTCAGCACGACCTTTTGTAATCTTTAGAGGATTCATTTCCTTTACAAACACATTGAGTCATTCAGTGGTCCTTCAACTGATGCTGCCCATCCAGGATACCCAAGTCCTCGATGAGATGACTCGGTTCTTCCCATTGTTAGAATCTTCTCAAGTTGCTGAGTTCCATTGTTGACCATTCTCAGTTTTTTATCGCTGTCAGTTTCCTGTTGCACACTTTCCATGTTCTGTCTTTCCAAACAGGTCATCTCCTGAAGATACTTGATTTGATCATCAACATCTTCTGAGGTACAGTCAAGATACTCCTTTTTGAACCACTCCATATCTTTTTCTTCATCCTGCTGTTTAAGAAGAGTTTCCCTCCGGTCCTCAATGTCTGCTTTCAAGTAGGAGATATCTTGTGTAAGCTTTGAGTTATCTTCTTGCATTTCCATCCAGCTGTAGTTTAGCACCTTATATGCTTCTTTAGGATCAATCTCTACAGATTCGTCTTCCAATTATGAGTCAGATGTTGGAGGAGACTCTCTTGCGCTGGCCAAAAAAGCAAAGTTCAACATATCCTCTTCTTTTCCTTCATTATCCTCATCCGAGTCAGATTCACTAAAGCTGATGAGAGATTTTTCTTTCTTCTTCAAGAGGTTTGGACACTCTGTCTTTGTGTGACCACATCTTTTACACTCATAGCACTTTAACTCCTTTCGTTTGGTGATGGGACACTCTGGTATGATGTGACCATTTCGTCCATATCAAAGCAGTGAATGTTTTTTCTTCCCATCACGTTCATCATTTGAACGAAAGTTCCTTGAATTTCCTCTTTCGTTATTTTGAAACTGACTTCGAAATTGATTTGATGATCCTTGATTCTGACCTTGTGAAACACGATTGAGAACTTTTCCAAAGTTTCGAGCCATGAGAGATATCTCATCTTTTAAACCTTTTAGAGAGTCTTTGTCTTTTTCAATAGAGAAAGCTATCCCCTTGGATGCCAACTGTCTGTCCTCATCCACTTCCATTTCCTCTAATTTTAGCATCCCAACAAGCTTTTCAAAATTCATTGAATCCGAGTTTCCAGAGACTCTCATCACAGCTTTGTGTGTTGCAAACTTTTGAGGTAGGCATCTCAACAGTTTCTTGAGAAGTTTCTTTTCCTTGTAGGTCTTACCCAATACTTCGGCTTCGTTTGCAATGGCATTTATTTTAGAGCTGAACTGAACAATGGTCTCCTGTGGGGTCCATCTTTAGATTCTCAAAACTAGAGGCGAGTTGATCAAGTCGCGTTGTCTTGACCATAGACGTTCCTTCATAAGCTTTTTGAAGAATATCCCAGGCTTGTTTGGCCGATTTACACCCTTGAATGAGTTTGAACTCATCTTCTTGAATAGCACTGAAGATTGTATTTAACGCACGCGCATTGAATTTTGATAGATTTTCTCCTCAATCGTCCAAGCTGACTTTGGCTTAAGAACCTTAAACCCTTCATTGGAGACTTGAGACGGAGGTTCCCACCCATATTCAATAGCGATCCAGGCATCCTCTCCTTGCCCATGGATATGCTGAGTGATCCTTACTTTCCAGTATCCATATCTCTTAGTATCTAGAAGTAACCCCTTGTTAATACTCGTTGTTTTCGAAAACGTTTCCATGCCACAGAATTTTCACCTGTTAATGGAACACGAATCCCTTGGTTTGATGTTTGGCTTTGATACCAAATATAAAGTGAGAATACTCGATGAGGGAGCACAAATACTAAGATCAACATGATGTATTTTAAGACACACTTAAAATAATTCCATTAACCCAAACGTAGCACTGCTACAAGCAACTCTTATTGCGAGACAAACAATCATACAAAGCTGTGGTAAAAATCACAACTTAGTCTATCCATGAACTCACGAAATCTTTCACAATAAGATTCGTGTTAAACAACAGTTTCTAATCTACTCAGAAGAAACAGTTAACTCTCAACATAAAAACACTCGACTCCTTCTTGAGTTTTTCAAGGAGTACACTCTCTCTCACTCTCTCAGTATTTCTGTAAAAAAATCCACTCAAATTAAAACCACAAACCATGTATTATACTGGTTTTCCAATTACCAATATAATAAGTGGAACCTTGCTTTGGACCGGCAGTATTGTGACAGAGAACACTGTTTTACCTGTCTTATCACATTGTGCGCCACGCCTCTCTCATGCCTTTTGCCTGTTGCAAAACGCCTCTTCTTTGTTTGTTGAACTAGACCTCTGCACAATCTCTTCTACTTGCGTTCCCATGGCTCGAGACACTCATTGACTTTTCACATGTGTGGTGTTGACTTCACACGTGTGACACTGACTTCAATTTTTTTTTGTCTCCTGTGTAACATATGATTTTTCACACCTTTTTTTATCTTTAGTTGCCATTTTTGATGCATCTACACTCTAGTCCATCAACGGTATGTATAAACATATTTGATGCACTTGCAAAAACACCATTAACTCACGAATGTTACAGTACTATATATGTCTCCTAAACTAGGTCTTTGATTATGTGGACAACCATGTCTCTTACTTTATTTTTTCATTATTATTTTTGGCTTACAAACAACTTAAAATTCTTTAATTCTAATTAAAATAGAAATCTTGATTTCAATTATAATAATAAATAAAATAACAAATATTATCGTAATAATAAATTAGATAACTCAATACTACTCCTAATAATTCCAATTACAGACGAACAAGATAATTATTTAGCCGTTGAAACAAGATGCAAATTTCCGATTTTGATTCATCCCACGTAGGTTTGGATAAAGACTCAAGATTTAAAAAGAAGATCTTAACAACTTATATATATAGAGGATTAATTATGGCATAACTAAGTATCTACTCATCATTAGAGAGCTAATTTCGTCTGCGTCATTAAACAACTAATCAAAAATAATCGAAGAAACCATGAACAAGAACCTAGCCTCCTACGTGCATGGTGGTGAGACTCCATATCAATGATTTTCTTCTTTTCTTCCTCCACTACATTATGTAATTGATCTATAAACTGGAACTAATCCTCTTAATATCATATGTTAATATGGTTTGGTTGTAGGATGAACAAGAACCTACGATTCAATATATTGATGGGTAGCATCGTTATGATCCTCAACATTGAAGCGATCTTTTATATCATAACACAGAAGATTCCCTTTTACATAGATGAATCTGCAGGCAGTTTGATAGTTTCCGGTGGATTATATATCCTTTTCAGCCTAATGAGTTGCTTTTTTTGGTTTTCGGCAATTACGAATGTGAAATCCTATGAAGATGCCCACGTCTCTGGATTCATCAGTCACATCTCTGGCTTGATTGTTTTGCTGCAGCTCCTCTATCAAATTTCTCCTCAATTGGCTCTATTCGTGGGTATAAACATTGGACTACTCTGTTTGCTATGGTTTGTAGCCAACATGATTGCACCGTGTCTATGGTCTGGAGTGCAAGAACTACTAGATTGGTGTGAGTTTGTGAATCAACCAGGAAGGGTTATGCAATTAAAAAAATCTTATTGAATTTTTTTGAAATTCAATCGAAAGCATAGGAGTTTTAACTTTCTTGGGTTTTTTTTTCTTTTAGTTTTTTTAGTTAAGAATTGTAATAAATCAATTCGCAGAGAGTACCATAACAAAGCAACATTTATATTTTGTGCCTTTGTGAGTATATTTTTGTTCATGAATCAAATCTGAGAAGTCGAAGAACGTTGTTTTCTTATACCTCTCTTGCATGCAACGTTGAATAACAATAAACGACTTGACAAAAGAAATATGCAACCAACAAGATTCCCAATGTTTTCAATAATGGTAACTGCAAAATAAAAGACAAAAAAATATTTCTCTAACTCTCGAAAATAAGGAGAAATATGTATGTTCGAGCAGTTGCTTATGAAGCTTAGAGCATGATTATCGCTAGTAAAGAAGGGTAAATATAATGGGTTGTTAGTAATTAAACCCATTTAAATAAATCAAAATGGGCTTTATACCATATTAACGGTTCTTAAAATAGAGATTATATTTCCGGTAAATATAAAGAAAAAGACAAAGAAAAAATCAGCCTCTCTCTCTCGCGCATCGTCTCCGCTCTCTCTCTCTCGATCGTCTCCTCGATCTCTCTCTGTCTCTCTATCTCTCTGGATTTTGTGTAGAAAAAAACGAAAGAGATTCTCTCTCTCGCATCGTCTCCTTCATCTCTCTCTCTCTCTCTCTCTCTCGATCCAATGACGAATCGTGTTCTCCAAAGTCTCTGTCCTGGTAAGATATCTTTGATTATTTGTTGAGATCGTAGTTAATTTGTGGACAGAATTGGGAATTGAAGCAATCGAAATTAGGGTTTTGATTAGGGATGTTGCATGTGAAAATAATTGGAGATTTTCTGAAATTAGAATTGTTTGGTTACTGTATTAACCACAATCTATGATTTTTGGCTTCAATTTGTGTTATGGGTCTGATGGCTCTGAGAATTGGGAATTTGATTTTGATTTTGGTGAAATTCTGAGAATTTTCTTGCTCTGACTGGGTTGATTGTGTAAGTGTAAGATGGTGAAATGATAATTAATCACGATTATTAGTCTATTTTTGATAAGAAGTTGCTACAACTTAAGGTTTCTTTTCTCTGGTTTGAGTTGGCTACGAAGTTGCTATCTATATACTTTATGCTTCGTTTGTAACATATTTTGATAAGAAGTTACGAATTTATTCAATCTTCTACTCTTATCAGTCTCGTTCTCTTTCTGGTTCTCTCGTTCCTATGGTCCAATGCTCTCAACAAGTAAAAAGCTAGCCTTTTCTTTGCCTCTCACATATGTAAAATATGAAAAACATGATTCTTTGTGTATTAATCTTGAATCATTTATTAGATCACCAGAGCACATAATGGAGATTACATCCCTGAGAAGCCATTACTCCAAGCTGCTTCTTCATTGACCTTTGAGATTAACTGTGCTATTGCTACTTTAAGGAACATTGCGTTAGAGAGAGACATCAAGAGCTTTGCAACTTGTTTAGTTTTGAGCTTAACTCAAGTCTTGTTTAGAGCAATCTCTGAAATGATACATAAACTCGTTTTTTTTTCATGAATCAAAGGTACTCATTGGACTTTGGATCGTATCGATTATTAGAAACTGGTTCAGCTTCTTGTCATTGCTATATATCTGTAAGTACATAACTGGTTCTAAAACTCTTGTTTATGTATTTAACCTAATAATAAACTGTTGAAATCCCACAGGTTTTGTATTGATTCACACTGTGCCAATGCTTTATGAGAAGTATGAAGATGAGATTGATCCAATTGCAGAGAAGGATGTGATTGAGATGAGGAATCATTATCAAGTTTTTGAAGCGAAGGTTTTCAGTAATATCCCTCATTAGCCAAAACAACTCAAAATTCGAAAGTGAATTAGATTCGGTTAAATTGATAAGAAGTTACGAATTTTACGTCTTACGAATTTTGATAAAAAAATAAACTTTACTTTAAAAAAATACAATTTTATAATTTTTTTATTTTTTTAGAACCCCTCTATATATACTACCTATAATCACAAAAAAAAACAACAAAATAAATTGGGTTCTAATGTTAATTCCAATACAATTAATATTATAAAATTCATATATTACTCCAACATATTTAGTACCTATAATTATGCTCTTACCATAAGCAAAGTAAACAAGAAAATAAGAAATCATTCAATGCTTCCATAAACCAAGTTGATGTAATACAGTTGGTTTCTGCATTTGCTAATCTCTCTGAGCTAAAACATTAGAAAGGCTTTTTTACTTTGTCTCTGAGTATTTGCTAATTAATTGAGTTCTTTTCTTTTATTCTCTTCCAACAATTGTACAGAGCAATCTATAATACTGTAGTCCTTCAATCTTTAATATAATAAAAAAATAAAATTTCTCCTGATAATAATTCTAATTACGAAGAATATAAAGATTTTGTCGTTGAAACAATATGCAAATTTTCTTTTTTGATTAATCCCACTTAGGTTTGGATAAGGTCTAAAAAAACTTAATCAAGCTTTGATTGGAGTTTGGGACTTACTTGACTATATATGTAGTGGCATAACAAAGGATCTACGCATAGCTAGAGAGCTTTCTTCTACATCATTAACAAACAACTAATCAATAATAATAAAAGAAACCATGACAAATACTAATGTTGCTCTTACTAACCCTAGCCTCCTCCGTGCATGGTGGTAAGACTCCATATCAATGGTTTTCTTCTTTTCTTCCATTATTATATTATGTAATTGATTCTATTAAACTGAAACTAACCCTCTTATAATGGTTTGGTTGCAGGATGAACAAGAACTTACGATTCGATGTTGCGATGAGTAGCATCATTATGATCCTCAACATTGAAGCGATCTTTTATATGAGAACACACAAAATTCCCTATGGCTATAACAAACAAGGTTCAGCACTTTTGACGTGTTTTGTTACAACCTACATCTTTTTCGGCCTAAATAGTTTCAATTGTTGGGTTTTGGGAATTACGCATGTGAGATTATGTAAAGATGCCTACATCTTTGGACTCCTCAGTCATATCTCTGGCTTGGGTGTTTTCCTACGCCTCCTCTATGATATTTCTCCGCAATTGGCTCTATTCGTGGGTCTAAACTTCGGAGTACCTTGTATGCTATGGTTAGTAGCCGTCATGATTGGGCCGTGTCTATGGTCTGGAGTGCAAGCAGTACGAACTTGGTGGAAGTTTGTGAATCAACCATGGAGGGTTATTGGATAAATTTTTCTTATTGAATTTTTGAAAGAAAAAAAAATCAATTGAACGCTTAGGATTTTTTAAATGTTTTTGATTTTTGGTTTTTTCCTTTCTTTTTAGTCTATTAGTTGTAATGAAAATAAAATAAAATAATAGAAGTGTTTTTATCAAGAATTGTCGGAGAGTACCATGACAAAGCAACAATTATATTTGTTATCAGGGGATCATTGTTATTGGAATTGCGTTTGAGGATAACAAATACGCCATGTACGCAATCCCTATAAAGTTCCAAAAGTTGGTCTTCTTCGAGATCTAACAACCAGTCCCAAAATAAAATTTAGTACCGTCAACACATTTTAGGGTAACCGTGTACGCATCTTTTTCGAAGATGTCGAGGACGTACAAAGGAATGCCGATTTGCAATCTTGCAGCTGTAGCACCATTCATCATCGGGAGGATGGACGACACTTCTGCTGATGGTAATTTTATATTACCAACAATATCAGTCCTTGTTAGTTTTTTTCTTATGATCATAAGCGGGCTTATTGGATAAGCGAAATATGTTAGTGTATTGCTGACTTGTTTAAGAAGCTTAGAGAACAAAGTGTAAGACAGAAGCAGAGTTGAAACAGTGTATGATATAGATATTAACAGGATTGGTTGCGGGCCTTGATGCTCATGGGCTTGAAGGGCCACGTGACTTGAAGAGTCATTAGGGTCTAGTGACATAAGTATTTATACCTAGATGTGTCGTCAAAAGAATTTACGTGTCTATGCACACATGTGTGTAGTGTCGTCCCACCATGTTGGTGGTAATTGTCTATGGAGAATGCAACCATTGAGAGGATGGTGATGCACTGGGTCAAAATCTTATATAACCTTATCACACCGGTGCTTCCGGGTGGTAGTCAAACATGCGTGCTTGATACTGTTTTCATAGTGTATCGAAGAGCGGTTATCAAAACAATTGTGTTTGATTATCCGTTTGCAATTGTGTATTGCTTTCTTGTTCTATAGTGGATTATTTTTTTACGTGCCCGGAGAGTAGAAAACGAATCCTAGTTAACAAATCTTTTGTGTCAGTTTACTTTATGATCTTACATACTAGTTGCACCCACAACCGTGTAATAGATCTAGAAAAAAAAAACACACTTTCAAAATATATATCCTTGTTGAAGTTGGTGTTGAAATAGTATGTGTTAAAAGGATTCATCTTGATGATTTTTTTTTCTTTTTGCTTTTGAAAGTAGAAGAACAGTTTGTTTGGATATTTCTTTGTCTTCGTAGATGCAAACATATATATAGGAGGAGCCTTGATCTAAGAAGAAAAAAAGAATGTTGGAAGAAATCGGAAATCTTCCATTAACTATACGGAAACTGTCTTCTTCTTTTTCGTCAATCAAATGGAAGTTATTATCTTTTCTTGTGTGCAATGAAATGAAATTAACTGTCTTCTTCTTTTTCGTCAATCAAATGGAAGTTATTATCCCCTTTTTTTGTGTGCAATGAAATGAAATTTTTCTATCACTCTAGTATTTTCTACATCCTAGTATACGACCATAGTGGAAAAGTAAATAGGATGACAAATATTACATGAGAAATTTTTAAAAACGTTATTTTTCAAATGCCATTTTTAAAAAATATCATTTTTCAATTTTTTTATAAAAATGTCACTTTTTCAACAAAAAAAAAAATTATTATATCATTTATGTTTGGGTTAACTATGTTGTATTAAGGTTTAGTTTTGAGGATTTAAGAAGTTTTAGGAGTCAAAACATTTTTAGGGTTCATAATTTTAAAATTTAGATTTAAAAAATTCATAATTAGTGGCATTTTTGCAAATGGACATCCATACGTGACATTTTTTCAAATGTACATACCAAAAATTGTATTTTTGCAATTGCCCCGTATTACATAAACATAGAGAAGAAAATCGGAAGAAATCGAAAATCTTTGAAAATAAAAAATGAAAATTTTCTATATATCTCTACTATTTTTGAATATGGATTCAATGTCCTGGTTCCCGTGTAATTAAGAGAATTGATTTTGGCCCAAATGCAAAAGCTTATATCTTTCACGTCTGATTTCGTTTTTATTCTCTATATCACATATATATCCCATCACAATTTCCGTTTGCAAGAAACTAAAACCGGACTAATACCAACAGTAAACTTGATCCGCTTTTGTTTGAGACGATATCGTTTGTCCAATTTTGATCCGTTTTTTAAATAAACTACAAAGTGAAGAAACAACGTCGTAAAATGATAAAATTTACAGGAAGATTACTCTCTTTTGTTTTTTTAAGAATCACCAACTTTGGCGACAATAACTGAAGCATAATGAGCAATGTTAGCTTCAGGGGATTGTTTAAGCCTCGCAATGACCGGGAACAACTCCGATGACTTCACAAACTGTCTGCAAATCTGGTGGTTCGAACACATTTTAGCCAATGAGAATAATGCGATCTTGAGTGGTGACTCACTTGCTGTGTCTTTCTTGCTCGGGTTCAAGGCAAGAGCCGAACAGTCCGCGACCAGCCGAAGTAGCGTCTGCACCACAAGAGTTCATTAAAACACTAATTGGCTTGATCAGGAGGCTATGTGAACAACTTAATATCCTATGTTGACTTCTCATCGAGTATGAAATAAAGTTTTAATGGATTGATTTTAATCGTATGTAATAATTGACAGTAATAACCTGTAAAGCTCCTTTGGAGACAATATCTTCACAGAGTTTGTTGGAGTTCCGGACAAGGTTGCTCAAAGCACCGGCTGCGTTTGCTTTTGTCTTGTCTTCCTCGGCCGTGGTCAAAACATTTGCTAGCTGCGTTATAGATCGTCTAAGTTCTTCATACAACGTGTCGTTATGGTAAGCAGCGTTCCCAATCTGCAAAAAGAATTTTTCTTTTTATCAGAAGTATTCTGGAAATGGAGACAAAAGATGGATTTGTTAGTTTTTGAGGATCTTACAGCAAAGCAAGCGAATTTTTGTGTTCTTTTGTCAGGATCAGCGCATCGATCAATGAGGAGTCCGATGATTTGATGTTCCGCCTACACATAATAAACGCATAGACAATGTAAGAAGGAAAACACTCTGTTCTGAAACGTCAAGGCTCAAATAAAAAAGCTTAGTGTTTACTTACGAGAGAGATGTAGAAATATCCATTGTGTCTACACATGTTGCCAAGAGCACTACAAGCTTTCGCGCGTATATTTGGATCCGAATGAGTAAGAAATTCCTTCAATGGCTGCAAAACAGAAGCCTCGCCGATGTATTTATAGAAAGCCTGCAAGGTTGACAATAGTACCAAATTAGACAAAGAGTTTACTTCACTCATCTTAATATGTCGTAAGCAAATAGAATGCAAATAATGTGTTTACTTCAGTTTTAGAAATATAGAAAGCTTACTTTATCCATCCTTGATAGATCAGATATGATCATCAAAACATCAAGTATGACTTCTCTTGGACTCGATTGGTTGAGTAGTTTTTTCATTCTGTTTGGATCCAACAGACCTTTGCTAACAAGCTCCACCGCTAGACGCGGACGACCCACCATTTTGGCAAGAAAAGCAACAGGTCTTACCAAATCTTTTAAATCCAAGTGTTCCAAGCTACGAAGGATTAAACTCGGCACTCCCACCTGAAATTTTTATCATGGCAAATACAATGAGACAAAGACATCATGAACATTAGTAAGTGTCACAGAATTTGACTAGCATCCTATAAAAACCATAGAGAAATCAATTGTAAGATGTCTATAACGAGATTTCAGCTCATGAATCATGAGAAAGCAAACCATAGATTCCAATCAATAATTTAATAAAATTTATGTAAAAATCATGGAAACAGAAACGAAGAACTAACCTCCAAGAGGACTTTTATGTATTTTTCCATATCCTCTTCAATAGCTTTTAGCAAATCTCTATCTTCCATGCACACTCTCACACCAGGAGAACCCATGTTGAGAATGAAGCCGCTGTTTACCGAGGCAGTTGCAGATAACGGACCTGGTTGACTTTGTAAAGCAACAAAAGGAAAAACCAGGAGATCGATTATCACATTTATTGTCTCTCTGACTCCATCTTTTCCTCCCCCGGGACCTCCCCAGCTCTTTACTAGCTTGATATGAGCGTCAGATATTAAATAAGAAATCAGCTTCATGTTTTCAATCTTCACTAGAACTTGACGGAAAGTTAAAGTCCCGCCCGAAAGACAGTGGCAAATGGACGAAACAGTCCATATAACGCCAAAAGGGGACAAGCCAATCCGGTTGGGAATTTTCTTGATGTCATCTGGGGAAGCATTTGAAAGTTTGCCGGCTAACAGATTTATAAGAAGCAATGGTGTACCACTAGCAATAAGCTGCTGCACGGTTAAAGGTCCTCCCCACTTCAATCTTGATTCTAATAAACCAATACATCCATCCAGAAGTCCGTGCCATTTGGTAAGATTACACTTGGCTGGATTAGATACGACTTCACCACCTTCATTACTTGGCATAGGCCTAAGATGATAACAAAGCTTAGTAGCTCGAGGAATCAGAGGCACCGCGATTTCAGAGACGGAAGATTCAGCAGAAGATCCCTTTTCAAGAGAGAGAATAGATGCAAGAGCAAGCATAGCTGATGCAGAGTAATTTTCAAGGGAAGCTTCGATTTTATCATCCGAGGCAATGTGATTGGCTATGGCAGAAAGACGATGTAGATGCTTTTTTGGAAAAGTTGTAAGCATTAGGAAGGCAGAATTTCTCCCAGTTAGCTTCAAACATTGAGCAACTGTTGCCAACAGAAGGCATGAATGGAACACCAGATTGTTTAATCTGCCCTTTACGTTATTTAATTCTCCTGCTTGTTGGTCCTTGCTTGATGATGTAGCATAGGATAGAATAGAAAATATTTCCGATATAACAGTACCATCCTCTCCACCACTGACTAAGGTAGTAATTGGCACTGAACTGGGAAGACCGCAAAGTACGCTAGGCATAACTCCATTGTGAAGGCAACATCTTGACAAGAGCTGAGACATCACATAAGGAGTTTAACGTTAAGTTTCAAGAGGGGAACAAAAACAAACCTGCAACGTTCTCAGTTAACATAGCCAAATAAGGAGAGGAAGATCGCATAATCACCTGAATTGCAGAAAGCAATGGAGCCTCCACTCGTTGGTGAAGGCAATGACTGACAGCAACTTGCACATGCTTTGATCGGAGATATGTTCTTGTCACTGTATCGACAAGTTTCTCAGATAACGGACCCCATTCACTGTTCCTTTCGTCAAGCTGAGAGAGACGAGGGCTCCACAAAGCATCTAGAGGAAATGTGTAGGCATTATCATTCTTAAAGAACGTTTCTGAAGTATCTATGAGAATCCATATTGCTCTACAAGCTTCACAGGCAGCTGCTAACATCTGTGAAGAGCCAGAAGCTAAACTCGATCCAGAAGAAGCCAAACAAATACACAAATGATCAACTAGACGGGACATGTTAGCATGCTCCAAAATCTGTGTAGAAGCGGAATCGGGATTTGAAGACTTAAGATCTTCTGCAACTCGCGACAACATAGTTGTAATGCAAGAACAGGCCTCATATAAAATTCTACCAGTTCCCTCTTCTTCCCATCCAACAACCTGCACACAAAGTAATCGATAAGTACAGGTGGTTTAATCTCACAAGAGACTTGAGTACCAAAAGGAAGGTCACCTGTACAAAGATTTCCACTACTTTGGTCCAGTGCCTGATGTAGGAACCATGTATGTTATTGCCTTCAATATGCCCAACCAAGCTTTTAGTGACTGAAAGAATCTGATAAAGCAATAAGTCAGCGTTACAAATCATTGCTGATTGTGGAAAGCAGGTTGACTGTCAAATAAAGCAAGTGATCTAATCAGAAACATGTCAGAAATTTTGGTCAAGAGAATTCACCTTTGGTATCAAGTTGTTGAACTCGGATGATTTCATCCCAACAAGAGCATCAGTAAAGTCTAGCAGTGCACATGTTATCTTTTCAATCTGTCCAACTGAAACTATGGCACGAGCTGCAAGCAAATTGGAAATAATCCTGAGGGATTGAACAGAGCAAGCCACATCTTTATCCCTGCGCACCCATGAACGAAAATGTAAATATGCATGTATACAAAATATCATAAATCACTGGAAGAGAGCAAAATATTATAAGACCAGAAAGTTGCAGCCCTGTTTTAAAGTCTGTTTTACGTAAAAACCTATTTCTGTACCCATACTTATGATCAACTATGAGCACAACCCATACGCCAAAATTTTACCTTTTAAAATCTTGGGGGGACTTTGAACATCTTTCCAGTGACAGCAAAACAAGATCCATTGCTTTATCATCTTCACCTATAGCCTTTGCACCTTTGACAGTGCGGGATGTATTTTCCAGTTTGTCTAATATTGCGTTACCTGCAACGGGAGAAACAGCCCAAACATGAATTAGGAATTATATGGGTCCATTATGAAAGAAGGCAAGAACTTAAAATTCTGAAGGCAGCTAAGATTCTTTTCACAGATAGCAAAATGTTTGTGGTTTTTCTGGCACTAATCTTAAAGACATGCCACGAGACAAAAGGAGAGCTGGGTTTATATTTGAAATATACAAAACCTGAAGTAACATCCTGTGATAAATAAAAAAAGACGAGAAAATACTTAGCTCATGGGAGTTGTGTTAAATCTAAACAATCATCAAGCATGGCATGAAACTACAGAAAAAATCAAGCATTAAGAGTTGTAGACCTAGAAATCAATAGAGCATACTGGCTACATACTTTGATGAAGAAGAAAACGCATTGGGCCATAACCAACAATGAGAGAATGATATCCAAAACTGGTGTCTATTAGATTAATGTGGAGATAAACATCAGAGATAAATCTAAAAACATATATGCGTTGTCCCTTCTATGTATTTGTTGGATAAATCTAGATTCTCAAAAGTAAGAAGAAGAGATTTACAAATACCATCTCTCATTACCTGAACTTTTAATCTCCTCTTGGGTTGGGAATCCATGGAAATCCTGAGGAGATGGAGAAATTACTTTGACAGTACTCTTATTATCTGACTGAACGTTAGTTAGAATTCCTGGAGCAGAGGCCTTCTCAACCGGGGTCGCAGAGTCACAGTTTTCTGTGTCATATTAACACTAGAAAATTAATAAAGGAGAAAATAGTAAACAGATAGAGTCTAACCACAGACTGAAGTTAATCAAACCATTTCTCTGTTGTCCTCCATTTCCTTTGAGTCTCCAAGCTGCCTTATGGTTAACTACTGGGGTATGCATCTCCTGAATACGAGGCCAAAATGTTCTTAGTGATCTATTATTCCAACAATATTTTCCAATTTTCAAATCCTTTTAAATGAACGAAAAGGACAGTTTCAACAAAATGCTTTGTACATAAGATATAAGCTGCAATAAGTCCTCAATATCAGATTGTTACCCTGGCTTCAATTTCCTCTAGTGATTCTTTAACGAAGGGGTGCTCAAGAAGAGCCGGCCAGGTTAATCTATTTTGGGGAACCTGTTTTGCAGTGTAATAGACAAACATTTTAACATCAGTTCAAGATATATCTCAAACATATCAATAAAATACAGATTGACTCAGAATAGGAACTTCACCTTATTGAGCAATCCTTTCAAAAAGCTCTTGAAATAAGGACTCATTTCATCAGGGTATTTGACAGGATCCTGAAAAATTCACTAAAATGTTAGCTCAAACTTTTTTTAGCATAGAATATGGACAAGAATATACAATGATTTATATACCTTAACAATATGACGAATGAGAGCATACACGGAGTTAGTGTAGAATGGAGGTTGACCTACGTATAATTCATACCTGATGGATCACAAGAGATTATTTAGAATCATCTCAACTGCGGCGAAATGTGTATAATACAAGACAGAAGAAAAGATTAAAAACTATGAAAGAAATTCATTACGATCGTTAATATATGCAACAGTTTTCATAACTATGTAAATGGAAGTATGACAACTCAGACGAATTTTATCCACCTACAATATAACACCAAGAGACCACAAGTCAGCAGTATGATTGTATGGCTGTTCTCTCACAAGCTCTGGCGCCATGTATAGCGGAGTGCCTGAAGTAAGATTTCATTTTAAAATTAACAAGGCCCAGCTTACTGAGTTATTCATTCATTAATATGCTAAAGAAAAAGTGTCCAACCTTTAATTGATCGCAAAACCACGGTGTTGGTGGACATAGCTCGAGCAAAACCAAAATCGCATAGCTGAAAAATCAAAGACAAGCAAAATTATGCTACACAGAAATCATATAAAACGCCAATAATCAGGCTGCATTGACAGAGGTCTAACCAAGCTGTTTTATAAAGTATTTTTGGCTCTACTTGTAATAAATTAAGTATATTGTAACTTTAAACCTATCAGACAAAAAATATCAACAACTGATTTGCGTGTGAAGCATAGAAACCCACATTTCAAGCATAATTCCTAGAAGCAGCAATAGGAAGGTTATATACTTATATTACCTTAACGACTGACCCAGCACCAATAAGAATGTTTTGCGGCTTCATGTCACGGTGAATTATACGGTTTGAATGCAAGTAATGCAGTGCTTTTACCTGGATTTCGAGAAGTTTTGACATTGTGTTATCAGTCACAATATAGTAAAATAAGATTTAGAAACAAGAGCCCTGTTGGCAAAACGTGTTACCAACTGCTTTGCGATTGCTTGAACTTGCTCTTCCGGAAGGCACTTGTCATCTTCAAGAATCTCAAACAATTCACCCTGTGAAATAAGGTGTTCCATAATGATTCAGTTATTTCATATAGGGTATGAACTACAAGCTTCATAAATCAGTTATTCTAGATTCTACAATCAACAGGGAGAAAAAGTACTTGGGCAAACTCAGTGACAACACAAAACTCTCGCTCGTTTTCAAAGGAGTCGAGCATTTCAATTATATTCTCATGCTTCAGCTTCCGCAATATCTGAAAGCATACAAACAAGTATAGTCAAATCAAATAATTCAACGAGACGTCCCCAATAGATGGAAACAAGTAATGTTAAGAATAGAAGTTCAAAGAGTGAAATTTTCTAACCTCGATTTCTTGTCTTAGACTATGTATATCCTTGTCACTCTTTCCTTGTTTCATGATGAACTTCATGGCCACCGTCTGACCAAAAAAGACAGATAAAATTACCAAATCAAGATTAATGATTTAAGTAGAACAATCATCTATAACCAAACAATTTACCTGACCGGTGTACTTTCGTCTTCCCTTGTAAACTCTCCCAAAAGAGCCTTCACCAACGAGTTCTATCACATGATAATCCTCAACACCCATAATTGAGCACTATTGTCTTCAAATCTGCCGCATAAAGCAACGATTTAGCTTTCAACAGTAGATTACGGCACCGAGACACGATTCAACACAATTGAAAGCTTGAAATCGTTTCTAAACTATGTTTCAAATCCAATTTCTTGTTCAACATAAGCTAAAAGTATAGCGAATCGACTAATTGTAAACATCAAATTAAGCTAGAAACGCAGATCCTAAATCCGATTTGCCAAAAAACCAGCCCAAGTTTGGAATAAAGAAGTTTTATAACTGGGAAATCAAAAATCAGAGAAGATAAAGACGAATATAGAACCGTCGCTCACGAGGATTCACAGAATAGATGAAGTGGTTGCCGACGGAGATTGCAGAACGGAAGACGCCGCCGACGAGGAACGGCGGAGAAGGTTTCCGGCGATGTAACGGAGAAGGGAGATCAGTGGGATCGATTTTTGTAGAGAGAGAAAGAGAGAGTGTTTGGATATTCTCGGAAACTTTTGAAATTCAAAAAGAGGGAAAATCCTTTACTTCTTCTATAAAGTGTGTGCTCTCTCAAAACTTTATAAAAACTAAACTCATATTTTCCTTTTTTTACATCTTTATATTTTCCTTTTTTATAAGGGGAAGGAAAAATATTTGTTTATTAGTCATTTAAAAAAAAAATTAAAAATGTACCTGAACGTTATTGAAGTTTGAAATAAGACCGTTAATAAGTATATACATTTTAAACAATGAATAAACATAAATTACATTTTAAACAATGCATACTAGAACTTGAGTGTATACTTGTAGACTCTCTCTCTCTTATTTTTGAAAGAGATGAGGTAATTTATGTTTTCTTCCGTCGTGTCCAGACTTTTGTTTTAATTTTTCGATTTCTGGTTTGATTCGGATTTTTCCTTTATGTTCAACGGATTCAGTCGATTTAGGTTGTTTGTTTTTTCTTTTTTCTTATGGTTTCATGTTGTTAATTTTGGTGACTCTTGGATTGGTCTTGTCATCATCAATCCGTGATTTTCTATCCAAATTGACCTCAATTTAAAAGGGGTTATCTACTGTAAAGTTTCTTCGATTGACCTCTTGTCATTTGAAATGAGTGTATAAATTTTCCTTTAAGAGAATGAATCGAAAGGCTTTCGTTTTTGTTCTTGAGTACATAATTAAATTTCCCTTTAAGAGAATAATCTTTACCTAGTATGTATGGTCTTTGGATCTTCAAAAAATGTAAAAATGTGAAGACAAATTTGATTCTTACAAAAAGACGTTATAGTGTAAAAGCTTTTCTTTTTCAAAAGTTTAGTCCATTGGAACGAAAACAAATCGATGAAACCCTCAAGCAAGGAAGTGAAGCAGTGAAGACTATTGTGCTCCATGGATTTTAATCAATATAAGATTTAATCTTGTGCAGAAGTATAAACTCCACAAAGTATAAATGAAAAGTAACATACGAGAGACTTTTCCTTTGAATTCCAAGAAGTAACAAAAAAGAAGGTCGTTGCGAAAGCAGCGAAGAAACATATCGGAGCAGGCGAAGAAAAGGAAGAAGATCGGTTCGGAGCAGGCGAAGAAAAGGAAAAAGATCGGATCGCAACAACTTTTCCATATCCCTTTTTGATGTGGAATTGTAATGGAGATAACGAAGAAGAAGAATAGAACGAAAAATGGTCAATCATAACTATCAATTTCTAATTTGTGTTTTGGAATCAACGGCTTAGATAAAATGAATCTAGTTAGATTTATTTGCTTTCTCAGTATCTCTCGTTTAGTTGCAATGGCTTTTGGCCATTAAAATTTTAGAACAGTGAAATAAGGTCATCTTCCTCCAAAAGTGTCTAAAACGAAACAAGTTCAGAAAGTGTCTTTATATGTTAATGACCCTAAAAAAATGACATGGTTTTAAAAATAACATGATACAAAATTTAAGATTTTAGAAAGATTTAGTTAAAAGAGTTAATTTCAATTCCAATATAACAATCAAGTTCTTATCTATTTTAAAAAGATTTATATTCAAAATTCACACAGTTCTTTGAATATCATCAAATCTGCATTACTCAATTGAAATATTTCTTATATATTATCGACCTATGATTTTTGGTTTGTTTGTTTTTAAATAGATAGGAGTTCATAAAACCTTAAGTTTATAAGTTATTGAGCAACGTATATATGATTATGATTCATGTAATCAACTCACTAACCACAGTTCCATATTAACAAATCTCACTTGCAATATCTAATATAGACCATCCAAATATATGGCCACATATATCGACACCAAATCTTCATATTTTTGTTTTATAATTTCTTAAAAATGATTTGGATTTTTACTAGAAGGAGAAAACTATTCAAATGTCCTTCAGAAGTATACTTAATAATATAACTAATGAAACTTTTTTTATAAATCATACATATTTAAAAAGTCACATAAAGAAAAAAATTATTGTAAACCATAAAAAATGAAAAAAAAACAACTAATAACATCAAAACAAAAAGTCATTATAATATTCATCAAATCAACGCAAAAAAAAAAAAACAATTTTTATGGCTTCTATAATTTAAATGAATGTGAACTCATGGTAATCGTGGTTCTATAAATTTAATCTAATAAGATGTTAAAAAAAATATCTTAAATCTAATACTAAAGCTAAATTGACAAATTCAACCGTAAATATTAAAATAGAAAACACATCCTAAATCGAACCAACATTAATTTGTAATTTTGAAACGACGTTTATTTTATTTGATATTTCAAATAATATTTCATTTTTGTATAACACGGGGAGTTATGTAGTCTTCCTTTATATAATTAGTAACACCATATGTGGACATATTATGTGTTTTGATTTTTTTCTTACATGTTTTTTATAGCTCAGTACAAAGAGTGCATAGCCGCTAAGCCCATAATAAATTTTAAAAATCATTCATATTTCAAGCCCAATTCTTTTTATTTCTAGAGTCTAAATTATAAAAAATGGTTGTTTTATTGATTTGGGTCAATAAAAAGTAATATATACAAAGCCCACTTTATATATAAGTCTGTCTTGATTCTATATAAAAGTTTCTCCAATTCTCTTTCACTTTTTCATTTGAGTCACGCCGCAATTTTCAAAACAAACAAAATGCAGGTTATATTTTATGGAAATTCGCTTGAGATTTTGATTGTCTCAAAAAAAAAAAAATCTTCAAATCAGTTATGCAATCAAAACTAAGGTATGTTTTATTTAAATTAATATTAATATTTTTCTATTTCACTTGATTTCATGCCAAATTTTCATATGTTTGAATAACTTTTTGTCCTCGTGTTTTTTTACTCAATCATGTTATCATTGAATTATACCTTCTATTCGTCGTTAGTTGTTTAAAATTAGATTCATAAAATATATAAACTGAAAGATAAACTTCAAATGAAACCTCTTCAGAGGAGATTTATTTGGTTGACCAAAAAAGAGATTTATTCTAACTATATTTCTTCTCATTTATTATTAACTAGGAAAATGAGTATTCTAATTATATGAAAAAGTGTTGTCACAACTAAAAATTTATTAAAACTCCTCTGATTTTATACGGAAAAGGAAGTTAATAAAAAATTTATTAAAAGTTTTAATTAAAAAATTATCACTACTAAAATTTTCCTGCAAATCTTATGATTTACGATAGATAATAAAAACTATTGGAAATTTAAATACTTTGGAAAACTAAGAAACATATCAATTTTTAATATATTACCTATTTTTTAATTTCCTTTCCTTTCTTTTATTTGGTATTAATATATCTTACAATGCTTAAGGTTCGATTTAATATGGTATATCTATTTTTGTATTAGGTCGTTGATTAGCTAAATATCTATACTATATAAAAGAGGATGCGCACGATAAATATGCGACACGTAAGCAAAATTCTTATTCATGAGATCATGACATATGTAATTGTTAATTTAGATTGAGACATATGTTAATATTAACAAAAAAAATTAAAAGAAAACAAGGAATATATTTTAAATAAGGATTATGGACTTTTTTAAAAAAAAATTGTTCTACTAAAATATGTAATATTTCTAAATTTTTATATTACAAAATACATTATTTCCATTATAAATTATCTAAATAGTTAAAGACAAAAGGAAATGTCATATTTATAAGTGCGATTTTGCTAATTTAATAACGTATATGAAAAATAAAATTTAAGATAAAAATAGACATAACATAGGCCATAAAAGAAAAAAATAATACATACAAAATAAAAATATCAATTAAAATAAATAGATAAATGTATGATAAAACAAGAAGGTATATAAACTGGAAAAACAAAAGGTAAAAAAATTATAGAAATCTCAATTTATAAGTTGAAAGATATACATAACCATGAAAAAATAAAATAAAAATCTATAAGAATACTTATTTTATCAATACAAATAATACATACAAAATAAAAATATCAATTAAAATAAATAAATGAATGAATGATAAAACAAGAAGGTATATAAACTGGAAAAATAAAAGTTAGAAAGGTTATAGAAACCTCAATTTAAAAGTTTAAAGATATATCCAACCATAGAAAAATAAAATAAAAATCTATAAAAATACTTATTTTATCAATATAGAATTATAGAATATCACTAAGAAATACACCATTGGTATTCTCCAAGTGTATATATTGAAAATTTATATAAGTTAAAAAATAATAATATTATATTTACTATTAAGTTAATATTGTATAAATTTTGGCGAGTATAAATCTCTATGAGAAATAAAACGATGACATTAATATAATACAATTCTCAGTCATGTACTTATGTGAAGGTTCACAATATTATTTGTAATTTTTATGAGATTACTAACATAAAATTTACTATTTTCTGATTTAACTATATAGTATTTTTATTATTTTTATTTTTTATCACATAATTCATAAATATTCCTAATGAGCTAAAATATATATTTTATGTTATTAAGAATGTAATTTAAATTCTGATTATATATATGTTTTGAATTTGCATGATATGAATTAAAACATGTGAATTATGATATAAATTGACTTCTACTGATTTAAAGATCCACATTAAATAGTATTTTAAAATTCAACGGGTTACTAACTAAAATTAAAATATTTATTTCATTAATTTTATTGTATTTAGCCGCGTATTAACGCGAATTCTATTATAGTATATTATATAACCGAATAGCTTTGATTACTTTCTATGTGAATTGTTTATAGAATATAATCGCATTAGATAATATTTTTTGAATTGGATTATAGAATCTCTAATTATTTTCTATTTATCTCACTACTAATTAAGTTTTAGACGTTTTGCTCAATGCAAAAATTATAATCTTTGTCGTGATGCTCCATACTCTAAATAAAAACTTACTATGGATAATAAATTCTTCAATGCCTTTGTTTTTTTCACGTATGTTCAAAAGCATCAATTATACACTATGAAACATTTCACAAGTATCAAAGAAGATGTCTCAAAATGGATAAGCATCCACAACGGGTATACGGTTTAACAAAATGATGTTTTTTTTCTATTCATTCGATTTGTCTTAAGTTTTCAAAAAGTATAAAATAATTAATTTTTAAAACTAATGAGAAGTTTCAATTAAAATAAAATAAAATAAAATAAATATATTTACTTTGTTTATTGTACTATTATAAACATAAACGATACATTGCGAAAATAACATTAAAAATAGAACGTAAAATTAACTAAAACCCTAAAACTAGTTGATCAAAAACATAAAAGAGAAAGAATTTTTATCTAATAAATATTAAAAATTTCTATAAATGGATCTCTAATCATTAAAGCTTCCGTTAATTTCTTGTAAGAGTGAAAATAATTTCCGATACGACTGAAATCACATTGAATTTTGGTTAATCTTATTTCAATTCAGTTTCAGTGGAAAATCTAATCATCAACCTTCAAAAAAATATTTGGAATGTGGTGTGGTACATGTTAAAACCAAATTTCAACATAATCTGGTATGTTTTGGTTTGAAACTATTTAGTTAGGGTCTCCATAATCAGAATAATCTTATAAAAAAATCTAGGGAAATCCACCTTATTTCATTTACTGTCGTATGAGTTAACAGAAAATTTATTTTAAGCCTCAGCTATTTGTTTTCCAGCACATATTCATTTCAACGAGTTATCGTTTATATGTTCACTAAAGCAAATTATAAAGAATTGATTTTCGATTCTTCACCCTACAATGACCAGTTTAGTCTATCGTAGACCAATAGTTCACGACTGTGGCAGTCTATGTTGTTGTCCTCTCGAGTGCAAAATAAGCCAGTTCAAGCCGGTCGAAACTACTTTAGAAGTGTTCAAGACATAAAATTGTGGCTAGGATTACGGTTTCGGGAACTGATTCGAGCATGAACTTTCATTTTCGAGTTTTCTGGTAAAATGGAAGAAGTGGAGGAGGATAATGAATATGTTTTTGACACGTCTAGGGTTTATGAAAAGTTCAAGTTTCAAGTGGAACCTTTCATACGCCTTTGAAGTGTCGAACACGTATCCATTATCATCCTCCACTTCTCTTTCCATCTAACCAAAAAACTCACATATGAAAGTTCCTCCTCGAATCAGTTTGCTAGACCGTAATCCCCATCCACAATTCTTTGTCTTGAACACTTCTAAATGTAGCTTCTGGTCGGCTTGAACTATCCTATTTTGGTAACCGAGAGGACAAGATCACAGATTGCCACATTCGTTTAACCATTGGTCTACTAGAGACTAAAAATTGGTCATTGTAGAGTAAAGAATAAAAAATTCATTCTTTATAATTTGTTTTAGTGAACATATAAACGATAACTTATTGAAATAACGTGATGGCAAATAGTTGAGGATTAAACTACTTTTTTGTTAACTCATATGACAATCAAGGAAATTAGGTGGATTTTTCTAGATTTTTTTCTAAGATGATTGTGATTATTTAGACCCTAACAAAATATTTTCAAACCAAACAGACTAGTTTATGCTGAAGTTTGGTTTTAACATGTACCACACCACATTCCAAATACTTTTTTGAAGGTTGATGATTAGATTTTCCATTGAAACTGAATTGAAATAAGATTAACCAAAATTCAATGCGATTTTAGTCGTATCGGAAATTATGTTCACTCTTACAAGAAATTAAGGAAGCATATATTTTAGGCCGCAAAATATATGCCAAAAAGGTCACATTGGAAAACAATGTGGGAAGCTTTGATAATTAGAGATCCATTACAGAAAATTTCAATATTTATTAGATAAAATTTATTTTCTTTTATGTTTTTGATCAACTAGTTTTAGGGACTTTAGTTTATTTTTACTTTCTTTTTTTGTATGTTATTTTTCCAATGTATCGTTTATGTTTATAATAGTACAATAAATAAATAAAGTAAATATATTATTTTATTCTAATTGAAACTTCTCGTTAGTTTTAAAAAATAATTATTTTACCCTTGTATAGTATGATATTTTTTAGATGCGAAAATCCACTTCCATTTTTTATTATTTCTTTGATTTTTTATTTAAGAAGATTTATATACTAACGTAATATTTTTTTGAGTTTCTTTAGCTCAAATAAGTTTGAGATAACCCATAGTCTCAAACGTATTCGATTTACATTAAAAACGCTTACATTTAATTTAAGTATCATGCATATTAAATTTTCTAAGATAAAATATAGGAGATATATCATTTGATTTTTTTAATTTCTCTCGTTTATTTTAACAAATTATAATTTTTTATTTTCACCTATTTTAATCCTGCATTTGACGCGAGAAAAAAATCTCGTGATCTCATTATATGTACGACCTAGAGTAATCTGGAAAAAAACTTAATCAAATAAACAAACTTCTTCTTCAATCTTTTAATCTTTGTTCATCATCATCATCATCCTTCACCATTGTACCTTTATTGTAGAGTCAATCTTTCTTCCTCGGTGATCTCTCCTTGGCTTTATTTTTATCAATTTTCAAGTTCATAAGAGAACTTCTAGATTGTTTGTGACAACAAAAAAGAGAACCTCTAGACTGGATTTATCATCGGATTATCCTTCCGGTAACATTGGTATCAGAGCTTCAAGCTATTCAGACCAAAATCAATGGCTTATACAGGACAAAGAGCTATGTGTTGCTGCAGATAATGGAAACGAAGGGGATGCAACAAGCTTATAAAAGGGCTGTTCGTTTCCTCATCCAAAAGAAGAATCTAGATGCAATAGTCAGATGTTATTCGTTTTTGCCAAGTTAAGAAGTGCACATGGATACAAAATGAAACTCATCCAAAATTTCTAGATATTTTTGGATAAGTTTAAAAGTAGAGTTTGGATACATTAAAGTGTGTCCAAAATTACAAAAGTAAAAAAAATAACTTCATTTCTAAACATAATAAATTTAATTTTTTTTGTCAAAACTATAAAAAAACTGTTTTTTCGGCCAAAACCACAAAAATCTCGTTTTCCCGCTTAAACCGCAAAATTATGTTTTTCAACCAAAACCGTAAAATCTCATTTTTCCCACCAAAACCGTAAAATCCCGTTTTACGCCAAAATTGTAAAATTACGTTTTCCCGCCATAACCGTAAAATCCTGTTTTATGCGAAATGCGCGTTTATGCGAAACCCGCGTTTTCCCGCCAAAATTGTAAACTCGTTTCTCACTAAAACTGCAAAATTACATTTTTTCGCAAAACCCGCAAAATTAAATTTTCTGCCAAAATTATAAATTTATGTCTTTAATTTTGTTTAATTATTTAGTTATAAGTATAATTTAAATAACAAATAATAGTTTTAATACAAAATACGGGGTTTTTCGTCATTTAAGAATTTGATTTATAATTTTGTATATGACTTTATTTTTAAAATTATTTCTTTTGTGAGATAATATCTATTAGAATTTTATTCAAAAATTAATTTTGTAATTATTTAATAATAATTATAATCGAAATAATTAATAATAGTGTTAATCACAAAATAATGAATTTTTGGTTGTTTTTACATTAAATGCATATAAATACAAAAACACCAAACTAACATATATATATTTCCGGATAAAATTTCTAGATGCATAAAGCAAAAACACAAACGATGTTGCGTCTAGATATTACGTCTAGACACGCAAACGAACAACACCGAATTGGGAAGAACGCTTTCAAATTCAGAAGCCATGTTGACCAAATTCTTCCCTAAAGAGACGATGTCATCGATTGAACTTTGGTTTTTCAACCCATATCTCCCAAAATTTGATGGAGCCCACCTACGTGAATGGATTCGTCGCTGCAAGCAGTTCTTCGACCGTCATAACATACCTCCAAAACAGAAGACCCAAGTCTCTCCTTACATGGTGTGTAAAGCTCTTCAATGACATAACAACTTTATAAGAAAACATTATGGTAGTTTCCCATCGTGGTTAGATTTTGCTGTTGCTATCTTTGTTGAATTTGGTAAGCGTGATGATGATCTTTCGTGACTGCTTCAAGCTTCATATAGTCCTTACGACAAAAATCCATATGCAAAACCCGTATTGCTTCCATCACTCTCCAAACCAAACTTCACTCCTAAACCGTATGAGAAGATGCATGAGAGAAGAACCAGTGAGGAGTTGCGTGTGTGATGTGAGAAGAACCAAGGAGGAGCTAATCTAGTTTATGTAACAGATGTATCAGCTCATGAGATAGAGTTGATTGGTATGAAAGGTATGACAACATCAGACATGATTCAAGACAAAGAATCAAGACTATAGAAGAAAGTGAGTCCATATTTGCTCATTCAAACTATATGACTGTTGTAATTCAAGGCAGTGAACCAATATTGGAAGCATAATCGATGGAAGACAAAGAAGGAAATTTCAGCGACTGGATTGATATTTTCGAAAAAATCGATTGAAGCAGATTCATCAATCCAAGATATATAATGGTGTCAAAGATGTGATATCGACATACATGATTCATAGAGAATATCATCTTATCGTTGGTTTATGAGCACAAGTACATCAGAAACAACATATCTTCTATTGGGAATGAGATTAAATGGAGGCACAAAGATAACAACTGTTTATGAGTCATGCCTTTGTGTATATATATATAAATTCCAACCATAACATTTCAGAATTACGAAATTATTATAGTGAACAACTTAAAAATGAACAAATATCATTTAACTTATAGACCTTCAAAATGATGATTTAAAAAAAAATAAGTTTTAAAACAATTTTTTTTGGTAAAGTGGAAAATATAATTTATGAGTTCACATTTAATCGGTAAATTTGGGTTAATCAGTAAAATGATTTCAAAACTTGTGTAATCGTAAAAATATTTGGCAAATTCAACTATAGCTACTTATCACAAAAAATTAGTAGCATTACAGAAAATAAAATCGTTATTTTTAGACTTAAACTAGTCCATTATCATTTACCAACTCTTCATTGTGACATCAATATTTTTAATATTTAAAAATATTTGTATTATATCACCAATATCTGTAAAATAAAATAATATATCTGATGGAAAACGAATCGGATTATATAATTTTAACGGTAGAAAATTGAGACATGAAAGAGAGAGAGAGAGAAGAAAAGGTCTTTTTTTTTTTTTTTTTGAATGAGATTTGCGAACGCCGCTTTTCTTCTGATATCTTCAACCAAACCTCCGTCTAGGGTTTACTCTTCCAATTTCCGCCGCTCTTTTCTCTCTCACTTCCTCTTCTCTTCCTCTTCATCGCCGTCTTCCATCGCAGCTATGCCGGGTTCCGAACCATCGGAGATTCAGTGGTCAGCGAAGAGAGTCAGAGATACTTATGTCGATTTCTTCAAAGGAAAAGGTCACAAGTTTTGGCCATCAAGCCCCGTTGTTCCACATAATGATCCTACTCTTCTCTTCGCTAACGCTGGTACGAAATTCCGATTGCCAAAGTCCGATTTTGTCTCCCGATGAGATTAGGAATTTATTGAATTGAATTGGGTTAATCGGATGCTAGTTATGGAGTTTAGTGGAATGGTTTATTCTGATTTCTTCTGTCTTTCAAGCTTTGAGGCTTAATTCACTCTCAATCGTCAGTTTTGGTCGAAATTGATAGTTTGTGTAATTCATATATTGTCATGTTATTGATTCGTAGCTGTGATATTACTTTCTTTTCGATATGTTTGTGCCGTTATCTGGAGGAAACGAATGACATTGAAACTTCTCTGTTTTTCAAGGAATGAACCAGTACAAGCCGATATTTCTGGGAACAGCTGACCCGAATACTGAGCTCAGCAAGCTTACGCGAGCATGCAACACCCAAAAGTGTATTCGTGCTGGTGGAAAGCATAATGATCTTGATGATGTGGGCAAAGATACTTACCATCACACCTTCTTTGAAATGCTTGGTAACTGGTCATTTGGAGATTATTTCAAGAAGGAAGCCATTGAATGGGCTTGGGAGCTTCTTACCAAGGTAAATAGAACAATTTGGCATCTTGTTTTGCAATATGATATAGTTCAAAGAGTACAATTTTTCTTCCCACAGCAAAGTATTGTCTTGCATGATTCTGTATACTTGTTCTTATCGTTTCATTGGCTTTCATATATTATCGGAAGTTGATTAATAGGTCTCTCGGTTTTGCATGTCTCAGGTGTACGGGCTACCGACTGATCGAATTTACGCCACCTATTTTGGCGGTGACGAGAAAGCTGGCCTTCAACCTGATAATGAGGCAAGAGATATATGGCTGAAATTTCTTCCACCTGGACGTGTTCTGCCCTTTGGTTGCAAAGTATGTTTACTTCATTACTCCCGTTAATTCTCTGCTGAATTGCATTCTTATTGATGTCTCTCTCCCCTAAGGTTTCTTCAGAAGTACATTAATTGAGTTTCCTTTCTGCAATGATATATCTGCTCCAGTTTGAACTTTTTTAGCCTTTATAGTTGTTATCCCTTAGTTTTTTTACTTGAACGCTGAGAATATTAGACTTATCATCTTTACATTCATTGCTAATGCTTCTGGTATATAATGACACATTGCTTTGTCGATGAGACAATAGCCAACTTGAACCTTTCAAGTTTTTATAGTTGACAGGCTTTAATAACAGGTGTTTATGATTTTCAGTAAAAAATTTCCACCAAATGTCTAAGGATTTCTAATGTATCCTTCTTTTGATGATGGACTTCAGGACAATTTCTGGGAAATGGGAGACACAGGTCCGTGTGGACCTTGCACTGAGATACATTATGATCGTATTGGTAACCGTGATGCTGCATCCTTAGTCAACAATGACGATCCAACTTGTTTAGAAATATGGAACCTTGTCTTTATTCAGGTACAAACCCTCTCTTTCTCAATTGTAATATAGTTCTATTTTACTATTTATCTTGGTATATGCAGAGTGTGGTTGTTCTTTTAATGATTTTATAGATCATGTGACTGAAACTCTATATTACGCTGCTAGCTGGATTGTTTTCTCTTCTCTAGCTTTGCAATTATATTCTCAATTGTTTCCTCTAACGGGGCCTGTTATGTTTGTTTTCAGTTCAACAGAGAAAGTGATGGCTCACTTAAACCTCTGCCTGCTAAGCATGTCGATACCGGAATGGGTTTCGAGAGGTTGACTTCTGTTCTTCAGAACAAAATGAGCAACTATGATACCGATGTGTTCATGCCTATCTTTGACGACATCCAAAAGGTAATTTGTGAAACCTTCTGTTGACGGTCTCATGATGTTCTGTTAATGTATTGAGTTACTTCTATGGGGCTTTTCTTAGGGATGCTTTATTTAGTAAGCTCATCGTGTTTATATTGTCAAGTGACTTATGAATTTTATTTATCATTTTTGTCTCTTTGATGAGGTTACAGCTTCCTTTCCTGCGTCACTGTCACTTATTTTGAATATTTCTGATTCAGTGAATTTGGAATATAATTATCAAGTCATCTTAGTACGAGTATGCTGGAGAGCATTTCCTTGTCAGCAGTTTCACTTTTCATGTTTATTTTAGTGAGAGAATTAAAAAAGAGTTAACATTAATCCTTTTCCTAGATGCTCTGAATATTAAGTTGAGGTGTTGATATTTTCACATTTTTAGGCCACGGGAGCCAGGCCATATTCTGGAAAAGTTGGTCTCGAAGATGTCGACAGAGTTGACATGGCATATAGAGTGGTTGCTGACCATATTAGAACTTTATCATTTGCTATTGCGGATGGCTCCCGACCTGGTATGGCTTTTGTTTCTTTTTCTCATTTATTTGCAATCTATTACGGTATTCTTTTGTGTAGTTTGCCAAATACCATATGTGATATACCCTCTTGCAGGTAATGAGGGCCGTGAGTATGTTCTGCGGCGGATTCTTCGTCGAGCGGTTCGTTATGGAAAGGAGATCTTAAAAGCCGAGGAAGGTTTTTTCAATGGGTAAGAAATCACGTTGGATTGTTGCTTCATGTTTTGTTTCAATATTATTTCCTTGGGGATAGGACATGTTTAGTTTGTCTTGTATCTTTGCATCTTAGCTCGGTCACTGATCAATTTATGTTTTTAATCTGTAGACTCGTAAGTTCTGTTATTCGGGTGATGGGCGATGTCTTTACGGAGTTGAAGGAACATGAGAAAAAAATCACAGAGATAATCAAAGAAGAGGAAGCAAGCTTTTGCAAGACCTTGGCGAAGGTGAGGGTAGATTTAAATTCCGTCAGAATTGTTAACCTTTATCTTTCTTTCTGTTTTGCGTTCTGTTGGCTCTTCGCACTGAAGTTTTTAGGAACAATCTGCAGTATCCATATCAGTGTCACCTTTTACTTGAGTATATATTGTTTCCAGTTTCACCATTCAGTTTTAGTGATGTTGTTTGGGAATGATTCAGCATTCCAGTATTTATGGGTTTCCTTTTTCTGAAAGATAAATTAGTTTGACTTGTTTGTCCTTATACTTCTCTTTGTTATATAGGTGAGTATAAGAACATTTAGATTGATTATAAATTTTCACGGCAGGGAATTGAGAAGTTTCGGAAAGCGGGACAGGCAGTTCAGGGGAATAGACTGAGTGGAGAGGTATGTATCTAATGTTTTTGAGCTGGTTTATTTTGTTTTTTCATGTTGGATGTTTCAGTATTTGGAACACTCTGTGATCTTGTAATATCCATCTCAACATACTGTCTTTTCTTTGCAGGATGCTTTTATCTTATGGGATACATATGGTTTTCCACTAGATTTAACTCAGGTACGTAGGTCATTCATATTCATTTCTGAAAGTTTAGGTGTTATTTTTTTTTTACTTTCATTCTCGTGTTTCAGTTGATGGCTGAAGAAAGAGGGTTGCTGGTTGATGTTGATGGTTTCAACCAAGCCATGGAAGAAGCGAGAGAAAGATCGAGAAGTGCCCAGAATAAGGTGTTACAACTTTCCTTTCTTTTGTATACTTTCTTAAAGAGTGTTTGATACTATATATCTGTGGGACTATGGCGACGTTTGAATTTACATTATCCATTAACTGATCTTCTAATGTCAAACTTTTGCTAGCAAGCTGGTGGCGCCATTGCTATGGATGCTGATGCTACATCAACATTGCACAAGACTGGTGTGTCAGCAACAGATGATTCTTCTAAATACACTTGGTTCCAGGTTTGTCCTATTCATTCCAGCAAACTTGCATGTTGCGCCTGAATTGTTCTTTGGTTGGCGTGATGAAGTTAGGGCATAGAGTGGTAAATGGATTTTCCTTCAAATAAGGCTTTATTGAGCAATTACCCTGCCACATTTTGCCACAGGATCATGAGAGTGAAGTAAAGGCTATATACACTGGCTCTACTTTCCTGGAAAGTTCATCTGCTGGCGACAACGTGGGACTAGTTTTGGCATCTACAAGTTTCTATGCTGAGCAGGGTGGTCAGGTAATCCATTTATTTGATATGTAATTTAATTTGCTGATTGTTTTTCATTTCTGATTCGTATGACTGACTGGCATAAACTGCATTCTTCATTTTGTTCATCTAGGATATGTATATATATATATATATATATATGTAGAGCTGACAGTAACGCCTCGAACGCTATCATTTCAGAAGTGCATCATTTGAAATTGCATATCACTGGGGAAATACCATGATATAGTTATAGTCGGTGTTGCATACTAATTTCTGAAGAACTTGTTGACAAATGTGTATATATTTTAGATTTCATATTCATGTGTAGGGTCTAGCTTTTGATACACTTTGCCACTATTTATTTATATGTATTAAAAATCTGTGCCCTGACATTTTGCTCTGGCAATAGATTTTTGACACGGGAGTTATAGAAGGCTCGTTTGGTACATTTAACGTATGCAATGTCCAAATATTTGGAGGCTTTGTTCTTCATATTGGTTATATCTCTAAAGAAACTGGAGAGGTATCTGTGGGGGATAAAGTGACTTGCAAGGTAATACTCTGCATCATACAGTGTTTGTCTCATTCAGCATATGTGGTACTATCTAAATTGTTCCCATCTTTGTTTTTATGTGTAGGTTGACTATGAGAGACGTAAACTCATCGCTCCTAACCATACTTGTACACATATGCTGAATTTTGCCCTAAAGGTATTCTTTTATATAATTTAAGTTTCCTAAACTCTAATTTACTAATTTTTTGGTGTATCTTGAACATTTATGTCCCATGAATTCAGGAAGTGCTCGGGGATCATATTGATCAGAAGGGATCAATAGTTCTTCCTGAAAAATTGCGATTTGATTTTTCCCATGGTACATTCTTCGATGAGTCATTTTTAGTTTGTGGGGATGGTCGTATTAAGTATCTAATGAGTTCCATAATTTTGAGTAGGCAAGCCGGTTGATCCTGAAGATTTGAGAAAGATCGAAATGATAGTCAATAAGCAGATCAAGGATGAATTGGATGTATTTTCCAAGGAAGCAGTGCTTTCTGAAGCCAAGCGCATCAATGGTCTAAGAGCAGTGTTTGGAGAAGTAAGCTGTCCATTAGTTTCTCTTGCTATGCGTTTGTTGCCTGGTCTCTATATAATTGTTAAATCGCTCTCTTATTCTCTTTAGGTCTACCCTGATCCTGTCAGAGTGGTGTCAATTGGGAGGCCCGTCGAGGACCTCTTGGCTGATCCGGAAAACAACGAATGGTCATTGCTTTCTTCAGAGTTTTGTGGAGGTCAGTTTCCATTGGCATTGGCTTTTGGGACCGAGATATTATTTTTTGAATAGAATTTTGAGTAGTTGGTTATTTTGGAAATTCCAGGAACCCACATAACAAACACCCGTGAAGCTAAAGCGTTTGCTCTTCTAACGGAGGAGGGAATTGCTAAAGGTATTCGTAGGGTAACTGCTGTGACTACTGAATGTGCTTTTGCAGCATTGGATGTGGCTTGCTTACTTGAAAAAGAAGTTGAGGATGCATCCGAAGCTGAGGGGAGTGCATTGGAAAAGGTTCGGGCTTCTCTCTTCTCTCTCAATCTCTTCACAATCTAAAACAATCTCACGTCTCTTATTCATGTAAAACTTAATCTCTTTATTTTTTTTTCTTTGCATCTTCACAGAAAGTTGCTGCTTTGAAAAGCCGGGTGGACGGAGCAGTTATCCCAGCAGCCAAAAAAGCTGATATAAGGGCCAAAATTGCTCTGCTCCAGGTAAGCTCTTTCGGCTCTACTGTGAGCAGCTTTCTTAAGCGATATATTTTGGTTAGATTTTTGCTTAGTTTCTGGTAAACAAGTGTTAAAATGGCAGTTCTCTTTTTTACCTCGCAGAATGAGGTGAGAAAAGCTCAAAAGAAAACAGCGGAGCAAAACCTGAAGAAATCTGTCAAAGCAGCAACAGAGGCAGCCGAGGCCGCAGCATCAGATGGGAAGACATTCTGCATTATCCAGCTTGATGTGGGTCTTGATGCAGCAGCCGTGCGAGAAGCTGTCTCAAAAGTCATGGAAAAGAAGGTAATCCCTATAATTCTTGAGGCATCATTACTAGAAGCTATTCATAAAAGTTGAGTTTAAATTAAAGGTTTGTTGGCGATCTTGCAGGGAATGTCGATAATGGCTTTCAGCACAGATGAAAGCACAAACAAGGCGGTTGTATGTGCAGGAGTTCCAGAGAAATCAGATCAGTTCAAGCAATTAGACGTCACCGAATGGCTGACAACTGCATTGGGTCCTCTAAAAGGGAGATGCGGGAAAGGAAAAAGTGGTCTCGCATCGGGACAGGTAACAGACTGGATTTTGTGATCATGTCTTTTTCTCTCGAGTCTCCAATGTAGCTTTCCTAACCAATTGATGTAAATCCGGGCTCAATCTTGGCATGTTGTTTTGGTTTTTCAGGGAACTGATGCTTCTCAAGTGACGGCAGCTTTAGATCTCGCTGCATCATTTGCATCAATGAAGCTTAACTGATTTGGTCAGGAGATATTACAGAATCTGTGTGGGCAGAATAACCTCTACTTATTTGATCTCATTGTATACCGTTTCACAAATCTTTTAAGAATCTGGTAATCTTCTCATTTCAATAATTTGTTATTTGATATTATTGTTAATTCCCTTGTGAGACAATCCGGTTTTCAGTTCTTGGTTCAAATGGTTTGGTTTTCATATGATTTCCAAATGACAATCCGGTATCCTCTGACTCAGAAGACTATGACTCATACACATGAAGAAGAACAATCTATATCAGATGGAAATCATGTTATATGCAATTATTGTCAGAGACGCCTTCAAAACGAGGACGAAGACCGCGATATATACTATCATTGTTCTATCTGCAATTTCAGCCTACACATCGTTTGCACCATAAATCCACCACTTCTCACCATTGAAAACCTGAAAAGCCATGACCATACTCTTACTCTCTTTCCTAGATCAGTCCCTTTACCCTGTAATGCTTGTGGCTTCTCTCTTGGCGCTACCTTGGATCCTGTTTACTCTTGTATGCTTTGTAACTACATGGTCCATAGAAGATGTATCTACTTACCTCGAGTTATAAAGATCACCCGTCACCTACATCGTCTCTCTTACACTTCCTCCCTTGTTCCTTCTGATCATGAGTTCTCTTGTGGAGTTTGTCGCAAAATGGTTGACGTCAATTATGGACAATACTCTTGTAACAAGGGATGTCATTACGCTGTCCATTCCAAGTGCGCAACAAAAGATGAAGTGTGGGATGGAATAGATCTTGAAGGAGTACCTGAAAAAGAAGATGATGATGTTGAGCCATTTGTGAGGATTGATGAAGAGACAATACAACATTTCAGCCATGATCATCACCATCTAAAGATTCATGGAAATGACAACCAGGGCAACAAGTTTTGCCAAGCATGCATCCTTTGGATAACAGTTTCAGATCGCTTCTACAGTTGTATCCAATGCAATTTTGTTATCCATCAAGAATGTGCATCCCTTCCTCGAAAAAAACACCATCCGCTACACAAACACCCGCTCACCCTCTTCCATCCATTCTCTACTAATATTCCTTGTGAGCTTGGACCTGAATATTGTAGCAGAGGTTTCTTCCGGTGCGATGGATGTAATCAATTTTGTTGTGGTTTCGTGTACAAATGCACCGAAAAATATTGTAACTTTCAACTAGATGCAAGGTGCGCTTCGCTTCCTGATCCTTTAAGCCACGATTCACATGATCACCCTCTCTTCTGCAATTTGACTGAAGGTTAATGCATGGGTTGCAAGTATTATACCGCCTGCTCTCGTTTGTTCTTAGAATGTATTAAATGCAAGTAATCCTTTTTGGGTCTTAGATGTGCTACTTTGCCTCGTGTGGCTCACTACAAGCATGATAAACATCCACTCACTCTTTGCTACGGAGAAGAAGAGACACCAGATCTCAATAATTGGTGTGAGATTTGTGAAACCAAGTTAGATGCAACAATGTGGTTCTACACATGTGACTCTTGTAGAGTCACTCTTCACGTTGTATGTTTACTAGGAAATGAGATCTACATGAAGCCAAACCATATCATCAAAACAGATGATAACAATGTTGATCCTGAATATAACATTGGTATTGCATGCAACAATGGTAACACTAGACCAGTGTGTGCTAAATGTAGACGTCGTTGCATATACACCTTCGTATTCAAGTGGCAAGGTAGAATTTTCTGTAGAATGTATTGTTTACCTGCGTCAATAAGAAAAAGGGGACTGTCTTATTACTGAGGCGCAAGATTAAGAGATAACAAGACTTGCTACATGAACATTTTCTTTGTGTATTTTGTTTGTTTGTTAATGTATATAACTGCTTTCGTTCTCTATATCAATGCCAATATGCGTTATGGGAAGAAGTGTGGAATCGAAGTTCTTGGTGGTATCAAAGGATGATCCTTACTGTTTTAGATAAACCAGAGGACAAGTTTTGCCTAAACTTAAATTGCTTTTTCTTATAGAGAATTGGAAATGAAATGAAGCACTCATTAGTAGGACTGATTCAATTGATAATGTAGTGGAACAAAACGAAATCAGACATTAATGAAAGAAACTCTATTCCCTAATCCACTAATCCACATTGCCACAAACATAAAGCACCGAGATCAGAGGAGAAACTCTGTTCTCTTGGGAACTTATCTTGTATAAGAAATTTTTAGCTCAGAGAAATTAACAAATGCATAAACCAACTGAATTACATCAAATGGTGGAAGCATGGGATTATATCACTTGTAGATGAGATTAATTAAAATATAATTTTACGATATAGCTAAATAAATAAATCTCACAATAAAAGCATCTACCTAAATGATCTTTCAAAATAAGGTCCTAATGTTGTCTCAAGTTGTTTTTCCACACTGATGTTTATGGGTGGACGACATATATATCTGATATCTTGAAATCATGAGACATTCGGATTCATATTCGTTGGATCCAAGGGAAAAAAAAAAACTCAAACGTATTATAATAGAAATAGTTTGGTTGTGACGAATGTTAAAGATAGATATACGAAGAAGAAAAATTAATAAGATCAGATTTGCTCCGTTGCATTCATTATACGAATTGGTTGAAGAGCTAATAAGCATTCTTCACGAGTGAGAATCGAAGACAACTTTTGTAAATTCGAAAGAGATTATAAAAAATAATTTCGCTTTTCTCTTTCAAGAAAAATTGTTTTGTTTAAAGGGTTTGATTTGATTGTCATTGTAAGTTTGTTTAGTATTAAAAAAATTAAAACAAATGTTTGGAAAAATTGCAAAAATGCCATTTTTGGTGTGCCAATTTTTAAGAATACCACTATAGATTATCTATTTGCAAAAATGCCACTAATTATGGATTTTTAAAATCTAAATCTTAAAATTTTGAAACCCTAAAAATGTTTTGACTCCCTACACCCTCAAAACTAGACCATAATATAACATAGTTAACCCAAACATAAACAATATAATAATTAAATAATTTTGAAAAGTGACATTTTTAAAAATATTTAAATATTTAGATTTTTTTTGTGATTTTATCACATAATTAACATGTATTTATAATGGGTAAGAATATTTTATTCACTTATTGTTATATATATCGATCGGCATGCTATGAATTGTGACATAAGAATTAAGATATAAATTGATCTCTACTAATTTAAAACTCATGTTTAAATAATCTAATATAATATTTTAAGGTTTCTTCTAATTGAAGCTTTGAGAGGCTGCCACGTGTCATTTTTAGTGTTAAATGTTTTTTATTTTTAGTACCTTATTTTTTCTAATATAATATTTTAAGGTTTATTCTAATTGAAGCTTTGAGAGGCTGCCACGTGTCACTTTTAGTGTTAAATTTTTTTTATTTTTAGTACCTTATTTTTACTTAATTTTGACATTTGTCCCTCTAGATTTTAGAATTTTTTCATTGATTCTTTAAAATAAAAATGTGATATCAATATATTAACTTAAAGTAAACATTTAATTAACATCAAATTCTCTTCATAAATTAATTAACAATATGTAAAACCATATTCTAATATTATTTTTCAATATCTCTTTTCAAATTCTACAAAATTTTCTTAATTAGAACTTCCGAAAAACTATCATAGTTAAAAAATATATATTTTTAACTTTTTGTAACGTTTTGTAAACGTATGGTATTAAATATCAATAATTGATACAAAAATTTTGTAAGTTTAGGCCAAACTTAACTCATCTTGACAAACCATTGATAATTTTGTACTAGATTTTTTCTCTATGCAACTAATATTAGAAAATGCATTTTAAAAAAAATGTTATGAACTTCATTTATTGATAAGATAAAAAATAGTTATGAAAAAACTATAAAAAAAATTATGTCACATACAATTTTGATTTTTATATAGAGTATTTTATGTAAATACTCATAAAGACATGAATAAAAAGTAAATTTATATAAAAAACTATCATTTTGTTAAAAAATTGTAGAAGCTATATAACTTTATCATCTGATCTTTATTAAATAGTAAAGGGATAATACAAACTGTTAAACAACCAAGATGGAGGCAAATCAAAGCATACATACAATAAATCAGAACTAATAGCTTTCTTAGCCAATGTATCCGTAACATGATTCCTCTCACGATTGACGTATTCCAAAGAGCATAAAGGTAACTTTGCAATCCAATACCGAATATCATAGAGTACATTTCCAATCTCCACATTATCTTCATTCGTATTTGATTAAAGCCACCAATTCCTTATTATCACCTTCAAACCAAACTTGTCGAAATCCTAAAGCCCACACCACTTGAACCACATGAAGAAAACCCATCGATTCAGCTTGTAAAGGAGAACCAACTTGACTAAGTTTAGCATAGTCAGACTTGATATGCTTACCTCAATGGTCACGCATAATCCATCCTACTTCCATAGAATCTCTTCCTTGATGAAAGCTACTATCAAAGTTACAATTAAGCCAATTTACAGGAGGAGGTTCCCATAATCTTGATCAAGTAACTACATTATATTGCACTTCATCTCTCTCAAGATCATTAGCCACAATCCATTCACAAAATGCTGCCTTACTACGATTTACCTCTTCATTCGGATGAACATTATTCTTATTAAAGAGATACTCATTCCGTGATTTCCAATATCCAAACCAGCCAAAGGGGAAGCAACCTAACCACAATAGGTAGCGAAGAATCATTATGCAAAAGCAGTACTTTGCCAAGATTTTCTTCCAGATTAGTCGATGGAGGATCGCGGTATTTGTGAACATCTCCAAATGGCTTTATAACTTTAGATAATATAAGAATCAAATTCTGTAAATACACAAATAATCAATAAGCTAAATTTAATGTATATTTTATCATGTTAGTTTTTAAATCCACGCAACGCGTGGACAATCTCTAGTATTTCAATATGTGTTTGTAATTCAGTAGGTTACTAACTAAAACTTAAATATTTATATCAATAATTTTTAATAACCGCGTATCAATGGGTCCTAATGTAGTTACCTTATATTTTTTTTAACTTTCTCCCTTAACAACACATGGATTAATTTTCTTAAGAATCATTAGGATCTAATACAGTTCCTAAATATGTCTGTTGTAACGAAAGTTAATGACCAATTGTTGATTTGTTTTCTTTGTATAAGTGTTATTCTTTTTTAAAAACAAATGTGAAAAAATTTGTATAAAACTTAACATTACATTATACGTGTATCAATTTTTGTCTAGAGAGAGCGAGAATGCATGAACACAGACTCGTCAACTAAAGCAAAAGTCGTTGAAGTTTGGTTCCCTGGTTTCCATTTTGGGAATATCTCATATCGACCATTGTAAACTTACGATAGGCTTTGATATTTTTTTTTGTAAGTAATTAGTTCTTAATGTTGATCATGTAAATAAGAGAGAAGGAATCCAACCTTTTGATCACCAAAATGTTGATCACCAAAATTTTGAATAGAGGTTTTTGGGGGTGGTGAAATGGGGAGGCAGTAGTACGAGAACGGAAAGCTGTTGAAGAAGAAAAACACATTCACTGATTTTATTGCTTATGTTGAGTGTTTAATAGAACTCAAGTATTGCTCGAAGGAAAAATTGTGCATCGAAGGAAGGAGTGCTGGTGGGTTGCTGATGGGTGGTGTTCTTAATATGAGACCTAACTTGTTCAAGGTGGTTATCATTGGAGTTCCTTTTGTAGATGTTTTGACAATAATGTTGGACCTAAGTATTCCGCTTACAACATTAGAATGGGAAGTGGGTTCAATGCTACTCCTGCAATACCTTTAAAACATCGAATTACATATTTTTCTTGCTTTATTGCTAAGTACATCATATGCATGTGTCTATAGTGAATTATCAAGATATGGAACTCGGATAAGCATAAGGATAGATAGATTCTTCTTACAAATCATGAAGCTATCATTTGAATTTGTTCAATAAAGTTTTATCTCTTTGTTATTCATCTGAAAACGTGCTTCTTATTTTTGGCTTTTATCATTGTAGGAGTGGGGTGACCCCATAAAGGAAGAATTTTACTTCTATATGAAATCATATACCCCTGTCGACAATGTGAGTAAATTACTTCTTTTCGCATAAAAGGCAAAATATGTTACGGAAGTTCTCAGTGTTGATGCATCTATTCACAATATAATAGGTTACGACACAAAACTACCCAAATATTCTTGTAAGTGCTCGATTAAGTGGTAAGCTTTCTTTTGTCTACACACAATTTAGATTTTTGGCCAAATATGTTGTTTTGCAACCTTTAAGATCGGCTGTTGTGCTGATTTTCTGATTAAATAGCTTGGTAAATGATTAGTTTTATCACGTTTCTAATTGTTTATAGGGATAAATACTAGAACGACCTTGATAAATGTCCTAATTATTAGAATAACCTTTACAAGTATCAAAATATCAAGAAAAAGTTTATAAGACATAAAAACCAAAGTTATATTTTGTTATTACGAAAATGCCATTGTCATTTTTGACAAAAATTTTTTTCAAAAACTCAAAAAATACAAACGCCACCGCGGAGGCTGTAGAAGCACCGGAAACGCACTCGGCGGAGGTGTGCCGCCGCATTTAGTTAAAATCGGATTAAAAATTTGATTTTTGATTTTTGGTTAAAAAAAAAACTTGAAATCTTTTGATTTTTGGTTAGATAAGAGATATATGATGTTAGATTTACTAGTTTTAGGCTAAATCTAGTTGAAAACAAGTTAAAATAGAGTAAAAACGAGATAAATACAAGTTGGCCGCCATTGTTAGGGTTTGAAGCTTTTGGGTTGGGGAAGAAGATGAAAGGTAAATTACGATTTTACTATTTTTGAATAAGTCTACCACTATTACAAATAAGTCTACCACTACTACAAATAAATCTATCACTACTATAAATAAGTCTACCACTACTATAAATAGGTTTACCACATCTTATAAATCTACCAGTACTACAAATAAGTCTACCATTACTACAAATAAGTCTACCACTACATAATTATTACTCTTGCTATCAAGTCTACCACAACAGATCAATAACTCTACCACGATGGATTATTAAGTCTACAACCACTACAGATTAATAAGTCTACCACAATTGATTAATAAGTCTACCACAACAGATAACTAAGTCTACCACCACTGATAATTAAGTCTACCACAACAGATAATTAAGTCTACCACTACTTATTATTAAGTCTACCACCACAGATTAATAACTCTACCACAGCAGATCAATAAGTCTACCACCACTACTACATATTCGTAAGTCTACTACCACTAAATATTAATAAATCTACCACTGCAGATCAATAAGTCTACCACTGCATATCTGCAGGAAATAAGTCTACCGCCCCTACAGATTATAAGTCTACCACCACAGAGTAATAAGTCTACCACAACAGATAATTAAATCTACCACCACAAATTCATTAAGTCTACCACAACAGATAATTAAGTCTACCACAATAGTAATTTAAGTCTACCACCACAAGTTAATTAAGTCTACCACACCAGATAGTTAAGTTTACCACGACAACATATAATTAAATCTACCACCACAGATTAGTAAGTCTACCACAAGAGATAATTAAGTCTACCACCAAAGATTAATAAGTCTACCACAACATATAATTAAGTCTACCTCCTCTAAAGACTATTAAGTCTATCACAGCTGATCAATAAGTCTACCATGCTGAATTATTAAGTCTACCACCACAACAGATAATTAAGTCTACCACAACAGATAATTAAGTCTACCATAACGGATTATTAAGTCTACCACAACAGATAATTAAGTCTACCACAACAGTAAATTAAGTCTACCACCACAAGTTAATAAGTCTACCACTACAACAGATAGTTAAGTCTACCACTATAGATTAGTAAGTCTACCACAAGGGATAATTAAGTCTACCACCACTAAAGAATAAGTCTACCACCTCTAAAAACTGATCAATAAGTCTACCATGCTGAATTATTAAGTTTACCACAACAGATTATTAAGTCTACCACCACAACAGATAATTAAGTCTAGCACAACAGATAATTAAGTCTACCACCACAGATTAATAAGTCTACCTCAACAGATAATTAAGTCTACTACTACAGTAAATTAAGTATACCACGTGAGCGATAGACTTATTCGCTTTTGGCGGGAACCTCATTAATGACAGTTTCGTAAATGCGTTTTTTTGTTATCAAAGGAAATAAAGGCAAATCGGGTGTTAAAAATTTTTCAAGGTCGTTCTAGTAATTATGAAACTTTAGAGTCAAAATAGTCAAAAACTCATTTATTAAGGTCATTCTAGTAATCCTCCCTTGTTTCTATCCAACAAATCCAAGAGTTATGTACTCTGAACCTTCCAAGAGTAATTGTTTTTTCAATTGTTTCAACATTTTTTACTCTACTTTCTCGTTCAATTTCTGAAAGTTCAAAACCATCTCTACAATCTTCAGTGACGAGACTTGAATTTAAATTCAAAACTTTAATATCATTCTATTGTGAATAAATAGATTACTTCATCATTATATATCATAATTACCTAACTAAAGTATAAAACAACTTACGTTTATACAATTTTCGTACAAAGTACCATTATGGTAAAAAATAGTTTTTTATGAGCAAAACATAAGTAAAATAAATATAAGCAAATAAAAATGCAATGACTCATACTTTTGATTTAATTGTTCATGATTAACTTAGACAAAGTGATCTGATCTGATCACTTTATAATCTTTGCTTCCTCTAAAAATGTTCATTAAACTCACTAGCTATTAAGTTTATACGCTTTATTATATACGTTTTACCTGGATGGTAAGACAGAAGGCTTCATGTTTAGTCTTGAGCTGCCTGCGCGGCTTAAACTTCTAGCAAGGATCGAATGACGGCGTGAAGAATCGCTTCCATAATCAGTTTTGAAGGAAACAATGCAAACCTACGACTTGAAAGAGGGTCGTCGAAAGCAACGACAATCTTCTATTTTGTTTTCGAAAAATTCTACACATAAGATCGAAGGATTGAAGATAAAAATAAGAAGTTAACATATATGCGTTTATATTACATATGTACAATGATATAGTTTCTTACGATTTTAAGATGATAGTGAATTGTTTACAAAGAACGTAGATATCCATCGTAATTCGTAATTTATAGTTAGAAAAAGGTGAAAAGAAAGCACATATATTTTTACACTTTACATAGAAAAACATCTTTTTACAAGAATTTGGCTGAAACATTGTTCCAAACTTCCAATCGAGTTCTTTTAACAAAATTAGATCATAATTGAGAAACAATTAGATCAAAATGGTGAACAAAATTAGAGAAAGTGGGAAAAAATATATCTTTACTTCATTCATCTAGACCATAGTCAGATTCTATGTTCTTTTTATTAATTTCGTTAATATTGTTTATGAAGAACTTAAACAAAGTATTTTCTTTGATATTTTAGGCATAAGAAACGTAATCAAGATTAAATATTTACAATCTTTTGTTTGTTGGGTTAAAGGTTTTGTTGAACGATTAGTAAGATCATTATAGAAAGAAATATTCTTTCTGATCACTTTATAAAGTATGCTTAAGCTTAAAGCAAATTAAGCATATAAGTTGATATTTAAACACAAATTAGTCCATTATATGATCAGTTCTCCCAAAACATCTACTAGTTTCTCTCAATGTTCAAAAGTTAAGGTCGTAGTGGCTTCTTAGAATATTATGAAGTTCTTAGTTTCTTATGAAAAGTGGCTCGTACAATCATGGAAAAATGGAAGGATTATACATTTTCAAAAATCTTACGCATTACGTTACTCTAAGATATATTATTTCAGAGATGGTTGGAGTGTATACTATAAAGCATTCAATAGATCTTGAAGATGGCCAACTGCTGGAGCTTGTTTAGGATCACAAACTCAACAAATTCGTTGTTCTCAATTATAAATATAAATCATTACCGGAACCAGAACCGCAAACGCAAACGCAAACGCAAAGTCCGTAAGGAATAATTTGATGTAGTGTACATGTTTCGCTTACATCTTCCTTTCCGTTGTTATTTTGGGTATTTTAAGTTGCTTGAATTATGATTTGGGTTTTATATTATTCTAGTTTAAGTGCTGTTTTTTTTTCCTCTTCTAATTTGATTGGAATAACATCTTAAATTTTATTTTAGCAACAAAAAAAAAATATCTTGAATTTCAAGAGAATTTGTTTTTTTGTCGTCTCTATATATTTCAAATAACCAAAAGTAACATCGAACATAGCAAAAAAGATTGTAATCTCAAAAACAGAGCAAATACATATTTGAAGTTTATAAGCTAAGTTATTTTGCATACACACTGACACGACCCGTTCCCGATCACTTTGAGCCTTAACTTGTACAACAAGAAATAAACCTGCACACATTTGAAAGGGAAAAAGAGGGGTGAGTAATGAATTACTTAGTGAGCGAGGCGGCAGACACCAGTCCGCAGTGATCCATAATTCGAAATAATTTATAAACATTAAACGCATATACTAAAATATGAAAGGGCACACGCAACAAACAACCTATCATATATAATTATCATTCCAATTCAACTCATATCATATCGTATCATCTTAACATCTCATCTCATCATTATAACTGATCATTATCACAAAACTAGATAGCCAGCTTCCCTTACCGGGTCTTACTGCTACCTCGACTCGTCAGCCTTGTTTACGAGCTGTAATGGAATTATCATTCACTCACCATCGCATTCTCAGCAAACTTAACACTCACTTCATCTCCTACACTTTCTCTTATCATCTCTAACTCATATCAACATCACACATCAATCATATTATTTATTATAATCATACATCTACTTTAACAACCTAACTCAAACAATCCAATCATACTTTAGCATATAAACGGTTAAGGAGAATAAATCATCACGCATCATAGATTCACCAGTCCGAACTCCTCACCTTTGCTTTAATCCTGTTGACTTTCCTTGCCAAAGTTGACCTTTCTCGTCATGCAGAAACAGATTTCTTGGTCTAGAAGAAACGAGTCCACACTGCGTTTCCGGTTGAATTAGGGTTTTATATTAATACCTATAGAAAGCTGAGAATGTCACGGTCACAGAGCCACCAAATTCGTAGCCATATGATGCTTCAGTCACCGTCTATTAAGCCACGAAGTTACCCTCTCGAAACTGTCTAGATTCCCTCTTCTTTCTTTTGCTTGATTCTCCTCCACTTGCTCTCGGTTGTGGATCTGATGCACAGCCGTTACGACGACATCTCAATCACCACAGATCACCTCTGGGTCACCGTCGCTGTCCATTCGTGCCGTTGTTGCGCCGGTACCACCATAGCCTTCATCATCTCGAACCGTGACGTCTCCGCTTCATCTTCAACTCTCTGTCTCGTTACACCTTCCTCTTCCTCTCTTCTTCTTGTTTCCTTTCTCATCTCTTCTTCTCCTCTCCTTCACGATCTCGTAGAGATCTTCCGCTCTCTCTTCTCTTCTTCCTTTCTTCTTCTTCTTCTCCCACGACAACTCTCTCCTTCCCCTTTTTCTCTTTTTCTTCTTCTCTCCTTTCCTTTCACGGCAACACTCCCCCAAGACAAAGTCTAGGGTTTTAGGTTAGTAAAAATGGGCCCTCGACAATTGGGTCCAATCCAATCAATTAACTAATGGACTTCTCTTCCTTTTAATTCACATCTCTTATGGCTAGTTAGGATTAACAAAAGAACCCCAAATGAAATCCATTACGCTTCCTTGCAAAATAGGTTAGGTTTTCATCGAATTTTTGGGATAGGGGCGTGACACACACAAATACAGTAAATATGTTAATGTAATATTTGTCATATTACCCCCACCATGGTCAGATATTAGGAAGTAGAAACTACTTGAGAAATAGACAATTTCCAGTTAATTGACAAAATTAAGAAGACAATTTCCATTTGATTGACTGGAAAAGAAGACGACATTTTTCAATTTTGTTAATGGAAGATTTCCGATTTCTTCCGAAATTTCTATTCTCTTGTATTTACATTTTTCATAAGTTCAGCCTCATATATATAAGTTTGCATCTAAGAACACAGAGATATATACAAAGAAACTATTCTTCTACTTTCAAAAGCAAATCTTTTCATCAAGATGAGTTATTTCGACATACCAGTTGATCCTGATATGGTAATATCAAAAATACTAACCAAGACTGATGTTACCGGTAATATAACTTTACCGGCACAACAAGTAATGTCCGTCCTCACGATGATGAATGATGCTACGCCTGAGAAGTTACAAAACGGTATTGAAGTGGAAGTTGTCGACATTGTCGAAACCGATACATACCATGTTACTCTAAGATGCATTGACAACACTAGATATTATTTCGGGGATGGTTGGAGTACTATAAAGCATTCGATGGAACTTCAAGAAGGCGAACTTTTTAAGCTCGTTTGGGATCACAAACTCAACAAATTCATTGTTCTCAATTATAAAAACCGGAGCTGAACCAGAACCAGAACCGCAACCGCAAAATCTGCAATGGTTCATGTGATGTAGCATACATGTTCTGCTTACATCTTCCTTAACGTTGTTGTTTTTGCCTATTTTAAGTTGCTTTTATATGTTTTGGATTTTATGTTTTTTTTTTTTTTTTTGGTTGTCTAAATTGGATTTTATGTTATTCTAGTTTAAGTGTTCTTTTTCCTAGGTGTTGGTTTTTTTCTTGTTCTAATTTGATTGGAATAAAATCTTGAATTTCAACTTTTTCAAAAAAAAATTATAAGAGAATTTTTATTTTTTATTGTCGTCTCTTTATATTCCAAATAACCATAAGTAACATCAAACATAGCAAAAAACAAGAGGTAAGATTAAAGAAATGCTGAAGAAGAATTTCTTTCGCAGTGTCACAAGATACATACTCAGCTTCTTGTTCTTCTGCTTTCTTCTTCAGCATTTCTTTCACAGTGTCACAAGATACATACTCAGCTTCTTGTTCTACTGTGAAAGGCGAGTGGAAGTTTAAAGTCGAACATTTCAGTTCTTACAAGATCGTAGATGAGGAAGAGTACGTGTTCTTTTAGACGTAGGAATGAGTATGCATGGGGTTGTGCAATATGGTAATGCAATGGATGTTGATATTGTAACAAAGCAATACACAAGAAATTCTGAAAACTCTTAATTCATTAAAAACAGAATGCTTCATCTTAAATAGACTCAGCTTTGTTACAACTAAAACTTCCGAAAAACCTGCAACTACGAGGCTCGTTTCCTACAAACCAGGTCCACGAGACTTATTCAATTTTGACTAAGCAATACCAAATCAAATAAAGCAAACCGACATCAATATAACTAAACCAACTTATGCTTCAAATCTTCCCCTAAACTGGAACATCTCCCAATCCAGTTTAACCTTCCTTAGCGCATACTCCCAAGCTGTCTCGAAGTCTCTCAAACGTTTCAAGCTTCATGGTCTTTGTCATGATATCAGAGAATTGAACTTGTGTAGAACAATACTCCAAGCTGATAGTCCCGTCATTCACTAAGTCACGAAGAAAGTGGTACCTTACGTGTATGTGTTTGCTCCTTCCATGAAAGAATTGGATTTTTTGACAGCTTAATGGTTGAACAATTGTCACAGAACAAAACCGTGCCTCCTTCCTGCTCAAACCCAATTCCTTCAGCACGTTTCTTAGCCAAACAGCCTGACACGCTCCGTTTGCTGCTGCCACAAACTCTGCCTCTGTGGTTGAAAGAGTGACAATCAGTTGTTTCTTTGAAGCCCAAGACACTGCAGCTCCACCAAACATAAACACATAACCCGAGGTACTCTTTCGATCATCAATATCACCAGCATAATCACTGTATGCATAACCCACTAGCTTCGAGTCTCCCCCTTTCTTGTACTAAATCCCGTAACTAATGGTTCCTTGAACATACCTCAAGATTCTCTTCACAGCGAGCAAGTGTTGTTCATTTGGATTCTCCATATACCGACTCACCAAATTCACACAAAAAATCAAATCAGGCCTCGTGGCCGTGAGATACCTGAGGCTCCCAACAATTTGTTTGAACAGAATCGCATCCACAGTCGAGCCAGCTCCTTCCTTCGACAATCTCTGTCCTGGTACAATTGAATTTTTGACAAAATTACAGTTCGCCAAACCGAATTTTATAAGAGTATCCTCAGCGTACTTCTTCTGCCTAATGAAAATCTCTTCTTCGTCTTGAATTGCCTCCACTCCTAAGAAGAATTTCATTTTTCCAAGGTCTGTCATGGAAAATTCCCCTTTCATCGAAGCCTTGAACTCCATGAGCATCTCTTCTGAGTTTCCTGTGTAGATTAGGTCATCTACATAAAGGCTCACGATCAAAATCCTTTCTCCTTGTGTTTTGACAAACAGCGTATGCTCACAATAGCATTTTTGGAATCTCATTCGAGCAAAGTAGCCTTCAATTTTGCTATACCATGCCCTCGGAGCTTGTCGTAGCCCATACAATGCCTTCTTAAGCTTGTACACCTTCTCGCTTGTATCATTGACTTTGAAACCTGGAGGTTGCCCAATGTATACATCTTCCTCGAGTTCTCCGTGCAAGAATGCACTTTTCACATCCAGTTGGTACACTTTCCAGCCTTTGCAAGCTGCTACACCAAGGATTAAACGGATTGTGTCCCAACGCGCAACCGGTGCGAACACTTCATGGAAATCGATCCCTTGGGTCTAATGGAAACCCTTTGCCACCAGTCGAGCCTTAAACTTGTCGACCTCCCCCCTTTCATTAAACTTGGTCTTAAAGACCCACTTAACACCGATCACTTTTGTATCCATGGGTAGCTCTACAAGTTCCCATGTATTGTTCTCCTCGATCGATTTTATCTCTATCTCCATCGCCTTTCTCCATTTTTCATGTTTGACTGCTTCTTCAAAATTTTTTGGGTCGTCTTCTGCAATAAACAATGCCACCAGCTCCAATTCATCACCATATTCTTCAATGAACAGACCCATACCCTCGCAGACATAATCCTTCATCCAAGCTGGTTTTTGTTTGCTTCGCCCAGCTCCTTCTCTCGCAGACACAATTTCTGGTTTCGGTTCTGGTTCTGCAATTTCTGATTCTGGTTCTGCAATTTTCGGTTCTGGTTCTGCAATTTTTGGTTCTGGTTCTGTAATTTCTCCACCATTGTTGTTATCTGCATCATCGATCTCTTCCCCAGTTTCTGTGTGCTCTTGTGTTTCTTCATTTTCTCCAAGCAAACCATCCCACGGGATCTCTTCTTTTTCTCCATTCTCTTCCCACGACCATGCTCTATTTTCATCAAACAACACATCCTTACTCGTTATAATCCTTTGAGTGGCAGGATTATAGAGACGGTACGCCTTCGATTCTCTGCTGATTCCAAACATTACACACGTAATGCTCTTCTCGTCTAGCTTAACACGTCTTTCATATGGAACCAAAGCAAATGCCACAGACCCAAAGACTCGGAGGTGCTCTACTGAAGGCTTATGGCCGCTCCACTTCTCTGTTGGTGTGATGTTCTCCAAAGTTGTCGTCGGACTTTGGTTCAAGATATGTACCGCATATTGAACAGCTTCTGGCCAAAAGCGTTGTGGTACCTTCATACCTATCAGCATGCATCTTGTCATGTTTAGAACACTTCTGTTCTTCCGCTCAGCAACCCCGTTTTGCTGCGGAGTATACGCAGTGGTAAGCTGTCTCTTGATTCTGTGCTCAGTGCAATACTCTTGAAAGACTTTAGAGTTGTATTCTCCACCTCTGTCTGTTCTGAAACACACCAGAGGCTCTCCACTTTCTCTTTCAGCTGTAGCTTTAAACTCTTTAAATACATTGAAAGCCTCTAATTTTTCTGCCAAGAAATAGGTCCAACTCTTCCTGCTAAAGTCATCGATGAAGTTGATAATGTACCTCTTTCCGCTCTCTGAAATTGGTGCAATGGGTCCACAAATGTCACTGTGAACCAGCTCTAGTCTTTTACTCGTCTTCCACACACTTTTCTTTGGTATGTTAGCTCGTATTTGCTTGCCCTTCATGCAAATTTCACACACATTCTCCTCGCCTTTGATTTGTGGTAGTCCTACCACCATTGCTTTTTCTTCCAAGGTTTGCAATCCACTGTGGCTCAAATGCCCATACCTCCTGTCCCATATTGTCTCTGTCTTCTCAACCGTGGTTTGTAAGCACCTTGCCTCCATCTCCATCTTGGGTTCTACCACGGCTGCGAGGATCACAAACATTCTGTTTGTTGACATTGACGAGTGCATGATGACTCGTTCTTGCTGCTTGTGCCATATCTCACACTTGTTATCTTCAATGACAATTCGCAGACCCTTCTGTTGCAGCTGTCCCACGGTCAACAAATTATTCTTCAAGCCTGGCACATAATAAACCGATGTAATCACTTGAATCAATCCATTGATCTTCAAGAGCAGATTACCCTTTCCTTCTACCACCATGCGTCGGTTGTCTCCCAGTTTGACGTTTTGACGAAACGAGTTATCAAGGTTAGCAAACCATTCCTTTGTACCGCACATATGGTTACTGCAACCTGAGTCCAAAAACCATATATGCTCGTCATCCCCTTTGTTCATCTCGGTGTACGCCATGAGTAACACATCTTCTTCGAGCTCCACATAATTTGCACTCTTCTCCCAACTAGGACATTCATTCTTGAAATGTCCTAATTGATGGCACTTAAAGCATTCAATTTTGCTTTTGTCTAAACCTCTTTGGCCTCTGCCTCCTCTTCTGGAGTATCCACCTCTCGCACCTCCTCTTCTGGAGTATCCACCTCTCGCACCTCCTCTTCCTTGATATCCTCCTCAGCCTCGTCTTCCTTCTATCTACCTTTGACTTTCGGCCTTGAGAGCATGTTCCTCTCTCACGGGTTTCCTCATGTTTCTCTCATGAACCAATAACGAACTTTGCAACTCATCAACCGAGAGACTCTTGATGTCCTTTGATTCCTCGATGGCGCACACAACATAGATAAACCTTTTGATGTGCCATAAAGCTACTATGTAGGGTTTATGCAATTAGGTCTTTAAATTTATAATCCTAGGGAACTGCAAGTGCACAGTTAAGACAATTGTAGTACTTAGGGATCGTTCCGCTGAGGACTAAGTGATGAATGCACTACAAACCTATATGATTCGGATTAAGCTAAGGGAAAATATTATTTGGTTTTAGGGTTTTATGGAAGCAAATAACAAAGCAATAAAAGTAAAGGGATAGATATCAATTAAGATTAGAATTCAAGCAATTCACAAAACATATGCAAAACACAAGCAATCGATTTAGGATTCTAAGACTAGTTGTTCTAGAACTCATATCACTAAGGTAAGGTCATCCCACTATCGTTATGTAACTAACCATCTAAGTTTTGCACCCTAATAGACTCAACTATCGCAGGTTATTACAAGGTGAAAACATGTTTTATGCTCAAGATTGATTGTTCACTAAACTCCTTAACTAACCTATCGAATTGTTAAGGTTTCTAGCTCATCGAATACTAGGTCCGGAGATATAACAAGCTTTTGGAGAGTATATCAACCTAAGATCACTCCCTGGGTAGCTAGGCCAGTTCGTGCTTTGAGTATAAATAAAGATGAAGAATCAATTCTAGAATAGATCTCTAAACGATTAAATACGTAAAAGCATAGAATTAAGAAAGTGCATAGAAATCAAATCAAAGCTAATACTCTAACATGTTTTGCAACACGTAGCAGCAAGAGTAAAGCACATAGACAGTATAATTCTTTGATCTATCTAAGCATAAGGAATTAGATCTCATCTCTTTGCAATAGGGCAAAGATCAATCTATCCTTAAAGGCTTCTAGAATCAAACAAACATGAAGAACAAGAGAAAACGAAATACATTGTTTAGGTATTGATTTAGGCTGTTAAGGCCGGCTGCTTGAGTTCCTAGAGAGGCTAAAAGCAAGTATATATAGGGGTTCAAAGAGGCATAGGTCGGTTAGGGTTTCGTCGGGCAAATACGTTTTTTCTGTCGAAACTGAGGCAATTTCGGTCATGATAACGGTTGGGTTGCGTGACCGGTATTGGAAGCTTCCATGCCTCTTCTAGAAGGTCGGCAAAAGGTCTGGATATCGGCCCATGGGCTGACCCGGTGCTTGGCTCCATTTTGCACTAACTTCACTTCGAAGGCAGTTTGACATGTCCTCAGTGTTTCGGGTGTATCTTCTAAAGTACAGCTCCAATTGATGAAATTCCAACTCCATTGGAAATCTAACTCAAAGGGATATCTCCACACCAATTTTAATTAAATTCCCAACTGATTTGATCCTCCGTTCTTCAGCAAACTTCTGGCGTATATGTTTTGTCCAGTAGGAGAATGTGCATTATCTTCAAGATAAAATGACTTGGCTTGGTTCCTTTGACTTGGATAAGTAGCTGCATCATAGATGACACTCTTTTTGCTCCTTTTTACATCCTTTTGATGATAAAACCTGTTAAGACCTTAAAATCTACATATACGAGAAAACTACCTCTTTTGGTCCAAAAGCTTTATTAATATATATAAAAACCATAGTAAAATAGATAGAAAAGTGGTAAAATATAGGGTATATCACCAAAGAGTTCGTAGAATCTTCTCGACCACCTTCGCATCCGGCATGTCTTCGCCCAAATTTCTCATGTCATTGGCCACCACCATTACCCGTGAGAAGTAAACTGTGACCGTTTCTCCCTCTCTCATCTCCAACACTTCGAACTCCCTTCGAAGCCTCTGCAATTGGGCACTTTGAACCCTGAGATTCCCTTGGTACTTTGTCTTCATCGAGTCCCAAATGTCCTTTGAGCTGTCCTTCTTAGCCATTGTTTTGGGAATCGTCTTGTCTATGTATGCAAACAAGTAATTCTTCACCTTGAGATCCTTCAACGTCATCTCCGCTAGCTCAGTTCTTTGGGGTCCCATCAAGATCACGTTTCTCTCCGGTCTTGTGATCCCAGTTTCGACGAGATCCAACCACTCCTTTGACTGCAACATGTTCTCCATCAACATCGACCAGTGTTCGTAATCTCCGTTGAACTTGGGGATGCTTAACTCCTTATCACTCATTTTGTTCTCGCCTTTTGATTTGAATTTTCTATGGATTCTTTGTAAAACCGCTCTGATACCACTTGTTGATATTGTAACAGAGCAATACACAAAAAATTCTGAAAACTCTTAATTCATTAAAAACAGAGTGTTTCATCTTAAATAGACTCAGCTTTGTTACAACTAAAACTTCCGAAAAACCTGCAACTACGAGTGCTCGTTTCCTACAAACCAGGTCCACGAGACTTATTCAATTTTGACTAAGAAATACCAAATCAAATAAAGCAAACCGACATCAATAAAACTAAACCAACTTATGCTTGAATGGATACTTGCATTGCAAGTATGGTTTCTTCTCTTCGCCACCAGAGACTTAACTCGTCTTTAAATCCCCTTTGTTATGTTTCCAATCTCCATTTTCTTGTAGCTTCCCAACATGGTCGGATACTTATAATTATTATATACTAGTTTAGAGAATTTCACTTATTAGAATTAGACGAAAAAATAAATAATGTAAAGTTTTGTTTAGATGACTTTCTCACTAATGCACTTGGACCCAAAAAAAAAACTCTTATTTTACTTTCAAAAGCAAATCTTGTTTAGCAAGATGGAGTATTTCGAGAATGCACTAGACCGTGCTATGATCATATCAAAACAACTAACAAGGAGTGATATTGTTGGTAATATGACATTACCGACACCACAAGTGATGTCCGTCCTCACGAAGTGGAATGGTACTACATGGGAGGATTTGCAAATCGGTGTTCAAGTGCAAGTCTTCGACCTTATCAAGAACAGTCGATACCAAGTTATCCTAAAATGGGTTGACAATACTAGATTTTATTTCGCTACTGGTTGGAGTGATATGAAGCATTCGTTAGGTCTCGTACAAGGCCAAACTTTTGAGATTTATTGGGATCACTTACACAACACGTTCGTTGTTCTCAGTCATGCATATCGCATAATAGAAGATTAATGTAGCGTATATGTTCGCTACTTCTAATATTTTCAATTTTAAGTTGTTTTAATTATGTTTTGGATTTCATATTACTATTTAAGTGTTGTTTTCCCTAGTTGTTGTTTTATTTTCTTCTAATATATTGAAATTTAAGATATTTTATTTTATTTTAATGTCGTTCCTTTTTGTTCCATCCATATAACAAAAAGTAACATCCAACATAGCAAAAACATCCATTCATATTGTTTGAGCCTAAAAGGGATAAACTTTACCTTAAGATCATAACATCCAAATCCTTAAAGATCACAATACTCAAAAACAACACAAGGTACATGTTGAATTTTGTAAAAATCTTCACCACCAGAGACTAGCTTGTCTTTGAATGCCTTTGTCATGTTCCCAATCTCCACTTCTTGTAGTTTTTTCAAGAATCTCGTTCCTTCAGGAACCCACTTCAGTTTCGTACAACACTTCAACTCCATGGAGACAAGACGCATCATTGCACCATCTTCTACAGTCCACTCTTCTAGATTCTCAAGCTGTGACAATGTCAAAGAATGCAATTGAGGGAAACCATCTTTGGAACAACAAAGTTTACTACCCACAAATGATCCTTCAAACAGTTGCAGAATCTTTAAGTTTGGAAGCTTCTCAAGAACCAGAAACGGGTCATCCACTAATCCGCATTGCCACAAACGTAAGGCACCGAGATCAGAGGAGAAACTCTGTTCTCCTGGGAGCTTCTCTAGTTGAAGGAACAGTTCCAGCTCAGAGAGATTAGAAAATGTAGAAACCAATTGTGTTACATCAACTGGTGGAAGCATGGGTTGACCGGGAACGTTAATTGTCAAGCCACGGAGACGTTTCAAGACATTACTTAGAGAAGACACAACCTCGAAGTCCGTGTTCTGCGAAGAAAGATTGATGGCCAATCTTCTAAGACTTGCCATTGCCAGAAGATCCTTCGGATTGCATTGTCCACCAACAGGGAAGTCCCACAGTTGTTGCAGGTTTCTTAGAGTACTCAAGTCCAGCTTTGTTTTTGGATCAAGATCTGCAGGCATACACAGATGTCTAAGCCGCCGTAGCTTCCATATCACGTTTGGAATATACAGTTTCCCCTTCACAAACAAGTCTAGAGTAATCAACAACTTTAAATTGCCAATAAAAGGTGTAAGTTCCTTTACGTTTGTCAATCTCAAGCTCAGGTTTCTCAAATGGATGAGATCTCCTACATCATCAGGCAACTTCCCTCCATCGATTTGAGCTCCCTCGAGATCTAGAATTCTAAGGAGTTTCATCTTTCTGAAGGAAACCTTTCCCAGAAGTGTCCATTGACTTCCTTGATTCTTCATGATATACACAAGAGATCTAGGCCGAGTACTTATGTAGTTCACCTGAGAAAGTCTCTCGATCCGGTGTTCCTCTGCACCACCATGTAATTGCACAGAAATTCTGCGAGATGAACTGGTCGAAAGAGCCGGGAAGGCCTCGGCTTCATCTTGATCCCTTGAGTCGATAACCTGCACAAACGTTTCTTGCTCTGCTTTCTGTAAACAGACCTCCCTCATGAGGTCATGCATACGGCATGTCATGACTTCTGAAGTTACAATGTCCCTCTTCCCAACCATAACCATGCTTCTCTTCACTAATTCTTCGAGATAATCTTGCCCGATATCTTCTACTGCCGTGCTAGCTTCCATGTGTTTTACAGGTATAACTATTCCCTCCGCAATCCAGTAACTAACCAATGTTCCCACATGAACCTCATAATCTTCAGGATAGTGAGCAAAGTAGAGGAAGCATTGCTTTAAATGAGGAGGCAAGTCTTCATAACTTAAGGACAAAACATCTGCAACCAGCATACTCTTACTTCCACTGCTACTACCTCCATTTGAAACATATGATTTGATGTTCTCGTGTACTCTTTGCCACTCGTTCAATGTATTTTTCGTTGCCAAAAGTCCTCCTAGAACTGTTATAGCTAGAGGTAGACCTCCACAACTCATGGCCATCTGCTTCCCAATCTCCTCCAGTTTCTTGACCAACACTGGCTCTGCAATCATGGTGTATATGAGTATGAAGTATTATAGCATACATAAATTAGAGATATAAATGATTACCTGTATCCTCTCTTTCAGATAATGAAATTTTCTCCAATAACTCCCAACTCTCTTCATATGTTAGCAATTGTGGCTCATGAAGCACACCTCTCGGATCAGCATATAAAGCGACTTCCTTGTTTCGCGTGGTAAGTATTATGTTACTTCCTGAAATGTTGTGACGATGAGTTCTACTTTATTATTGCTATTATCCGGTAAGAAGATGAGGAATGTAAAACAATGAGTTGCATTGATAATAAAGTAAATTACCTGTTTCATGTGGGAAGACGTGTTTCAGACAATCCCAAGCATCAGTGCCCCATATATCATCAAGCACGACGAGGCATTTACTCCTTTTCAAGAACTGATGCAACTCCTCTCCAAGCTGTTCATCTCTTAAGCTGAGTATTCTATGATTCTCATCTTTATAGCTGAGATTCAGAAGAATCTCTTGCCAAACATGTCTCCTTCTACATTCTTGAGATACATATACCCAAGCAAAGCGATCGAAATGGCGCCTAACTTTGCCATGATGGAAAATCTGTTTGGCTAAAGTTGTTTTCCCCAAACCACCCATTCCGCAAATGGACGTGACCCTTAACTTCTCATTTCCGGAAACTAAACCATTCACCAACTTCTCAAGACTCTGCTCTAGCCCGACAAGATTATGCTCAACAACATATGGAAAGGACTGTCTCTGTTCTCTGTGACTATCGGACAAACTCAAACCTTCCCCTTCCATAGCTTCTTTTATACCATAATCTCGCATGCTTGCTGCTATCTTAGAAAGCCTGGAGGTGATATCACTGATCTCTGAGCCAACATTATGAAGTGAAACCGCCTCGTTCAAGATGCCAGTAAGCCTCCTAAGCACCCTTTTAATCCCTTTTCCTTTCTTTGATTCTGCCTTGAGGTAAAATGCCTCGAGGACATCCTCTGCATCATAAGCAGCTTCTCTAATGCTTGCAACCCAATTACGCACTCTCTCGCTTTTATGCTGCTTCTCATCTGCATCTTTCAGAAAGCACTTCAAACGCTTCAATTCTTCTTGCAGCTGCTTCACCTGGTCACCTATACCGTACAAGGACAAGGGTTCCTCCAGAAGCAACTCCCCTAACTTCTGCACTGTAACAGAAACAATAGCCTCTGCCATTTGCCTGTTCTTGATTCACATCTGTGATTCTCCCAATCTCTACCTCTTACACTATAAGAGTCAACTGTGAACTACTTTCATGACATAAGATTCCAAGTCAACTCATTCATACACTCCTTGTCCCTTTCTGATTATTCAACACTAAGCATCATGTCAACATAACTCTTAGCATCATTCATACACTCATGTCAACATAATTATCTGGTACAGCTACTAGAATGGCCCATGAACCACCACATCCACATATTCATCTATCAGAATTTGGTGGGAGACTTTCAAAAGTCTTCGCTGTCTCATACAACCATACCTTTCATTTTCCTTCTCACCTTTTACTGCAGCAGCTATAGTAAGAAAAATGGACTTCTCTGCCTTGCAATTATACAAACGGGCTTACTCATTATTATACAACACCGAATTTTGATTTCATAATTTGTTGAAGGAGAGATATAACACTTAACACACAACTCTTATTATATTATCGTCGTCTTTTCAAATTGATGTGCAACAAGAAAAAAAAGGCATAAATCTCAAAATCCTTTGTTGAAACAAAGAACGTGTACTAAATGATGATTATGAACAATATAATATGCCTCCTTGTTTTGTTTTCGTCATCAGAAACGTTAGAAAAAAATGAGCAGATATACAAAAACGATCTTACATTTGCACCTAAGAACTATTGTAGAGCTTGCACTTGTTTGTTCCAGCACAAACCGCACACTCGTCTGCATCACCTTCAACATGGCTCAAGCAATATTGGATTCTGTCGTTCACAACGTCCTGAAGAAGAAAATATCAGCAGATTACCAATTGCTTGACATCTAAAAGAAGAATTAGATCAAACTTTGGAGGACCTCAGTTTAAAAATAAGAAGAACAAACTTTGGAGGATCAAAGGGAAGAAAGTGGCATTCAAATCCCTTGGCCTAAAGTACTAACTTGTTTGAGTAGCAAGATTTAGAATATGCTTTATTTCTTACCATGAGGAGATTATGGAGGCCAAGAGGTGCAGTTACGAGGTACGAGACGCCAGAGAAGTCCTTTGCAGCATCAGCCGTCAACGAGGGAATGTCCTAATCATATAAAGGTCATGAGCTCATCCGACCATTAATGTAAATACTCCAATAATCGCAGAAAGTCTAGCAAATAAAACACGTATAAATCAGATGCACAAGGCCATACCTGATTCCAATGTCTTCCAGGAAAGAGAAAAAATGGGCTAACAACTACACGTTTCGCCCCTTGTTGTACACACAAACTGAATGCATCTTTTATCGATGGCTCAGCCAATTCCTGGCGTAAAGTGAACATAAGCAAACAGAAAACAGAACCGAAAATACTGTGGACCAATATCTAAGTATCGATTCAAATATATTAAGCTAAGATTAAAAGATAACCAAGAAACCGAAAAATATCCAATTGTACTACACTCACAACTCACAAGTATGCAACACTAGTGATTGACACACAAGTGAATCAAATCAAGTAAATTATTCAAAAGGAAGGAATTCACTTGCAGTTCCTACTTAAACCGAAACATTCTCAGGTCTTAGAGATTTTTAGAGGCACACTAGTTAAGGCATTAGATGGGAGAAAATTGAGAGCATTTGGAAGAATTACCATATGAGCAGGCTCCACAATTGAGTATCCAGTTTTGTCTTTGAACATTTTCACAAACTCCTCTGAAACTCAGCAGAAACAACAAAGCCATTACAAGCAGTGAAGTGAGAAGAAACAATCAACAAAGAAGATGAAGAAAAGAGAAGGAACAAGAAAACAGAAGTCTTACCAAGCATTAGGTTAGATTCTCGGCGACGAGAACCATGATCGACGATTATAACCCCATCAGAATCACCAACCCCATTTCTAAGAAACCCACCATTCTCAAAGGTCCCAAAACATGGCGAACCTCTTCTCCTTCCTCGTTGTGGTCGAAATTTCTCAACTTTTAAGGAATCTAACAAAACCCATGACCGATTCGTTCGGGTAATTTCACAAGAAGAAGACGAAACACGATTATCCACTCTGAGATTGCTATAAACAATCGAAAAGTTCACCAAGAACTGAGACTGAGTCGCCGCCGCCATTTCCAGTACTCTGCTTTTACTACAACACTGATAAATCTGTCGGAATTACTCGATTTGCTCCGATGAATCAGAAGAAAACAGAAATCGGAAAGTGGGAAAAAACTAAAATTTCTCGGTGGTGCCAAGATTTTTTTTTCATCGAAGAAGTAAAAAAAAAAAAGTCTTAAGTGGGCCGAAGTTTGGGTTTAATGGGCCCATATGAAAAAGCCACGTCTCCATGTCAAAGCCAAATCTCGAAACTCAGCTCCAGAAGAAACTACGAAGATCGGTCTCTCTCTCTCTGGTTCACTCTTCTATTATACGTCACAAATCCTCTTTTCTTCTTCTCCAAGTCTGATTTACAATATATCAAGATGGAATGAGCAAAAAAGCCAATTTTTTCCTTCCGTTTCTGTTATTTTCAAGCTAGGTAATGTAACATGAGGAGACCAAACCAAGTTTTCCTAATTTTGTTTCATTAAGTGTTAGGTTTTTGTCTGAGATTAGGACTTTTGGGAAGTGGGTCTGAGATTTGCATTGGGTTTTGAAGAAAAAAGTATTCCTTTTGGTAAACAAATGTAAATGAAAGATTTTTTTTTTGTTGGCAGGGATCTTTGGAACTGAGGGAAGTAATTTACGATGTATACAAGGATACTAAGAAGGAACCGGAGATTAGGTTTTGTATTGAAGCAAGACAAATGCTTAGTTAAGTCAGTGACTCGTGACAACACAAGTTCTCAAGCTTATAGATTTACAAATATACTAACAAATCATTTGACAAGGAAGTATCATTCTTGTGGTGTTATTGCCTCTGGAAACTGTTTGAATTGGAATAGCCAATTGCGTCGGTTTAGTTCTGAAGGTGATGGTAGGAACGCTGGTGAGGATAATCGTTTCCCTTTGAGTAAAGAAAAGACGGGAAACGAGAAGAGCGGTTTTGGCGTTGAGCATTTTGATTCTCATGCTCAACTTGGAGAACAGGATCAATTAGAATGGCTTAACAATGAGAAGCTTGCAAGTGACAGCAAAAAGGAGTCACCTTTTCTTAATAAACGGGAAAGATTGAAGAATGAGTTCTTACGGAGAATTCAACCTTGGGAAACTATACAGCTGTCTTGGGAGTCTTTCCCTTACTACATCGAGTAATAACCAAAGACATTATTCTTCTGTTATGGTGTTGATTTTGTATAGTCATTTCCATTTTTGGCTAATATATTCTGTTTTTGCTCATTTTTCCCCCAGAAAACATACGAAAGACACTCTGGTGGAATGTGTTAGTTCACATATAAAACAAGGAGATTTAGCGTCTATGTATGGTGCTCGTTTAGATTCTTCAAGTGGGAGAATATTGCTTCAGAGTGTTCCAGGTTTGTTGTTGACTAGAAAATGCATTGCGTGTTTTGGTTTTGTTGTTCTTTTATATCAAACTATACAATTGGCGAGGAAAGAAGGTTCAATAATGATTTGATGTTTTATGCAGGCACTGAGCTTTACCGAGAAAGGTTGGTAAGAGCACTTGCTCGAGAGACACAAGTTCCCCTGTTGGTTCTTGACAGCAGCGTTCTTGCCCCTTACGTGAGATTCTGATGTTAATTTGCTATGACATGCTACCATTTTTTTTCTTTCTGTGTCATGAATGTTAGTGTGATCTCTGTCAATCAGGATTTTGCTGATGACTACAATGAAGAGTCTGAATCAGACGATGACATTGCTGATTCAGATCAGAGCGCTTCAGAGTCAGAATCTGAGGAAGAAACCGATGCAAACAATGAGCAGAGGAGTAGCAGTGAGGCGAAAATAAATGGAAGTGACGATGAAGAAAGATTTTTGGAGATTTCTAAGGAGGTCCTCAAGAAACTTGGGGCAGACATAGAGCACATTGAGAAGGTATGATCTTTTTTTGTGAGGTTCATAAATGCGTTTCCAATATAATTGTTTTGCATTTCCCAATGGACGATGCAATGCGTCTCCATTACCTTGTCATACAAATTTTCAAATTTCTTATACTATTCGTTTGTGTGGGATTTTTTATCGTAATAATTACACACGATTTTGAAAGGATTCACAGTGCATGCCATTTGTTTGCTATTTCTTTGATCTACACAATGACTGCTGCACCATATTCTTTTTTTTTTTATCGATAGAGTTTAGAAATGCTGGTGCTTATATCTGATCGACATTGTGGCAGAGAATGTCGGACCAACTACTTGGCTCTTCTGAGGAGTCAAAAGCTGCAGTTGTTGATTATCATGGTAAGGCCAAACGGCCTCTTAAGAAAGGTAACCAACTCCCAACATGCTCACCTTGCTCTTTGTGCAACAAAAGATGTTTATTTAACTGGTTGGATAATATTGTATACTATCCAACAAAAGATTTCAAGACTCTATGATGTATCTCTTCGTTGTAGAAGCTCTAGATATACTTAATGTATCCATTTTCTTTATGAGCCTGGCATTTTTTAATAATTTTTATTTGTATCTAGTTATATTTTTTCTTTGTGTTGTCTTTATCTCATTGACCTTTAACTCTTTCCTCTTTCGTTTCTGAAATTTTCAATCTACACACATATTTGTAGGAGATCAAGTAAGGTATACTGGGTCTGCTAAGAATGTCGAATCAAAGCTTAGGTAATTTATTTGATCACTTCTGTGGGAATCTATTTTCCTTTACTTGTGCTTAAAGATTTTAAGTGTTTGCCTAGATATAGCGCTACTGGAATATGGTTCATTGGAAGATTTTATCTAACACTTGTTATGACAACTTGGCAAAATAGATGTTTGGCTTTTGCATTATGTTGGAAAAACGAGGTTTGATCTGTCTTAAATTTATATGTGATCCCTTTCGTAGCATGGTCTCTTTTAGTGCTTTCGCCCCATTGTAGCATATTATTTCATGAAATTTTTCTCTGATGATCTGGAGAATCCTATAGCTATAGGTAGGGCTTATTTTTCCCGTTTTCATGTTTTTACCATTGAATGTGTTTGTATCTAAGGCTAGGCTAGTTAGTAATAAGCTTCGTAATCGCTGCATTTTGATTTGTTACCTGCTTCAAAAACCATTCTGTATTATACAACTTTGAAATTCTTGACTCACTCACCCCCAATGATTGCTCTGTGCTCTATTCTCGTTTTATCAGTTAAAGTATAGAGTGGCATTTGTATATGTAACTACTTACAATTTCCTTTGTTAATGGTTGATAATGCGGTGCTATAAAATTGCGGCATCTCTGTTTCGTGTATTGATATCATTTCTCCCATCTGCATGGTATTGAATGAATAAAAAAGTTTTCAGTTTAAGCCTTCTGATCTATTTTTAGTCATCAAAAATACACATCGAGTGTCCATTCATGTTTATGAAGTTTTATTTGAATGTCTTTTTGTAGTCATGAATGTCTTTTTGTAGTCTATAAGAATGTAATGCTTCTAGCAAGTCCATAATGGGGGTTAAATTTTGGGAATAAGGCACTAAAGGCTTCATCCTGTAAACCTGGATATTATAACCAGTGGTTGGGAGTTGGTCGCTGTCCCTATTTGTGATTCTAGTAATCCAACCTAGTAGTTATGATTTCATCCTTATTTTGTGTTGGCTTGTAAATGGATCACAGGGTCGTATTGGGGAAGATTTCTACATCTGATGGTCAAAAGAGTGCTTTTACCGTTATTCCTGGCAGGTGAGTTGGTAAGTCATGTAGTGTGAAAAAATGAGAAATCTCCTGTTATTTTTAGGTTTTATCTTTCGTCTTCCAAGTTTTTTCCTTTATAATATTTTTTGCTTTTCGATGGATTGGAAATGCCATTGGCTGTCTAGAGGGGGAAGGGAAACTGGATGCAGGATTGGCCTTCTTTGTCTTAATTGAGTTCAAGTCTTGAATTTCTTATATTTCTGACAGCTGATCAGAGATGTAGTTCATATCTAGTTGATAACTTGGTTATAGATATAGTCTGTCTTTTAAAGTTTATCCCACTTATCTCATAGTCTAGCTTTCTGCAGATTTTTAATGCTTTTTTACGTAGATTTTTTTTTCCGTTTTCATATGACTGCTTTGTTATTTTACCTGTCGAGTGGTGAAGCTTGTGAAAAGTTGTCAATGGGTAGTAAAAATTTTGCGCAATGAAAAACATATCATCATGTAGCTTCATGTGCATTATATCTTCTATGATACATTGGTCTGATATTATTTGAGTCGATGGCTGCATGGTCTTTCTAGTGGTGTTAATAGTAATTTTCTCGTTAATTATGATTGTTCTGTGAGTTGGATTTGTTTTTCGGAATCTTTGGGGCTTTGGTTTTGAATAGTTCAGGTGTAGCAAACCCCTCTGTTACGATTGTTACCTTCATATGTGTTCATTAGTTCCTCTCAGAGTGTTCCTCTGCATCATAGTTTTTCTAGAAACAGTTCTTCCCAGATGTACAATGCCATTCGCAAGTCACCCAATCACTGTTTTTTTTTTTTTGTTAATCGAAGAACCAGATTTCGTTTGGCTGTGAATATCATCATCATATACCTTCATTTATGATGTTGATTATCTAATGACATTATGCCATCTGTGGTTTGTGTAATTTGACTTGCCTGCAAATGTGACATTCTATTAACATAGAAGAGCGCCAAAAAAGTTTGACATGTTGAATATGGCCTGTATTTTCTTTGACCAAAAGTGTATATACTTGCAGGCCGTTGTCTGGCGGACAACGTGGAGAGGTGTATGAGGTGAGTGGGAACCGTGCTGCGGTCATATTTGACTGTGGCAATGATAAAACATCAGAGGCAAGTGAGAAAAAGGCATCAGAGCAGCCCCAGATGTTACGTATCCACTGGGTAGATGGTATAATTGCTTAATACTATAATTGATGTGTCATCCTTGTGAATCTGGAGAATTACTCGCTAAATAATATATAATTTCTACACAGTCAAAGACCTCAAGCACGATTTGGATATGCAAGCAGTAGCTGGCTACATTGCCATGGAGGCGTTGAATGAGGTATATTTGGAAGTTACTTTAACTTACATGTTCGTTTCAGCTTGTAGATGTACATGTCTAATTGTAAATTTCATGTTTTACAAGAAGATGATGTCTCCAGCAGTAGTAGCAAGTGCTCATAACCTTTCATTTTAGTTTGACTGATTTATGTGTGTAAACATACATATATATATAACATGAAGTTATGCTATCTCTAGCCAGTAGACTCAATTTAACATTTTCCCAGCAAAGATTGCTCTCCATTGAGTTTCACTGGTGTGCTGAAAACTCTGACCAAGTTCGATCACGATAACATTGAATATACCAAGTGTTTTTAAAGAGCTTGAACAAGTAGGCTGGATTCATTCTTTTATGCCCATACTGCAGATGCCTGTAATTCTGCCTCTTGTCTACATCTATTCCATTATTTTCCTGTCTTTGTAGGTTTTGCAATCTGTTCAGTCACTTATAGTCTATTTTCCAGACCCCTCGCAGTGGTTGTCTAGAGCTGTTCCTAAAACGAGAAGAAAGGAATTTGTTGACAAAGTTCTGGAAATGTTTAATAAATTATCAGGTCCGATTGTTATGATATGTGGGCAGAACAAGATAGAAACAGGCTCAAAAGAAAGAGAAAAATTCGTAAGCATGTCAACATCTCTCACTTGTCAAGTTGTCATTGGTTATTGTTTGGCCTTTCTTTGTGGCTGACCACTGGATGAACTATGTTACTTTTCTTGAAAACAGACGATGGTACTCCCAAACTTTAGCCGGCTTACGAAGCTGGTAAGCTAAACATTCAAGTAGCATTTTATTGATTCATGGTGCACTTGTCTTTGCATGAGTTGATGAAAACCGTCTGACCGTCATGTTTTCTTACATTTTATGTCAATAAAATGACGGCCCTTGCAATGCATGTTCTTCTTGGTACTTTAACTTGCTAAACTTTTGCTTCTTGTCTTAGAACCTAAGTGAGAGATTCACGGGAAGGAAAAAGTCAGAGGAGAATGAGATATACAACCTTTTCACTAATGTTATGCGCCTACATCCTCCAAAGGTATGCCTAATGCCTAGTATCTTATGAAAACTTTGTATCACAGTAACAATGAACTATTCCTGTATGACTTAAAACAATTAGGAGGTGTAGATGTTTTGTTATAACTAAGTGAGATAACATAGACTAGTCTATTATGTCTCTTGGACAATATCTCTTCTCTAAGTCTCTTGAGGTACAGATTCACCTGTGAGCCGGCTAGGCTTTCACAAAGCTAGAATTAGTTGTTTCATCAGGATACATGTAAAAAGTGAGAGGCATATACCCACATTACCAAAACGGTTGTGGTACTACAGATAATCTTCATTCTTATGACTTGTAGTATCACCATCTAGGGATTTCATATGACTGACTCCTGTCTATTTCTTAAGGAACCACTTTTGTACTTAATTCCTTCCATTAAAATTTTGGTGTAGGAAGACGAGCCCCTCAGACTATTCAAGAAACAACTTGGAGAAGATAGAAGAATTGTGATATCGCGGAGCAATATAAATGAGTTACTTAAGGTAACTAACTCTGGTTTAAATTCCATTGAGAAAAACTGAGTCAAACTTGTAATGTTTATACTAATTGTTGTATCCTTCAATGTATTATTTCCCAGGCACTGGAAGGACATGAGTTATTCTGCACAGACTTATACCAAGTGAACACTGATGGCATAGTATTGACAAAGCAAAGTGCGTAACTCATATGATAATAGTTGGTTTGTTTTGATTTATTTCATTATTATGTCTTAGCGGTTTTGCTGATCGAGAATTCAAGCTTTACTTTACTCATACTGGCGTTTCTTCTCTACCATGCACAGTGGCAGTTGTTGCTATTTGGCAACAATAGGGTTGCTGGGTTACTCATAGATGCGTACACACTTTTAGATCGCCTATTAATTTGTTTATCTATTGTTCTGATTAGATTTATTACTTGAGACTGGATACAGTCCAATTGTGGTTGATGTTTGATGTCTGCTGCTTTCTGTTTGTTGTTGCATAAATTTGACTTTAGCCCTTGCTCTCTGAGATTGAAATATTTACATGACAAAGAGAGCTGAGAAACTTGTGGCTTTTGTTTTTACAGAAGCTGAGAAAATTATTGGGTGGGCCCGAAATCATTATTTAGCTTCTTCTCTAGACCCATCGGTTAAAGGAGGCCGCTTGTCTCTGCCTCGTGAAAGGTACTCATGGTTGTGGCTTTATCTTGTGGGTCTGTGATATTTATTTTATTTTAATCTTGCTGCATTTTTTTCTTTTCTTCAAGCCTTGAGATTTCAATTGCAAGATTAAGGAAACTAGAAGAAAATTCCGTAAAGCCGTCGCAAAACTTGAAGGTTGGTTTCACTGCCCTTGGATACTGGCTTTAATACTTTGAGTAATAATGATGTTAACGTTTCCTGCAGGATATTGCAAATGATGAGTATGAAAGAAATTTTGTCTCTGCTGTGGTTGCTCCTGGAGAAATTGGCGTAAAATTTGAAGACATTGGTGCTCTCGAAGATGTGAAAAAGGCATTAAATGAGTTGGTTATTCTTCCCATGAAGAGGCCAGAGCTTTTCACCCGTGGAAATCTCTTGCGGGTATTGTATTCTCTTTGGTACATTAGCATTATTTTTTTTCACTAGGTCAGTTACCACTATTCAACTTGGCTGTTAGTCCTGATGGCATTAGCCTTTTTCAGCCCTGTAAAGGAATATTGCTTTTTGGTCCTCCGGGCACGGGTAAAACACTCCTCGCAAAGGCGCTTGCAACAGAAGCTGGAGCGAACTTCATTAGCATAACTGGCTCAACACTTACATCAAAGGTATGTGGACTGTGTTGTATGATGTTGCATTGATTTTGGGGAAAATGTTGTTTTGGGGACACAGTTCGATAAATGATTATGTTAGTTTCATTTTTCTCCTCCGGATATTTATTTATTGGATCTGACTCTGACTCTGCCTTGTCTTGGTTCCTTTCTTGGCGTAGTGGTTTGGAGATGCAGAGAAGCTCACTAAGGCTCTCTTTTCCTTTGCCACCAAGCTAGCACCTGTTATTATTTTTGTCGATGAGGTGAGCATTTTGTATCTAAATTTCGTTTTGTATGTCCATACTTCAGGGTTGATTTATGCTTATCACTTTCTATTTCGGTGATCGCTGCTAGCTGGACATAATTTATGATAGGTAAATGTGACTAATGGGGCTTTTTTTTGTTTGATAGATCGACAGTCTGTTGGGTGCTCGTGGTGGCTCTTCCGAGCACGAGGCTACCCGAAGAATGAGAAATGAGTTCATGGCAGCTTGGGATGGGCTTAGGTCAAAAGACAGCCAAAGAATCCTCATCCTCGGTGCCACCAACCGCCCCTTTGATCTTGATGATGCTGTCATTCGTCGTCTACCAAGACGGTAAAACCTGATATGAGTTTCATTTGCCTTTGTGAAGATGTGTTGTCTGTTTTTCAAGTACTAGTAAACTGTGAATCCTTGTTTCACTGAAAGTTTGTTATTCCCTGTAAACTCTAGGATATATGTCGACTTACCAGATGCCGCAAACCGGTTAAAGATACTGAAAATATTTCTTACTCCAGAAAATCTGGAACCCGGTTTCCAATTCGACAAACTTGCCAAGGAAACCGAAGGGTATTCGGGTAGCGATCTGAAGGTTGGTATTCGTTCTTAGAGGCCCAGCCTGCGGTGGCCGTGAAAGGTTCTTATGTTTCTTAATCTCTTTCTTGGGGTTTATATTGCAGAATTTATGCATTGCTGCTGCGTACAGACCTGTTCAAGAACTGTTACAGGAAGAACAAAAGGTACAGAATCCAGATTGCATTAGACATAGACTGGTAGGTTCTGCAGCTTTGTGCTTGATGTTTTTGCCTTGTTTGCCCCTTTAGGGTGCAAGAGCAGGTGATTGTCCTGGTCTACGATCTCTGAGTTTAGATGACTTTATTCAGTCTAAAGCTAAGGTAATTTAGTTGTATCAATGCCAAATATACCAAAATGTAGCTTGAATTTGCGTTTTTCGCCTTATTATGATGATTGATTCAAACCGCAAAGATGTGATTGTGATAAAAATATATCGGTTGATGTGATATTGCAGGTAAGTCCATCTGTGTCGTACGACGCGACAACGATGAACGAGCTGAGAAAATGGAACGAGCAATATGGCGAAGGTGGGAGCAGGACTAAGTCTCCCTTTGGCTTCTGAAAGAAAATGTCAGTTTAAATCTCTTTTTTTTCTACTTTGTTAGATCATGTTGTAACTAACCCCAAGTGCTATTTCCTTTTTCATTAGTATCATTTTCAAATTTCAATCTTTTCAAATGTAAACTATAATGGATGTAGAAAAATTTCCAAACTTTATTTGAATCTTCAACGTAAAACAAAGAGCAGCAAAGCAGAGAAAACAACAAAGTAGACGGGAAGCCCTCAAACATAGGGGTGGTCACTTTTTCAGTAAATACATTCAACCAACTCCGATTCTTTTCGGGATATCCGTTACTCGACTTGATCGTTACAGGTAATAGACTACGGTTTTGGAATCAAATGCTTTCTTTTTAAGCAGCTTTACGACTTGAGAGGCAGCATAAACAAGCACTCCATAATACAGACTTACTATAACAAAAACTTGAGGAAACAGCCTGTTGAGGTTCCTTGCAATCTCTCCAAGGAGTACACCAACGGAATCGGAAGTCACATTTTCAATCTCCCTCCAGTTCTATGTCCAATCCAATAAAAACACACACATTTACAAAACCATGTTTGTGTAACAAAGATTGTATCATTTATTACGCTTGTCATTGAAATACTTCTTCTGATTTTCTTTAATCAAACAAAAAATATATATTAATTTTTATTGACACTAATTATCGTGAATCTGATCTGCGATTGTATTCGTAATTTGTGCCCAAATTTGATGAAATTAACTGTAAAAATAGCACTTAGATAAGAAACATTTTGTGGTTAATTATTGGGTTAACTGCCTAAAACCCCCCCTATTCAATAAGCTCAATTTATTTCCACCCAAATTATGAATCTCTTGAAAAATCTCCCGAAACTGACAATTTTGTGGTCGAAACCACCCAAAGTATTTTGTTTTACCTAATTCCACATTTCTGATTAAGGGTGGGGTATCGCAATTTTCAAAACGCAATTTAGGGAATTAGATCGCAGATTCAAAATTTTAATCAGAAATATGGAATTAGGTAGAATAAAATATTTTGGGTGGTTTCGACCACAAAATCGTGAGTTTAAGGGGATTTTTCAAGAGATTCATAATTTGGGTGGAAATAAATTGAGCTTATTGAATAAGGGGTTTAGGCAGTCAACCCTTAATTATTTAAGATCTTTCTCAAAGCATGCCAAAAGGAAACATGTACTTTATTTTCATCTTTATAAGCTAGTATTTAAAAATAAAATAACAGGTTTGAAGTAAATTTCCCCTTGAAAAGTAAAATAAAATAAAAAGGAAAAAAGAAATTGCATGATGGGGGTCAGTGAGCTAAACAGAGAGACCAGAAACCTTTTGAAAAATGATTTACCAAAAAGCTTGGTTTAGCTACGAATCCAAGAAGGCTCCAAACCATAGAGCTTATCGCCTCGGTTTTGAGCAGCTGAAGTCCGAGGCGGTGGTGCATGTACCGTGATCGGAAGAACCCAACTGTTTTTTTCCGTTTTCGGGACTAACAGCGGATGTTCATACCTTTAGTTATCAGAAAACAGAACCAGAAACAGATTTAAACAACTTGAGCATTTCAAAAGACTGAACAAGAGATTTGAAAGAGAGCTGTCTTTGCATTATAAATCCGTTGAGTATTGGGAGTAATACCTGCTTAAGTCCACATCCTTTGCGGTAAATAGGAACTCAAACTTAAGATTCCATTGTACAGAAACATGAGGCGTGGTAAATGACATTGGACCATCCGCGGGAATCGAAAAAAGAAAGCTGGTCTGAATAAGATCTGCCACCACTTCATGGTGATCACTTTGGATCTGTAAAAAAAAAAAAAGCAATGTGCTAGAGATTTCAGATTGCAGCAACGTAGAATCTAAAGATCAGTATGGGAGAAGAGGTTCTTTTAGAACAAATTAGGTCCCTTGCCAAATTACAGTGGTATAATTTACACCCCAGTATTATTGCATTTGTACCTTAGGACTCTCTGTAGAATTCCTTCTAGACGGATGAACGAATCTCCTATCTATTATCTCTGTTGTTTCTAGTGTAACCGAGACCTGGAAAAAGATATTGACCATCAAATTCAATAGATCTTGATATACCCTCAACTTCAGATTATACACCAGAAGTTTTGTCTGTTATGGATTTACCTCGAGGCATCTCCTGGCACCTTCACCTTCTTCATGGAAGAAAGTAAGAGTTCCACCTATCTAAAAAAAAAAATTACCAATTGTGAAAACAGTTATTAGATGCAGGAAATGTTTTGATAGAATGTTGAATGACACGAAACTGCCATTACAGTATCGCTGAAGTAATAAGTAGAGTCGGCAATGTTAGGGTAAAATCTAAGAACGACTTGACCATCCAATTTAATGTTGTAAGATCTTCCTCGCGTAAATCCTTCTGCTGCAAGAAATGATTGCATCTGGATAAGTAATACTTGCAGAATCAACAAACAAATGAAGACTACAAAATGGGAGAAGGTTAAGAGAGTAAGCTAGTTTACATGGAATTGGTTCTCCAGCTCCTGCTTCAGGAGACATAGATGTTCCCGGGCCATTTGTCTGCTTGGGTCGTTGGCTTTGGATCGCAGAACTTGATGATTTATCAGGTGAAAATCCATCTAGTAGAAAAAAGATGAAGTCTTCTTCAGTAATCTCCTCCTTGCTTACTAATTACCATTTCTAATATTATAGAGCTTATAAAAAAAATAGACAATGGGGTATTTTCGAAACAGCATGTGTCATTAACTATTTATTGGTATTTAGAAACAGTACTCTGTTCAGAATTTGCTCGAAACCAGCTTTCTACTAAGGACAGAAACACTTATGTTAACGAAGTAAGCCTTTTCTACAACTCTTTGGCAAACAACAGAGGGGATACGTGAACTGGTGCTATTCTCAGTGACCCTATAAAAATGCTGTTTTAGTCAATGACTCGCATATTAATCACTTACCGGTTCCAGAATCATAAGACACCACGGCAGCTGATAACTGAGAAACCAACATTTTTGGAGATGATCCAACACCTTCGTCAATATATGGCGTGTCTTTCATTGATAAGCGCGGTCCAGAATTTAAAGACAATGAACTGCCAAAGGTCTTATTTAAATTTCCTTTGTTGGCATAGGAAGAAACAGACGAGATTTCATCTCGTGAACTGTTGTATCCATCCTCACCACTATCGTATGCGTCATTTGCTCTAATCTGCATTAAACGCATTTGGTACATTGTTCTCATGTTGACCAAAACCAATACGTATACAGAAAAATTTTTTGTAATTGGTAGTAAAGAAGATACACAGTAAAACGGCACTGGTGTGAGCATGACATACCCATTCTGAATCTCCATCCATCTCTTTCCAATATATTTCTGTCTGAATGGTACTGGTTGGAACAATCCCTGAAAGCACATGTAAGAGTCACATCAGGTTGCACCACTAATGCCGTCAAAAAATAAGATTTTCTTTTCCTACGTTCTGTAACTTGGTGTCTCATAAATAAACAGAGTCCCTGATTTAAAATTCCCAACCGACACTTTAGGAAGAAGCTTACCCTCGGTTTGACTTTCCTCTAATAGCAACCCATTGTTCTTCTGAATTACCCATACTTGTATTGGGATTTGAGTCTCCTGTTGAAAAACAGGATTACCGGTGTCAAATTATGCCAAAAGCAGGTAAATACGAAAATACAATTTGAAAAGGGGAAATTGATTATATTTCAGAAAAACAAGAGCTTACTACCAAATGCATTCACTTATATATTTATATCAAGCATCATCATATAGGAGGCAAATAATTTGAGCCTCAATTATGGCATAACTAAGATACAATCCTAGACCCACTCCAGAATCATAGCATCCAATTTTTGGGACAAAAAATTATCTTGATGCTAAATCAAGAAGAACATCGATCCTACTTGACCAGAGAGATATTATAATCGAGTGACCAAATCCTAAACTCACTACAGTGAAAATTTGTCCAAAGCAAACACTGTCCATGGGACATCGACAAGTTTTCTAAGAACATCTACACTAACCTATGTTTTATACCTCATGCTTCAACCTTCATATTTTGCACAGAAACTCCGGTGCATCTACATTTCATCACCACAGAGAAATAACAAGCTAGATGATTAAGAATGTTGAATGACCCAAACAAAGTTGTGTGATTTTCTTATCAATTAGGCATCAAACAGGTTAAAAACCAAGGATACCGCCTGGCTTAGCATGTTTTCACAAGAGAGCTACAAATGTTTGCTTTTATCCCAATTTATATGTTTTTTATACAGGAGAACAGAAAACATATTGCGTTCAAGAAACCAGAGTAAACAGAGAAGTCTGAAAATTAAGTAAACTAACCACTTTAATGTAATCTTTTGTCGAGTCTTTGTAAAACTGACTGTTTTCTAATGCCATCCATCTTCCACGTAATGTGCTCTTGATGTAGTAATGGTAACGTATAACACCTTTATAAGAAGGTGGTATATTCTGTGGAAGTATAGCTCGAACCATTACTGTATATGGAAATTGCAAAACAAAGAAGTCTGTCAGCTTAAAGTTTACATTGTAAGCCCTGGCCTTTGGCATCTAGCATAGTCTATGTAATTATTCATATAGTTCTAAAGAAAGGAATCAGGCAAGATTACATGTCATCTTAACACCAGGGGATAGAAGTTGATCTGAAATCAAGGATGATGTTGAGCTGTCTAGGAAGTTACGTTCACCTGGAAATCTCCGAAAATATGTACATATATATGATTACATCATTACGCAATCAATACAAAAGTACAAGTAGATGGCACAGAACCTAGTATCATTTTAGTCAATGTCTCTAAAGAAAGAAACCCAAAAGGTTAAAACTCTTCAGAGTTAAGGAAACATGCAAAGAAAAACTGCATAAATTCAATGCTTATTGTTTTTACTATACCCCTTGATTTATTTTCTATCAACCATTTTGCTCATACTCATCTTCACAGGGCAAAGAACAAAACTTAACCAGATTCAAGCCTACTTCCAAGAGTGCGTATGTGTGTGTCAGTGTGTCTAATGGTGACACATCAAGATTTCTAAAGGTATCAACAGTTTCAAAATCTCCATTAACTGACAGAACATATAACAGTTTCAGTAACAAAAAAAGCTCCTTAAATACCTCTTCGTCCTTTGCTTCCTTGTGGTGGCTTTTGAGTAATAAACCAATTACGGTCCAATTTCTCTACTCCTTTAAGCTCAAAGCTAAGCTTTTCAACCAAAATCGAGGGATTAGCCACGTTCTCATGATCCCTTACAGCAGAATTACCAATCTCAATAGTTACAAATACGGAATCTCCAGGCCTGTACACATCTTTATCTGTTCGCAAACTAAGAGTTGGTTTGACCTTGCTTCCATAAACACCTAAAGAGTCATTCACTTGACTGGAACTGCCGATCCCCAAAAATGAAAACATCGCTTCGATGTCTGGATTCCTTAACAAATACAACTATTCAGCCAAAGGCACCGAGCAAATCATAGAAGCTGACTTAACTAAACCCTGTCAAATTGATGGAACCAGAGTTCAGAAAAGCAACCCCTTTATTCAAAATGGCTCAAATGTAGAACTGAGAGCAAGCAAAAACAATCATAAGGTACAAAGAAAGGCTAGCCATGCACAATGTTTGTTATCTACCATAGATCCAGGTATGGCTTCTGAGGATGTGATCACGAAATTAGGGTTTCTAGTAGAGGAAGAAGATGACTTACACGTGAAAATCGAAAGGATAATGTGACTTGAATGGAGTTGAAGCAGCACGATTTCATTTCCCAGGAGCCATAGCAAACGAATGGCGATCAATTACTTCGAACAAAACTCAGATCCAGAGAGAAGAAGACGCGAATCGCGCAGATCATACAACGAATTTGTGAGATTTCATTCCGAACAAATGCAATATATCTCGTTCACGGTCAGATTCGCAGAGACTGATGAGTTTTTTCTACCTTCTATCCGCGACAACGAAAACAAAGATTACCGCAGCACGCCGGCGACGAAAATAGTCTTTGAAGCCTAAAGTCCGGCGACAGAAATCCTCCGCCGCGAGAATCGAGAAAAGTGTAAAGGTTGAGATTTCTACAGTAAACCGGAATGATAAACTCAGCTCCTAATCTGATTTTTAGATGGATTTTTTTTATTATTATAAATGTTAATAAATGAATAAATAGATCATCCATAATGGGCTAGTTTTTAAACTTGCATTTTGAAAAATATATTTATTTTATTTTTTGAAATTTTTTTGAACAATAATATATTAAGAAATTGATTGGTAATGTAATTTTTTAGTATAATATATAAGTATTATTAAATTGTATGATTAGCATATATATATAAAAAATGTATATATTTAAAGCATTAAATTATTAATAAAATAATTTTTTAACATTTTATTATTATTTTATTACAAATTATGAAAATTATTACATTGATGATTTCACAACGGTCAAGTCTACCGCTAAAGAACTCCTGCAAGTTTTTCTCCATTAATCTGCAAATATAATAATAAATCGCTTGAAATTCGAACCACATATCTCATTTACACGTTAGTAAAGTAAATAAAATAAAAAATTGATATGAAAGTGTGTAAATCGAACTTTTTCTATATGCAAAACAATGAATTGGTAATTAACATTTATCATCAGTAACTAGAATTGGAAAACTAAATCGAATTCAAAAAATTTACAAATATAAATTCGTTCTTTTAGCTTACTGTAACGACCGCGAACCAAATTACGGAATATTTGGCACGATCGACACGACACGAAAAAAAAATTACGGAATATTTCGTGTATCGATCGACACGAAAAAAAAAAATTTGTCTTTAAAAGACAGAGGAGTGTCAGCTAGGTTGTTTAACAGAAGAAACAACAAGTTTTGAGAGGTTTTGTGAGGATTTGAGTGTGAAATCAAGTGATTTTCGGATTGTGTTCTTGAGGGATAAGAACAGCTTCTCTTCGTGTGTTGGACGAGACAATCGGAGGGGAAGATCGCGACGGATCGGAGTGAAATTTGGAGGTTTTCTGTTCCGATCAGTCAACTTCGAGGGAGTTTTTCCGTCGAACCGTTGGGAGTTAGCGGACGTTCTACACACCGCTGTGTAGCTCGTCGTGTCTAGTTTCCAGCGCCGTTTTCCGATTGGAATTTGGAGTAGCCGTTTGTCGTGTACGTCGGATTCTTCGTGTTCAACGTGTAGTTCCTGTTCCAGTTCCGATCGTCGAACTTGCGGGCTGTTTTTCCGTCGTTCTGTAAAGATCCAAAAATCGATCTATATACGGTTAGAAAGCTCTCTCTGTCTAGTTTTCAGATCGTGTTTCCGATCTTGATTACGATGTATTTTCCGTTCTCTATGTGCTTTCTTGTTCAATGTGTCGTTTCTATTCCAGTTCAGATCGTCAAACTTGCGGGCTGTTTTCCCGTCGAACCGTTGGGAGTTAGCAGACGTTCTACACACCGCTGTGTATCTCGTCGTATCTAGTTTCCAGCGCCGTTTTCAGATTAGAATTTGGACTATCCGTTCGTCGTGTACGTTGAGTTATTTGGAACGACATGTTCTTGGCGTTCTTGACGGTTTTTCATCCGTTTTTCCTTTCTAATCGAGGTGAGTGCGTGCCCATAGGCTTGTATAGGTATAAAAAGTGTTAGGATACGATTGTGTGTTGATTGGGATCGATTTACGTGTTGATTTGGTGGTGTTATGCGAAGAAACTCGTGAAATTGTGTTTCTGGAAGGTCGTGTCGATCGACACATATGGGTGTGTCGATCGACACGGTGTCGACAGAGGTGTCGTGGGGCACCGGGTTGGTGTGCCGACGGACACGAGTGTCAGAGGATGTGTCAATCGACACCAGGGTGGTGTGTCGATCGACACAGGTGATTTTTATGCGTTTGTGTTGTTTTCGTGTTGATTGTTTATCCTGGTATTTTAACAATTATTATATCTATGCATAAATAGTCTGTTGATGGAATGACCGTCTCACTGGGTATTTATAATAATACTCACGCATCTCGTATAACCATGTGATGCAGGTAAAGAGAAGGTTTGATCGTGGAATCATGGCCGGGAAAAGGAGATGATATAGTGGCTCGTTTTTATGTTAATAAGTTAGAATTGTTAGGGTGTTAGCGATTCTAGAATTATGTTTAATTATTATTGAACTGGCTGAATTTGGTGTTACGGGATTATTAAATGATATTGTTGTTATTAAATAATTTCGTGTTTAATTGTTTAATCGTTTGTTTTTCCGCAATACTTGTTGTTAGACCATCGAGGATCACTATTTGTGATAATAGTGATCCGAGTCGAAATTTTTTTATTTTAACGGGTTGGATCATCACAGTTACCATCCCAACAAATTGGTTGTATAATTTAAAGAAAAAATATCTGAAAAAGAAAAATTAACAATCTATTTTTGTCATCATTTAAATCATATAGACCATTTATTAGTATAATAATCCCTTATATTTGTAGGGAAAAAAGTGTTTTTGGATAGCATAGATAGAACTAGTTTTAATTGATTTATAAATAAATAGTCACATTTGGAACTTTAAAATTTATTTAATAGTAGGAAAAATATATCTCGTAATATGCTTAGAAATGTGACAAATTTCTAAAATATAAAGATAAAAATAAACTTCAACGATGATTTTTTTTGGTTCTTTCAAAACACTTCTAAAATCCGTCTCTACGACAAATTAGATATATCTTCATTTTTATTTTATTTAATGTGAAACAATTTTCAGTTACTTTGATTCAAGTTATACATTTTTATATGTGTGCTTTCAACTATATGTGGTGGTTGTGGAACAATTTTTGAAAACCTTTTGGTCATGGCCGAGTTGGTTGTGGGTTTGTGCAGAAAGCGAAAAAGATATCAGTTGTAGATTTGTATAAGATCAAATTGGGGAGAGGGGCCAAATTAATTGTTACATGTAATTTGTAACTCGTAACATATAAATGTATCATGATAAATATTATGATTCATTGAAAAACATTGTATTAACATTGTGAATTACTGTTTTAGCATGATATATATATATGTTAGAAACGAGTTATTATTATTTGTAACGTGTTAAATTATTAAGTATAATTTATAGGAAAATTAGCATGGATGACTATAAAAAAAAAAAACTATATCTAATAATCTAACTAAAAAGCATCTATGTGACCAAATCCTAATCACTAAATTTTGGGTTTTTAGTTATATTATTAGATTTTTTTTTATTTTTTGAAAAAGAATTAGATTTTTTTTTTTATGTTTATACAACCAATTGACCCAATTTTATAAGAATCTACGGAAAAAAAAAATATATATATATATATATATTAAATTGTAAGAATTCACTGCACACAAGCAAACGCATCTTTCACCTACTTTGCAAACGACGAAATTTCTTTACCATTTTCCAAAATACTTTAGTAAATTCTTGGTATTTGGTACATTAACTCTTTAACATTTCAAACCAAATAAAATAAAATAGTGAAAAATGTATAACAGATATCAATAAATTACTATACACCAATCACATTATTTTCAACAAATAGAAAAGAAAAAAAAAAAGCAAAGTCTTTAGCCATCAAAATAGTTGAAGATTCTACAAAAATATTTAAAAAAATAACTAGACCCAAAGGAATCAAAGGGTTTGGTGGTTTGTTGTCACTATAAATAAGCCGCTCCTCAAGCACGTGACTGCTTCAAGCCGCTCTCTGTACATCCATGGCTCCTTCTTCATCACCTCTTCGTACAAGGTTAAAAAAACATCATCTTTTTCATGAAAAATGAAACTTTTTTTTTTGTTGATTAGAATACTGATAAGGTTTACTCTGTGTTTGTTCGTTTCGACTGATTTGGATGTTTTGTTTTGTGGGTTTTTGGTGGCATGCATTGAAATGTTGAAACAGTGAATCAGGTGAAAAATATGTGAATGTGAAATGGGAAGAGCTTGGATTCGCTTTGATTCCGACAGATTATATGTATGTAGCGAAATGCAGACAAGGAGAGAGTTTTTCACAAGGAAAAATTGTTCCTTATGGTGACATTTCAATTTCTCCTTGTTCTCCAATTCTCAATTATGGCCAGGTTTTTTTTGTTTTATCTTCTTCCACTTAATCAATGTTACTTTGCTTTGTATGGTTATGTAAGCTTGCTAAATCTCACTGGATTATTGGAATTTGGAGTTTAATTAGAACATGATTAAGAAATTAGAAGCCTTTAATCTCTCGATTCTTAGATTGTGTATTGTTGTTTGATTGAGTGTATAATTTTAACAAAAAGGTTATAACTTTTGTGTTTCTGTAAAAATTGATTTTGGTTTTGGTTTGGCTTTGTAGGGACTATTTGAAGGTCTTAAAGCATACAGGACAGAAGGCGATCGGATTAGAGTATTCCGGCCTGAACAGAACGCTCTTCGTATGCAGACTGGTGCGGAGAGGCTTTGTATGACAGCTCCTTCTATGGAGCAATTCGTCGAGGCAGTTAAGCGAACTGTGCTTGCCAACAAGAAATGGGTATGGACTATGGACCAATATGCGTCTCTTATTCCATTTGATATGATTCTTGATCAAAACTTGTTAGCCAGTGTTACGGGTTTTTTTGGGTTTTAGGTTCCTCCTGCGGGTAAAGGAGCTTTGTATATTAGGCCTTTGCTCATAGGTAGTGGAGCTATTCTTGGAGTAGCTCCAGCACCTGAATACACATTCCTCATTTATGTATCTCCCGTTGGAGATTATCATAAGGTGAGTTTTTGTGTGTTGTTGTTTCGAATACTTGGTGACGTAAACTCTGCCTAAAGACTCTTTAAAGTTGAGATAGTTGAACCGGTTTGTTGTTCTTGTAGGTAAGTTCAGGCTTGAACCTTAAGGTTGATCATAAGTATCATCGAGCCCATTACGGTGGAACGGGTGATGTCAAGAGCTGCACAAACTATTCTCCAGTAAGTTAAAGAGACACCTGAAATTATATGTATATCATCCATGGAAATTATATGTATAGTTAATGGAATATCTATTTCTCTCATTTCTTCTTTTATATACTTTGAAAGGTTGTGAAATCGTTGGTTGAAGCAAAGTCATCGGGTTTCTCTGATGTCTTGTTTCTGGATGCGGCAACTGGTAGAAACATCGAAGAGGTTTCTACATGTAACATCTTCATTGTCAAGGTAAAGAATATTCAACATGTATCACAAAAAAATCGAAAGTTTAGGATCCTTAGCGTAAACTCATTAATTAGTAATCATTCGTTTTACAGGGAAACATTGTGTCCACTCCACCAACTTCTGGAACCATTTTACCAGGAATCACAAGGAAAAGCATAAGCGAGCTAGCTCGTGACATCGGCTACCAGGTTCCAACATTCAATCATTCATTCAATATGATAATACCCTTTGGTGTTGAACGTTTCATGAAAATCAAAATTCTTAGATTGTGATTCACAAATGTATCACAGGTTCAAGAACGCGATGTTTCGATAGATGAGCTACTAGAAGCAGAAGAAGCTTTCTGCACAGGAACTGCAGTGGTCGTTAAAGCTGTTGAAACTGTGACCTTCCATGACAAGAAGTAATTAGATTTTCTTAAAATCTTCAATCATTTCCGACTAATTCTCGGGTTGATTAATGTTAACTCCAGGTCATATTTATCGTTGACGACAGGGTAAAGTACAGGACAGGAGAAGAAGCACTGTCTACGAAGCTTCACTTGATGTTGACGAGTATTCAAATGGGTCTTGTTGAAGATACAAAAGGTTGGATGGTGGAGATCGATCGTTGTTAAGGTTTGAAAAGAAGAGATTTGGAAAAAGCTGATGCAAATTATCTTTACTCAATGTGTGTCTTCTCTCTTATTAGTATTTTATTTGTTTTGCACTTTCCTTTCTTTTTAGAGACTTGTAAGTTGTAATGAAAACCTCTTACGATACAAGAGGTAGAGTGATCACAGTCGTTTCAAGGTCTTGTATGGCATCATTGAGATAAGTGGGACAAGGATCGTTAATTCTTTATTGACCATCACTAAATTTGAGAGAAAAAAAATTGGCGATTAACATCTTGTCTATTTGAAAGACTTTCTCAAAGCAATATCCTCAATAAATTTTTTTTTTCTTTACCGAGAAGTCTAGGTTGTGTGTTTCGATGAAAATCATAGGTGTCACTCAAAAAAGAAAGAATTTAAAGAACATTTCATGAAAATTATTAAAAACTCCTAATAACATGGACCAATATGCAAGTAATTAAACGAGCCAAACTATATTTTAGCCCAATCACCCACCAAATTTATACAATATATACTAAATATAGGATCAAATGAATATAGAAACTATGAAAATGTGGTAATTTACACAATCCCTTATATATTAGAGAATTTTTTTAAAAATACCACTTTTCAAATGCCACTTTACAAAAATATCATACTTTTAAAATTTTTGCAAAAATGCCACTATTTGAAAATTATTTTTTCTTTATATTATTTATGTTTGGGTTAACTATGTTCTATTAGGGTTTAGTTTTGAGGGTTTAAAGGGGTTTAGGGGTCAAAACTTTTTTTAGAGTTTAGAATTTTAAGATATAAACTTTATAAATCTAGAATTAGTGGTATTTTTGCAAATGAACACCCCTAAGTGACATTCTTGCAAATGTGCACACAAAAAGTGGCATTTTTGTAATTGTCCCTATTAGTTGGAGAGTGATTTAAAAAAAAAAATTTAGGTGTCTTCACTAAAATCACTCTTCAAATTTTAATATGACATGACATCCCTTAAAATATGACATGGTATTCTCTCTAATTTATCCCATTAATCCCTAATTAAAATTAATCCAAACTCAATAATTAAAATTAGCTCAAATTCAAAAAGAAGATGAGAATGATGGCTCCATTGATGAAGTTAAGAAGTGATTATCCAAAAATAATCTCAAAGAATAGAAGATTAGTTTTAGATGCTTTTTTTGATTATTTGATTAGTGATTTTAGTTATTGTTACTTTTAAAAATAATTTCTTTTTGGATTTTAATGGATATTACTTTATTTCCAAAAAAAACTGATCAACCAAAAAAATCAATTAAATAAATCGATTACATTTTGTTTCGGTACAAATGTAAATTTATGTATCATCATCAACTCCAAAGTTAAAAGTATGATAATCTTTAGTAAAATCTATATAAGATTAATGTGACGCTTACAAAATTATAGAAATCGTTATCTCCACAAATTTGTCTATCCGAAATTTAAGAATATCTCAAAAATAAAATGTATGAGCAACTATAAATTTAAAAGTGTAGAATTTAACTGCTCTGAAATTTATGTATCATCAATTCTAATTTTTAAATATGAAAATCTTTGATAATTGGAAATATTGAAAGCTTTCAATATAAAAAAATTAACATTTTTATATTTAATTAATAATGGACTTAATATGGTCCGAAATTTAGGTATCATCAATTCCAAATTTAAAAATATAAATTTTTTTAGTAAATTCTACACAAGAACAATCTTGTGAAAATATTTCAATTAAATAAGAATTACCATATTCTGATTAATTGATTAACGTTAACAACATCCAAAATTTTAGTACCATTATTTATAATTGAAAAACTAAAGAAATCGTTAAAATTATCTCCACAAAATCGTTAAGATAGTAAAGTCTCGGAAATATTTCTATGAAAATTTATTAAAATACATCGTATATTTTGTGAAGATAATCTTCACAATTTCAATCTACAATCATTCTCACCAAAACAATTATGAAATGCCAATTTTGAATCAATAAAAAAATCTTGTACAACTAAATTTATATTTGTTACCATAAATAAATCAAAAGAGTTTTTAATCAATATATTATCATATTTTCGTTTTTATTCTAAAGTTATATACAAATTTGGTTTCTCATTTTAAAATAGTTTAGAAGTTAATTATTGTAAAAATAAAATTAGAGAACATTTTTATAGAATATATTTATTCTTTTGAAAATAATAATAAAGACTTACCAAATTTTTAAAAAATACTTTGATATATTTTTGAAAAAATTTTCCCAATTTTATAAATAAAAATATAGTTATTCTTTTGATTTTTTTTTTTACGCAAGACAATGTGAAAATAATAAGAATATATTTTATTCAAAAACAACAATTTTTTTTATTTTTGTTTTATTTATAAAACTTATGATTGTATATTTTAATGTTTTAAAATATGAAATAATTTATTTGTATTCTAAATACTATTTGGAATATTCAGACAATCTAAATTTAATATTTTTTTTAATTCTAATGTATTATATTTTGATTTAACACATTTACATATATAAAATAATTAAATGGTAAAACTAAATTTCTCAAATTCATATTATTAATAAAAACTGATATTATTGAACAAAAAAATTAACAACAAAAAAATCAACAACAATATTTATAATAAAATCAAACAACTGGCATATTTCATATTTTGAAAGACTAATGAAACCAGAGACGAGCCACTCAATGAATGATACTCCTAATGCACAGAACACCGAAACAGTTACAGTATATCCGCAGATGGAGCTGTTATTTTGGGTTGATGGCTACAAATGCAACTTGTGTGGGATCGAGTTACCTCCATCCTTTGTCGAAGAACGACAAGAACACTCTGAATTCCATCTCGCTCAGAGACTTCTAAACGAAGAATCTGGCTCAAGTTCTTCCACAACACTTACTTCAAAACGAAGGTCAGCTTCACAGTAAACAACCTTTCTAAATTCTCACAAGTCTCTGCTTCTCACTGAAACTTCGCAATCGTTTAGGATTCTCGGAAAGGAAAGGGCAAATTCGAAACCAAAGAAGCAGAAACAATGTCAAAAGGACAGTAACAAACACATTCCAATACACACATTTTTCACAAAGACCAATCAAAACGCGTACCCTTGTTCATGTCATAAGACGTCACTCACAGTTTTGTAAAGTTGCTTCCTTTAGATATGCTCGAGTATCTGGGTGGATGCCACGTGGTTATATTATCCCCATTACAGATAATCTTGAACTCTTTTCAGGAACGAAACCCAGAAGAAATGAATCTGATCCCACCGAAACTCAATCTCTCACCGTCCAATTCCCTCGGCGATCCCAGATCCTTACCGTCTATGTCCGATATCCTGACGTCATCAAGAGCTCGAAACCTTGACTTGAAGATTCAGACTTTAGGACCGTTTTTCAGAGAGACGGGTAAGAACGCCGACACAGGCGGTGAAGTCGGAAGAGCAGAGGGTGTTGTTCGGCCATGGTTCGGACACGGCTTGGTTCTGCATTTGGATACGATAAAATTGACGAAAGAGACGACGAAGATGGATAATTCTGTACTTGGAGTTGGTCTATAGGTTGGAGCTGTAGCGATTCGACATGGCTATGACTCTCTTCTCTCTATTGCAATCGAAATTGAAATTGAAATTGACATTGAGAATTTGGTTTGGTAATATACCGAACCGGACCGAATCCAAAAGGTGAACCTTTTAATTCGGTCCCAATCTCAATTAACCCGAACCGTACTGTAGCCTGGTGGATAATTTGGTTAACGGTTTTGGTTTTGGTTCAGTTTGGTTTTTCTTTTTTGGACAGGTTTAAAAAAAAAATCGAGACCAAATGATACCATTTAACTTTGGTTATGTTCGAATTGGTTTATTCAGTTTAGTTTAATTTGGTTTTATTGTAATCAATTCCGGTTCTGCTTAGTTTTTGATTTTTTGTTTTTACAATAGTTTAACTAATTGGTTTATAAATATATGTCGGTCTAGTTTTGATTTAAGCATTTTTGTTGGTCCGATTTGGATTTTTTGGTTATGGTTTTTTTTCCATCCACTCTTAATATACAACTACAAGCACTGTCCTTTGTACGATGGAACCAATCCAATTTAAATTCGACCTCCATTTGGTTTGGACATGTACCAACTCATAGTGAACTAAGCCGAATTTTCATGAATCAGCTAGTTAGGTTTTACATAAGGATTGGGTTCGAAGAAGTGAGTGGGTCATCGATTGGAGACATGGCTGATATGTTAGAGCATTAATATCGGTGATATCGGTGATACAAGCAAAAGCAAAGTATCAGCCGAATTTTTTAATGAAAAAAAATAAAAAAATAATTTTTACGATAAAACCCTTGTAATACATATCAACGGACCGAGATTCGCGAGACGTCTCAAGCGGCCACATGGCAATTTGTGGGTGGTCTCTTGTTTTTTTTTTGTCGCTAACCTTGTGCGATTCCGATTCCAAACAAATCAGATCTCAAAACTTCTTCACCGCTCTTGCTCTGAGCGATTCCGACGGCGATTGAGTTGTAATCACCGCCGTGATGTTGCCGTCGTCTTTTTGCATGTCGATCGCCTTTCTCCACTTCTCTATCTTTGTGTCCGAAGTCCGATCTCTTCGAGATCCTGTTCGAAACCGTCGATCTAGAATCGATCGTCAATTCTTCTCCTTCTCGTCCTTCTCCTACAAAGATCTGATACTTTTCTCTCTCTCTGTCTATTTCGACCATCAAAGTATCGATTTTTCTTTGTTCTCTCTCTCTTACCATCTTCTTTGTTCTCCTTTTCAGGGGCTCTGGAGAAGATGGGCAACTAGGGATTGGTACGAACGAAGAAAAGGAATGGGCTTGTGTCGTTGAAGCTCTTGTTCTCTCCGGCAGCCGTAAGGTCTATGTCTCATCAATCAAAAACCAATAAGGTCTGTATTTTCTTCTCTTGTCAGAAAAGTCTTGGTTTGGGTGTGTTATCATGGAATTGGTCTGGTTATTTCAGTAGTTTGATGCAGCTTTAGAACAACTCTCTTAGTCTTAGGTAGATCAAATGATGATTGAAAGTATGCATGAGCTTGATTAGTGGTTTATATGTATGTGTTCTTGTGGGTTTTGGTTTATATGAAGCACTTGTGGAATCGGATAGGTTAATGAAAAAAAATAATTCAAGTTGAAGTTTCTGGTAATGAATAATATGAACAAATCAAGTTGAAGCACTTCCAAATATTCGATCACTATACTTATTGTTTCTGGCTTGTAAGGTGTTTTAGGCTTATAGGAAGTCTATAGCTCATCTCAGAATCTTATAAGACATATATGGTATTATCTTGTTGCTGATCATTGCAATCATTGTCTTTCCCATATTCTTTATTCTATCATCCAATGTTCATTAGAGAACTTGAGTCTAGTATGGACTAATTGATGCTTGAGGTTTGAGCAGTTAATTGATGTTTGAGTCTAGTCTAGTAATGAGCATTTACTTGAAGTTTTTAATTTGGATAGAAGTTGGTATTGTAATTGATGCTTCTATTTAATTTCAAATCAATTTTGGTATATAAGCTTGTATTAATTGTGATAGTGTGTAATAACTTATAAAAACTTAATTAAGTTTACAAACCCGAACTAAACAAAAGTACAAGTTATTGGTAATGACTTAATGGTGATGGAGACATTAAACCATTAAGTCTGTGACTTAAATTTGTAAAACCTAACCCGGATTTACCACAACACACACTAAGACAGTTTAAGTGAGTGACTTTACTGCAAGTGATGACTTAAATTTCTAAACAGATCAGATAAGTTATTTAGTGAGACAAATTCTTCTTGATAACTTCATATCCTTGTGGAGCAGAAGACACACTAAGCAAACCATTTTCTTAGTTCCTCTCAAAACAAAACCATCTCCTTGTTTCTCCTTTCTTTTTGGTTACGAAAATGGATAAGGATTTTAGCTATCCATTTAGCTCCACCCAAAACTTTACTGATCTCTTGAACAGCCAACAAGAGATCAACACTCCACAAACTTTTCCCCAAACACAAACCAAACAGAACCATAGATGGAGTGTCCCTGAAGAAAAAGTGTTTGTAAGTGCATGGTTAAATACAAGCAAAGATGCAATAGTCGGTAATGAGCAGAAAAGAGGGACATTCTGGCAAAGAGTTGCAGAATATTATGCTTCTAGTAAGGTTGTGGCTAATCTTCCAAAGATGGAGACCAACACATGTGAGCAAAAATGGTGCAAAATGAATGAGATTATCAGCAATTTTGTTGGATGCTATGAGCTTGCGATGCGTCAAAAAAGGAGTGGCCAGAATGATGACTATGTTATGGAGTTTGCTTACCAAGTTTACTTCCAAGATCATAAAATGAAATTCACCCTTGAACATGTGTGGAGACTGCTCCGCAATGATCAGAAGTGGTGTGATTTGAGAACTGAAAAAAACACATCAAACTCCAAGAGAACAAAGCTAAATGAGGCTAGTGGTTATTCATCAAGCTCTAACACTGCCTCCCAAGTGGAGACGGAACCAGAAAAGAGGCCTTTGGGTGTTAAGGCGAAAGGGAAGAAGAGAGTTAGGGGGAATAGTCAAGAAACAAAGGGGAGTTATCTATAGGCTTGAGGAGATGTGGGTGATAAAGGAGAAGGACTTGGCTGCTAAGGAAAGGTTATCCAAGCAGAAAATGCTTGATAATCTAATTGCAAAACTGAACCACTATCAGAAGGAGAACTCATTCTTAAGAACAAACTAATAACTTATATGTGTAATATTCTATGTAAGAACAAGCTAATAACTTATATATGTAATCTTCTTCATTGTTGTTTGTTCATTCTTGTTCATACAATCTGATATTGCTCTGTGATACAATGTGCAGGAGGATGAACTGTGTGATAAAGGAGAAGGTCTTTACAAGGTACAAGAACAAACTGTCTGATTTTCGTGTTTTTAATAACTTGGTTTTTGTTCATACAATATGATCTTGCTTTGGTCTTGGTTTTTACTAGACTAGCTTATACATTTTAGTAATTAGAAGTTAAAAAGCTTTAGTTTATAATAATATGATATTTAGCTTATACAAAAAAGTAATCAGAAGTTAACAAGCTTATAGAAATCAAAATTTGCTAATGGTTATTTATTTGAAAGGAGAAGCTCTTTACATAATATCTTGTGTTGTTTACAATGTGCAGGAAGCTGTCGTTTTCCTTCTTACTTTACAGCAAGAAGAAGTGTCGGCTAGCTTCACAAGAAGTGTGAGTAGTGGTTGTACTAGTTGTGTCTTTAATGTTGTAATGTATGTGGTTATAGTTCAGTTGTTTTATGTTGTACTAGTTGTCTTTATGTTGTAATGTATGTGGTTGTAATGCATTTTGTTGTATTATAAAACATGAAACTCGAACCAAACACATTCACTTCTTCCTTGTCTTTTAGAAACTCTTTGTATCGAACCAAACACATTCACTCTTTACAAGTTCTCTTATTCTTTTGGTTTGTGCAACATTTTCTTATACTTTGAATAAAAATCTCTCTTCTTGTTTCTTTTCTCTTGAAGTTCCAATTGTTTTTTTTTCAAAGTAACCATACAAAAAATCCATGTCTTCTCATCCACACACTTCTACAGTTGATGACAATTTCGATGATAATTTCGATGACAATTTCGATGAAACGTTTGAAAAAGGTTTTGAAGATTGTGTCGACGATTACATTCAAAGTCAAGCGGCCAAAAAGACAAAGAAAAAACGAGCACATATAGAAAGAAGACGCGAGAAAGAACACATTCGATTATGGAATGACTATTTTAGTGACAAGCCAGTTTACCTCGATGGTAAATTTCGACGACGTTTTAGAATGAATAAGCCACTGTTTATGCATATTGTTCAAAGACTCTCCAATGAGGTACATTACTTTCAACATAGACAAGATGCTACCAGAAGGTTCGGCTTGTCTGCCCTACAAAAAGGTACAGCCGCTATTCGGATGATGGCATATGGTATTGTAGCTGATGCGATGGATGAATACCTCCGGCTCGGTGAAACCACTACGAGCAAATGTTTAGAAACATTTGTGGATGGAATTATACATTTGTTCGAAGATGTGTACCTGAGAAGGCCTACACCAGAGGATATCCAACGATTGCTATATATCGGAGAGTATAGAGGATTTCCCGGGACGATTGGAAGCATTGATTGTATGCATTGGGAGTGGAAAAATTGTCCCACGGCTTGGAAAGGACAGTATATACGTGGACATGGAAAACCCACTATTGTTTTAGAGGCTGTGGCTTCACAAGATCTCTGGATTTGGCACGTATTTTTTGGACCTCCAGGTACCTTTAACGATATCAATGTTCTTCACCGCTCACCAGTTTTGATGATATATTAGAAGGTCGAGCTCCAAAGGTCAGTTACTTCGTCAATGGTCGGCAATATCGTATGGCTTACTATCTCACAAATGGTATATATCCGAAATGGACAACTTTCATCCAATCAATTTCTCATCCACAAGGTCCGAAAGCATCATTATTAGCTAATTGTCAAGAAGTTGTTAGAAAGGACGTCGAACATGCTTTTGGAGTCTTACAAGCTTGATTTGCAATTGTCAGAAACCCAGCTCTAAGTTGGGATAAGGCAAAAATAGGTAAGATTATGCGAGTATGTATCATATTACACAATATGATAGTAGAAGGCGAACGAGACCAAGGCACTTAATATGATTTATCAGAATTCACACAAGGAGAAGGCAGCGGATTTCACAAGTGGACTACACGTTTTCTACAGATATACCTACAAATATGAACAATATGATGACCAATCGAGCTTTAGTTCGTGAGGAAAGAATGCATCCCCAATTGAAAGCTGATTTGGTTGAGCATAATTGGGAAAAATTTGGAACAACTGATGACTAGAGTCGAGTAAATCGTGTTAGTCATCATCATTTCCTATGTTTTTTTTATCATTCTACGTTTTTTTGGTTTTACTATATGCAATTTTATGTTTCAATTTGTTTTTACGAATTATAATATATGTTTAAAATTTTATGAAACTTCATAAATATTATTTTTTCATGTTTTTCAATTTTTTAATTAAAATTTTTTTTTTTATTCTTTTGATACCCACATGGTATCACTATTAAACATACAAAATTTACAAAATCCTAAATAAGTCTCAAATATTAAAAAATTATTAAAATTAATATTAAATTATTTTTGGTGATACCCACATGGTATCACCTATAATGATACTAATATTCATCATCTCCTTCTTAAATGGTCCAAAGTTTTCCTCAAATCAAAATTTTAATCTACTTGTGTATAATAATATTATGTATATCATATTCATCTAAACCAATTGTCAAATCACATGACTTTTACAATCAAAATTTAAAATTCTTCTCTCATATATTTTTAAGAACATAAAACAAAAGTTTCAAAAAAAAAAAAACTCTCAATCTCTTTGTTTCATTTGTTATGAATGAGAGAAGAAGAGAAGGAATTGGTGTGTATTATTCCATAGAGAATAAAGGTATATATAGGATACAATAACTTGGGGAGGAGTAATAACTTGGAGAGAAAGTCTAACTTGGAGAAAAAGTTAGAACCTTCTAGATTATGAACTTCTAATGGGCATCCACTAATTGGGTTTATAACACTCCCCCTTGAATGTCCATTATAGCAAAAGTAATCCTAATATTCATAAGATGCTGCCTCATTAAAAAGCTTACCAGGAAAACTCAGTGGGAAAAACCATGGTTAAGGAAAAAAGAGCGCAACGCGTATTTACTCCCCCTGATGACTACATGACTTGAGATCTTTGAGGCGACGTAGTCCAATGCCATGAACTAGCTTCTTGAAGGTAGCAGTTGGAAGTGCCTTTGTAAAGAGATCTGTCAGATTCTCACTTGAACGGATCTGCAAGACACGTACATTGCCATTCTTCTGTAAATCATGGGTGTAGAAGAACTTTGGTAGAATGTGCTTCGTTTTGTCGCCTTTGATGTATCCTTCCTTGAATTGTGCTATGCAGGCTGCATTATCCTCATACAGAACTGTTGGACTTCTTTTCCGTAGATATACCGCAATTTTCTTGTATGTGCAGGATTACAGATCGTAACCATACACATTCGCGGCTAGCTTCATGTATAGCTAAAATCTCTGAATGGTTGGAAGAGGTAGCTGCGATAGTTTTCTTCATCGAACACCGAGAAATGGTTGTTCCGCCGCATGTGAACACATATTCTGTTTGTGATCGAGCAGTATGTGGATCAGATAAAAACTCTGGATCTGCAAAACCAATTAAATCTTCTTTTGATGTGTTAGAAAAGAATAGACCCATATCTTTTGTACCCTGAAGATATCGAAATATATGTTTAATCCCATTCCAATGCCTTTGAGTTGGACATGAGCTAAATCTTACCAACAAATTTACCGTAAAGGAAATATCGGGTCTCATATGGGTAGCAAGGTACATCAATGCTCCTATTGCACTTAAGTATGGTACTTCAGGACCAAAAATTTCTTCATTATTTTCCCTCAGGCGGAAGGGATCTTTTTCAACATCAAGTGCTCTCAATGGGTGCGCTTGATCCCTATAAAACTTTTTAAGCACTTTTTCAGTGTATGTTGTCTGGTGCACTAAGATTTTATTCTTAAGATACTCAATTTGCAATTCCAAGCAAAATCTCGTCTTTCCAAGATCTTTCATCTCAAATTTTTTCTTCAAATATTCCACTGTTTGTGAAATCTCTGCGGGAGTCCCGATGATGTTTAAATCATCAACATACACTGCAATGATAACATACCCTTGCTCAAATTTCTTTATAAAGATGCATGGAGTGACGAGGTCATTCTTATAACCTTCTCTTAACAAGTATTCGCTAAGGCGATTATACCATATACGTCCTGATTGTTTCAATCCATACAGGGATCGATTCAAGTTTATATAGTACTGTTCTCGAGAACTAGAGCTCGCTGCTTTTGGCAGTTTAAATCCTTCTAAGACTTTCATATAAATTTCATTATCCAGTGGTCCATATAAATATGTCGTGACTACATCCATGAGGCGTAAATCAAGTCATTCTTTTATTGCCAGACTGATAAGGAACCTGAAAGTAGTTGCATCCACCACGGGAGAATATGTCTCCTCATGATCAATTTCAGGTCTTTGTGAGAAACCTTGTGCAACCAGACGTGATTTGTATCTTACAATTTCACCATTTTCATTCTTCTTTCTCACAAAGATCCATCTATGTCCCACTGGTTTTACACCTTTAGGTGTACGGACTACTGGTCCAAACACTTCTCTCTTTTTTAGAGATTTTATATATGCTGCTATAGCTTCTTTCCATTTTGGCCAATCATCTCTTTGTGTACACTCTTCAACAGAATTTGGTTCATGATCCTCTTTTTCATCCATAACATCAACTGCTACATTGCATGCAAAAATATCATCAACGTCAATTTGCTTTCGGTTCCATTTTATTCCTGACATGACAAAATTAATTGAGATCTCTTCATTGTCAGGTACCTGAATTTCTTTATCAGTCATGTCTAAGGTCTCTTCTAGAGATCCTTTAAAAGGATTATATTCCTCGGATTCGCCATTATCAACTTTTGCTCCTTTTTTCCCCGAAGATTCTTATCTTTGGAACCAATAGGTCTACCACGCTTCATGCGTGCCATAGACTCACTAGCAGTTTGATGTTGTCCTTCTGGAACATCAATTCTAACTGGAGCATTTACAACTGGTATATGTGACTTGGTTACTCTCTTAGGGTCAGTAAATGCGTCAGGCAATTGATTTGCTAATCTCTGTAGATGGATTATCTTTTGTACCTCTAAGTCACATTCTTTGGTACGAGGATCAAGATAAGATAATGATAATTCATTCCATCTAATGTTCTTTTTCAGCTGTTTTTTTCCCCAATGTTGGAAAAACATACTCGTTAAAATGGCAGTCTGCAAATCGAGCCTTAAATAAATCCCCTGTAGATGGCTCAAGATACTTAATTATCGAGGCAGATTCATATCCAACATATATCCCTATCCTTCTTTGAGGACCCATCTTAGATCGTTGTGGTGGAGCAATTGGAATATATACTGCACATCCAAAAGTTTTTAGATGGGAAATATTTGGTTCCTGACCTAAAAACCATTTGTGATGGGGAGATCTGATGGTTACTTGTTGGCCTAATGCGAATCAATTCTGCTGCATGTAATATAGCATATCCCCAAGCAGATATTGGGAGTTTGGATTTCATTAGTAATGGTCTAGCAATCATCTGTAAACGTTTGATTAATGATTCGGCTAAACCATTCTGCGTATGAACATGAGCTACAGGGTGTTCAACATTTATCCCAATAGATATGCAATAGTCATTAAATGTCTAAGAAGTAAATTCACCAGCATTATCAAGGTGAATTGCCTTTAAAGGAAAATCTGGAAAATGTGCTCGTAATCTTATCACTTGAACAAGTAACCTCGCAAACGCCAGGTTGCGGGTTGATAACAAGGATACGTGTGACCATCTAGTCGATGCATCAATCAGAACCATAAAGTATCTAAAGGTTCCACATGGTGGGTGAATCGGCCCACAAATATCTCCTTGTATGCGTTCCAGAAAACCGATAGATTCAGAAGTTACTTTGGCTGGTGAAGGCCGAATGATCAATTTACCTTGTGAGCAAGCCGCACACGTGAAATTATTAGGATGAATCTTCTGGTTTTTTAATGAATGTCCACGTGAATTATTGATTATCTTTCGCATCATTGTTGAACCGGGATGGCCTAACCGGTCATGCCAAACCAATAAATTTTCAGTAAATTACTATAGCATTTGCCTCAATTGTACTAAGCAGCACACGTGAAATCATTAGGAAGAATCTTCTGGTTCTTTAATGAATGTCCACGTCAATTATTGATTATCTTTCGCATCATTGTTGAACCAGGATGGCCTAACCGGTCATGCCAAACCAATAAATTTTTAGTAAACTTCTAGTTTACTATAGCATTTGCCTCAATTGTACTAAGCTTAGTGTAGTACATTCCAGTGGAGAATGCTGGCAATTTCTCTAAAGTATGTTTGGTACCTTGGGTAGTATTTATTATTTGAAGGTATTCAATATTTTCTTCACTCATAGTCTCAATATGGTATCCGTTCTTACGAATATCTTTAAAGCTCAATAAATGTCTTTGAGACTGGGGGGGAATATAACGCGTCAGTGATTTCTAATCGCGTTCCCATAGGCAACATTATACTTGCTCTTCCAGAGCCTTCAATTATCTTTGAGCTACCCAAAATAATACTCACACTAGCTCTTTTCATTGTTAAATGAGAGAAATATCTCTTGCTTTTCAGAATGGTATGAGTAGTTGCACTGTCTGCCAAGCATAATTCTTCACGATTCATTGCCAATTGAACTTGAGCACTATTCATGTTCTTCAAACAAATAAAAGCATAAACATAAATTAACTTAAAGAAAATAACTCAATAAAATGACTCAATAAAATAACTCAAATTTAACCATGTCTCAAAAACACATTAAAACATAAAAACCAGAAAGTAGAAATCAAAGTCAAACTAATAAATAAAACAACAATACTTTATAATTAAATTTAGAAGCTAGTTATTCCCTTCAGGGGCAAGAAAATCAGCAACTTCCAGGGTAGCTTTATCACCCAAAAAATCATCAAGATCATAGTCTTTTTCGCCATCTTCGTACACGTGGTTTGTTTCCCCATTCTTTCCTTTTTGTTTTAAGGATTGCTGATAAAGCTCTACTAGATGCTTTGGTGTATGACATGTTTTACCCCAATGACCGCTTCCTCCACAACGATAACATACACTTCCTTTTGGTTTTTCTTGTTTGTTGCCAATTCTATTTTCCCACTTCTAGTGAGAGTTTGGGTTCTTAAAAGACACACCTCGGCCTCGACCTCGACCTCGACCATATTTGTATCCACGTCCGCGACGATCATATACACGTCCATGATTGTGGCTACGTCTTTGATCATTGTTTTTGCCATGGTCTACTTCTTTCTTGTATGATAACACATTCGCTTCAGGGAATGGTGCAGAACCAGTTGGACGTAACTCATGGTTTTTCATCAAAAGCTCATCATTCTGCTCAGCTACAAGGAGCGCAGAAATAAGTTCAGAGTATTTTTTATATCCCTTTTCACGATATTGTGTCTGTAAGACAAGGTTACTCACGTGAAAGGTAGAGTATGTCTTTTCCAACATCTCATCATTGGAGATACTTTCTCCACACAACTTCAACTTGGAAGTGATTCTGAACATAGCAGAGTTATACTCTATTACAGACTTATAGTCTTATAATCTTAGATGAGTCCACTCATAACGAGCTTTAGGTAAGATCACAGTTTTCTGGTGATCATACCTCTCCTTTAAATCAGTCCAAAGGGTTTGTGGATCTTTCACAGTCAAATACTCAATCTTAAGACCCTCGTGGAAGTGATGGCGAATGAATATCATTGTCTTTGCTTTGTTTTGTATTATTGCCTGATTCTTTTAGTTTCACCAAGATCTATAGCACTTAGGTGAAATTCTGCATCTAGTGCCCATGATAGGTAGTTGCTACCGCTTATGTCAAGAGCCTCAAATTCGAGCTTTGTAAAATTCGACATGTTTTCTGAAATAAGAAAAGTATGATTAAATATTGGATTAACGGACATACACAAGTATGTCATCGAATAACAAGTCTAATATATATAATAGATCAAATAAAGAAGTGAAAGATAAAGTAAAAGCAGATCCAATTCATCAAAGGCGGTAGATAATATTTTGATGTTTTAATTAGCAGGAATATCAACTCATATAAAAAGAAGCATAAAGAAGAATCGATTAAAACAATTGAATCAACTTATATTAAACAATATTAAACGTAAGCTAGTTGACCTGGGTGATATCAAAGTGAAGCTTTAGGTTAAATTATAAAAAAAGAAACATGATTATAATCTAATTTACAATAGCTAAGTAGACATGTGAAATATCAAAGTTTTAATTAGCAAAAAGATCAACTTTGGCAGACTTTATGTTATTTATGTTATAGATTGACACAAAGTTATATAAAAATCGAAGCTCAAGTTTGAAATCATTATTAAAAATATGTTCCAATCATGAACGAAAAACATGTATAAATAATTATAAAATATCTTGTTGATTAATATTGAAGAAGCGTTAAGCACCAGATTTCAAACCAACGATTTATACCAAACCAAATAATAAAGCAATGATCGTATTATAAAATATGTGACCATGATTATGATTCGATCAACATGCATACATGGATATGCTATCAAACGAATCATTAAGTCGCCTTACGAATCATGAGTATTGGAATATCGTCTTATGAGGCTTTGTACGGACGGACGTGTAAGACTTTGTTGTGTTGGACCCAAGTGGGGGAGCGGAGTGTCTTTGGCCGAGATTTTGTGGAAGAAACCACGTAAATGATTAGGCTCCTAAAGCTTAAGATGAAAGAAGCTCAAGATAGACAGAAAAGTTATGCAGATAAGCGTCGCAAAGTGTTGGAATTTGAAGTTGGCGACATGGTTTATCTCAAGACAGTCACGTATAAGGGTAAAGAGCGGGAAACGAAGAATGCTAAGTTGAGCCCAAAGTATATGGGACCGTTTAGGATCGTGGAACGATTCGGTCCGGTGGCCTACGAGTTGGAATTGCCACCAAAGATGAAAGATTTTCACAAGGTGTATCACGTATTCTTGCTAAGGAAGTGTATTAAGAATGGTGAAACGTGATGACAGAACCACCTTCGGATCTGCGTGAGAATTTGACTATCGAAGGAAGACCAGTTCGGATCTGTGATAGGAAAGTGAAGTTGGTGGGAAGAAAGAAAGTAAAAATGATCCAAGTCGTTTGGGATTGTGATGGGGATGAAGAGATAACTTGGGAACCAGAAGAAAGAATGAAAGTCGAGTTCCCTAAGTGGTTTGATAAGCTTAAAGAAGACGCGGGTAAAGGAAAGGAGATTCGGGGACGAATCTCAACCTAGTGGGGGAGAATTGTAGCACCCGTGTTCCGCGAATTGACCACCGCGGAATGAAATGCTCGAACTGATCGAGTTGTGTCTGAGCAAAGAGGGGCAATTGGGTCAACGAGGGATGAAAAGTCAAGGTTAAACTGAGTTGGGCAGTTGAATACGAGCTGGGCAGATGTTTCGGAGTCGCGGTCGGATTCGGACAAGACGGTTACCGTGTCGGATTCGGACAGGACGGTTATTGGACCAAAGACATGTGTCTTTTAATGAAATACGCAGGAACGGTTATTTCTGGGTGGTTGATGCGGAATTATGCGGGAACGGTTACTGGGCAGTTTCTAAGGCGGTTTATCGATAGAAACTTACCCATTGCCTTTGTGATTACGCGGAGAAACAGAAGAAAAGACTTAGAAAGATTTTCAGAGAATTTCATCGTGAGAAAAGAGAGAAAAATCGAGAGCTTTCGTGAAAGACTCGAGCGTGGGTAACTGGGATCGTGTCTGGGTGTGACGGCGATCGTGTCTGGGGCAAGAGGTGATCGGCTGGACTTGGTGTTCGTGTGATCACCGCGACAAGAGGTGTCAGAACTAGAACGGGAAAAGCAATCATCGACCCAAAGAGACTAAGGTGAGTGCGTGACGGTGAGCCAAAGTCTAGAGTCGTTTTTCTTGCATAGATTCATCGAGTCTTGTCTGTTAGGGTGATTCCGACTGTGTGTTTATCTGTTTCTGGCTTGATCGTGACGATTGATCCCTTTCACCAAGAGTCTAGATCAGGCAACACGCTTAGGGGCAGCGATGCTCGCTAAGGCTTGTCTAGTTACGGGATGACTGCTTGTGTGACTTGGGGTAATCGAGCCGACAAGTGACTGATGCAATGAGCATGTTTGACTGATGATATTGACTATTTGATTGCGATATCTATTCTGTGGCTAAGTGGGACGGGACGACCGTTCTCACTAAGAAATTATGTTGCTTACGCCTCCCTTGTGGATGCATGTAAAGAGATTACCCGTGATGGGAATCCGAGTGTGTGATCCGCGGTGACTAAGACTGGAAAGGGAAGGATGGTGGATTGAATCGGGTAGATAGGTCAATTATGATGTAATAGCTTATGTAGCAAACTGATCATTGTAATTGAACCTCACGATTTAATCTAAGTATGGATATTTATGCTTGAAAGTCTTGTCTAAATCGAATATATGTTAAAATGGCTAAGTAAAGGAAAATGTTGAAAAATCCACGAGGTTAATTTGGTAAATGGCCAAGTCTGGTCGAGACAAACCGATTCGAAACCTCACCGCGGTAAGGAAATCCGGGTTGGGGCGTTTCAATAAGAACAGTAACGACATAATTAGTAAAATAATCATGAGTTATGTGTATTACTCGATCAACAAACAAACACTTGTATGTTATTAATCGAATCACAAAGTCAATTCATGTACCTTGATTTTGGATTGGATCGAAGATAGAGAAAAATTCGGCGGCTAGGGTTTACTCAATGGCTAGAACTATTCGTGCTGATAACGTGTTATGAATGAGAGAAGAAGATAAGGAATTGGTGTGTATTATTCCATAGAGAACAAATGTATATATAGGATACAATAACTTGGGGAGGAGTAATAACTTGGAGAGGAAGTATAACTTGGATAACAAGTTAGAACCTTCTAGATTATAGGCTTATAATGGACATCCACTAATTGGGTTTATAACATCAATAAAGTTTAATGGGCAATATAAGGCTCCATAAACATTATCCAAAATCTCTAGCTTCTTATATCTTCCCTTTTCAACCGTATCCGAATCTCCCTTACTTTAGATTCTTCTATATAGCTTCTTCCAATGGTTTGATTTTGATCCAAGTCTCTATTGACCCCACTCAGAACATGGGTCACAAATACAAATTCTTCGTTGGTAATCCAGTTTTACAAGAATGGATTGAAATCCCTCCACCCCCAGAGCCATCTCTCCCCACTGGTTTGGTAACGTGTGTTGACGAGGACGGTGTTGTTTCAAGCTTCAAAGTGGTTAGGACTTGTGAAAGTATACGCAGTGCTTATGAATGGAGAGTTTATGTGTATTCTTCTGAGTCAGGTTTATGGAATTTGAAACGACTTTTCTCTAATCATACTATATTCAACCCTTATTGCTGCCCTTCGATGAGTTTCAACGTGATGATTTATCTGTTGGAAAGTGCGCTCATGACTTCTATGGTCCTGAAGGTGATAATCAATGTTGGGTTATACCTCTCTCTCTTCCGTATAGTGAATGTGTTAGGAGATGCTTAACTAATTCACAAGGAGATGTTATCTGCATTGAGACACTAGATCAAAGACTGAAGGTGTGGAGGCTGAAGAATATCAACACCAACTCTGAGAGTAGTGAATGATGGCAATTGTCAGGGGAAGAAATCAACATGACATCTTTTGGATTTGATGTCGATTGTATTCCCATGGCAATGAATCTGTTTGTTTTTCTGATATCGTCTACCTATGGAGTTTACAACACAGTTGTTTGGTTTCATGCAACTTGCAAACTCGAGAGTTTGTTGTTCATCAAAAATCAGAGAATTGGAGTAGCAGTGAAGGTTGTTATCGCATAAACACGCACGACTCTAAAGGATATCTGGAAGATAATGGCAATGTCACGAAGGTCCTCATGGTATCTCAATTTGTACTTCAACAGTGGATGGACTTGGTACCCCGTCCGCTAAATTCATCATCATCCTTCTCAGGGAAATGGTAACTTTCAATTGCTTACTGCAAAAACTTTAGTCGCCAACTCTTGTTTTATCTCTCTATATTTAATCTATATCTATAAAGTAAGCTTTTCTCATTTCCTTGTGCCACTTCATCATCTACATAATTGATACATAATTTCTTTTATTTTTTTAATTTCTTTTTAATCTCAAAATTCACACATATACTAATTATATATTTTGTTTTACCATAATGAAAGAACTTGAAAGGTCAATGTTCATTTCTAAATACACTATGTTTTAAGTCTTTTAGGCCAAGTGTGAATGGAAATACATTTTTAGCTATGGCATATTATTTTTATTTTTAACGTCTCAATAAAATTCAAAACAACATAAAACAGCGCATCAAGATCATAATGAAAAAGTTTATATTCATCATAATCACGAGGTTTTAATAACTTTTCAAATTAATATGGTTATAAATATATTGAAATTTGCAAATTTAAAACCAAAGTATACTTATATTTTTTTGTTAAATATACTATATTAGGACAAATCATGTTGGGAATCAAGTTATAATGGGATATATAAACATTTGTAAATTTATATTTCTCGCGATAAAAAATGAATAAATAAGGTTATCCCCTACAAATATTTTAGATAAAAAGTAAAAATAGAAAGAAAAATGGATTTAAGTCGCGCATCCTATTACAAATATTTTAGGTACAAAATCAAAACCACAAAGCAAAATAAATTTACGATAAAGCCCGCGACCACAAAGCAAAATAAATTTACGATAAAGCCCGCGCGTATGCGCGAGTAATCATCTAGTTATTTATAAACAAGAACACAATTAATTAGTAAGTAATCTTTCCACCATAATTTTGTTCATCTCACATTAATTTTATTTTGTCTAATTTTATATTATCAAACAAAACACGATTTTTAACTTTAAAATGGAATAGCCACTTATGTTTAAAATTCTATTTGTAATTAATTCTAAATACAAATACATGACGTGCTTATTTGTTTTATTTATTTATACGAATGAATCAGAGCATGGATAGAGTCAGAGCTAAAGACTCTATACCAGAGGAGACCTTGGAAGAGGATCTGCAAAATCTCAATGGAGACGGGAACAAGAACAATCCCAGAGGCGGTATTGGTGGAGATAGTTGCGAAATTACCGTTGAGAAGCATCGGGAGATTCAAATCTGTCTGCAAAACATGGAAATCGGTGATTGAATCGCCTTATTTCCGCCGTCTCTTCCTCTCTTGCACCGAAACTCATCTTCCTCATGGTCACTCATTTTTTTTGTTTTTATCATCTAAATTTATTATTATTCGATTACAAATTATGAGAACTGTTATATCGACGATTCTACAATGGACAAGTCTTTTGCCTTGATCCACGCCAGACGATTCTATCTTGCCCCACCCTGAAGATCTCCTGTAAGCTTTTCTCCATTAATCTGCATCAATGATAATACTTTGCATCTTCTAGGATTCAAACCCCAGACCTCCTACTGTAGAAGCATTAATAAAAAAATTTATCTTTATAAAAAGGAAAATAATAATATTTAATGAGTAGAAAGAACAGTACTTTCTCGCTATATAAATAGCGTAAACAGTAGAAGCCCCCTCAATCCAGTGGTTTAACATATAGTTCATTAATACTTTTACACCTACATGTATGAAATTCGAGTCTCAGAAAATACATATTATAATGGAGACAAAATTTATAGGAGATTTTTCAGCGTGGTACAAAGAGAGTCGTCTCTAGTAGTTCCGCATGTCAAAGTTAAAATTATCAGTTGTATAATCATCTGTGTAATTGTTCTCATAATTTGTAATAATTCATAAATCTAAACAATAAATCTAAACGATTAAAAAAACAGTGTAAACGAAAACAGAAAAACAATATTTGATTAATAGTATAAAGTAGGCAAACTTTACAACCTCATAATGTGAAAAGTTTTCTTAATAACACAGTAGTTAAGATTATATTTATTCATAATTACTGTATATAATTATCTCAAGTTAACTTATGACTAGTGGTCAGGATTAGTACTCCTATGTATTTACCGGGTATGTCTTAGTAACAAGTCACGAACCACAGGGGCGGATCCATATAAGGCAGGGTGGATGCAAATGCACCCAGTATTTTTTTTATTTAGTGTAATTTCTTTAAACATTAAATTAGTGCCCTCATTTTTTTTAGAACCACAATCTTTCAAAGAAATTTAATTTGTTTTCCAAAATTTAAAGATCTAAAGTCAAATGTATTATCATAGACATAATTAGGTTATCTAAATAAATGCTTAGATCATTTTAGGAACATTTTTATTTAAACGGTTGTTTAGTATTCAAATATTAATAAGTTATATATACCATAATACAAGTGACAAATATAATTTATTAAATTTTAATATAGTATAAAGTTATTTTTCAATGTAAAATTATGCGCCCAATAAAAAAATTTCTAGATCAATTAAGTATTTGACCCTAGCACACCCTACCTGAATTTCACAAATGTGGATTAACATAATCTCTTTTAAAGATACCATATGCAAGTGGGCATTTTCCAATAACATCAATTTTTACAAATGTGGATTACCTAATTTGGAGAATTCCTAAGATTCATGCATAATTATAAAGACCTGCAAATTTAATCTATTTCCTTCATAGAGACCTTATGTTTGGTGGATGTAGACTTTAGACTTGTAGTATATATAAATTAAAGACCCCAACTTTAATCGTTTGGCCTTAAAGGATACATAGAACTAGAGGTTAGGTTATATTGTTATCAGAAAAACAAAGTTAGGTAATATTCCATGTAAGTGTATAATGTTTTAGTAAGTTGTACTTATCAAAAGCAAACCAAAAATGTTAGTAAGTTGACTTTGCTAAATAAAATTGAAATTAAATAAAGTTACATGTCATTGACAGATGATTTCTACTATGTATTTTTTTTTTTAAGGGTTTGCTGTTTCTATTATGTATGTATATATAAATTGAGGACTGGGATTTATTTTTCTATTAATTTATCACGGTTTCTCATGATTGATTTTTATAAATAAGAATTTTGCATCTTTTATTAGAAATAATATTACTGTCGCACAGAAAAGATACAATATCATTTTTACTTTCGTGTATTTGGGAAATTACATTGTATCCAGTTGCTAAATTTATTTTGAAAACGCTATCTCGTCTGCTATTAACCCGCAGCATTATCCTGCAAACAAGTTTGATTCCAGTCACGGTCGTATAAACCATTCAATAACGTTTGCAAACATCTGTTGTGGCAAACTCTAGCACACACACTCATTGTGTTAATTTGTAGCGAGATACGTCGTTCTCAAGGCACATTATCCCTCTAAGGCTCAAACCATTTTTTCGTGCTCTTTTTGTTTTCCTCCAAGACATGACTCCTTTTGTGCAGTCTTCTCCATCAACTCTTCCTACAAGGTTAAAAATATCACCTTTACATGAAAAAAAAAAAGAAACTTTTTATTTTATTTTTAACCAATCTTTAGACGTTGTAAGAATCAAGAAGCGTTTCTTGAGTTCATTTGCCATCTTCGTACGTACGTTTATTCAAAACCGTTTTTACTCATTTCATTTGAGTGTTTTGTATTGTCTTGTTTGGCATGTATTAAAACAGTGAAGGAGATGAAAAATATGCGAATGTGATTTGGGAAGAGCTTGACTTCGCTCTAACTCCAACCGATATGGCTAAATGTAAACAAGGAGAGATCTTTTCAGAAGGGAAGATTGTTCCTTATGGTGACATTTCAATAAGCCCTTGTTCTGGGATTCTCAATTATGGCCAGGTTTTGTTCTCTCTTAATTTCATGTTCACAATTTTATATATATGCATATATTAATTAATTATTATGTTTTATATTTTTTTCCTTACAAAAAATAATCACCGTATAATCTCTGCGTAAATGGTTTATTATACGTCTATCTACATGTTTTTATTATACATATAGCGTATTTAAGAACACTGATTAGATTGAAAACTCCAAACTCCTAAGCAAAAAAAGCTGGTAATCTTTTGATATTGGCTTGGGTATGTAGGGGCTATTTGAAGGTTTGAAGGCTTATAGGACCGAAGACGGACGGATCACACTTTTCCGGCCTGACCAAAACGTTCTTCGCATGCAAATGGGTGCCGATAAGCTTTGCATGACACCTCTTTCTGTGGAACAATTCGTCCAAGCAGTTAAGCAAACTGTGCTTGCCAACAAGAAATGGGTATGAACTATGGACCAATTAACGTGTCTCTAATTCCATTTGATCACTTATTAACTTTATAAGTAGGTAAAGAGTTTTATGGTTTTTTTGGTTCTAGGTTCCTCCTCCAGGTAAAGGAACTTTGTATATAAGGCTTCTGCTCATAGGTAGTGGCGCTGTCCTTGGAATGGCTTCAGCACCTGAATATACATTTCTCATTTACGTATCTCCCGTTGGAAATTACCATAAGGTGAGGTTGATTATGCATGTGAAATCACAGAGGAAGAATCAAATTCAATAAAGGATTTATATAGAATGTTTATTGAGGCGAATATATTTCTCTAGAGTTTTTTTTTTATTAACTGTGTGTATGAATTTGTTTACAAACCCTCATTACCCACATATAAACCCCAAAACGCGATACAAATAGAAATAGGAATAAGAAATATTTCTAACTGTACAGTACCATGGGGAGTATAGCCGCACCCTCCAATATGTGAATTTTAGTTTGAGCTTTGCTTCTCTATTGACGGAAGACCGGGCTCGCTTTAGAGGATTCCATTTGCAGTACATTATCAGATTTTTACCAAAAACAACATATTATTATTCAAATACACTGTGAAGTACACTCGGTCTAACAGGGCCTGCTTAATAGTACTAAAAGTTTTGTAGGCGCTCTTTAATATCTTAAACATTGTTCCTAACTGTAGTTTAAGAAAAAAAATAGCTAGGACTATAAAATATCGATAATGTTATACTTTTGTGGAATTATATGTACTAGCTCTGTTAAATTGAGACTGTTAACTTTGTAGGTAAGCTCAGACTTGAACCTCAAAGTTGATCATAAGTATCGCCGTCCTCATACCGGTGGAGCCGGCGGTGTGAAAAGTTGCACAAACTATTCTCCAGTAGTAAGTAAAGACTAAAGAGACACCAGAATTATGTATTATCCATGGAAAAGAGTTTGATGGAATATTTCTTTTTATACTAATCGAATTTTTTAATCTGAAAGATTGTGAAATCGGTCCTTGAAGCAAAGTCATTGGGTTTCTCTGATGTCTTGTTCCTGGATGCGGCAACTGGTAGAAACATTGAAGAGCTTTCTACTTGTAGCATCTTCATTGTCAAGGTAACATTTATCACATACTGTATAACATAAAGTTTCGTTCATTTTTTTTTAATGGAATGTAAAAAAACGTTTTTACAACGAGTTTCATTCATTTTTATACTCATTACTACGTAATTATTCATTTTTATAGGGGAACATTGTGTCCACACCACCAACTTTGGGAACCATTTTACCAGGAATCACAAGAAAAAGCATAAGCGAGCTAGCTCGTGATATAGGCTACGAGGTTACAACATTCAATATATTAATATACCCTTTAGTAAGTAGACATTTTACGGACTCAAGATTCGTAGATTGTGATTCACAATGTATCACAGGTTCAAGAACGCGATGTTTCAGTGGAGGAGCTATCAGAGGCAGCTCCGTACTGCCTCGCCCGGGTAGGGGGAGCTTGCGATTGTCACTGATGTTGGTTAGGGAGGTTTCTTCGTGGTGTTAGCTCATGGTGTTTTCGGCAATAACCGGCTCTCACATGACGCTAGGAGTATGTGATCGAGCGATTGGAGCTCATTCCCGTTGACGATGCTTACTTGGGCCTCCACGGAAAGGCTTCTATTACTGTGAGTTTGGGTATTTCAGGTTCGTGTGTTTTGCTTACGCATCTCCCTCTCGAGTTTCGGATTTGGTAAGAACAAGCGCATCGTAATCACTTCGTCTGATCTCCATTAACATTCGTGTTAGGGTCGAGTCGACGGACTGAAAACTTTGTAGGCATATGTTTCCATGTTTTTTAAACTTTTTTGCCATGGATTACATTGTATAGGGATATAATCTTGATTGTAACCCTGAACCGATTCATTTTCTTTTAAATGAAATATTTACCATTTAGCCAAAAAAAAAAAAAAAAAAAGCTATCAGAGGCAGAAGAAGTTTTCTGCACAGGGACTGCGATGGTCGTTAAAGCTGTTGAAACTGTGACCTTCCATGACAAAAAGTGATGATTTTTTTTATTTATTTTTTTGGTTAAAGAAAATAGACCCTTTCATCAGATTTTCCATTTTTCTGATTTGCGTTTTACTTAATGTTTGTTTTGGGTCATATCTATATTTGACCGCAGGATAAAATACAAGACAGGAGAAGGAGCAATGTCTACTAAGCTTCACTTGATGTTAACCAATATTCAGATGGGTGTTGTTGAAGATACTAAGGGTTGGATAGTGGAGATGGATGGGTTTGTTGAAATAGATTCGTTTCCTGATGAAATCCAAGACTAAAGAAGAAAAAAAGAAAAAATAAATCAAACAACAAAATTGTGACAAAAAAAATAATTTAAGCAACAAAATAAATTAGGCAAAGAAATAAATAAATCAATTTCTTTAAAAGTAAATTTGAAAAATAAAAATGGGAAATGAGGAAGAATTCGAAAATTTAAAAGTAAAGTTTGTTATATTTTTCTTAAAGAAATATTACGTAGTCTTTATATAGAGTTCTTATTTTAAAAGTTTTTATGTTTGGATGATATAATCCTTTTTTTTTTTTGGGTTTGTCTTATTGATTGTTTTTCTATTGCTTTTTAATCAAACAACACAAATTAGCTTAAAGACTTGTTAATGTGAAGTGGGTCTATTTAAACTCGTACGGATTACATGTATGTAAAGTGCAAACATGGAGATGAGGAAGATTGTTCCTTACGGTGACAACAGAATTAGCCTTTGCTTTCCGGTTTATCGACTATGCCCAAGTTTATAATTTACACGTAGTAAAAATCATTTACTATCGATGTTATTTGACATGAAGAACACAAAACGTTATCCAAAATGATTCATAGAAGCATCAGAATTTGTAGTACTTTTTTGTTTTGTTTCATATATCAATGTATATTAGATTAAGTGATGCACAAGAAATTTGTGGTTTCAAGGTCACCTGGCGATGATCGAGTCGAAATTGGACGAATCCTACCTCTTAAATACTCATCAATTGATTTAGATCGATAAGTAAAATTTACCCCTCAAATGACAATAAAATAAGATTATTTAGAGAAGAAGAAATAAAATGAAATTATTGACAGGATCAGTTAGGTACATTTCGGATTAATTTTGATCTCTAACAAATTAAAGCTAAAATTGAATTTAAAATTCTGCTTTTCTTCAATTTCGCTTATAGTGTAACTAATTATATGTATAGAAAGGAAATTATTTTAAGAGTACAAACGTTCTCGCCACATAAACAGAAAAAAAAAAGTAACCACATTTGATTATAGTAAAAAGTAGGCAAACCTTACGACCTCTTAATGTGATCCAAAACCATAAATGATTACATCTTGAGATTAAAACGAGATTTATTTTCTTAATAACGCAGTAATTAAGATTAGATTTATTCATAGTTATTGTATATAATTATTTCAGGTTAATTTATGATTACTGATCAGGATTAGTAGGGGTACTCTCCGATGTAATTACCGGGTGCGTCATAGTTACAACTCACGAACCACCAAGTATTGTTGCACTGAACCCTAGCACACCCTACCCTGACTGAATTTCTCCACACCACTTGCGTGTAATGCAAGCATTGTTTTCCACCTGTAGTTTTCAAATTTAACAAGTCGTTAATATCTATTAATCATGTACTTACCCAATTGATCTTTGTGTTTGTGCTTTTATGTTACATGTAATTATACTGTTGTGTTTATTTTTCAAAATAACACCAGGATATTAAACAAATTACTAAATTTACTTTTTGAATTATAGATGCCAATGAGATGACAACATGGAAAGGGAGACATACTTTTGAGTTTTTAAATTTTTTTTTTTTTAAGAATGATAAAACCATAAGCTAATATTGTATTTCTTGTATATATTACAAAACCAATATTATTAACGTGTATAGAAAATAAACATATTTGTATTGTAATCGTTTGAAAGACTATTTTTATATATCTTTTTTCAAAAAAAAAAAGTATTTTTATATAATTTTTTCACAATTCCAGTAATATAAAGTTTATGATCAAATTTCTGTAAATATTTATATTACCTATTGTACCAGTATTTCACTTGTATAAAAATATTTTTATAAAATGAGTGAACTCAGAATATTTATGTAAAGTTATACATTAACATATCATACTTTTAAATTATAAAAATCATAAATGTTATTTCCAAAAAAGAAAAGTGTTTTTTCAAAAACAAAAAAAGTTTAGTAGAAGATTTTACAATATTTAGTTTTATGCCTTGTTAAAATGATAAGGGATATGAATTGTTTGTGTAAGATATTATGTTTCACATAAAAACCATAAAAAAAAAAAAAAGGAATATCGTTTGTTTGTTAGATACCTGTGCAAGAATTGGTAGTGTAGCTGTAGTAAGGTTTCTCGGCGACCCAAAGATTCACGGCCGATACGCCCGAAAACGTGCTACTACTTCCCTTGGCTAGGTTTTCTCCATATGGTCCGTCCGAGTGCACGAGGCTGCAGTCGGCTTTTCTTGAGTTTGCATAGGTCAATGCGTATTGCGCGAGCGCTGCGTCCCACACGAGGTTCGGTACTCCAACAAGCGAACGAGCGTCGTTGTGAGTCTTTAGGTAGTCTTGAATAGTATTTTGAGCGTTGGTTGCAATGACCAGAAAGCTAACCGCAACGATTAGGAGTGATAGGGTTTTGAAAGTATTCATTATCGTATCTTTGATCTAGTGATGATTGTATTAATAAGAGGGGGAAATATATTGTTTATGTTGTGACTTATGAGTATGGGCTCTGGTCTCAATTATATAGGCATTATACGCTTTAGGTTAGCTAGTGATTTTGGGAAATTTTGACGTTAGGAAATTGACTTTTCTTTTTAAAGGTTAAATTTATTTTGAAGTGGTGAAGTAAAATGATCAAAAAGTGTTATCATTATCATGACTTTATATTAACTATTATTAAGCAATCTTCAGCTACATCTAATTGGTCTCGAAACAAGAAATCAAATAAGCAAAAATATAAAAGGAAAATAGTTCGGAGAAAATTGATAGCAAATGAAAAAGGAGAAGTTCTAATAAAATTTCTTGTAAAATTTAAAATTATAAATAAACAGGTGAGTTTGACACACACACAAAAAAAAAAAAAAAACATTAAAACAAGTGAATTTGCCACTTTTACTATATAATAATAAAAAAACACAATCATAGATTAGATTATCAAACCGACTAAATTATCTACTTATTTAACACTATCAATTGAAGAAGAAACTTTAGATTAGATATTTCGTCTTCTTTTTTCTTGATAAATCGACTTGTCACGTATATTTGTATATTGTATTTAATTTGAAGGTGTACAGTTCTAATATCAATTTTATTTATTTAAAAATGAGGGCATGCATGTGCATGGCCGTGATCCTCCGCCGGTTACAACGTTAAATGGGACATAACATTCATAGTGTTGTACAAATATTACTATGTATAATGGTGTGTTGAATTAAAAAATTCTAACACTTGAATTGATATAATGAGGTTGTTGAATTACGGTGTTGAGATAAGGTGAATTAAACTATTTTGAATTTTTTCAGCATGTTAAAAAATGAGTGTGGTGGGAACATGACGCGTCATGTCGTTTCTGATTATTTTTCAGATTTTACTTTATTCTAATTATTTGAGTTTAATTATTTCATAGTAATTTAGTTTTATATTTTAAGGAAGTAATATAAAATTCGTCATTTTTTTTATTCTATAAATAGAGATTTATTTCATTTAGTTTGAATAGATATATAAAAATATTTTTTCATCATAATTTTATAAAATAAATTATTTAAATGATAAAATAAAGTGTTGAATTTTATTATACAAAATCAATGGAAAAATAAAAATTAAGCGGTCTTGAACTATTAGGTGAAGAAAGAGAAATGATATGAAATGTTAAGAAAGAAAAAATAAGGGTTGAATATCAAAACCATTGTACATGGTCTTAATTAGATAATAACAAAAACCCTCCACTTGTATCAATCTCCATGACTCCATCCACTACATAATTTCTTTTATAACTTTCTTTTTAAAAAGAGATCGAGTGTAAAGAATTAGACGTAGACAACAAAAAAGAGAATAGTAAAGTAGTGGCGAGATCTAGCTAAGTGGATCTAAGACAATGGATCAAGACAATAGACCGTGCGTAAATTCGCCATGCGCGGGTTGAATTCTAAGAATGTAGCACATGCGAGCATGATACGTTATGATTAATTATAAGTTACCAAAAGTAGGTTACATTTTTTTCAACCGAAAATTCAAACCTGATCCATTTTAACATGGGCCTATTTTAAGATTTTTTTCTCATTACTGTAATAAGTTCTTTAAGCAAATTTTAAATAGTTTTTTTTTAAGACAAAAGTTTTAAGGTTAAAATAGGTTAATTGGCTAACTATAACAACTCGTGGTTCAAATTAAGCTAACTAGCATTAGAAAAATTCAATTAAGTGACACCGTATGAGAAAGTGTGTATGACACCGTATGAGAAAGTGCAGTTATATTATTTCTTTTATTTGAATACAAAAAATTAATCACTATTTCTAATGGTGTTACTATGTGTAAAAATAACTAAATATTTTGATACATGACCATGACATAACATGATTTTATATAAAACAGTATATCAGATTATACAATAGTCATACAGATAAATATAATTAATGAAGAAGATCTATTAGACAAATATATTTAAAAGGTAGATAAGACACCTTCCAAGACAACTATATATATCTAACAACAAGTACATGGCCATGGGTTTAGTTTGTATTGTGTACAAGGCTCAATGACTCGACTTGTGATTTTGGGCTGATCTCATAGCTTACCATAACCAACAATATGCAGTCTACAAAAAAAAAAAACAAAATCTAAAAACCTTCCTTTTTTTTTGGTAAAATGTTAAATTTTTTAATGATTTTGGCAGTGATACAGAGGAAACAAAGAATACAGAAAGACCGAAAACTACAAACATTGACAAAACAACAACAATAACAAAATAACAAACAAGAACGAACGATACGGTAGACACATGCCAAAACAATCCCAAAAGATCCTTGATGTAGAAACATCGATTCCAAGCACAAGGCTTAGACAATTATGTTGTTGCCACAATCCATTAGAAATGGAGTCCTCATCATTGTTACCACGAGCAACCACTACTAGAGACAAGCCTCAAAACCTCGAAAGTAGCGGCGCTTACAACTTCTCTGAGTACTAACACAATAACGAAACTGTTTCAGCAAACCACGATACAACCGCGCGGCACGGGAGCCTCTACGAATAGTCAAAGAAGCTGCCTTTGACCGCCTTTCTTGAGTGTGCAAAACTACAAGAAACATCTCCCACATAAAAACAATAGTTACCAAAATAGTCTCGCCGTCTCTATTCCACACCAAGTCACCACAGTTTGATTTAACGGAGTCGTTCCATACCAAAGTTCTTAGCCATTACAAAGACCGTTGAGCAAGGTCAGAAGTAAAAAACACACATCAAAAGATTATGTTGGGGCCACAGTGGAGACCGGAACATATTAGAAAAGACTGGTATGTAAACAACAAGGAGAGGAGCTCTTAATTTCCTACCATCGCCGAAGCCAATCCATCGGCCGTCACCAATGCAGCCCATACCAAGCATATCCATTTCTCAAGACACCCACCCAAGACACAATCCGTTGATGGGGAGAACGCAGAAACCAAGTCATTTGCCACAACCGCAATTAAGCTCCACCAACTGGTTTGATCTAAAAACCTTCCTTTAATACAAGGACCCGTAATAGAAACTTGGTGAACTTCTAGAAAGCCTCTTGTATTTGTTAGTAAGTCATAACATTTTCTCTATTTGGGTTAACATAGTGGCGAACCCAGAATTTTTTTTACCAAAACTAATATATAATAAGAAAATATTATGAATATTAAGAAAAGATTTTAATTAAATATAAATATATTATAAAAAATACCCTACGATCTTTTATTAAAATTGTTTTTTTTATGATAGTCTCATTGTAATAGTCTCGAATATATTTTTCTTAACAAAACAAACTAAATAGCCATTCAAAGATTTATATCCAGTTCGGTTGAATGGTAATCGTCTAACTGTATGAATTCGTTCGTAAGGTCTAAGTAAAACTCATGATTATGAAACACTTAATTATGCAAAATAATTCAATTCAAATTACGAATTTCATAACAATTCTCAACTACACACTCTAAAAAATATAAAAAGTCATTGAGAAAACAAAAACATAATCTAGACTAAAAGGCAGTTGAAGATTTAAGAAAAAATTCTCAATCATATAGTAGGGTTAGATTTTTAATTTTTTGTCAAAGTAATAGGTTAGATTATTAGTCAAAAGAAAAGGGTTATCAAATGAGTTCAACTTTATTTCTTTAAACAAAAAATTAAAATTGGATTTTATTAAAGTGGACCACTTTTGTTTTTAATAAAATAGGATGGTTTTGAAATAATTTTTGTTTACGGTTCAAAACACAAATTAAACTACAAAAAAGTAAATTAAACCAAGTTCAAAATATAAATTAAACCAAATCAAACTAACTAATCTAATGTAATAGCAAAAAAAAGAAGAAAAAAAGGTGGGTCATGTGACCTAGCAGACATACACTTAGGTTCGCCATTGGGTTAACACAAGCTATTCTAGACTACGAAAAAAACTTCGAGGCTTTTAAAACGTCAAAATGAGGCCATATGAATTTTTTGTTTCTCTTTTCAAAAACTGATTTATATATATAAAAAAGATAACATTACAATTGCTTGATAGTTTTAGTTTCCTTTCGTTTTAACAGCAGTTATAGGAGGGGATTTATCCAGACAACAACTGCAAGAAACAAAATTTACTCATTCTCCCTTTTGCCATTTTTGCCGTTTTCTGTTTCTTTGATTTTTTTTTAATAATTAATATTTTTTCATCTTCCTTGTTCTTCCTTTCTCGGATACATTTAAAAATTACAACCAGTTCTTCTTTGATTACTGTTTCTTTTATTGATTCATAGGACCAATTCTAATTTGAACCATTCTTCAAAAGACTTTTAAAAAACCTGATATTCGGTGCAAATTTTTTTCCAAAGAAGATTAAAAGCATTGTTACTATCACAACTCAAGTGGGGTGACACACTGATATTGACTCTAAAATCAATGACATAAATGTTAAGGATACGATCAATCTTGTGTTTAATTACACAATATTTTCTTTCTGTATATAGCTTATTCTACAGTATTCCAATCTCTTGTATATAAGTGTATCCTTTGTCAATATTTAACTATAAGAGAAAACATTATTATCTTACAATAAACTCGTGTACCTTGTACAAACACAATGGTTTTGAATGGTGATAATATGGTGTGAAACGAAATAGGTGTATGACGGTTCAACTAATAACAAAAATTGATAAATATGTAAATATTTTTTTCGTTATTTTTAGTACGAGATGTATCGTCCCCATTCGGAGCTTATGTGTGAATCACTTGGTCACTTAGAAGCAGTCTAGAGTTTTTATTCATGTTGGATTTGCAGAAACCTTCTTCTCAAATACTCGCTCAATTTCGTGAATAATTGGACGAAATTTGAGTATCTGATACTAAATGTAAAAGCTCGAGACCGAGTCCAAAAATATAAAGTACTGTTGCAATCACATGAATTATATAAATGTTTTAAAGACTTAGCACAAAGTTTTACACAACCCTGCAGATATATATTAATTGACCAAAATCTTTAGTGTAATCTTTGCGATTTTTCCCAACAAAAACAATTCTCTTTTGAAACAAAGCAACCACACAAAAAAAAATGGAAGCTCTTAATCGGGTTTTGCTCCTCTTGGTCATAGCTTTTGCTATTTTTGAATCAGTCCAACCTCAAGATCAACCAGGTTCTTACTTTTTTTTTTCCTTAGTTAGTTTTTTTAGTTGATGGCTTTGATTACTCTGCAGGTTAAGCCCTCTTTTAAAATTTGTTTTTCTTTTGTTTCATAAATTAATCTTGTTAGAATTACTTTTTTGCCTTGTGTTATAATAGGAGATAGCTTTAAGATGATCCGAACACCCAAATAATATAAAGTTTTTCTTAAACAACCTCAAGCACATACAAAAAATATTATAATCGAAATATGTGTGTACAAAAGGAAGTCGGAGATTTAGGGAAAATCTATCGTTCACAAACTTGTAAATGATTATAACTTGGGCTTCACGGTCTTTGACAGTTCACAAAATTTAGTATGTTCTCCCTGAGTTTTTTTTTTTTTTAATAAACCGTGAAATTTTAAATTTTTGGCCCATAATCTTTTTCAATGTCTAGAAATAGTATTTAATTGCCTTTGGATACCATTCTTCCCAAGTGAATTCGAAGTAGAGTTCTTCTCTCTAAAAAAAATCACTAAATCCAGATTTACTTTATATTGTTCTCCTAGGGAACTTACAATACTATAATGGTTATAAGCAAAATTCATAAACAGGATTCAGCAGCTTGGATTGTGGGCTGGTACCAAAGAACAAAACCTATGTAGAGAAGACGACAAATATAACATACATATCAGACAAGATTTACATCGATAGTGGAGTGATCGGGAGGATCAATGAAACATTAAAGACACAATTTCAGCAACAAGTTTGGAACTTAAGAAGCTTCCCTAATGGTCAAAGAAACTGTTACAACTTCAACCTGACAAAGAATAAAAAATATCTTATCAGAGGAACCTTTGTGTATGGGAATTACAACGGTCTGGATCAACTCCCACGCTTTGATCTTCATATTGGTCCTTCAAAATGGACCTCTGTTTCAATCCGAGGAGTGGGAAATAGTTCAATCCAGATCATCCATGACTTAACACAAGATCGTCTCCAAATTTGTCTTGTCAAAACAGGAGAAACGACACCGTTTATTTCGTCACTGGAACTTCGTCCGTTGAACAATAATACTTATGTCACTCAAAGTGGATCACTGATTTTGTTGAAAATAGTTTACTTTTCACCCACTCCATCGTTCATTAGGTAATGGAATTTTTCTATAAAGGTTGTATCCTTTCCTTATTATTTTTTCGGTTATGGTTTGATTATGTTTCTATGGTTGTTTTGTTTTTTGCATTTGAAAATAATAGGTATGATGAGGACATTCATGATCGAATTTGGATGCCATACATTGACAACCAAACGACACCTACAAGCACAAACCTTCTTGTGAATACAACTAACGTCTACAATGTACCTCAACACGTAGTGAAAACCGCTATGATCCCTACAAATGCTAGCCAAACTCTAAACATAGATTAGACCCTCAATAACATCACTACACAATCATATATACATGCATTTCGCCGAAATCCAAAATATTGAAGCTAATCAGATCAGAGAATTCAACATTACTTACAATGGTGGCTTACTTTGGTTTGACTTCTTTAGACCTTCAAAATTTAGTTAGACCTTCAAAATTTAGTACAACAACAATATACAATCCAAGAGCTGTGAGTTCTCCTGATGGAAAATTCAAATTCACTTTCGCCATGACGGATAATTCAACTCTTCCTCCTCTAATCAATGGCCTCGAGATTTATACAGTCTTGGACTTTCTACAGCTTGAGACAGACCAAAATGAAGGTAAGTTAAAGTTAAGAACCTGTTTTTATAACCAATATAATAAATATATAAATACATCTCTAAGAAAAAGTTTATTGAATTATGATCAGTTTCCGCTATGATGAACATCATGGATACATATGGATTAAACAGAAAGATAAGTTGGCAAGGAGATGTATGTGCTCCTCTATTTTATCGTTGGGAAGGTTTAAACTGTAGTTATCCAGATTCCGAATCACCGATGATTATATCTTTGTATGTTCAATTTTGTTCATCATTCAAAAAGTTATTATTTTTGGTTTCTATATCTTCTAACAAGATCTAACCTATACTTTATTAGAAACTTGACGGCGAGTGAATTGAGTGGCACTGAAGTGTCCAAGCTAACAAAGTTGAGAGAGCTGTAAGTATCCGAAAACGTAATACCAATAACCTATAAAGTATTCCATATGATTGGTTTTATCGCAGTGCGAGAAGAACAAATAACTTTGAAATCTTTCTCTCTTCGATGTACAGAGATTTATCAAACAATGATTTATCAGGAGAGATTCCAGCTTTTTTGAGCTTCTATTATTGATACACACACTTTCTCTATATCTTCTTGACGTTGTTCTTTCTACAATATTCAATCTTTTAATTTGTAGAAACTTAAGCGGAAATCCGAAGCTCAATCTCACAGTTCCAGACTCTGTTCAACAATGGATAGAGAGCAAATCTTTAAGACTATCCACTACAAGAAAACAGGCAGTATTCCGACGGAATTAACGTCCGTCGGAAATTCCGTCGGAAATTTCCGACGGAATACCGACGGATTTCCGACCAAAATGATTCCGTCGTTATTCCGTCGGAAATCCGTCACTATATTCCGACGGATTTCCGACGGATATGAGCTGTCGTAATTTTCCGACGACTTTCCGACGGAATGACGACGGATTTCCGATTTTCCGATGTCGGCAAAAGTTTGATTGGTCATCGCATACCGACGGAACTAAAACCGTCGGAATTCCGTCGGAAAGTCGATGTCGGCAAATTTCCGTGGTTACCATTTCGTGGACGGTGTCCGATGGGATTGGTGGGGTGTTATGTCGGAGGTTTTGACGGATTTCCGACGGATTTCCGACGGAAATCCGTTCTATATAAGCTCCCACATCCGTAACGAACTTCATAACACAATTTTAGGAAAAAAAAATTTTGGTAGCGATGAGTTCATATTTTCGGTCTTGGATGGACGAGCCAATGATGGATATGGGCTCGAACTTATTAACATCCGCTTACGCTGCAGGTATATGCGAGTTCATGAATTTACCCAGAAACCAAGATGCAGCAAAAAAAGGTCAGGATATCAAATGTCCATGTTCTAAATGCTGTAATAGAATTAGTGTTAAGATGCATAGTGTTTGGAATCACTTATATAGATATGGATTTACGCCGGGATATAAAGTTTGGTTTTTACATGGAGAAAGCAATTACGAATATGGTAGTACTAGTAGTAATGCACCTTATTTTCCGGATAGCGTAGAAGAACGTACAACGGAAGTAGATGTTGGGGTAAGTACGGTTGCGATGGTTAACGACGCGTTTAGAGAGAATTTGCAGTCGGGTGGTTATGAGGGTGATAGGGTTGAAGAACCTAATTTAGAAGCTCGAAGGTTTTTTGATATGTTAGACGCATCAAAGCAACCACTGTACAGCGGTTGTAGGGAAGGGCATTCACCGTTATCTTCTGCTAGTAGGATGATGAACATGAAGACCGATTACAATTTGTCCGAAGAATGTGTTGATGCATTCGCCGAGTTTGTGAAAGATGTTTTGCCAGAGGATAATCTTTCTCCAGCATCATACTACGAGGTCCAGAAACTTGTTGCCGGTCTTGGTTTGCCCTACCAGATAATAGATGTGTGCATCGACAACTGCATGCTATACTGGAGAGAAGATGAGAACAGGAAAAAATGTAAATTTTGCCGTAAACCACGGTTCCAAGACACAAGTGGCAGAGTGAAGATTCCTTTCAAACGGATGTGGTATTTACCATTAACAGAGAGGTTGAAGAGGCTGTATCAATCAGAACGCACTGCTAAGGCTATGAGATGGCATGCAGAGCATAATCAAGATGGAGATATTACGCATCCTTCTGACGCAGAAGCGTGGAAACACTTTCAATCGGTATATCCAGATTTCGCATACGAACGCCGAAATGTATACCTCGGCTTATCCACTGATGGTTTCAACCCATTTGGAAAGCATGGAAGAAAATATTCATTGTGGCCGGTCATCGTAACACCTTACAATTTGCCTCCTTCTATGTGCATGCGGCGAGAGTTCCTGTTTCTCTCAGTTCTAGTTCCTGGGCCAGATCATCCAAGACGATCACTCGATATATTCCTCCAACCATTGATCTATGAGTTGCAGATGTTGTGGGAGCATGGTGTTGAGGCATTTGATGTTTCAATCCAGCAGAATTTCAACATGCGTGCGGTTCTTATGTGGACCATAAGCGATTTTCCGGCGTACGGTATGTTATCTGGATGGACAACGCATGGGAGATTGGCATGTCCTTATTGCCAAGACAATACTTCAGCATTCCAATTGCAGAACGGAAGGAAAACTTCATGGTTTGATTGCCATAGGTGTTTTTTGCCGGCAAATCATCCATATCGTCGGTCTAGAAGACATTTTAGAAAGAATTTTCCAGTGTTTACTGGTCCACCTCCGGAGATAGATGGTCGCAGCATATTGGAACAGTTACGAGATTTTGGTGCAGAGCGAACTCCTGAATGTGGGGGTAATGGCCATCACCCCGTCGACGGCTGTGGGGAATATCACAATTGGCATAAGAAAAGTATTTTTTGGGATTTGCCTTATTGGAAAGATCATCTACTGCGGCATAATCTAGATGTCATGCATGTTGAAAAGAATTTCTTTGACAACATCATGAACACCATTTTAAATGTACCAGGAAAGACAAAAGATAACTGGAAATCTAGATTAGACTTGCCATTGATTTGTTCAAGGGCATCCCTTCATGTTTTGCCTAATGGTAGATTGCCGATGCCTGCGTACCGGTTAGACGCGGGTAAGAAGGAAGTTTTCTTTGAATGGATTAAAAATTTTGTTAAATTTCCTGACGGCTATGCATCTAATCTGCGTAATTGCGTGGATTCGACGGAAGGGAAGTTTATTGGAATGAAGAGTCATGATTGTCATGTTGTGATGCAACGTCTTTTGCCATTTGCATTTTCTAATCTTCTTCCTCAAGACATCCATCAAGCAATTGGAGGTATATTTCATAATTTTCTTTAGTTTATTACTAATATAATGTTACTATATATGTACTAACTTGATTACTTTTCTTTTGTAGGAGTTGGGGCTTTCTTTCGAGACTTATGTTCACGGACACTAACAGAGGACGGGATCCGGTCTTTAGAGGCCAACATCCCGGTGCTCCTCTGTAATCTTGAGAAGATATTTCCACCGTCTTTTTTTGATGTTATGGAACATCTTCCTATTCACCTCCCACGAGAAGCAGCATTAGGAGGCCCTGTTCAATACCGATGGATGTACCCGTTCGAGCGTTACATGTTCCACCTGAAGAAAAAGGTAAAAAATTTGAGCAAAGTTGAGGGATCTATTGTCGCACAAAGTCTAAACGAAGAAGTATCACACTTTGCCGAATATTACTTTCCTTCGGATGTCCGGACTAAAGGTAGACGGCCGGCGCGACATGATGATAGAGGTGAGAAAGCAGTGTATCCGGTGGTTGTACCTGAGTTGTTTGCGCAAGTGGGCCGCGTAAGTGGAAAAGGGAAGAAACGCATACTATCACCACAAGAGGTCACACATTTGCATACATATATCCTCAGAAATTGTGACGAACTTGGAGAGTATGAAAGGTACACCATTTCTCATACTAAATTTGTGCAATTATTTGTCTTCATCTAATAAAGATTGTTATGTTACAGGATATACATGTCCATAGCACAAACTTACCATGCTGATAAGACAGATTCCGAACTTGCTGTATTAAAAGACGACGAATTCCCGGAGTGGTTGAAATTTTTTGTACGTTAAATATAACTCCTCACTCTTATTTTATAAGTTTTTTACGTTCATATGTTATTGATTGCTTACTTATATTGTTTTTAGGTTTCCGAAGGTTTAGCAAGTAGTCAAACCCTCCCGACATGGTTAGTGGAGTTTTCTCATGGTTTACGCAGTACCGCGACTTCATATCCGAGATTTTGCACTAGGGGATATTCCTTCAGAATTCGTGACGAAGGACGTCAAAGGCCAACTTCGGACAATGGTATTTCCGCGCAATCAGGTGATACCATGTACTATGGCATTTTAAAAGAAATCTTGGAAATCCACTACCCAGGAATGTTGGACTTGAGGTGCATTGTGTTTATGTGCGATTGGTATGATCCATCCAATGGTAGTGGGGTTCGAATTGACCGTCTTGGTGTTATTTCGATAAATTCAAGCCGGAAATTACATCATTACGATCCATTTATCCTTGCATCTCAAGCAGACCAGGTATAACTATATTGATAGGTTTTCCGTTATATTTATACGTTAGGTTTTGTTATTCTTGTATATAAACAACATCCACCGTTTATGAATAGGTTTGCTACATTCCATATCCTCGAGTTGGGCGGAGGACAGATCCTTGGATGACGGTAACTCCAATTAATCCGCGAGGAAAAATATATGGAGTTCCGGAACATGATGCTCTACAAGTATCGCGAACCAACCAAATGTCACATGTTGAGGAGACGGATAACATTGACCTTGTCACTGATGTCACACATATCGGCGATGATCTAGTGCATTCGGATGAAGATGAACTACGTGAAGAATTTGACGACGATTCCGACTCCATCCCTAGTGAAGGTTCATCAGAAGAGACAGATTAAACATTTATGAATAAATGTTTGTTTGGAGCTGTTTTGTACTATACATCATACTATGCGTTCCCTCTAATATAATGTACTTTATGGTAATATTCGCCAGAATCATTTAATAAATTTGCCGCCGGATTTCCGCGCGAGGGATAAAAGCTGTCCTAATTTTCGGACGACATAACGACGGAATTAGTTCCGTCGGAAATCCGTCGGAATTCCCGATGTCGGCAAAGTTTGAGTGGTTACCATTGCGTTATATGCGGCCGATGGGACTGGCGGGGTATTATGTCGGATGTTGCAGACGGATTTCCGACGGATTTCCGACGGTTTTCCGTTCTATATAAGGTTCCTCATACGTTCATTCCTGTCAACGACACAAACAATGTCTTCTAACTCTCCTAATGAAGACTCAAAAATCGTCGCAAACCACTTTCTACTTCCAAAATACTCGTGGGAAACCGAAACCCAATGCGACACACACACTGAAGAGATACCCACTTACTCGTGGGAATTTGATACGGTCTCACCAATCTCAATCGGAGATTCTTCATCAACAATAGTGCCGGACAGCCAGTGCTTGCCAAACGTCTCGTGGGAAACGCAATCGCAGTGCGACAAATATCCAAACAAAAAGAGTCTTCTCGAAGACGTACAACCATCTCGCTTGATTGAAACGTCAGATACTTACGGTGGAAGTACTTCAAATGAATGTAAGGATAACTACTATGATTATGAATTTGCCCAGAGACCAGAAAGTCCGAACTTAAATATAGATGTTGATGCAATCAAAAGAGATGTTTGCGGCGGATATTTAGAAGGTACACCGAAGAATAATAAGGATCAGTACAATGATGATGAATTTGCCCAAAGACCTGAAAGTCCGAATTTGAATATAGATGTTGATGCAATCGAAAGGGAATTTTGCAAAGGATATGTAGATTCTCCGCCAAAGAAAAAAAAGGAAAAAAAAAGTTTAAGGTTCTAAAAAAGGTAAGTTTGGAGCGGATACAGAGACATATGTGTTTCAAACTGTAAAATAAATAAATTTCCTTTCGCCTTTTGTTTTTTCTCTGTTATAAAATTTCGTTATGTAAATCTTTTATTCAATTCTCGGATATATTTAAAATAATTTATGAAAAAATGTTTGGACATTTTTTTAATTAACTCTGCAATCGGGTCAACACCCGGACTTTTAAGCGGTTGATTTTTCACAGTTTCCGACGGATTGTAATTTATATTTTTAAAACAGATATCTGTGATATAAAAAATATTACACCCGTCGGAATTCCGTCGGTGGTTTTGACGGATTTCCGACGGGTCTAATATTTTTATAATATAAAAAATTTCAGAGATAAAAAAATTAAATTAAATTAATTAAATCCGTCGGAAATCCGTCAAAAATACCGACGGATTTCCGACGGATCTAATATTTTTTATATTTAAAACCCGTTTTAAAAAATTTTAATTTAAAAAAAAAATTATTAAATCCGTCGGAAATCCGTCGGTATTTTTGACGGATTTCCGACGGATTTAATTAATTTAATTTAATTAAAAAATTTAATTTAATAAATAATTATTTAATAAAAAATAATACATTTACGCGGTTTTAATTAATTATGTTTATAATCCGTCGGAAATCCCTCGGTATTTCCGACGGATTTCCGACGGAATCCCTAATTTTTGCCGCCTAAGAGCCTCGATCTCATCGAAAAAAGGGGGAAAATCCGTCGGTGTCCGTCGGAAATCCGTCGGTCACCTGCAATAAAAACCACCGTCTTCTTCCTCGCGATGACAGAACGAAAAGTCGAAAAAAAACATAAAATCGCCGGAATTCGATCGATCCTCTCGGAAACACGCCGGAATCAACATATCCATCCACAATCTCAATCTCTATCACATTATCATCAATCCAATGTAAGTTTTTCGAAGTTTTTTTTTGGAAATTTGTGATTTAGGGAATTTAGAGAATTTTGTGAATTTGTTAGATTTAGGTTGTTAAAAATCAATAGAAATGTAGAAATGTACGGGTTTAGTATGTTTGAAAAATTTTTTATTTTGTAAATTTTGTGATTTAGGGAATTTAGAGAATTTTGTGAATTTGTTAGATTTAGGTTGTTAAAAATCAATAGAAATGTAGAAATGTACGGGTTTATAAAATTTAGAAAAATATGTATAAAATTATTTATTTTTGTAAAATTATAAATATTTATAATATAAAAATATTAGTAAAATTCTAAGTTGTTGAAATTTTACTAAATTTTTTATTTGTTTAAATTACAAAATCCCAAATTAGGGAAAAATCGTAAATATCTAAAAATTCGTAAATGTTAAAAATCTGAAATTCCAAAAATTTTCTAAATCTGTAAATTCGTAAATGGTAATATCTGAAATCCATAATCCAAATATCCCTAAATACCTATTTAGAGAAATCTCAATTTTCCAAAATCCCTAACTCCCTAAAACTTAATTTATGAAATCCTGAAATTCCAAAAATTAATCTCGAAATTCCAAAATCCCTACTTCTCAAAATATCAATTTACTATAAAAAATTTAATATCAGAATTTATATTTATATATGTAAGTAAATGTCAACGGTATGTAAACATTTTGGAAATCGTAGGGACTATGGCCGATTTCATCACTCTACTGGATCCGGTACTTCCAGTAGGGGAGGGAGTCAGTCGCAAATCCCAGATAGTAGCTTTCCGGAATCCCAAGACCCGTCTCCTCCACTAGGTACACAGCCCTCAGCTCCCACGGCCATGTCCGTTGAGGAGTTTGTTTCGCAACCTGGACGGGATAGGTTGCCTCGCCTAGATCCCGACTTGGTACCTAACACGACATGGTAAGTTTTATACTAAAAATGTATTTGATTATATTAACTTAAAAAAATATTTAACTAAATATTGTTTAGGTTTCAATTTTCGGGAAACGGGATTACGAGTTCGATCAACGCAATGACTAATTCGTTGATCACTTCCCCGTATCCCACATTTACTTCGATGCCGGTGGCAGACCAGGAGATCTGGTTTCGGCAATTTGCGGTATGATTTCTATTCCTATTTTGTAATTTAGATTTTTATTTTCATTAAAATTGTCAATACTAATATGGGTTCGTTTTTTTTTTTGCAGCAAGAATTTACTTGGGACCCACAGTTGACTTCCCGGGTCCGACGGGAGTTCTACAAAAAAGCTTCCCGGAAATATTCGTTGAAGATAAACGAATGGAAGGACTTGTGGTACAAAGAGGGAAAAGTGCCGCGCAAATTGCAAGTTAACAAAACATTATGGGCTGGACTACTTGCCCATTGGGAGCGGGAGGAGACAAAAACAAGCTCCGAAAAGAACTCGTCTAACCGGAAGAGCGACCGGAAGGGGAAGGGACCGGCGACCCATAACCTCGGTGCGACGAGCAAAGCGTCACGTGTTCAGAAACTGGTACGTAATTTTATAATTTTTACAAAAATTTATATTTCTAACACTTCTCATATTTCTTTCATTATCTATGCCAACAGATGGAGAGGACCGGTGTGCGTCCGTCACATCTTGACTTGGTCAAAGATGCGCACACCAACAGAAAGACGGGGGAAATTCAAGATCCCATTGCTCGTGAAATCGTGGAGAGCGTGGAGAGGCTGGGTGAGGAGTACCTCCAATCCCAACCGATCGTCGAAGGAACTCCCCCTTCCACGGAAGTTCCTCTGGAGATGATCAACGAGTTTACCTATCAGGTTAGTAATACTGTCAATTTTAATTAAATTTTAATTAAATTTTAAATAAATTTAAATATAAACAACTTACAACATTTACTGATTGATTTTTTTTCGTAGGTTGCGCCTAAGCACAGAGGTCGTGTGTTTGGCCTCCCGGAAGACAGTTCTGCCACGTCCGTCAACTCTTACCGCATTCATGCAGATAGTGCGTTGAGGGCACAGAATGCCGAGCTTCTCGAGCGGGTGACCGGGTTGGAGTCCCAACGCGCACAAGATGAAGCTCGCTACGCGGAACAGCAGACGCTCTTGCAGGAACAAGTGGAACGCGTTCGGGCAATGGAAGATCAGGTGGGACGAATCCGGGATATGGAAGAGCAGATGGCACGAATGCGGGAGATGGAAGAACGGATGAACGAGTTCTTCCGTAACCGATAGATAATATGTAATATTTTAATTTTCTTAAAAATATTGAAACTTAATTTTAAATGTTGTTTTTTTATTTTTATTTTTATTTTAATCTAATTTTTAATTATATTTAATTTTATTTTAATTTATTTAATTAAATTAATTTTTTTTTTAATAAATAAATTATCCGTCGGAAATCCGTCGGTATTTTTACCGTCGGAAATCCGTCGGTATGTTAACCGTCGGAAATCCGTCGGTATTTGTACCGTCGGAAATCCGTCGGTATGTGACCCGTCGGAAATCCGTCGGTATTTGAAATACTGACGGAGTTCCGACGGAATTCTGACGGAATTCCAGTTATCCTTTTCCGTCGGAAATCCGTCGGAATTTCCGACGGATTTCCGACGGAATTTTTTTTTCCGACGAGATAGAAACGACGGACCAAAACCGTCGGAAAGCCGTCGGAATATGGGTTATTCCGACGGCTTTCCGACGGTTTTGGCCGTCGGAATATATCATGTTTTCTTGTAGTGATCGTTATAAGATGTTCTCAACTCTTTTTCGAATCATGGATAAAGTATATCATGTTTCATGCAACTGTGTTTATATGTAGTGTGGCTAATGAGATTATAGCATATTCTAACTTTCCCATGTTTGTTTTGAAAAATCAATGTACATTGATATATTCCGAGTGCGTATGAATGTTCCTTGTAATAAATAAATATTATGTATTAAAGAAAAAGACCAGATGTTATGTATAACAATATTACACCATTACCATTGTCCATTGAGATGTTAGCAGATATATACCTTGGGAGAAAGAGTCTTTGTCTCCATATTAAGCTACTTGTTGTTTCTGGAAAAAATATAATGAATTATTTGCTTCAATCAGAAGAAAATGTAAACCAATACACAAAAGAAAAACCATTGAAAATTATGAATTTTCTGCGATTGTTGCTCAAAATGACTTAAAATCATAGTAGATTTCGATAATTAAAGAAACGTAACAGCATATTTTTTAAAAATATTGCTAAGAATTACATCATTTTAACAAAAATAAACCCTACTAATTTTAGGCAGTATTTTAATAATGATGAAAATTCATTTGTTAAAATTGGTATAATTTTATTTAACTTGTGAAAAAGTACATAAAATATATTGATTTTAGAATGCTAGAAATGTATTATTGTCTTGATTCTTGAAGGGTGACACTTGTATTGTACAATTGCAAAAGATGAATTTGCTTTACTCCAATAATTTCCATGATAGGATTCACATTCAACATTTTTACTACCAAGACACCTTTTTTGTTTTTTCCCTTTTAAATTGTTGATAAAAAAATAATTGTTTAACTATGGGATAGTTGCAAAAATGTCACTTTTGGTGTGTATATTTGCAAAAATGCTACTATGGGTTGTCAATTTATAAAAATGCCATTAATTATAAAATTTTAGAGCCTAAATTTTAAAATTCTAAATCCTTGACCCCTAAAAAACCCTAAACTAAACCTAATACAACATAGTTAGCCCAAATATAAATGATATAATAATTAAATAATTTTGAAAAAGTGGCATTTTTGCAAAGATTTTAAAAATGTAACATTTTTGAAAAATATCACTTAAAAAATGGCATTTTTTAAAGTTTCTCTTTAACCATATACATTCAATTGAATTTAATTTCCTACCATTTTTATTTTCCTTTAGTTGATTACCAATTAAAAACAAAATATTAAAATTGCTTGAACAATTTAACATAAATTACGAACATTTTTTATATTTTTACTGCTTTCACTCGAGATACAAACATCTATAATTTCCTGCGAAATTTTAACCGTTATAAAAAATCATCACAAACAATATTATATAATTTTTAATATTGATTAATAACATAAATTCTTTTTTTTTTTTTGCCGGCCATAACATAAATTCTTTCTTTTGATCAACAATATGAATTTGAATACGATAAAGGTTAAAAAACACGAACTAAAACCATAATTTTATTTTCCTAGAAACAAAAGGTATATATTTTCTTTGTAAATTGTAATACTTATTTATTTACCAAAGATGTTTGTAAGAAGAGAAATTTTTAAAAATATCACTTTTTAAGTGTTATTTTTCAAAAATGTCACATTTTCAAAAAATTTGTAAAAATACCACTTTTCAAAAAAAATGTCATTATATCATTTATGTTTGGGTAAACTATATTGTATTATAATTTAGTTTTGAGGGTTTAAAGAGTTTTATGGGTCAAAACATTTTTTAGGATTTATAAATCTAAGATTTAGATTTTAAAAATCTATAATTAGTGATATTTTTGCAAATGAACATCCCTAAATATAGCATTTCTGCAAATATACACACAAAAATGACATTTTTGCATTGACCGCTTTTAAGTACAAGGCAAAACCTAGGATGTAAATGGTAACAGAGAAATTTTGCAGAATTGCAGAATTACAGAATTTTTGGTGACTTTTTGCGGAATCTTGCCAAATAACTTTAAGTTCAAATGGTAACAGCTGAATCTTGCGGAAAGTAGCAGAATTTTTGAAAATAAATAAATAAATTAAATTTATAAAAATATTATTTAAAATTTTTTTTGTCAAAATATAATATTTATGTTTATAAATATATTAAATTTTAGAAATTAATTTTTTTGCCAAAATCAAATATTTATGTTTATAAATATATTAAATTTTACAAATTAATAATCTTTTATTGAATTATCTTTTAATCCTCCCAATTTCATCAATATTTTGTTTTTAGCAAAATTTACAAATACTGTTTGGACTTGTTTTTAGTTTTATTTTATAAAATATTTTACAAACTTTTATGCATATTTTACAAATCTCTATGCATATTTTAATGTTATTTTACAAGTATTGTTTGGTTTTTGATTCATACTAGATCTGGTTACGATTCTAGTTTTTTAATTTTAGTTATATAAAATCTATCAGGTATTTTAAAAATCGATTCATATTCGATTTAAGTGAATTCAGATCGATTTTTGTTCGGTTCTTCGATTCCAAATATTTTGTCCAGCACTACGATAGCACTACGATAAAACATGAACAAATATCAAATAATTGTTTTAATATAATTTAATTTATTGTAAATGCACTCATAATTACATATGCATCATATAAATAATATAAAAACAAAATGTTTTTTTTATCACGGTAAAAATAAAACAAGCTTTATATGAATATTATAATGTTTAGTCATTTAATGAATTATTTAAAAAATTCCTCACAATTCCACCAATCTTCAAACACAAACAAAATATTCTTCAACATTCCTCACAATTCCACAATTTTACATACACCAGGCCCTAAAAAAGCACTTGCTAATTCAATTTGTAACAAACAAAAAGGAAAAAATAAAAATCCAATTTTTCTCCTGCGATCTTCGCTTCTCTCTCCTCTCTCTCTACGACGTGATGTGTTGAAGATAATCTCTCTCTCTCTTCCTCTGTACATACTCTCTTTACTCAAGTGTTGTTGTTGAAGAAAAAAGAGGGTCAGATTTAGGGTTTTTGGGAGATTTTTCGCGGCTAGCTGTATAGCCTGCAGCGATGTCTTCATCGTCGCAATCTTTTGCGGCTGGACGGTCTGTATCCATGTCTTCTCCGTCGCAATCGCACCGCTTTTGTGGACCTGCAGCCACCGCTACTGGCGGTGGAAGCTTCGAAACTTTGAACCGTGTAATCGCAGACCTTTGTAACCGTGGTAATCCTAAGGTAAATGAAGAACATTCTTCAATTTTTATGCTTTAGCTCCATTGCAAAATTGAAATTAGTAGAAACCCATAAATTATTTCTGTTCCTGGTAATGAAAAATTCGAAATTTTACTTCTAAGAGGTGCAATTTTGTGGATTTTGGGGTGTATTGTTGGTTTTGTGAAGTATGCGACTTTGTTTGGGATTTTTTATCTGATGTTTAGCAAACGGTGATGGTTTTTGTGTGTATTGTATTAGGAGGGAGCTCCTTTAGCGTTTAGGAAACATGTAGAGGAAGCAGTTCGTGATCTTAGCGGTGAAGCTTCCTCTAGGTTCATGGAGCAATTATATGACAGGATTGCTAATTTAATTGAGAGTACGGATGTGGCTGAAAACATGGGTGCACTCAGAGCCATTGATGAGTTGACAGAGATTGGATTCGGTGAGAATGCTACAAAGGTTTCTAGGTTTGCGGGTTATATGAGGACCGTGTTTGAGTTGAAGCGTGATCCTGAAATATTGGTGCTTGCTAGTAGAGTTTTGGGGCACCTTGCTCGGGCAGGTGGAGCAATGACATCTGATGAAGTGGAGTTTCAGGTATGATTTCTTGTTTTTCTCCTCTTTCTATCATTGGTTCAGCTTTGGTCAAGTCTTGATCTTTTTTCTTTTTTCACAGATGAAAACAGCTTTTGACTGGCTTCGTGAAGAAAGGGTGGAATATCGTCGTTTCGCAGCCGTTTTAATTTTAAAGGTATCCTGATGTCAACTGTACGATCCTTTAGAGCAGCTTCAGAAAAGCATGTCTTTACTTTTGATTACTTACTAATAGATTTCTGAATCACAAATAAATTGGATTATGGTTGTTGGAAAAATGTAGTGAGGATAACTTTTCAGTCCAGTAAACTAATACGGATATGACTTTTTTCTTGCAACATTGCAGGAGATGGCAGAAAATGCTTCCACTGTCTTTAATGTTCATGTCCCTGAATTCGTGGACGCGATCTGGGTTGCGCTAAGGGACCCCCAGTTGCAAGTGCGAGAGCGAGCTGTTGAGGCTTTGCGTGCTTGCCTTCGTGTTATTGAGAAAAGGGAGACTCGATGGCGAGTACAATGGTTCGTGTACTTTTCCCCTTGAAAATGATCAAACATCCTAAATCTTTTTCTTAGGAACCATAGTACCATGTTTGATATGGTACTTATGAAGGGGGCTTTTCTTTGTTCTGTTGCTATACTTTCATTTGCAGTCCTGATATGTGGTTTCACCTTCGTTTAAGTGAAAGGTCGTCTGGTGGTACTATGCTTTTTTTTTTTGTTGTGTAATTTGTAAATGTGACTTATATTGGCTTTTTATGTCGCAGTCCCTCAAACAATGGACGAGATTTGACATTATATATTCTCCCTATGGTGATATTTTTTTGTCTAGATTTGACATTAGATGGAAAATGTAATGAACTCTGTCTAGCTGGGTTGTCTTGCTTTCAAGGGTTTTAACAGTCTTGAAGCTCTTGTCAAATTGAATTATGTTCTCTGGCTACTGGATTTAAATATGTTGTTGCCAACGCTGTCTCTAATTTACCGATAGAATTTTCCTTGTTTGCTATGATATTCAATCAAGTTAACTGATTTTCTCTCCATCTGGCCTTTGCAGGTACTATCGAATGTTTGAAGCTACACAGGATGGGTTGGGGAGAAATGCTCCAGTCCATAGTATTCATGGTTCCTTACTTGCTGTGGGGGAGCTGTTGAGGTAAGTGCAGAAATTTATTTGTATGCTTAGAGCGTCCTTTTCCACTAGTCAGATGCTCAAAATTGATTTAAGAATATCTCCCTTAGAAGAGCTTGTTTATTCCAATTATTTTGTGCTTTTTCTTTGCCTTCGTATTGTACTTTCCATCGTTACAGAACTTTCTACATTCTCAGTCGATAGTTAAACAATGACTCTTGAAGATGAAATTTTGCATTGTTTTCTGCTGCATGATTTCATGGCATCTCAGGTGTTAGAGTTTATGACTTAATGCTAGAGTTCGTTTACAGGAATACAGGTGAGTTCATGATGTCTAGGTATAGAGAAGTTGCTGAAATTGTCCTCAGATACCTTGAACATCGTGATCGCCTTGTTCGCCTTAGCATAACCTCGTTGCTGCCTCGCATTGCTCATTTCCTTCGTGACCGCTTTGTTACAAACTATTTAACGGTAGGTAACTGAGAGATTCTTGAAACCAAAATTTATCTGCAAACTTGACGTGAATTACTTTCTTGCAGATATGCATGAATCATATTCTTACTGTGTTAAGAATACCGGCTGAACGTGCCAGTGGGTTCATCGCCCTTGGGGAAATGGCTGGTGCTTTGGATGGTGAGCTTATCCACTATTTGCCGACAATTATGTCTCATCTGCGGGATGCGGTGGGTGTTGTTTTTTTAGAATACGTTTTAATACTTCTATGTTAAGTATTTTCTTGGGTCTTTGTAGACTACTAGACAAGAGGTTTCATTTGATTACCTTTTCTATGTAGATTGCTCCACGTAAAGGTAGACCTTTGCTTGAAGCTGTGGCTTGTGTTGGTAACATCGCAAAGGCAATGGGGTCCACAGTGGAAACTCATGTTCGAGACCTTCTAGATGTTATGTTTTCCTCTAGTCTCTCTTCTACACTCGTTGATGCTCTTGATCAGATAACCATCAGGTAAAATTGAACGATGGAAGCTCGTTATTAGTTGCATTGATGTGTATAATTTTAATGCTTGACAATTCTTCTGGGTCTCAGCATTCCTTCTTTGCTGCCAACGGTACAAGATCGGCTTCTAGATTGCATTTCGTTGGTTCTTTCAAGATCTCATTATTCTCAAACAAAGCCTCCTGTTACCGTGGTCCGAGGTAGTACAGTTGGCATAGCACCACAGCCTTCTGACTCTAGTTCTTCAGCTCAAGTTCAACTAGCCTTGCAGACTCTTGCTTGTTTCAATTTCAAGGTTGGTGTTCCTTGCTGATAACATTTTCTGACGAATCTGAAATTTTGTTTTCTGAGCTTCTGATTTATGGCAGGGGCATGATCTTCTTGAATTTGCTCAGGAGTCGGTTGTTATTTATTTGGATGATGAGGATGCAGCCACAAGAAAAGATGCTGCTTTGTGTTGTTGCAGACTAATTGCAAATTCTCTATCGGGCGTCGCACAATATGGTTCTAGCAGGTCAACACGAGCTGGGGGAAGACGAAGGCGCCTTGTGGAAGAGGTTTTATATAAATTCCAAAAGCCCTTTACATTTTTTCTTATTGCTGGTCTTTAATCTTCACTTGTCTCATTAAAATTAGGTCTTTAATCCGGTATGCCAAATCTGCTTCCTGATGGCATTTTTTCTGCTTACCTGAGAAATAATGTTTGGCTTCTGCAGATTGTGGAAAAGCTTCTCAGGACAGCTGTTGCGGATGCTGATGTAACTGTTCGCAAGTCCATTTTCGTTGCTTTATATGGAAACCAATGTTTCGATGATTATCTAGCTCAGGCTGATAGTCTGACTGCCATTTTTGCTTCCTTAAATGATGAGGTATGGTTACGTTATTTGTTTGAATAAAGTATATCATATATCTCAGACTGCAATTCTATCTTGTTACAGATTTTTTTAGTGCCTCCCTTGGGTGTATATTTTTAGTAGGTTCAAAACTAGAGTTTTCGACAACATATGACTATAATGTTTCAAACTCCACTATTGTCATGCTATTAGACATCCATCTACCGTGGTTTGATATATTCCTTGGATCTACCTGTGATTTACGGATAACTTGTAATTGTATTGCATTTTGGAATTCAATTTTGTGGGTTCATGAAGTGAGTTACTTAATTTACACCCTTATAACACAACTTTTGGATACTAAGACTCAGCTGGACTTTTGGTCTACTAATTAGCTCTATTGTGTCACATAGTCTTAATTATTACCTTAATAGAATGAATTGTTGATGGAATGCATGCATGTTGGATGCACAAAATGCATTCATGTAACACCCCTATTAACTTAGAATGGGCTTGTGTTGAACTCCACCCGGCTACTTTATCTGTCTTAGTAGATGGAGCCGTTTTGATATATTTGAGTATCTTTGTTCAACAGGATCTTGATGTCCGAGAATATGCCATCTCAGTCGCTGGGAGGTTATCTGAAAAAAATCCAGCATACGTACTTCCAGCACTTCGTCGCCATCTTATACAGCTGTTAACCTATCTTGAGCTGAGGTAACTACAAATTTCTGGATTTCTTACATGAAGATTCGTTTCCTATTATTAAGTATCTGTGCATTGACTTCAATTGTAATGTCAGCAGTGCAGATAACAAGTGCAGAGAAGAGAGTGCGAAGCTCCTTGGTTGTTTAGTTCGAAACTGTGAACGGCTCATTCTTCCATATGTAGCCCCTGTGCAAAAGGTTAGACTTGTATTCTCTTCACTTCTTAGATAATATGACTATTATTGTAATTCATGCGGTTCTAATTCATTTTTTTCTAGGCACTTGTTGCAAGACTTAGTGAAGGAACTGGAGTGAATGCTAACAATAATATTGTTACTGGAGTTCTCGTAACTGTTGGGGATCTTGCAAGAGTGGTAAGTTTGTATTTCTATAAGAGTGCTTTTGTTGCACGTGGAATGCAGTCTGATTTTGACTCTTCCCAGCTGTGTTGGCAAACATATTTCGAATTTCAATGGCCTAGTCAGTATCTAATATGTACACTGTTATTGTCTTTAAGTTGACAGAGTGATGGCATTTTAATTCCTTTCTAGTACTGTTATTTATTGGGGGTTGGCCAAGACATTCACCCATGGTTGGTTTTCCGTTGCTTGCTCAGGGTGGCTTGGCAATGAGACAATATATTCCTGAGCTGATGCCTTTGATTGTTGAAGCATTAATGGATGGAGCTGCTGTAGCAAAACGTGAGGTGGCTGTTTCTACCCTTGGTCAAGTTGTTCAAAGTACAGGGTATGGGATAGACTTTTTCCTTCTTTTAGGACCTAAAATCTCCTTTTTGATTTATTTGATACTGTTACTAGGCAATTTAACGTGCTAAAATGCTACTATCTTGATTGGTGAAAGCCTGGTTTAACTGTATGGAAATACTGGATTGCAAGTGAATATTTAACATGTTTATAGGGCTTCTATTTCTTCTTACTAGCTAACTAGAAGCCTGAACTATCCTTAGGCTGTTGCTTTGTCTTAGTGTTTATCATATGTCACATTTGGTTACATGGTTATTCTTTGAACTACTGGAAGTGAGCAAATTCTAGATGAAATGGAAAATTGTTGACCCTGGCTATTTCTTCTCTCCACAGCAGATTTTTGTGATGGTTTCTTGGTGGTCTTACATTAGATGGCTTATTACTCCCAGAGATGGAATATTACCCTAGTTTTTCTCTATAGATTGAAATGTCTTGTCATTCTCCCTTCGTCATGCAGAAAGGATTGGTTTACCTAGTATACTATGCTGGTTAGATTTAATCAACGGTATTGTTGCTGTTGACGAGGTTGTAGACATATTTGTAGATAGTGGGATGGTTAACTTGCATGTGGCATTGAGTAGCTTGGGACATGGTTTTCATGTACTATATATTGGGCACGTATGTAATACAATATCAAGGGAGTTCGTAAAGATTAAAATCCTCCCTGCTGGTTATTTATGGCTCTCATTTCATTGTTAATGTAGGTATGTTGTGACTCCATACAAGGAATACCCGTTGTTGCTTGGCTTACTCTTGAAATTGCTGAAGGGTGACTTAGTGTGGTCTACCAGACGAGAAGTGCTCAAGGTAGTTTCTAGAGATAAATTTCTAGGCTAGATTATTCTACAACATAAGTTTTTTGAGAATCGTTGGATATATCTACAGGTTCTTGGAATTATGGGCGCTCTGGATCCTCATGTGCATAAGCGTAATCAACAAAGCTTATCAGGATCACATGGTGAAGTTGCTCGCGGCACTGGTGATTCAGGTCAACCTATTCCATCGATTGATGAGCTACCTGTGGAACTCCGGCCATCATTTGCTACATCTGAGGATTATTACTCAACGGTAATTCTTAATCTTTGTGAATATTTTTGCAAGTGTAGTCTGAATTGTGCTCATATTACTTTCCTCGATGATGTAGGTTGCTATCAACTCGCTAATGCGGATTCTTAGAGATGCATCACTTCTTAGTTACCACAAAAGGGTTGTTAGATCTCTGATGATCATTTTCAAGGTAAGTAAAACCATTTTAACTGTTTTTGGGCTAAACATGTGATGAAATTGCAATGAACACGTAACAAATCTATCACATCTTTGATTTTGCGAGGTTAGTCAATGGGATTGGGATGCGTGCCCTACTTGCCAAAGGTAGGTATATATAATATTGTATCTCGAGCATCAATATTTTCTCTGTTTTACGTTTTGTATCTTTTCATCGACAAGCTATTGAAGCTGTTTCCTTTATTTTGAATATGTACACCTATTGTGCTACTTTTGAGTACTGTTACACTGTATGGTGATTTTGATATCAGATATTTGAGATCTATTAACTCTGTTCTGAGTGAGAGTGAATTTATTATTCTTGACGGGTTAGGGGAACTGTCTTCATTTCTGTATGCGCTGTATCTATCCTCCTACATGTTGCTAATTTGTTGGGTGGGTACACCTATGTTTTTTTAAGGTTTTACCTGAGCTGTTTCACACTGTTCGCACTTCTGATGAGAACTTGAAGGACTTTATTACATGGGGTCTTGGGACTCTTGTTTCTATCGTGCGGCAGGTATACCCACCTTAGTATTTGTTGGAGTGACCAGAATATGCCTGACTTTATGTGAACTGCTAGCTAATGTTATCTTTCTACAGCACATACGCAAGTATCTGCCAGAGTTGCTCTCACTAGTCTCTGAATTATGGTCATCCTTCACCCTGCCAGCCCCTGTACGCCCCTCACGTGGCCTTCCAGTAAGTTGTGTGCTGCTTAGAAAGCAATATGTTTCTTATTGGCTTTAAGGACATATATCTTATGGAGATTACTTTGTCTCTCTAGGTTTTGCATCTACTGGAACATCTTTGCTTGGCACTTAATGATGAATTCAGAACTTATCTTCCGGTCATCCTTCCATGTTTCATCCAAGTATTAGGCGATGCGGAGCGGTTTAATGATTATGTATATGTTCCTGATATTCTTCACACGCTCGAAGTGTTTGGCGGTCAGTAAAACTTGCCTTGTTTTGACATTCTCATAGTAAATTTGTATTATTTGGGCATGCAACTTCTAGTAATTAACATGTGCAATTTTCTTACTGGACGGTAACGAGGTTTACAGTTTCATATCTTGTTTCGTAATATTATTCAAGTAGCTTTGATTATATGCATATTTTTTCCACTAATGAGAGAAAATCCAAGTTTTTCTTTTGTCTATATAGGATCTTTGAATAGTCAGGTTGTTACTCCATAATTTCTATTTTCACACTGGCCAGACTTCACTCCGATTGTTGACCCTCACGAGTCCATATGCGCAGGTACACTTGATGAGCACATGCATTTACTCCTTCCTGCCCTTATTCGATTGTTTAAAGTAGATGCTCCTGTAGCTATAAGACGCGATGCCATCAAAACTTTGACGAGAGTAATACCGTGTGTTCAGGTTAGGAGCTGTTTTTTCTCACTTATTTTTATTATTTTCTTTCCTTGTGTCGCTGATCTGGAAAATATTCCATATTGAGCTTCTTGTAATACCTTTTTAATTATCGCTATATTCTCAGGTTACTGGTCATATCTCCGCCCTTGTGCATCACTTGAAACTAGTATTAGATGGGTGAGTTTCTGTCTTCGTTTCATGACAACTGAAAAGCTTAATAATTGTAATTGACCTGTATGGAAATTTATCTGTGATGCTTGGTATGCTGTTTTCACTGTCTGGACTAAGAAAACAGTGTCTTAGTTACTTTTTCATAAGGTCTTTCTACGATGATTTTTTATACTTCGGCAATTGTGTCACTATCCGGTTTTCTCCTTAAACTATATAGTGTTAGTTAAGGATAGTGAATTTAAGTTATGAAACCCATAACATTGTAGAGTCGGCAAGGCAGTATCAGAAAATGATCTAACTATTATTTTTCCCATTAGCTTTCAGTCTGTCATTGCTTACTGTTACAATATTTTTTCCATGAATTGTTTATAGTGCTCTTAAGTTATAAATTTTTCTATCCCCGATTATTTGTTTCTGGAACTCTGCATCATGGAATGTTAGTTGCTGTTATTGATGTGACTGAATAGTTGTCTGGTGGAATTTCCGTTTCAAGTATCTCTTTTCCTTTCTCGTGGTTTCAGTTTCGCACTATATATTTTCTTATTGGATCTTTGCTGTTATCTCAGGAAGAATGATGAGTTGCGGAAGGATGCTGTTGATGCACTATGCTGTTTGGCTCATGCTCTTGGAGTGGACTTTACCATATTCATTGAATCAATCCACAAGCTTTTGTTGAAGCATCGCTTGCGGGTCTTGCTTTTAACTATCTTCTACATAATAATAGCACTAGAAATTTATCTGTCGTGTATGTGTGTAGTGGCATGCATGCATATGTGCATATGAATGTCATTCTTGTATATATACTTGTCTGTAAAATCTCACTGTACAATAATATTTCAGCATAAAGAATTTGAGGAAATTCACGCTAGATGGCGGAGACGTGAACCGTTGATTGTAGCTACAACAGCAACTCAACAATTAAGTAGGCGACTGCCAGTCGAGGTTGTCAGGGATCCCGTAATTGAGAATGAGATCGATCCTTTTGAAGATGGAAATGACAGAAACCATCAGGTACTCTTTTGTTGTGTCGTTTATATACACATACTACTCCTTGATGAGTTAAACTTTGGTAACATTGTACAGCTTTCTGGTCGGTAGTTTTGTAGTTCATGGCATAGTCATTTTTGAAATGAATTCATTCTGTCTCTGCATCTTTCACTTATTGTAGTAAAGATCGGTAAGAATACCATGAGGAGACAAACCTAGGGGTAATTGCTTATTCTAGGATCGCTAAGCTGAATATGGCTGATCTTGTAACCAGCTTGGATCTTTATTTCATTTTTCTTATCCAAGTGATGGGTGGGTATCTGCTGTCTATAGCAACGTACATTCATTGAAGCTCAGTCTTGGTCCTTCAGAACCAACCTGAGCCATTTGCTTCAATGAGTTTGTAAATATGCCCCCTCTTTTTCTACTTCTCCATGGGCATCCCCTTAAGCTTCTATAAACGAACAAAAACTATTTATATGTGCTTGCTTTACATGATCCTGTTGTAAAGTTTCTTTTGTCTTTCGTTGTTTGAAAAAGCTAAAACTGTCACTTGTGGTTTATGATGATCTGTCTAACAGGTGAATGATGGTAGACTACGGACAGCTGGAGAAGCTTCACAACGCAGCACCAAGGAAGATTGGGAGGAATGGATGAGACATTTTAGTATCGAATTACTTAAGGAGTCTCCCTCTCCAGCACTAAGAACTTGTGCAAAACTTGCTCAGTTGCAGGTGTTTCATCTATGCTCTTTCTTTTTTCTCTTACAAGGGTATGCATTTTAATGATTCTCTTCTGCAGCCATTTGTCGGGAGAGAATTGTTTGCCGCTGGCTTTGTTAGTTGCTGGGCACAGCTGAACGAGGCTAGCCAAAAGCAGTTAGTTAGAAGCTTGGAGATGGCTTTTTCATCACCAAATATCCCTCCTGAGATTTTGGCGACGCTACTCAATTTGGTACGTTCTTTGTTAAACTAGAAAAGAAAGACAGGAAAGTGAGCTTGTTCCTGTACTTAAGTCACTCGCTATAACGAACAGCAATCTTGTTTCCTGTAACCATTGTTGTGCTAGTGTTTTATCTTAGGCGAATACATAGTGTTCAGAATGAGTTGAGTACATCTTGTAAGATTGGAAACAAAAACTGCTTAGGTCAGAATTTCCTTAGTGATTGCACCTTTATCCTTTCTACTGGAAGGATATAAAACACGTTTTTTGTTGTCAAAGCCATCAACTGAACAATCTGTAAGCGTTCTTGGAAACATGATGCAATCTAATATTAGTACCCACATCTCTGCTTACGCTGTTTTCATTTAACCTATATTGTGCTAGGTTCAATAAAGAATCATTTGTTGAATCAAAATGAACCTTGTGTGATCCTGTTGCTTTGTCCTGTAACTTGTGCTTGATTTTCTCAATACTGTACTTAGGCGGAGTTTATGGAACATGATGAGAAGCCTCTTCCCATTGATATTCGTCTCCTGGGGGCTCTTGCAGAAAAGGTTTGCCTCATGTACTCTCTAGTCAAATTAGATATGGTACTTCTGTCGGTTTCTTATCAAGCATTGATCTGACTTCCTTGGTAATGGTGTGATTCCCAACTTCTTAGTGCCGTGTTTATGCCAAAGCGCTGCATTATAAAGAGATGATATTTGAAGGTGCACGATCCAGGAGGATGGATGCCAACCCTGTTGCTGTTGTCGAGGATCTTATACACATAAATAATCAGTTGCACCAGCATGAGGTACAATTTTTTTTTATCCTATTTCGACCATCTTTGTTATGTGTCATTATTGATTGGGTTGGGTTTTGTTGTGACAGGCTGCTGTCGGCATACTGACCTATGCTCAACAACATCTTGATGTGCAATTAAAAGAATCATGGTAACATGACTTTCTTAATGCACTTATTTTTTTGTTCTATTTGATAGGTTTGCGGGTAAAAGATTGGGTTACTAGTTTCTTTAATCCTAAACAGTGAAAACATTAATAGTTTTTGTTTCTAGGTATGAGAAGCTGCAGCGATGGGATGATGCACTCAAAGCGTACACTATTAAAGCATCTCAAACATCAAATCCGCATCTTGTATTAGAAGCCACGTTAGGTCTGTGGTAACCAAGTCTAATTTTGGTCATTGGGTGTTACGAGTCTTTTTTGGTCAATATGTATAATCAGGCTCTGAGCACTTAATAGTGCATAGAGAATTGTGGATCTTAATTCATAACATTCCTGCTCTGTGACACGAATTGGCAGAACAAGAATATGCATGCATCTGGTTTATGTGCATAAGCTCCATGCATCTATCTGCATGAAGGCAGTTTATTCATCATCAAGACATTTACTCTTCATGTATTTATTATGGATATGAAGGATGTGTATGTGTAGGGTGAATTTATCTTATATGATTCATAGATAGTCACAGTATCTTGAGTGATTTACACGTTCCTAGATTTAATTTCCCTAAGCTGATGGCTACTCTCTCGTAATTTTTGTGATTCTGTTCCAATGCTAACATTTTCTGTTGAACATTGATTGTATACCATATTCTAATGATGTTTTTTTTTTCCTTTTGGTGAAAGGTTCTAAATCTGTAGCTTATTGATCATGCTGTAGGACAAATGAGATGTCTTGCTGCACTTGCACGGTGGGAAGAGCTCAACAATCTCTGCAAAGAGTACTGGAGTCCAGCTGAACCATCTGCGCGTCTGGAAATGGCACCAATGGTTGGTAACTTCTTCTTATGCTACATTTTGTGATACATCTACATTGTTACATGGATGTTTTTTTTTTGCAACGATACTAGGCTGCAAATGCTGCGTGGAATATGGGAGAATGGGATCAAATGGCAGAATATGTATCTCGGTTAGATGATGGCGACGAAACAAAGCTTCGAGGTTTAGCAAGCCCTGCTTCTAGTGGCGATGGAAGCAGCAATGGGACATTCTTCAGGGCTGTACTGTTAGTCCGAAGGGCAAAGGTACACTTTAAAATATGATTGTGTACTAGCAGGCTTTCTTATAATCTATTTGCAGACTCTGATTTTTTGTGTGTGCCTGTGGTTATCTATCTTTTCCTTTGAAGTATGATGAGGCGCGGGAATATGTTGAAAGAGCTAGAAAATGTCTTGCCACAGAACTTGCAGCACTGGTAGGTTTTTCATTTCTGGCAGCAATTGCATATAACTTTTGGTACTGGTATTTAATCATCTGTTAGACTAGCACATATATTTTAAGTGTTCTCGGCCTTTTCCATTATGTCATTGAAACTATTTGCGTGTCATTGGTTGTCGAAAGGAGGAAGATATATTCTTGGCATCTTAGTTGCATGTTGAGCTCTACGTGGATAACATTTTTTGCATGCTATCGTTTTTTTCCTGTAATCACCACAGTTGCCTTCGTAGTTGCTCTTGGAGTATTTCTCATGTAGACTGAAAAGCTTTCTGCAGGTTTTGGAGAGCTATGAGCGTGCTTACATCAATATGGTTCGTGTTCAGCAGCTGTCAGAATTAGAGGAGGTCAGTTCTCAATTATTCAAGATCTCTCCTCATTGCCACCCTTCCTAACAATATAGGGCTGAAAGGAAAATAGGGGAAAAGTCTAGATATTTATTTGATCGTATTTTGTATTAACATATACATGATGGATCTTTTGTTTCTTTGTATTTGTTTTCTTCCCGTTGTGTCGATGATAGGTAATTGAATATTATACGCTGCCTGTGGGAAATACTATTGCTGAAGAACGGAGAGCTCTAATTCGTAATATGTGGACTCAGCGGATTCAGGGATCTAAGCGTAATGTGGAGGTATATTATTTCTTGTGTTTCCATGTTAGTTGAGTCACTTAGCTGAAATGAAAAATCATTAGGAATTCTAAGCATAAAATATTGCGGTATGGTGACTTTAGTAAATGAGTCTTCCTAGCGAACTGATTGAGTTTTTTTCTTTATATCAAGGTCTGCTTTTTTTTGGTTTTTGTCTTTTGATTTGTAAATAAAATTAGCTTCTTTACCTGTTAGCCTTTACCATCATAGGGACAGCTAAACAATAAGCGAACAAGGAAAGTCATTGGCACTTTATGCATGGAACTCAGTTGTTCCTTATAATAGTCTGATTTAATACTTTATATTCTCAATACTGTTAGGTATGGCAAGCACTTTTGGCTGTCCGGGCACTTGTACTACCTCCTACAGAAGATGTTGAAACTTGGCTCAAGTTTGCCTCGCTTTGTCGAAAAAGTGGGAGGATCAGCCAGGCGAAGTCTACTCTACTCAAGCTCTTACCGGTCTTGACCTTTTGCCTTTTGGTTGTAGGATTTACTTTGCTGCTTTATTCTGATTTGTCTAACTTGGGACCTCCTTATTTTGTAGTTTGATCCAGAATTATCGCCAGAAGACATGCATTATCACGGTCCTCCACAAGTGATGCTTGGATACTTAAAATACCAATGGTCACTTGGAGAGGAACGTAAGCGCAAAGAGGCATTTACCAAGCTGCAGGTATGTCATATTACAAGTAGCTACTTGCTTCGTTTGGGTTCATTCTCTTTCTCACATTTCCTATTTTCTTGCTTAAATGGCCATGTTGTTTCTTCGCTCAATGTAAATTTACTTGTTTCTAGATTCTGACGAGAGAACTCTCAAGTGTGCCACATTCTCAATCTGACATGCTGGCTAGTATGGTATCTAGCAAGGGCACAAATGTTCCACTTCTTGCACGTGTAAATCTCAAACTAGGAACTTGGCAGTGGGCACTGTCTCCCGGATTGAATGATGGATCTATCCAAGGTGAATTGTAGTTACTTTTAAATGTGTAAGTGTAGTCAAACTAGGCCTCACCATAACACTTTGGTGCAATATGTGCTCTCTTTTCCAGAAATCCTTGATGCATTGAGCAAATCTACCCTTTATGCTCCTAAATGGGCAAAGGCATGGCATACATGGGCATTATTCAATACGGCAGTGATGTCTCATTACATTTCAAGAGGTCAAATTGCTTCCCAGTTCGTTGTTGCTGCAGTCACTGGATATTTTCATTCTATAGCATGTGCAGCCAATGCCAAAGGAGTTGATGATAGTTTACAGGTAAAGTGTGCATGCTTCCATGGGTTTTCTATATTTCACATACCAAACTCTTTTCGTTCTTTTCTACACCTTCTTATGTCACATAGATTAAGTCCCTACCTTGCTACGTCTCTTATACCTGTTGAAGTGAGGATTTGTTTTGCCACAGTGATGGTCTGTTTTTGTTTGCATAAAATTGTTATTCCTTATCTTACATTGGTTTATGTATGAGTTTATCTTTTGAGGTTTCTGGTATTATATGATACAAAGAAGCTCAAAAGTGTTGCTTTTAGGGAGTTTGATCCAAGGTTTGTTTCCTTCAGACGGACTTTTACTCTGGTGTTGAGTCTACTTTATTAACATACGTTTGAATGGTAGAATGTTGTGGGCCAAAAGTGAACTGTTGACTATTGTATCTTTCAAAAATGTAAACGCTGGAAATAATGTTGTCTAATCTATTCTAACAATTTCTGCATAAGGAGACATTTTAATTGTTTTACTTCCCTTGCATTGAGTTCTAAATTGCTCTTGTTGAAATATTTTTCCATCTATCTCATTTCCTTAGGACATACTGCGCCTTCTCACATTGTGGTTCAACCATGGAGCTACAGCTGATGTCCAAACAGCATTGGAGAGAGGATTCAGTCATGTCAACATTAACACGTGGCTTGTTGTGTTGCCTCAAATAATTGCTCGGATTCATTCAAATAATCGAGCTGTCAGGAAACTGATACAGTCTCTTCTCATTCGCATAGGAGAAAATCACCCACAGGTTTGCAGTTTTCCATTGATCTAAGCTTTAACATTCTTCATTAGTATTACGAATTTATGATGGGAATTAAGAAAGATGCAAGAATTTCTACTGTGTCACATTTATTAAGGTATAGTAACTCTGGAATTTATTACTTCTTCTTGACTATTTTTCTGAATGTTTTCAGGCACTTATGTATCCCCTTCTCGTTGCATGTAAATCAATAAGCAATCTGCGAAGAGCTGCAGCTCAGGAGGTGGTTGATAAAGTTCGCCAGCACAGTGGTGCACTCGTGGATCAGGTCAACAGTCATCTTCTTGTGTTTAACTTTGTCTACTTTCTGGAAAATACTTTTCTTTTAACTGGCCTAATTAATAACCGAAAAAAACAGGCGCAACTTGTATCACATGAACTTATCAGGGTTGCCATACTTTGGCATGAAATGTGGCATGAAGCACTGGAAGAAGCTAGTCGCTTGTATTTTGGTGAACATAACATTGAAGGAATGCTAAAAGTACTTGAACCATTACATGAGATGCTCGAAGAAGGTGCAAGAAAGGACACTACGACCATACAAGAAAGAGCATTCATTGAGGTGGTGCCGTTTTCAATCCCGGTTAAAAACTTGCGTAAAAATTAGAGTTTTTATCACAGTTACAGGCGTGGGGTGTCTTCACGTTATTTTCCATTTCATCTTTCTATAGCACAGGACTGTATAGTATTGCGGCTTCTAGTTTTTTTGTTATGTAACTTGTGGTCATTTGTTCTTTTTGGCATTTAGAGAAGTCAAATTATCCAGGTGCCCTTGATAGAACTAGATGATAACTTTGTGGAGTGTTTGTTGTCTCCTATATTTCAGTAAAGGCTATTTGTGAACTTAAAGCATTTTTCATATCAGCAACTGAAGTTAGTGTATTGATGGTGCAGGCATACCGTCACGAACTACTGGAGGCATATGACTGCTGTATCAATTACAAGAGAACTGGAAAAGATGCTGAACTTACACAGGTGGCCAAAATATTAAATTAAAAACTCAGTTGTGATCTTGGAAAACGGATGGGAATTGACATGGTTTTCTTTTCAATTGTTTTATCCTCATCAGGCGTGGGATCTTTACTATCACGTTTTCAAACGGATTGACAAGCAGCTGGCCAGTCTCACGACATTGGATTTGGAGGTAATAAGATTCTCATTTTATGGTTCTCACTTTCCTTGTCCTTAAATTCTAATCTGACTGGCATGTTACATGTTGGATAGTCTGTTTCTCCTGAACTGCTGCTGTGCCGTGACTTGGAGCTAGCCGTTCCTGGAACATATCGTGCAGGTAACATATTTAACTGCCAAAGTTTGTCTGATGTTTTTAACCCATGCTTACTACTTTACATCTGCTCTTCGTTTTCTTTAATTTAGATGCCCCCGTTGTGACAATATCATCGTTTTCACGCCAACTTGTTGTCATAACCTCTAAACAACGACCAAGGAAATTGACTATTCATGGAAACGACGGTGAGGACTATGCCTTTTTGTTGAAGGGACATGAAGATCTAAGGCAAGATGAGCGTGTTATGCAGGTGATTCTTAAAAAAAAAAAAACAGTTTTGCGGAATTACTCTGTTGGAGATTTCTAATTGAAGTTTGCAAGTCACACTTCGTATATACGTTTCAACTACGACATCACACTCATACCTTTCCTCTATATTGTGTTTCAGCTTTTTGGCTTGGTGAACACTTTGCTTGAGAATTCCAGAAAAACTGCAGAAAAAGATCTGTCCATCCAGCGTTATTCTGTAATACCACTATCTCCCAACAGTGGACTCATTGGATGGGTTCCGAACTGTGATACTCTTCACCATCTTATTCGAGAGTACAGAGATGCACGGAAGGTTTGTCTTGGATTTATTAAGGTTTTCACTCTTGAAGCTATCTGCAGTTTACGTTGATTCTTATACACGCCTTTCTGATTTTCAGATCATTCTTAATCAAGAACATAAACATATGTTGAGTTTTGCTCCAGACTATGACAATCTACCGCTTATATCAAAGGTTGAAGTATTTGACTATGCTCTAGAAAACACAGAGGGAAATGATCTATCCAGGGTATTTAATTTCCTAATTCTCGTAACTTCTCTTGGGTAAAGTTTCTAATCTGGAAATACTAAGTTGCTTCATTTCTTCTCCGTCTTGGTAGGTTCTATGGTTAAAAAGTCGCTCGTCAGAGGTATGGCTGGAAAGAAGAACTAACTATACTAGAAGTTTAGCAGTTATGAGTATGGTATGTGGTTGATTTCATCCTTTGTTCTCCACTTGTTTAGCATCTAATTAAAAACGTTGGTTGTTTGACTAGTGATTACAATGAACTTCTCGCATTACTTTTGTGTCAGGTTGGTTATATTCTCGGGTTAGGTGATCGACACCCAAGTAACCTTATGCTCCACAGATACAGGTACATAAAACTAAAAAGCGGTTTACATTTACATAAAAGATCCAATTGTTGGTTCAATCTCTTTATCAATGGTTAAATTTTGCAGTGGAAAAATTTTGCATATTGATTTTGGAGATTGTTTTGAGGCTTCTATGAATAGAGAGAAGTTTCCTGAAAAGGTATTTACTCTAATTTTTCCTCATTTACTTGTTTGTAACAATTGTGTGTATCAAAAAAGCGATACGAGGAGAAAACTTTGGTTGTTAAATAATGTTAGGTTCCGTTCCGGCTGACAAGAATGCTTGTCAAAGCAATGGAAGTCAGTGGCATCGAAGGAAATTTCCGCTCGACCTGCGAAAACGTCATGCAAGTTCTCAGAACCAACAAAGATAGTGTAATGGCAATGATGGAAGCGTTTGTGCATGATCCTTTAATCAATTGGCGTCTTTTCAATTTCAATGAAGTCCCTCAATTAGCGCTGCTCGGTAACAACAACCCCAATCCTCCTGCTGTTGTTGAGCCTGAGGAAGAAGATGAAGATCCCGCGGATATAGATCTTCCTCAACCTCAAAGAAGTACTCGAGAGAAGGAAATTCTTCAGGTTTCTTTTGAAAATCTTTCTCTAACTATAACTCGAATTTTTCAAAAGGTGACTTTTAATTGTTGTTATTGATTTGATTCTTGGATTATTACAGGCTGTGAATATGCTTGGAGATGCTAATGAAGTGTTAAACGAGCGTGCTGTAGTTGTAATGGATCGGATGAGTCATAAGCTTACAGGCCGTGATTTCTCTCCGTCTGCAATTCCGAGCAATCCCATTGCGGATCACAATAACTTGCTAGGAGGAGATTCTCATGAAGTCGAACATGGTTTGTCTGTGAAAGTTCAGGTTCAAAAGCTAATTAATCAAGCCACCTCCCATGAAAATCTCTGTCAAAACTATGTCGGGTATGTTCAATCTTACCTCCATCTTCTTATGTTTTTTCTTTCTTTCTTTTGTGGTATATATTAGAGACATCAATGTTTTAAAGCATTTATAATCGATTTGATTTTTTTTAACTATGCATATATGCAAGAATGCTTGATTAATTTGTGAATTCATTTTTTTGGTTTTGGTAGGTGGTGCCCTTTCTGGTGAAATGGGGTCATCTGTACATTGTAATGTGAATAGGCTTTGTAATTTTTACATTTATTTGGATATTAATTCGATAATAAACTATTTTCTTTTTCTAATGTAAATAATTTATTAGTTTCCTAATCATGTATTATATAACTTATAAGATGTAGCGTGGTTGAATAAATGTAGATGTCACATTCTTTACATTTATCTTTTGTTTGCATCTGAAAATACATTTCTCACCTCTTAAGGTATTTTTTTTGTTTTCATGAATTGCCGACCAAAAAAAAAAGAGAGGAATTTCTGAAATGTATATGAAGTTATTGAAATATACCTTTTCACAAAACATGTTATAGAGAATTTGAAAGAAATATAAATGTCATAAGAATCCACCTAACCTTTCCAAATAAAGAAACTTAATCATAAAAGCTTTCAACACCATCTCAATTACAATATTATTCTCTTAGAATGCAAATTTTGTTACACAATCTGTGTGTGTTGTGGGTTGTTTGTCTTGTTGTCATATTATTAAAGCTACCAAAACAAGACAATTTGTATCATTAAGGCAATTTCTGATTGTACATTGGCATTATGTTTTTATCCAATTTCTTCTTATTTTTATATTTTGTTGGTACCAATTTAATTCTGAAAAAGACGAGAAAAACGAGACGTGGAGTGTCGCGTTACGTTACCAATCTCCTTGCGGCAGTTTAGCAGCCACACAACAACCTGAGAGTCTAAGCGCATTTTAGCAAAATTACACCTTGTTCATGCTAAAATACGCAGCAAGAGTTAAAGTTGATAACTTTCACCCTTCTCTCGCCACCACTTGCTTCCAATATTCGACAACAATTTTCCCGAGAAAATCCAAACAAACAGAATTTTGCCGTCTGAAATTCCATAATCTTCCTCCTATTTCTATTCTACGTCGACGGTGATTAGATCATCAATCTTTCCGATAACTGAAAGGAAAGAGAAATTCGAAAGTGAAACAAAAGGAAGAAGGCAAAAAAAAATGGCTTCTTCTCTGGAGATTGTTAAATTTTGTGGTGGTTCTCCTGTATCGATTTCCCGCCATAAATCTCCAGTAAAATTGGAATCTAGAAAAAGGGTTTTCAGATTAACCGATTCCAGGAGGACTTGTCAACGTCTTGGTAGATGTGTTAGGGTTTATTCCTCTTCTCTTAACGGTGATAATAATCAGTCTAAAGGTCAGCTTTTTTTCTCTCTCTTAATCTGATTCATAACTCTTCTTCAATTTCTAATCACTAATTAGAGTTTGATTTTGATTCTGCAATAGAGAATTATGATTAGTTCTGTAATCCTTTTTGTTTAATCACTGAACTGGAAAAAGTTTTTTTTTTTTTTTTTAATATATTTATTGCTTGAATATGGAGTTTGGTAGAGATATAATTGAGTAAGATTTTGATTGTTGAGTTTGTGTAGGTGAAGAGCCTCCAGAATCATTGTTTATGAAAGAATTGAAGAGAAGAGGAATGACTCCTACTTCATTGCTTCAAGATTATGAAGTGAGTGAAGAAGAGATGAAAACCGGTAAAGAAGCTGGAAATAGCTCGAAAACGACTGTGACTTCTCCAGCATTTGATCAAAGCTTGTTGAATCAGAGAGAGAGATCGTTGGCTTTAAACAGTGAAGGGCTTGAGGTCTGATGTTTACTTATTTATAGTCCAATTGATGATGATATGGTTTCCACATAGTTGCTTGTTTGGCGAAAAATGGTAGTACATAACATCTTATTGAATGACAAAGGTTTATTGAATGAAAACTTAGAATTTGGTTTTGTTGTGGTTCAGGGCTTGATTCCACGTGCTAAGATCTTGCTTACAATTGGAGGGACTTTCTTCTTGGGTTTTTGGCCGCTGATAGTCTTAACTCTCGGTGCCTTCTCCGCCCTTTACCTCGTAAGTATTTTAGTAAGATCAAAAAGTGTAACATTTCTCTGTTATCCTTGAATGAACTATTACATTGACGAACCTATCATCTTTTTATTTTTATTTTTTTTTGGGTCGAATGAAGAACCTATGATCAAACCTTAAGAAAGAACCAAAATGTATTTTTGAGATTTGTTCAAGAGATCTCTTGACTCTGAACCCAATCCAAGTCATATTTACTTTTATGCTTATCAAGTATGCTTACACATTGTGCCGCCATAGAAATTGTTGCGGAACTGTCTCTGGTGTATTGTTTTTATTGTCTATAGTGTTAAGGTTTCTTTCCACTTAACAAACTGATCATGTTTGTTTGTTGTTGTTGAAAATATCAGTACTTTGGAGCGGATTTCGTTCATGACGGAAGCAGAACTCCGGTTTCGCCACCACCGTACATCGATCCATATTCCCTGTTGGAGGATGAGAGGATATCAGGGATCGATCCCCGTGTAAATTAGCCCAATATATTTCTCTTTACGCACAACACAAGTAGTAGTCAATATATATTTGCTCTTAAGGATATATTTTTATTCACGTTCTTTTTATCTTGTTCCTTATGGATGTAAAAAAAAAAAAAATGAAATATTGTTGCTTTTCTCTATTCTTCCAACTTTACAAGGGTGGGAAGTTAAAATGCAGAAAAAGTGCCAATCTTTCGTCATCCAAAAATCAACTCCATTAATAACAGTATAATTCCAGATTGAATTCAGATTTTTATACTCTTACCTAACAGAACTGGATAGTTATCAGAAATAAGAATCTAAACCATAACAGAAAGAGATTAATAGAGATGTAGTTTTGAGAAATTTGAGAAAACAACACAACTAAAGACTCGTCACAAGATAATATCGAGCCAATTCAAGAAAAAACACAACAGAGAGTAAAAACCAACACAAACTCCAAATTGTTTCAGAAACATTTCTTCTTCTTAGTACTCTTCACCTTCATCATCCTCGTCATCACCACCTTCAGCACCAACCTCTTCGTAATCCTTCTCCAAAGCTGCAAGATCCTCACGAGCTTCCGAGAATTCTCCTTCTTCCATACCTTCACCAACATACCAGTGAACGAAAGCACGTTTCGCGTACATAAGATCGAACTTGTGATCAATCCTCGAGAAGACCTCAGCAACACTTGTTGAGTTCGAGATCATACAAACAGCTCTCTGCACTTTAGCAAGATCGCCTCCTGGAACAACAGTTGGTGGCTGGTAATTGATACCGCACTTGAATCCAGTAGGACACCAGTCAACAAACTGGATCGTACGCTTGGTCTTGATGGTACCAACAGCTGCGTTCACGTCTTTAGGGACGACATCACCACGGTACATCAAACAGCAAGCCATGTATTTCCCGTGACGCGGGTCACACTTAGCCATCATGGAAGCTGGCTCGAAAGCACTGTTTGTGATCTCAGCAACTGAGAGTTGCTCGTGGAAGGCTTTCTCTGCAGAGATAACTGGTGCGTAGGAGGAAAGCATGAAGTGGATTCTTGGGTATGGGACCAAGTTGGTCTGGAATTCAGTGACATCCACGTTTAAAGCACCATCGAACCTCAGAGAAGCAGTCAATGAAGAGATAACCTGAAATGAAATCAATAAACAAGTAAACATTAGAAACCGAAAATCAAACAAGATTAGAGTTTAAATGGATAAGTTTGTGGCTGGTTTTGTACCTGAGAGACGAGACGGTTGAGGTTGGTGTAAGTTGGCCTCTCAATGCTCAAAGAGCGTCTGCAGATATCGTAGATAGCTTCGTTGTCAAGAAGGATAGAGACATCAGTGTGCTCCAAGAGAGAGTGAGTGGAGAGGACACTGTTGTAAGGCTCAACAACAGAAGTAGAGACTTGTGGAGATGGGTAAACAGTGAAACCAAGCTTGGACTTTTTCCCGTAATCAACAGAGAGTCTCTCAAGGAGAAGAGATCCAAGACCAGATCCAGTGCCTCCACCAACAGCGTTAAAGACAAGGAATCCTTGAAGACCAGTACAGTTATCAGCGAGCTTTCTGATACGGTCCAAACACAGATCAACAATTTCTTTCCCAATGGTGTAATGTCCACGGGCGAAGTTGTTAGCTGCGTCTTCTTTACCACTGATGAGTTGTTCAGGGTGGAAAAGCTGACGGTATGTACCGGTTCTGACCTCATCGATCACAGTTGGCTCGAGATCGACAAAGACAGCACGCGGGACGTGTTTCCCTGCACCGGTTTCACTGAAGAAGGTGTTGAATGCATCATCACCTCCTCCTACTGTCTTGTCACTCGGCATCTGACCATCAGGCTGTACAATTCCACATTCAAAAACACAACATAAATACAAAGAATACACAATATAAAGAGTACCCATAGATATAACGACATAGAAGCCCAATATGAACAGAATCCATAGATTATCTCGCAACAACCATAGTAATATAACAAGACATCGAAATCAAATACAGATCTAAACAGGTATTAACTGTAAACAATCTACAATCGTTCTCGATCATCGAATATTTTTGAGATAAGAAACGGATTTCGAATCAACCACATCAACATTCACAAGATATTGAAATCAAACACAGATCTACACAGGTTTGTATTATAGATCTACGGAATCACAAGAAATCTGAAGAACGAGAGAAACGCAACACCAAATATCTCAGATCTGATCAAACAAACAACGATAAATATAGAAAAAATTACAGATCTATGCGTCAGAGAGAGGAAGAGACGAACCTGAATGCCATGTTCAAGACAGTAAAGCTCCCAACAAGCATTTCCGACCTGAATACCAGCCTGACCAATGTGGATCGAGATACACTCCCTCATTTTCGTTAAGTCGAAGAAAGATCTAGAAACAGGATTTGAAAGGTAGAAGACGAAGAAGAAGAAGAAAACGGAGGGCGTTTATGAAGACGCTCTCCTAAGATAGATCTGGATCTGGATTTTTTTACGAAGAGATGTTTGATACTTTATTTATAGGCGTAACCATACGAACGGCTCTTAAACGACACGTGTAGGGATATAATTGGGTTACTGTTAACCACGGTTAATCATATCCTCGTGAGCTGCATATTTTCTAATTTTAAAATTTTGCCCGCTTAGGTTCTGTTTGGCAATAAATTTATGACCGTTTCTTTTACATTTTGAAAATCATAATCCCTTGATTTGCGGGTATGAGAAACTTAACCGGATTGGACCCAAAATCTAAAGTAAACCAAAGCGATAAAGAACTGAACCAAAATGTTCGAAAAGCCCTTGAATTTCGGGAACCGGGATTTAACCGGATTGGACTCAAAATCTATAGTAAACCGAAGTGATAAAAGAACTGAACCAAACAATCTTCGAAAGGGGGAAAAAATGAGAGCCCTAGTAGCTGCACGGCCATTGTTTTCCGATTTGCCGAGTTTTGTTCGATCATGGCTTCCACCTTCAAGCTTCAAGGCTTTTGCTTCTTCTTCAACCTCGGATTTGGATCCTCGGAATCAATCTCGCGGTGGCCTTCCTCGATTCTTCTCCGATGATCTTCCTTCTCACAAGGCACGTCCACTCTCTCTTTAATGTACTTGTTGTTCCATTTGAATCTTTGTAAGAAACAGTCAAAATCAGTAATCAGTGAGCGATTGAGAAATTTCTGCCAATTCACTGTAATTATGAAATGATGAAATTGAGCTTCTCTCTGTGTAAATCAATTTTGATTATAGGGTGGAATTGTTCGTGTTCAAGGCTCTGAGTTTTGGCATATGGCTAAAGTTCTAAGACTGAAACCAGATGACAGGTAATTCCTAGTACATTCGAAAATTTGTTATGGACATTTCACAGTGTTTACTTTCATGAAAGACATAAAAATTGAGTTGTTGTATCTTGCTTCAAAATCTTTAATTGTTCAGAGTAAACCAAGAAGCCATTGTTTCATGAAGATCATAGTAACCTTTTTATGCATTCATTACCATGATGAATTCAGTTTTTTATGTAATGACTGAGATGAAATGAGGCCAATATTTTCTTTGGTTTAAGATAACTTAAACCTTTGTTTTATAGAAATAAGTAATTAACATTCATACCAAAAAAAAAAAGAAAAGAAAATAAGTAATTACTTGCACCCTTTTTCTATGCAAGGGTAGAACTCTTTAATGGCAAAGGTGGTTTGGTAGAAGGTTGTATACAAAGCATAGACAAATCCAGAGTTGATTTTATAGCACAAGAAGATCAGAAGGTGATTCTTCCTCAGGGGATGCAGTGGCAGGTGTTTGCAGCTTTTGGTATGAAATGAGACTGCTCTTAGTTTGACAATATCGGCGGATTTTTTTTTATTCCTTGGTTAGCTTTTGTCATGATATCTTTAAAAATTGTGTGTTGTCAGGCACTTTGAAGGGTGGTCGAGCGGATTGGCTAATTGAGAAATGTACAGTATGTATCTACTTCTTCTATGTCCGGTATGAATCACCAGTGAATGTTGTGCCACTGAATATGTGAATATGCTCATCTTAGGAACTCGGAGCAAGCAGTGTCACACCACTTTTAACAGAAAGATCTTCCATAATCTCCGAAAACCGGGTTGACAGATTGGAACGTGTTAGTTTTGCTGCTGCTAAGCAATGTAAGTATAGTGGAGGGAAATGATTGATTAGTTTATCTTGCTCTTCTTTTTCCTGGGCGTTATAGTTGTATGATCACAAGCTATTATCCTTATGTTTTACTGTTACAGGCCAAAGGCTACATCAAATGGTACTGAGCCCTCCAATCAAATTTGGTACTCTCTTGGATCATGTATGTTTCAACATCTCTCTAACTACACTCTAAGATTCTCCATTTATAGAAATCATGACGGTTTTTTCGAAGCTTGCCTGAATACCTTTTGGGGTTTTCTAGATTTCCAAGTCAAAACTATGTTTGGTCGCTACAGCAGAAGCTACACCTCTTCTCAATGCAGTAAACTCCTCAGCAAAAGAATCCAGCGGACTATTAATCGTTGGACCAGAAGGCGGTAAGACACCGTTTCTTCAATACTTTTCGGATGCAATTCTGTGTCGTAAAACTTGTGCTGATTTCCTATGTTTTCACAATGTCTGAAATCATTGGTTAGTGCTCGAGTAGACACAAAATGAACTCTCTTGTTTATGACTTGTCTTAATGAGTACAATCTAACGGTAAACAATGAATTTGGAGCAGACTTCACGAAGAAAGAGGTGGAGTTGATGTTGGAAGCAGGCGGCACAGCGGTTGGACTCGGGCCACACCGGTTGAGAGTTGAGACTGCAACCATTGCTCTTCTGGCAACTCTAGTGATGTGGTCTGACTCTCAAGAGATGATCTAAAAAGCTTGAGCTTGTTAGGCTTCAGCTTTTGTTGCCTCTAGACTTTATCTCTGTGTTATGTGGTTTTGGTTAGGTAATGTCTCTGGATTGTATTGATTAGAGACGGAGAATTGCCATTTTGATTTCCCATGACAATTGCCATGAGAGTTGTTATCATTCAGCCTCCAAAGCCTCAATTTTCCATATAATACTTGAATGTAGATAACATCTCCTTTCGATGTAGTCAAGCATCTCTTAACGCGTTGCCTACCTGTGACAGGGAGAGGTATAACCCGACATTTATCATCGACTTCTTCAGGGTCATAAAAGTCATGAGCTACAAGGAATCCAGGATCAGTAGGAGACGAATCCCTTTATAAAATCAAACAACTTTTTTTGCTCTAATTTATCGGTTTCTAATAATTTACAAAAGAAAACAATAAGTATGTCCCTCTTAAATTTTACTAATAAAAACTAAAACATTAATTGTAATTTTGTTCAAAGTTTATGACTTTAATCCACATATGGTGGTGGCGTGGCGATTCTATCTTTAACCTTTAGGGTAAAAGGCGTAAATTTGTTATATAATCGAGTTTGATTTTACCGTACCCAAACATTTGATTATATGGATTTCCGTCTAAATATGTAAAAATCTATTAAATATATAACACATATAAAGGGCTAACGACCTATTTTCCCACCAAATGTTTGATATCTACCTATATACCCACCAAAAGATGACCTCTACCTAAACATACATAGAATGAAAGTTAAATTTTTATATACACACCAAATGAAAATTAAATTTCTATATACCCATAAATTTGAATTTTATCGGTTCTATTAAAAACCCGAGACCAACCGACCCAAACCGACAGAACTATATTATAAATCGAATTTTGAATCGAAATATAACCCGATCCGTAAACCCAATACTTTGTAATCCGACCCGACTCATCCAACGGAACCCTGGACATATACCCAATTCCGATTGCAACGATTCCGAGCATTCCGACTCCGATTCCGATTGCAACGATTCAGAGCATTCGATTTAGAGCATCTCGATGAGTAACAGTAACTCTGGATCTTCGTCGTCAACGTCGTGCGGCCGTCCCAGAGGAAGAGTTGTGGGAATACCCAAAAGATGTTGGTGTGGAAGCGTGATTGTCGCATTAATCTCAAAATCCGATCAGAATCCGTATCGGCGATACTATCGATGTGGCTATGCTGCAGGTCATAAGGTTTGTCGAACATTTTCTCTTTGAAATTTTCAGAATTATGACCCGATTTTCTCACTGAAATTTCAAAATCTTGTTATCTCTGACCTAATTCTACGGGCTGAGTAATTTACTAGGTTGAAATCTTGTTATCTCTGACCTAAGAACTAACAAGCAGAAACAAAGTCATCATAAACAGCAAACATAACATCTAAATGATCCAAAACATAGCCATCATAAAGAAGCAAAACAGAGCCAAGGCAGATGCCTAACATCTAAATGATCCAAAACAGAGCCAACTTCTTTATATCTTCACTTATGGAATCTGGAGTTGTGCTCCGTAGACTTACATATGCCACAATGAATGATCCTTTTCTTCTTGTTTGACTACTTTTTGGTTAGAGATTCATGCGAGCCTTTCTTTCTTTTCTTATCAGCTTTAGTTATCTTGTTTTTACCTGGTTGTAGTGGAGCAGGAGGAGCATGAACATTAGGTTCATGTGTGTCTGGCCAAAATGGTGCACCTCTGATTGGAGCAAGCCCCTCTGCGTAGGTCCTCCTCCATATAGCAGTCCGGAACCAGTCACACACAAAATCCTCAAGGACAAGTTTCTTTGCCAGAATTACTCCATACGCATGCTCACATGGAATTCCAGTAATTTCCCACTTCTTGCAGGTACAAGTCATCTTCTCCATGTTAACTCGGTAACTACATCCACTGAGCTTTGAATCATACACTCCATTTGTACCTCGAGTCACCTTACATGCAATAGCTTTTTCATATTCTTTAGCAAGAAATGTTGAAACATATGGTGTACATGTACCTGATACATATAGAAGAATGACAGAATTAAAAAACACAAGATAATATGGTGTACAGACGCGCATAAGTACAAGATAAAAAAAACACAAGTCCATCTTACCTTTGTGACTGTGAGATATAGCTGATCTTTTAGCAATCCGAGCCAAAGCAAGCCTGCTTATTGTATTAAGCATTGGAACAAAAGGCATCTCTCTTGCCTTGTTGATAATGTTGTTGAATGACTCTGTTGAATTGTTTTCAACATCTTCACAGTAAGTACCAAGCTTGTAGTAGACTCTGCACCAGGACTTTGGGTCCGTCTTGAGCACATCGTTGTACACTCCACTGTCATAATTGAATATCCTGTCCAGGTTTTGATGAAACTCGGCTTCATTGTAGCTCCATGCCAAGCTCCATATCAGTGGCTTCATCTGTTTCTTTCCAACATGTTTCTTCTTTAGATTCTCATATATGTGTTTAACACACATTCGATGCTCAATCTTAGGTAACTCTTGCTCCACTACTCTAATGAGTCCCTGAAACACCAAAAAGTATGATGAGTCCTTAAACAATGAAGTTAGAAAGAAACACAAAATATCATGATATAGTACTCACCTTTTGACGATCGGATATCATGATATAGCCATCACCATCGCATAGTCCCAAGTCAGACTTAAGCTTCTGCACAAACCAAATCCATTTGTTTTTGTTCTCCACTTGTACAGCCGCCCATGCTATTGGATATATAGCATTATATGCATCTCTACCTAAAGCTACCAATAGTTGTCCCTTGATCTTATGTTTCATGAATGTACCATCAACTCCTATTAGAGGCCTACATGTGTCTTTCCATGTTCTTCTTAAGACATCAAAACAGACAAAGAATCTGTTGAATAAGTCTTCACCTGCATCATTCCTCAAAGTATCTACTTCAACAGTTGAACCCGGATTTGACTCTACAATCTCAGCCGCATAGTCTTTAAGTCGAGCAAACAGTTGATCGTACTCATTCTCGATCCACTTCAATGCCTCAAGCCTAGCATTTTGACATTTAGACCTAGACACAGTGATTCCCCACTTTTCTTTAATTATTTCTTCAATCTTCATAGGCATATAATACTCTGGATCTTCTCTAATTTTATCAAGGAACAACCTACTTATCACAAGTTCTCGTAAAAGAAGACACTCACCATTAGGGATACAACTATGCTTATCTATGAACTTACTAACTTTCCACTTTGAGTTTTTAGGAAGAAGTGATGCATAGACTTTCCATTCACATTCTTTAACCTCCTCATCATTCCCACCAACACATTTAAACCTAAGCTTCAACTTATCATACCTGTATTGCCAGATGTTTTGACATGTTCTTAGTGCGTAGTCTACGACTATCTCTTTGAAGGCAACACCGCTGATGAAAGTCTGCTTTTTATACAAACTCGCATCACCACATCTGACGTTTGTACGAGCTCTCTCTCTCTAACCACTTCATCTTCTTCGTCGTCACTGTCAGGCACAAAATCGTGTTGGATCAGCGGTTCATCATGAAATTCTAGTAACAGTTGCTCAATGCGAAACTCATCTCGTTGCTCCGCTTCTTCATCGAATCCCAAGTTCTCGTTTGCCCATCAAGAGGGACTAAAACCATCGAATTCGAATCCGAATTTTCATGGCTTCGTCTGCTTTTCATGGCTTCGAATTCGATCATGGCTTCTTCGTCTGTAAAATAGAGATGTCGATTTGGGGACTTTTTTTCTAGGGTTCTTATTTGGGGAAATAGATTGCGATTACGATTTGGGGAAGTCGATTTTCGGATCATAATCGGGTTTCCCAGGTTTCGGGTCATAATTGGGTTGGATGGGTCATAATTGGGTTCGTCAGGTTTTCATATTCGGGTCAAAATCCGGTTAAATGTTTTATTAGATGGTTAACAAATCATTTCGAAATACCAAACGATCACTAACCAATAATTGTGGGTTCTGACCGATAAAATTCAAATTTATGGGTATATAGAAATTTAACTTTCATTTGGTGTGTATATAGAAATTTAACTTTCATTCCATATACGTTTAGGTAGAGGTCATCTTTTGGTGGGTATATAGGTAGATATCAAACATTTGGTCATAGGTCGTCAGCCCATATATGTATATAAATGAATAGATGTTTTTTGAGACAATTACAAAAATGTCATTTTTGGTGTACATTTGCAAAAGAGCAAGTTTCTTGACTATTAATGAATTGATTATACGAACCTTGGAATTTACCGAACTATGGAGTTTTTCTTGTCCCGCTTAAACAAGCATTACTTATAGTCATGATTTATGTTGTTGCGAGATTGAAACCATGTTGTATTGTCTTATACGATTGATTTACAAGTTTTATTTTCTTTGAAACTAATTGATTTACAAGTTTTGAATATTATTTTAAGTATATATTTCTCCAGAGATTTAAACATGAGGACATTTCCATCTACAAACCAAAATGAATTGACAATCCAAATAACAAGGTTTTTTGCAACCAAGCGACATTTGGGGATGCACAGCGGACGAAGAAGTATCTTGGTGCATCACTGGAACATTTGTCCCCTTCTTGAACAAACTTCGAGCCTCCACAACTCCAATATTTAAAACATTTATATCTACAACGTTCAAATTATAGATTAGGTCGTGATAATAAATATAATACATAGTTTTTTAGAATTCAAAAGCTTTGTCAACAAAATATTTTGATTTATTATATACATTAAACAAGTCACTGAAGTTTCATATTATACAAAAAAATAAGACTGTCTGAATGGTCATATAGAAGCAAGACTTTTTGAATTGTCATATAGAAGCAATAAATACTTACGAGACAAGAGAAGTAGAAGACGAAATAAAGTGAGGATGTTCATGACTTTCTTCATTCTTATGAAAAGTTTTGTTTCGAAAGAGAAAGTAAAAGAAGGAATCAAGAGTAAAGACAGTATTGTATTTGATATTGACCATCCTTATAGCACATTGATATATATAAGATAAATGTTGCTTTTGTAATAAATTAGACATCTTATTGTTTATGGTTGTATTAAAGGCAATGGACATTTGTATTATACATTTTACTAAAATATATAATGTTAAATGGCTTTCTTTAGGTATTTCATTTACTTGTTTTTCCACAATGATAGTAAAATTTGATTTTACAAGTATTAAACATTTTCCATAATGATATAGTATAATTTTAGAAAAATTCTTGTCAAATTCAAGCATAATTAATATATAGAAAACATGTATATAATAAGAGAAATCATGAGAAAAAGTTGAATACTTTTTATTTAAATCCTAAATCAATAAACAAAAAAACACTTTTGACTTAATATGCTTTGTAATTAGATTAAAGTTCTCATAAAATTTTGATTTTCAATGGAAATTTAAAACGAGTGAAAAACAGGAAGAAAATCTATAGGTAGAACTAAGAAAATTAAGATTCGACAAATGTAAATAAAATAAAATAAAAATATATATATATATATATAAAATATAAAATCTTGATATAATTGTAAAATCAATTTTTGGACTTTAGATATTTAACTTCAAATATACATATCCATAATTTTATCAAATTCATTCCCAACACAAACTGTTGAAATTTGTTTTCTATATATTTTATATTCATTCAACTACAAACAGCTTTGATAATGTCTTAAAAATGCTTCTTCTCATGGATAATAAGATGTCCAGGGACTTCATGAAGCTTTATCCATGGAAGTTTATGACTTAAAAGCTTTATAAAATCAAACAACTTTTTTTGCTCTAATTTACCGGTTTCTAATAATTTATAAAAGAAAACAATAAGTATGTCCCTCTTATATTTTACTAATAAAAACTGCAACATTAATTGTAATTTTGTTCAAAGTTTATGACTTTAATCCACATATGGAGGCGTGGCGATTCATCTTTAGCCTTTAGGGTAAAAGGCGTAAATTTGGGTTCGAATCTATCATTATGCATGGTACGAACCTAATATGTTAGAAGATATTTTTCATTTGATTTTTTTTTTTATAATGGTTTTTTTTTTATAACCGTGGGATCTCAAAAACTTTCTAGACCCAAAGACTAATCCCACGAAACCTTGCATCTGGGTACGCGTTCGAAAATATTCCAAATTTAAAACGTGGCTAGGTGGCCAAGAGAACTCGAACCCATGACTTTCCCATTTGGGAGTTACCACCGGGCCACAAGGCTTTGGTTTGATTTTACGAATCTTGGAATTTATAATTACCAGACCATTTAGTTTTTTTTGTTTTTGCTTAAACAATAAGTTGACATTATTTATGTTGTTGCGAGATTGTAACTATCTTGTATCGTCTTAGACTATTGATTTACAAGTTTCGAGTGATTAATACCTTATATTATTTTTAGTTTTATTAATTTCTCCAAATATTCAAACATGAGGACAATAGCAATAACAACCAGCAAACCGTAGACATGTCAAAAAACAAGGATCTCTGCAACCAAGTCTGTGGGGTTGCACGGCGGACGAAGAAGTATCTTGGTGCATCACAGGAACATTAGTCTCCTGCTTGAACAAACTTCGAGCCTCCACAACTCCAATATTTAAAACATTTATATCTATAACGTTCAAATTATAGATTAGATTGTGATCATAAATAAAATAAATAGTATTCGACCAAAAAATAAATAAACATAATAAATAGTTTTTAGAATTTAAAAGCTTTATGTCAACAAAATATTTTGATTAATTATATACATTAAACAAGTCACTAAAGTTTCATATTGTACCAAAAAAAAGACTTTTGAATGGTCATATAGAAGAACAAGAAATGCTTACAAGACAAGAGAAGTAGAAGACAAAATAAAGTGAGAATGTTCATGGCTTTCTTCATTCTTATGAAAAGTTTTGTTTCGAAAGAGAAAGTGAAAGAAGGAATCAAGAGTAAAGACAATGTTGTATTTGATATTGACCATCCTTGTAGCACATTGATATATATATATAAGAGAAATGTTGCTTTGTAATAAATTAGACATCTTATTGTCTATGATTTTATTCAATGCAATCGATGACTTTTGTATTATACATTTTACTAAAATATATAATGTTGAATTGCTTAAAATTTGAATTTTTGGTGTAACGGAAGCATAATCTTAGAAAAAAGTCTTGTTCAACCTTTTCTTTAAATCCTGGATCAATAAATGCAAAAACACTTTTGACTTCATATGCTTTGTAATTAGATTTAAGTTCTTATCAATTCTGATTTTTAATGGAAACAGCGAGCGAAAGACAGGAAGAAAATCTATAGGTAGAACCCAAAAAATAAGATTCGACAAATGTAAAGAAGAAAAAAAAAATATATATATATATATATATATATATTAAATAAAGAGAAAATGTACTCTATATTAGTCATTCTAATTAGAATTAACTATCCCACATAAATTATAATGTAGTAACTACCATTTACTTTACTCAAATTTTTGATTCTACCCTCTCATAATTATACAGTTTTTTAAAATTAAAAAAAACAACATTTTCCAAAAATAATATTGAGCATTAATTTTACTTTAAAATTATTTACTCTAAATAAACAAGAACCGCCCACCACCTTTTCTTTCTTCTTTTTTCTTCTTCTTCCTTCTCTTCCTCTTCTTCTCCTCCACTTCTATTGATTTCAATATTTTTTTCTAAGATTTCTTCTCGCATTCCAACTTTTTCCCAATTTCTTCGACTTTCAAAAATCACCGAGCGTGAGAAATCCGAAATTACCTAAGCGATTTTTTCGCTCTGGTCTTGAGCCTGTCAATAACAAGGTCAATGTTTACTACTTCGTCAAATACTACAAAGCTATAATGAAATTTCCCGACAAAAATCCAAAGCAAAAGAAAATACTCTTCAATTTTCAATTTGGAAAATTACTCAATTTTGTTGGCTCAATTTTGTTGTTTTCCAAGATCTTTTTAGGATTACGTTTAGCCATTTTTATTGAGTTTTACATATAGTCCTATACTTCAATTAAATTGTATAGTTGACTATACAATATAACTATTGAACTGGATTAATGCAATGTTCTATATAGTGAACTATTTTTTATTACCATACATGACCGAATATCCAATGAACTATTTTAGTTAACTATATTTAATTCTAAGTGTTATTTAGTTAACTATCTTGATAAGCATAGACTAAGAGATATACAATTGTTTAGATTATATAGTTAACTATATTATTACAATTGAATTAATTACTGTAAAAATTATATAGTTTACTATATTATTAATTGAATAGCTAACTACAACAACATAGAAAGTAGAAATATAGTCAACTATATAAAGTAGAAATTTTAGCTAGCTACAAAAAAAGGAATATAGTCAACTATACAAACTTTCGTTGCTTTTGAGATTCGCCGAATACAACAACATAGATTTTTGTTTTAAGGATTCTAGGGATTTTTTGTTTCTACTACTTTCCTTATTCGATTATTCTTTTTTTTTTATTATTGATATTTATTATCCAATTAAATTATTCTAGTACTTTTCTTATCCGATTATTCTTTTTCTTTTATTATTGACATTTATTACCCAATTAAATAAAGGTCATTTCGTCCAAATGTTTTATCTCTCTGTTATTCACCTAAATTCTATTATACCTATATTACTCTCCTAATTATGTTCTCCAAAAGTAATATTAATCTAATTCACCCTTAAATAAAATCTTGATATAATCAATTTTAGGACTTAAGATCTTTAACATCAAACCTACATATCCATAATTTTATCAAATCCATTCCAAACACAAACTACTGAAGTTATTTTTCTTCTTTATATTTTATACTAGATTTACACCTCGCGCGTTGTGCAAGATTTTAATTTTAAACTGCTAATAATATGAATCATTGAATATGGATATAATCAATTTTGTTTTAAAACATAAATTTATATAAATATATAAATATATATATATATATATATTATGAAACGATATATAAAATAAATATTGTCGAATATAATTTTTTTATTTGAAAAGCAAAGAATTGCTAAATGCCACGTGGTAACCAAAATAAATTATGAACCTCACGGCAAGAGAAAATAGTCTTGATGATCATCCTACAATTATTTATTTTTGAGAAAGCTATTTACATATTAAAGTCTCATCATGCTATGTCTCAAAAAGCTTTAGTGTTGACAATTGACTCAATCGTAAAAATCATTAAATGCGGATGCGGACATAAAGCAACACATATTAAATATGAATATGCTATATATGAACTATCATTTACTTCAAAAGTATGAACTAAATACTCGTGATGTAACAATGGGTTTGGTGATAACGCTTTATCCATGAAAGCAAGAACGTGCAATAAGTTAATTTTCATTCCAATCATGAATGTCTCTATCATATTTCACATATCACGTTTACATGGTGAAACGAATTAGCTCCATTTTAAACTTGATAACTCGGGCCTATAATCCATGTCGTGTACTTCATGAAACTAATTTATTTCAGAACGTGAATGCGATATAAAAGAATCTATGTTAGTCTTGTGCATATATATTTCCAAAATTTAGTCAAATTCTCTTCCAACACTTTGTTATTAACATTTATATTGTCATCTTCCGATACACATTCTTGTCTCTCTACATCTACTTTCGTTTCGCTTCTCTATATTATTATTATTATTATTATCATTATTATAATTTATTACCAAGAAAATATTTCATAATCTTGTATCTAATGTGGAAGCCCTATTGCCCAGTGGTTTGATCAAGAGTTCATTAATGCTTCTACACCAGGAGATCTAGGGTTCGAATCCCAAAAGATACGATTTATTAATATTGATGCAGATTAACGGAGACAAGCTTACAAGAGATCTTCAACGAGGGGCAAGATATAATCGTTTTGCGTGGATCAAGGTGGAAGACTTATCCGTTGTAGAATCATCGATGTAACAATTCTCATAATTTGTAATAGAATATTAATAAATTCAAACGATTAAAAAAACTCTTGTATTTAATATTTTTACTCATTTATTTACTTATTTTCGTTTTTAAATCAATTTTAATCTCTAGTAATTATGAAAAACATTAAATATAAAAACATAATATAAATGAATATTTATTATAAATTTTAATATAACATTTTTAGTTTTGATGATGTAGTTACCCTAGATGGAGAGAAAACTCTCTAATTATATAGACTAGGGTTGGACTCTCGCGTTGTGCGAGTTTGGTTTCCTTTGATTTTTTTTTGTGTTATTTTCCTATGTTTTGCATTTATATCATGTATCATTTACATTTATTAACACATTGTAACATCATATGCTCGAGTATTAATCTGGGTGTGAATTTTTTTTAAATCTTTCGATTTGACATTTAGTTTTAAATAAATATTTTTTAGGTTTTGAGAAATTTTTATTTTATTTTTTATTACATTTAGTTTATCCAATCTTCGAACATATTCTAATTATAATCGTGCAACGCACATATCAGTATATTTACTTTTGTCATTTTTTCATAATATACCAATATAATTATAGAAAATTAATTTATACATAATCATAATTTTATTTTATGTTTTCTTAAACACATAAAAGGTTTTTTTTCTAGATTTTTTGGGTTAAAAACATTGATTCAAATATTACATTAATAAATATGTATTTTTCTTGGATCATGGTGTAAGACTACGTACATTTTTACATAAATATCATATATCATTCCCCACGTATTTTGTTGTAAAATTCATGAATAATGTGACCATTAATTTTTTACTTTTTATTTATCAAACCTTAAAATTTTTTATTTTTTTTTAAATTATGGTATTACAATGTTTTAATTTTTTCTTTTATACTTTCAAAAAACTCAAATATAACATTTGAATAAAATCTTATATTTGAGTTTTTCACCTTAGTTTCAAAATTTTATTGAGATTGTTCAATATCCTTTACTGAAATCGTATGTCTTCTTTCTCTTGAAATCCTCAACTTCCTAACAATCGGTTGAAACTCAATTACGATGCTTCAATAATTAACATCATTTAATCTTTTTTTTAATATCATTTTGTTTATTTACATTTTTATTCAATTCTATTAAACTCATAATATTTTGGATTACTTCCTAATGAACTACAATATAAATGAAATATATTCATTATTGTAAATTTTATTTAGAAAATAAAATATTCAAATAAAATACTAAAATAATCCTAAAATATGGTTCGCATAATATATGAGTTTTATAATTTTATTAAATTTAACAAAAAAATTTGATTGAACCATTTACAATTTTATGCTCCTTATAACCATTCACTTATTTATTTTTAGTAGAATATAACTCGCGCGATGCCTATTTTTTGTTTGCACCAATTTATACCTCTTATATCTTTAAAATAATGATAATATAACACTTTCAATTTTTTTTTATACTTCCATAAAATTCAAATATAACATTATGAATAAAATCATATATTACAAATTTTCAGCTTATTATTTCATCTTTAGTGAGATGATTTAATACTTTTTAGTGAAATAATATATATTCTTAACAATCGTTTGACACTCTTATTATTTTTTTTTTCTTTGATGTCGTTTATATGTTTATTCATTTATTCTTATATTTCTATTCGTTTTACATAATTTTAATTTCCATATTTCCAATTTTTGATATTGAATATATAAACTTTTATCATTATCATAAGCTCATAATAAAATATATTTATTGTTGTAGTTTTATATTTAGAACAATAAAATACTCAATAATTTATATGTACTACTTTTAGTTATTTATTGACTTATTTTTTATTTTTTATTTAATTAGAAATTTAAGTAGCTATATGTAACAATAAATATACATAAACATGAAATAAATGAACCTTAAAATTAAAATTAATTGTAAAAAAATGTTTTGTATATGTGGACACTCTTAGAGGAGAGAAGAGTGTCCTATTATATATATAGATTTGCTGATTCGTTAGGAAAAGTATAAAATAAGCTTTTGTTTAAAGCTAACGTCGATGTGGCAAAAAATCCAAAACCGAAAACCCGAACCGAACACGAATAAAAATTATCGAACCGAACCCGATTTTCTAAAATATCCGAATGGGTTCTAAACATCTAAAACCAAAAAATTGAACCAAAAACCAAACCAAAAACCGAACGGGTAACCGAAGTACCCGAAACATAAATTTTAACCTAAAGATATTTAGATTTAAAGTCGATATCTTCATATAGTTTAGGCATTTTTAATTGTTTTCGGTTAATTTGTGTATTGTGGATATATTTGGATAAAAATAATTAATTTAGTTAGGTATAAATTTTATAATTTTTGTAACGTATTCGGATAATTGGAATTAAAAATAATTAAATCGAATTAAATCCAAAAAAATTTGGGTAGTTATGAATATTTCGGATAATTTTTAAGCATTTTGGGTAACCGAAACCAAACCCGACAAAACCCGAACCGAAACCGAACCAAAATTTCAAAATACCCGAATGGGTATTATATTCTTAAAACCGAAAACCCGACAACCGAATTAACCGACCCAAAACCCAAATGGTTACCGATTAATAATCAAAAATTGTTCACAACCTTAAATAGGGGTGGGCATAATTTCCGTCCCGAACCTGTTCCTGAATTCCCGTACCATATATTTCCCGTATTCCCATATGGAACAAGTTTTCAATTCCCGATTGGAAACGGGATGGGAATTATGCCCACCCTATTTAAGGTTGTGAACAATTTTTGAAATAACCGCAATTTTATAGTTTTATAGTTTTGACAAAAATCATAAATTTTTTGTGTTTCTAAATGAGGGTATTTTTGACTTTTGTAATCATGGACACATTTTAGTGCATCTAAACTTTACTTTCAAACTCATCCAAAATATCTATAAATTTTGGATGAGTTTTAGTTTACATCTAGTTTTTGTATCTAGACGCACTTTTCAATTTGACAAAAACTAATAATATATGATTACTGCATCCAAATGCTAAGTCTAGATGCTGTCCCTAAATCGTTCTTGTGGAGTTAGTTTCCATTTAAGAGATGTTGGAGTGCTTTAGTTTCCATTTAAGAGATGTTGGAGTGCCAACGGTAGCTAATGTTCTTATCACTTCTACCATTTTGCTTGTAACCATTCATATGCATTTTTCAGTGGCTCTTGAAGATCATGCTCTATACTTTTGAAAATAAAGTTATTTAGATGGTTCCATAACCTCCAAAATGGCCTTTTTTGTTTTTTTTTTTCATTTCATTTTCAAAAAATATGAAATTTGTCTAAATTTTTCATTTGTTTGGTCATATAAATCGGGATAAATTGAACTTGTGTGATTCAAATGTTGCAGAAATTTTCAAATAGCTTTCTTTTTCGTCTAATCCAAAGATCGTAAGAAAAGAAATTTTTATTTACAAAATTTAGTTTATTAAAATTAATTTGGACTTGGATAAAAATGCTGTAGTCAAGCCAAATAAAAATTAATTTCAGTTTCTGTTTATTTTATTTTTCTTTCAACCTAAGGCAGCTTGGAAATTGGAGGAATCCAATATTACACGGAAACCCGACTAATTATTAATCGTTGGATCGAGCAGAAGACATTTAGTGCTCTTGTTCATGACTTGTCTCAATGATATAAGTTTGATATGTTATTCACTTTGTTTAAATAAAAATCCATAGTCATTAAGCAGAACACTAGCTAGTGCTCTTGTTCATGACTTGTCAAAAATGAAATTGGAACCGACTTCACAAAGAATGAAGTGGAGATGATGTTGGAAACATGCGACCTAGTCAATGGACTCGAGACCACCGCTTGCGAGTTGAGACTGCAACCATTGTTCTTTTGGCAACTCTAGTGATCTTGGTCTGACTCTCAAAATGCCGTCAAAAAAATGCTGGTTAGGCTTTTTGTTTTTGTTGCCTTTAGACCTTGTCTTGTGCTCTGAGATATTGGTCAAGTAAGGTCTTTGGAGTTTGCTGATTTTTGAATATTATAGCCATTAAAGCTTAAATTTATATTTGCTTCTTCACACTATGAGATCAGTTTAATCAAGGACAGTAGGACACCATCACTAAAGACCAACTCATTTATAGGTGCAATAAGAATTTGTAGAACAGTTAATGATAACCTGTAAATTGAATTTGAGAGCATTTAAGCCATCACAAAAGATCAGAACTAATACATACTAATACAGACCTAAAATATATTCCCTGGTAAGTGGTAACAAACAAGGATAAAACAAGTTACGTAAACACTGAAGAACAAGGTTTTTGCAGTAAGCAATTGAAAATCCCTAAGAAAGATGATCAGCTTGGCGGATGGGGTACCAAGTCCATCCAATGTGGAAGCACAAATTGAGATAACATGAGAACACTACCACAATTCTCATGTAGATTGTTCTCAGTGTGGGTAGCAAAGCCGTTGATCAAAACACAAACACTCTCCATACATTCCTTCCCCTTTCGTTAGGAACCATCCCTATTGTAACACTATTGTAATTGTATATTGAGGACTTCAATCTCACTTGAAGTGACTACTCTGACTGCTATGTCATCGTATATGTTATTGAGATAGAAGCTCAAAGCAACTCTATTGCAAGTATGTAATGAAGCATCACATTTATATGCTCAACACCTACGAATATCAACCCATTCCTATTCTTCCAGAGATCTTCTATATATTAATAGAGGAGACACTAGGTGAAAAATTCTATGTGTCTATCTAAAGAAGATTTTAAGGTCTCCTAATAAAGACTATTAAAAATTCTTAATGATGAATATATGAAAACAACAAATATGTTGTAATTAATATGGAGGATTTTATTTAAAGAATATAGAAAAAATATTTGAGAACATCTTATTTACTTTTCAATAACTATTACATTTTTTTATCCGAGTCAAACGAGAGATTAAAATATGTGAACTAAAAATAAGAAAGATAAAGATAAAACATATTTATCTATATATCAAATAGTATATATCTCCCATACAAATGAATATCTTTTATCTCACAAAACTTAATTTACATGACACTTATATTAAATGTAGAATTTTTTAAAAAATGCCACTTTTAAGATATCACTTTTCAAAAATGCCATTATTTTGAAACGTTTTCAAAAATGTCATTAATCCTCTATATATTAATTGACAAGATATTTGGTGAAAAAATCATATATGTCATTTAATAGAGATTTTAAGAAAACATTTCAATTCAAATCAGATATGTCATTTAAATTAATCAATCAAAACATTTCAATTCAAATATATGTTATGGTGAAAACCTCTACATTTTATTAATATAAATCCAGTAATACACATTTTGCATATTTAAGTTTAACTAAATGTAATATTTAGACTTAACATATGATCTATTTTTAAAAAAAAAATTGATATATTAAGAAGCTTTCATTATTATATTTGTAACAATATTATTTATTTGTAAACGACATCACATTTACAAATATTTTTATTTTTCATTATTGAAAAACATATATTTTCGTTTGTTATGTCCAACAAATTCATATAAATTTAAAATTTATTTGATTTATTGTATGCTATAATTTACACAAATAATAAAAATTAATTTTACACTTCAAATAAATTAAAATAAATAATATTTGCACTAGTTTAATACTTTATGCAAAATTGATCAAAGCGTATAACATCAAAGTATGCTTGATCAAATTTAACTTTATGATATTTATGTACAATACATATTATTTTTGTACGTTTATAAATATTGGAATACACATCTAAATATTAAAATCGCTTAGAAAACATATTTAATCTTACGTTTGGCGTGGGTCAAAATCTAATACCAAAACAACCAAGGAAACATTTGACTAGTATCTCAAGTGCAGTATCCTTCCTCTCTATACGCTAAGCGAAGTTCTTTCTTTCTTTTGATGCCGGTAAGTTCTTTCTAATAGCCATGGAACCTTGAATTTATATTTTTTCTTCTTTACACTATGAGATCCGTAAATCAAGGACAGTAGGACACAATCACTCATTTATGCCTTTTAAAATCTTAAAGCCTTGCCAAGAAAGTTAAAGGTGAGGCAAGAATTTGAAAACCGATTATAGATATAGATTGGGCAGCTTACAATGTTAAGCTGCAAGTTTAATTTGAGAGCATTTAAAGTCGTCACAAAGGAACAGAACCTAATACATACTGATGATAGAGGCCTAATATATATGTCCTGATTACAAACAAGGATAAAAGAAAATACGTAAACATCGAAGAAAGTTTTTTGCCCTTGAAATCTTAAAAGTCTTGCCAAGAAAAATAAAGATGAAACAAGAATTTAAATTTGAGAACTTAAGTATGCACAAAAGGGCAGACACTGATAGGAGCTAACGAAACTGATCATAAACAAGGATTAAACAACAACACAAAAGACCAGACCTGATGCTGATAGAGAGCTAACAAATATGTCAAGATTATAAAACACACACCGATGATCAATTTGGTGGACGGGGTACTGGATCCATCCTCCGTGGGAGCACAAACTGGGATAACATGACGACTGAATATAAATATTGAGCATGTTCCATATACCCTCTAGCACGGTGTGTGTTTATTCGACCACAACCTTTACTGCTACTCCAATTCTCTGATTCTTTATGAACAACAAACTCTTCTTCATGAACAACAAACTCTTTTGTCTGCAAGTTAAACGATACAAAACAAAAGTGTTGTAAACTGTAAAGATAGAGGATATCAGAGTCAAACGGATTCAAGGCCATGGGAATACAATGGACATCAAATCCAACAGAAGCCATGTTGATTTCTTCCCGTAGCAATTGCCAACATTCACTACTCTCAGAGTTGTTGTTGTTGTTGTTATTCAGCCTCCAAACCTTCAATCTTCGATCTAGTATCTCAATGTAGATAGCATCTCCTCCCGAAGGAGTCAAGCATCTCTTAACGTCTCTGTTATACGGAAGAGGCAGAGGTATAACCCGACATTGATCACTGGCTTCATGACCATAAAAGTCATGAGCTATAAGGACTCCAGGTTCATAACCCGACAAACTTCTTACCCACAGATAAAGCATCCCGTTGATATTCATGGGAGGGTAAAAAGAAACAACGTAGTGAATGGGATGAGAGGAGAGAAGTCGCTTGAAATTCCATAAACCTGTCTCAGAAGAGTACACATACACTCTCCATTCACACATTCCCCATTCACTGTCTCGACAAGTCCTAACCACTTTGAAGCTTGTAACGAGACCATCCTCGTCAACACGCGTTACCAAACCAGTGGCGAGAAATGGCTCTGGAGGCGGAGGGATTTCAACCCATTCTTGTAAAACTGGATTACCAACGAAGGATTTGCTCGCAGTGCCGCGAATAGAGGCCTCGATCCAAATCAATCCATTAGAAGAACCTAGATAGGAATATTCTATAGAACGATAACGATTCGGATTCGGATCCGGATACGGTTGAAAAGGGAAGATATAAGAACCTGGAGATTTGGGAAGATACCATGTCTCGCATCCATGTAACCCCATAACTTCTGTGATGGAATAACTATAGGCAGTTCGGAACATGAGAGACCAAGAGGAAGACGAGTCTCTGTGAAGAGAGATAAAGAGTCTGCGGAAATGCGCCGATTCAATCACCGATTTCCATGTTTGGCACACAGATTTGAATCTCACAATGCTTATCAAAGGTAATCTCGCAAGTATCTCCACCATTATCACCTCTGGAATTGTTGTTGTTCTTCTTCTTCTACTACTTTTCGTCTCCATCGGCATTTTGCAATTCCTCTTCAAGAGATTTAGGGTTTCCTCTTCGTCACTCTCAGTCATTTGCAGTTTCTCTCTTTCTTTAACGCTGATTCAATGTCTCGTATCAGGCCTAATTGAAGAACAGTAATGGGCCTCTCATCAGGGCCCATAATACATTTTCCTTTGGTATCTGAATATTTGGGAACCATTTAATGGACTGAATAACTTTGAATACGTACCAAACGGAAACCGGTCTGCTTATTTGCATGAAAAGAAAGTGATTCTGCCATGGATATATATATCGGGTTCGTATTGCTGCTTATTCGATTTCGGACTGTCTCTAGAAGTTTCAGAAGGTGAGACCTCTGTAGAAGCATTAGTTGAAACAATTGATTAGATTATAGAAATAGTTTGCACAGGTAACCTGCAAGTTTAATTCGAGAGCATTTAAAGTCGCCACAAAGAAGCAGAACCTAATACATACTGATAGAGACATGTCTTGATTACAAACAAGGATTAAAACAAGTTACGAAAACACCGAAGAACATGGTTTTTGCACTAAGCAATTGAAAAGTTACAATCTTCCTAAGAAGGATGATCAATTTGGCGGATGGTGGGTACCGGATCAATCCACCGTACACCCATTCCATATACCCTTTAGAATCATGGGTGTTTATGTGACAACAACCTTCACTGTCTGATTCTTGATGGATAATAAACTCTTGTCTCTGCAAGTTACATGATACCAAACAACCGTGTTGTCGACTCCAGAGATAGACGATATCAGAATCAAATGAATTATTGAAAGTATGACATAAGAATTTAAAATTTTGATTGTCACATAATTCGTATGGTTTGATAATTGGTTTAGATGAATATGATATACATATGTAAGATTAAAATTTCGATTTGAGAAAAACTTTGGACCATTTAAGAAGGAGATGATGAATATTAGCATCCATGCGAGTGCCAACTCCACCCCACACTAACATATCAGCCATGTCTCCAATCGATGACCCACTCACTTCTTTCACCTCTTCGAACCCAATCCTTCTATAAAACCTAACCAGCTGGACACATGAAAAATCGGTTTGGTTCACTATCAGTTGGTACAAGTCAAAACCGAATGGGTGTTTTCATAGCATAGGAGTGGGTGGAAAATAACCATAACCCAGAAATCCAAATCAAACGAATATAAATGCTTAAAATTAGGACCAAACCGAAATATGTTTATAAACCAATTACTTTAATTATTGTAAATATCAGAACCGGAATTGATTACAATATAACCAAAATCAAACGAAACTGAAATTATTATATTTTCATCTAAACCCGAATTGAGTCCAGTTCGAACAAAACCAAACGGGAAACCAATACGAATTTTAAATGGTTTTACTTGGTTCCGTTTTTTTTAAACCTGTAAAAGAAAGAAAAAAAACCAAACAGAACCAAAACCAAAACCGTTAACCCAAATATCCAGCACGCTTTACTACGGTTCGGCTTAATTGAGATTGGGACCGAATTTCGTTCACTTTTTGGATTCGGTCTGGTTCGGTATATTACCAAACCAAATTCTCAATTTCAATTGCAATAGAGAGGAGAGAGTGTGTGTACCTTGGAATGGTAGAGATCGGAGTCGTAGATAGCTAAAAGCTGAGCAGTGCGGCAACCACAGTCATAGCCATGTCGAATCGCTACAGCTCCGACGTATAAACCAACTCCAAGAACAGACTTATCCATCTTCATCGTCTCTTTCGTCAATTTTATCGTATCCAAATGCAGAACCAAGCCGTGTCCGAACCATGGCCGAACCACTCCCTCTGCTCTTCCGACTTCACCACCAGTGTCTGCATTCTTACCGGTCACTCTGAAAAACGGTCCTAAAGTCTGAATCTTTAAGTCAAGGTTTCGAGCTCTTGATGACGTCAGGATGTCTGACATCGACGGTAAGGATTTGGGTTCGCCGAGGGTATTGGACGGTGAGAGATTGAGTTTCGTTGGGATCAGATTCAAAGCCATCTTCATTTCTTCTGGGTTTCGTTCCTGAAAAGAGATAATCGGTAATGTGGGGATAATATAAAACCAGATGACACGTGGCATCTACCCAGAGAATCACATCTTTACAAAACTTTGAGTGACATGAACAAGGCTTACGAGTTTTGATTGGTCTTTGTGAAGAATGTGTGTATTGGGATGTGTTTGTTACTGTCCTTTTGATCATGTTTCTGCTTCTTTGGTTTCGAATTTGCCTTTTCCTTTCCGAGAATCCTAAACGGTAATGAAGTTTCAGTGAGAAACAGAGAGACTTGTGAGGATATAGAAAGGTTTAAGAGGTTGTTACTGTGAGCTCACCTTCGTTTTGAAGTAGGTGTTGTGGAAGAACTATAGCCAGATTCTTCGTTTTGAAGTCTCTGAGCGAGATGGAAATCAGAGTGTTCTTGTCGTTCTTCGACAAAGGATGGAGGTAACTCGATCCCACACAAGTTGCATTTGTAGCCATCAACCCAAAATAACGGCTCTATTGGCGGAAATACTGTAACTGGTTCGGAGTTTTGCACACTAGAATTATCGTTCATTGAGTGACTCGTATCTGGTTTATACTCCTTGTGTTTTATGAGCAGAGCATCTCCTTCCAATACTTGTGGCATTTCTTCCCTTTTCTTACATTCTTGATTTGGAGTTACTTTGTTGGCATCTATTTGGGATTGTTCTTCATTTTCGACAACGTCCTTCAGTTGATCATAGATTGTCTCATGTGTATCAAAGGATAAACTCAAGCTCTCCTCATTACTAACGCAATTTTTACTAGTATCTAAGTTGTTATCATCCAGATTTTGCCTCCAGAAATCCTTTTGAACGATGAACTTGGTGATAGTTTCCTGTGAAGGATCAGAATGGCGGATTTCATCACTGAATTGAGACATGCGCAACCCTGCACGTATGGATTTAAGTAGATAAGCCAGTACATTTTATCGTATGCTTCTAAAGAAAGAAGAATGACAGAACGCTATAGAGCCGCACCTATCAGCCTTACGGAAACAGGAAGTTCTGCCTTCAACAGCTTTGTAGCCTGCTTTAGTATATCCTCGCTCGAAGATGTGTACCTCTGCAGGCTCACAGCTCTGCTCCTTATCTGAGGGTTGCAGATTTTCACACTTCCAGCACAAAAATGGATATCGAAAAAAGAGAGAAAATAAAATTTGGAAAGGTACCTCAAAAGTGGCAGTTTTCAGTTTAAGTGTCAATGTTCTTGCCATTAGACCCTCCTTCTTCATGTCATCAGATAGCATTTCAGCAATATCAGCTGCCAAGAACAGCAGAGAGAGCCCAGCAAATAAGTCAAATATAGAATTTCTTAGTCTAAAAGTTTGGAAATCACCCTAAGGCAAATAGGTTGATGTATCATGTATGATTGCTCAGTACCCTCAGGAAAAAAAAAAAACTATGATCATAAACAGTCTTGTTATAAAACAATCCTTAATTGAGTCATATTTCTCTAGATCCAATGTGCCTTTGATTTTGCGTTGTAGGTCTCATGAGGAAAAGAAAAAGAAAACAACATGAATGCTTAAAATACTCACCCAACTTTGAATATAGCACTCTTTCATCTTCTGTCGCTGAAAATGTCCTCTCACTGCTAATACTTTTACGAGACCTAACCTGAGGGGTGTCTGTTTTCCCAAGCCCCAGTCCAACAGAGAGAAAAAAGTCTACAAATAATTGAATCTTTCATGTGAGACATAACTTAACAAGTAATGTTGACAAACAAACAAATCCTTCACTGGAAGGGAACAATAAAAAGAAAGCAGTAGGTGCTGCTACCTGCTGAAGACCGAGAGAAGAGAGCGTAAAGAAGAGATCCCTTCTGCACCATATCCTCACATGTTTTAATTCCCAAAGCATCCTTCAGAATATGTTCAGTAACCTTACCAATTCCCCCAATCTGTTAACCAATTTCAAACTTGCATTAATTTGACGAGTAAGTATAGAAACACGGCATCATTTCCTACTCCTAGCCCAGATTCTCAAACCTTAATCAGACTTTATTTTTGACAACTCATAAAAAACCAACCTCCTGCCAAAACAAACAATGAGAGGGTTTGAAAGTTCTGTGCCAAACAGAAACTAAGTTCTGCATGGCATCTCTACTACTGCCAATGTTCTAAGTTTCTATTGAATATCTACTCTCGCCCACGTAAAAATGTAACATCATCTGCACTTCTACGCAGAAAAGTATGAACTGGGGCATAATTGGAGTGATAGTTTCTCTACATAGACCATTCAGAAAGAAAGACAAAGGTTTCAACAGAAATGACAGCCAAAGCAACAATTTGGGATCACATACCTTTCTTATAGGAAGGGAAGATATGAATGTCATGACAGTTGATCGATCATTTTGTAGAATAAACTGTCCATTAGGCTTGTTTATGTCTGAGCAAACCTGAAATATGGTAGGGATAGATTATAAAAACATTGTAAATGAGTTATACAGGCCCACTGACACACGTAATATGGAAAGTGAGAAGAATAGAAATCTGGAAGAAGTATAGAAGATTATGCACATAAAAGAGAACCTTAGCTAGCAAACGGTTTGCCGCTACTCCAGCACTGCATGTCAGTCCAGTCTCGGAATAAACAGAAGATCTAAGCTCCTCTGCAATCTGCACAGGGTACAGTTGCAGAGTCAGCCAACAATTTTCTCAAAAGAAGATACAACCATCACAAAAGAATGCATCAAATGAGCTCACACTTACTTCTCCACCTGAAAGACTTCGTCCTCGACAAACCTCAGTTATGTCAAGGTAGGCTTCATCCAAGCTCCCAGCAATGAAGTGAGAATCATAGTTCCTAAAAACTAAATGAAAACAAATATATGCAAGTAAGAGGATAAAACGAGAACAGCAAGCATAATGCTACACATGTCAAAAGAGGAAAAACTAACCCTTTCTTGTTAACTCACTGTAGTGAGTATACTTAGCGAAATCCACAGGAACAAATATCAAATCAGGACACAATTTACGAGCAATGAAACCAGGCATAGCTGCACGGACCCCAAACTTCCTTGCCTAAGAGAGACAGTATAAACTTTAACAATAACCACAAGTTGTAACCTTAAAATTCACCAGATGAAAACCACAGCATACCTCATAATTAGCCGTGGAGATCATGGACAAGCCTCCAACAGCCATCGGCTTTCCCTCGAGGGACGGATTACTCAAAGTTTCAACAGCAGCATAAAAAGCATCCATATCAACATGCAGCCAAATCCTTGATAGGTCACGCGTAGCTTCTAACTCTAAGATCCTTCTATCAACAACCTTCAAATGGCAAAGGTATATTACTTTACGGCTAACAAAATAAAAATTAAAAAAAACGAAAGATTCAAAAACCAGTATTGGCACATACCTTTTGATAATTAGATAAATCAGAGGAAGAGAGCTTTGCATATCTATCACGCATATGCTCTATCTTCTGTTTCATAAGAGCTTCTTTACGTTCCTCGTTATGAAAATACTTAGATCCTTTACTCATTTCATAGACAATCCTCTGGACTTTCTCTTTATCAACTCCTTCCATTCCTAACGAATATACATAGACACCATTAACGAGTTTCCATAAAGACGAAAATTTTCAGAATATGATAATTCCGCAATTTTCCAAAAATTGAAATCTCCAAAATTGGTCGAAGACCGTTCAAATACAAAACCTATAGTCCACGAATCGTTCAATTTATCCAGAATCATCGGAGTGATTCTACTGAAGAAGAATCGAATCGGGAAGAGAATCCATACACTGGAAAAACAAAAAAAAAACCTATGGGGGATTAATATTTGGAAACAAACCGGCTTTAGCGTTGGTGAAGACGGTGTTGTATGATTCCCATGGACGCGATGAATTATTGTTTGATGATTCCCCATTATCATCCATCTTCTTCAGTCTCCTTCGTCTCTTCGAAGCTTGTTGGAGAAGCAGTTTTGGTCGCCGGAATGATTTGGAATTCATACCTGAACCGAACCGATTAAATATTTATTGCGATTTTATTCTATTTCTCTAATGGGCTATAATGTAAAGCCCAGTAAACGTTGCCTCAAGTTAACTGGAAATAACTGAGAGTGGCGAAGAAGAAACCCTAAATCCTTTGAAGAGTATCCCAACGGAGACGGGAAGAAGAAGAATAACAATCCCGGAGGCGATAATGGTGGACATACTTGCGAGATTACCTCTGAGAAGCATTGGGAGATTCAAATTTGTGTGCAAAAATATGGAAATCAGAGACAGAATCTGCGTATTTCTACCGTCTCTTCCTCTCTCTCCACAAAAACTCATCGTCGTCATCAACCGACTATCATCATCCTTTCACAGAAGCTATAGTCCAGACATGGGATCTTCTCAAATCTCTAGGTTCTTATATCTTGTCTTTTCAACCGTATCCGAATCTGAATCTCCCTACCTTAGAATACTTCTATATAGCTGCTTCCAATGGATTGGTTTTGGTCAATGTGTTTGCCCGCACTGGGAACATGGCTCAAATTCGTAAATCATTTGTTGCTAATCCAGTTTTACAAGAATGGGTTGAAATCCCTCCGCCTCGGTGTGGACGAGGATGGTCTCGTTTCAAGCTTCAAATTCGATAATCAAATAATCAATGTCGGGTTATACCTCTCCCTCTTCCGTATAGCGAAGACTGTAGGAGATGCTTGACTACTTCAAGAGGAGATGTTATCTACATTGAGATAGTAGATCGAACATTGAAGGTTTGGAGGCTTAATAACAACAAAAACTTTGAGAGTAGTGAATGCTGGCATTTGTTACGGGAAGAAATCAACATGGTGTTTGTCGGATTTGATGTCGAATGTATTCCCATGGCAATGAATCCGTTTGATTCTGCTATGGAGTTGACAACACAATTGTTTGGTATCGGGTAACTTTCAGACTCTAGAGTTTGTTGTTCATCAAGAATCAGATAATTGGAGTAGCAGTGAAGGTTGTTATCGCATAAACACGCATGATTCTGAGGTATATGTGAAAGGAAATCGCGTCCTCATGTTATCCCAGTTTGTTCTCCCACGGTGGATGAACTCGGTACCTCGTCCGCCAAATTGATCATCCTTTTTAGGGAGTTGGTAACTGTTGCAAAGCTTGTTCTTCTGATGACTTAGTGTGTTTGCAGGTTAACATTAGTTGTGCAATCATTTTTCAAGTTCTTGTTTCACTCATAACTTCTTGGCAAGGCTTTAAGAATCTCAAGGCCATGATGCGGTTGTTGGTGATGGCCGTTTGATTTACTCATCTCATAGTGTAAGCGAGACGGTCGAATAGGGAACGTCAATATAGATTAGCTTGGTATGAAATTTATGTTTTAGCTTTTTGTTTCTTACCAATAAAATCATGAGACCTGCCCTAACCAAAATCTTAGATTACATTTGTTAGGTCTATATGAATGAGTATGCATCAGGTTGCTCTTTTGTGATGACATAAATGCTCTCAAATTCAACTTGCAGGATAACATCAGCCAATCTATCTATAATTAATCGTTTTTTTCAAAATCTTGTTTTCACATCTCACCTATAATTTTCTTGCAAGGCATTAAGACTAGCTAATGCTTGTTTTGATTCATGTAAAATCATTTGTTGGCCTTGAGCCATTCAAGAAACCATATTCTCATACAACAATGGGTTGAAATCCCTCCACCTCCAGAGCCATGTGCATCCACTGGTTTGGTAACAACACGTGTGGAGGAGTATGGTATCGTTTCAAGCTTAAAAGTGATTATGACTGATACTAAAGAAAAGGAATTGAATGTGTGGAGAGAGTATGTGTATTCGTCTTAGAGGTATCCCAATTTGTTCTCCCACAATGGCTAGACTCTTTACCTCAACCACCAAGTTGATTATTCTTCTTAGGTGAGTTGGTAACTTTTGCAAACCTTGTTCTTCGGTGTTTATGTATTTTTTTGGTTTGTAATCAGAACATATTGAAGGTAATCGCGATGTCGATAAGGTCCTCATGCTATCCCAATTTGTGCTTCCAAAGTGGATGGACTCGGTACCTCGTCCGCCAAATTGATCATCCTTCTTAGGGAGTTGGTAACTGTTGCAAAGCTTGTTATTTTGTGTTCATGTATTTGTTTTATTTCGGCTTATAATCAGGACAGATTCGTTAGGTCTCCACCAGTATGTATCAGGTCTGCTCTTTTGTGATGAATAACTGCTCTCAAATTCATCTTGGAGGTTAACTGCTCTCAAATTAATCATTTTTTCGAAATCTTGTTTCACCTATAACTTTCTTGCAATGCATTAAGACTAACTAATGTTTGTTTTTGATACATATGACAAAGCCCCCTTTTTTAGCTAGTGCAAGCAGAAATCTTGATTGAATAAGGTTCGTATTTTAGGTTTTTTTTTTTTGTTTAATGAAAACATAAGTATGAGAACAAGCTAGTCAAGAAGCTTCAAAGTTCTATAAGATGATGGACACACGGTAGATCTTTCTCTGATTCGGTACTCGACAAATTGGCTGCCTCGGGATCACCTATCTGGGTTACCGAGATTGATGTTCAGTGCGGAGGAGCTCATGTAAAAAAGGGCTTTGCTTGAGATGCTCACTTGAGACACAAGAAACGATCAAATGTTTTTGTGTGTTTGATCTTGTGATGAAAAACCAGGCAAAGGATCTTGAGAAGATACTAAGAGAAGCGCATTCGCGCCCACAAGTGAAAGGCCTCGTATAATCTGGTCGGCTTCGAAACCAGAAGACTACAAAAATGTGTCTAACAGATAACAATTTCAAGAATTTAGCAACTGGACATGTCGTGGACAAGCTTATCCACGAAGGAGGCGGTTTAAGCACATCACTGACACTAAAATTCAGGCACTTCGAAACCGGACCTCCCTTGTCCATGGAGACTACGAATTTCAAGCCACTTCTCCACTCCACTCTCTTGACACTGTGTCATTGAATCCACAAGCTTTAGCTTGGATTTTGGTACTCCTCGAAATTAGGATTTATTGAGAAAGTGACTAAAACAAGATTGATAAAACACGGAGCAGTTTTATAGTTACATAGACAACAAAAATTTATCATCATCATCATCATCATCATTTGTTGGCCTTAAGCCATTCAAGAATTCGTTTCTCAGACTCACTGAGCTCTGCTTCTGTCTTTCCTTTTATAGATCCTTCAACAAACTCAAAGTAATCTTTATAATTCCTCTTGTAATAACTGTCCAGTCTCTGTTCAATCATGAGAAAATATTCAGAACAAAAGATACACAAAAAATAGCATTTGCTAAAATTCAATGATTCTTTATACCTCCTTGTCGTTCTTGGTTTTGTTTTCTTCAGTCTTCTTCAAATACTCTGAAACAATTCTTCCCCACAAAACGACGTAGTTTAGGTAAAGCCGAAACATCGAAACGAAAGAAACACAGTTAAGCATTTTTAAATTACTCTGGAGAAGCTGATCGCTGGTGGTTAAAGCGGCGGCGAGGAAAGAAGAGGAAGAGAAGAGAACGTTTCTGCGTCCTAAATCAGCGTTTGAAGCGGTTAAAGAACCGCGTTTGGAATCGTTTCTTCGTACAGCTTGAACATTGGAAGAAGCATATTTGTTAACTGTTACTGTTAAAGCCATGAGAATGCTTTGGCTTATGGAACTCATCTTCTCTTCTTCACCAGAAGATAAGATTTTGTTTTCAAGTGTCTTATCTACAATGTAGAGAAAGGAAACTTCTTTTTATTTATAAAATAAGTCCGTAACTATATTATATTATAATATAAACTACTGATCTATAAAAAAAAATAGACATGAAATCCAGACACAAATTTATAGAGGCAACCTACAACCAAGTGTTGAAAGGTTGATGTAATGAGTTATAAGAATGATAATGAAGTATGTTTGAAATTAAAAACTAAAATTACAGAGGCAAACTGGTTTAATAGACAGTAAGAACTTTTTTTGGTCATCTTTTTTGTGTCATCAATAGACAGAAAGAATGAGAGATTTGTGAAAATATAAAGCTAAAAAAAATGAAGAAAGATAAAGCGTAGTTTCTTAGAGACTAAATATATAAGATATCTAGGTAGGAAATCGGGTTGGTTCAAGTTGAGATGATTTCCAGGGAAAATATGAAAGCTAAGAATTGCTTTTTTCGTTTGAATGTTTGATCGGGCTGGATTTCTAGCCTGCTCGGGCTGAGCTCCATGCCGTGTCTGTTACAAAAATGAATAAATATGTTATTTGAAAGAATTTGTTAAAAACATTATTTGAAACAATTTGTTACAAAATTGTCGTCTTTTTAATCTCAACTAGATTCTCACCCACTTTGTTGTGCGGAAATATTCGTTGTATATGTTGTAAACTATATTTAGTTTTCGTATTGTGTCGTATATAATATGTTCTAAGATTAGATATATATTGTTTTAGTTTGTATGTAGAATCGATTAGTTTGAAAAAATATGATATTTTTTTTTAGTTTGAAGGTAGAGAATAAGTATGTTAAGTACTGAATTTTATAATAAATAGTTATTGGAGTTGGTATATATAAATTACAATATATAGTTCTGTGCATGTACGTATGTTTGTCGTATCAATTATTTAGTTTTGTGCATGTACGTATATATGTCGTATTTACTTATTGAATAATTTGAATATCTAGAATATGTTATCTTAATTTAACTATTTTATGAATGATCTTACCTTGCTATTAGGAAAAACATTGTTGTTAAGTTCGAAGAAATACAATAACCAAATCCATACTTAAACATAATGAAAATACAGAAGAACTAAAAACAAATTATTTAGGTGTTTCTCTCCTCTCACGTCAGCACGAATGATTGAGATCGAGATTTAAAATTACTTGAATAAGAATGGTTTATAATATGGTCAACGTACTAAATCTCTATGTAATAAAACAAATCTAAAATAACTAAAAAAACCAAAACATAAATTGTACACATCACCTAAGATTTGATCCAAAAAGCAAAACAATAGTACTTGAGACTCTCCATCGCCGAAGATTGATCAAACTCTTTAATCAGGTTCAAAAACTAATCTGTTAAAAAAGAAATCAAAATATTATAAAAATGAACAACTTGTTTTAAGAGACGAATTTGAAAGAAGTTAAACAGATGAATCTCCATACCTTCATCTACAACAATTGCGAGTCAATATTTTGGAAAACCTCTTTGAAAACAACGTTCATAGTCTTCTTCTGAGTTTTACAATCGCTATCTACAATAAGAACTTTCAAACTTTTTTTGGAAGTCACTCTAGAAATAGCCACAAGCTGACCATGCGAAAATACTGGCCGAGGCAAATACAACCCAACTTCTCTAAGAGATTTTCCTTGACTTTTGTTGATGGTTATCGCAAAGGCAACGGATAAAGGTAGCTGTCTACGACGCAGTTTGAAAGGTAATCTTGTGTCGGAAGGAGTAATCAATAACCTAGGAATCAAAACTTTTTCACCAATTTTGTCTCTTGTAATAACACTTGCTTTAATCATAAAATCGTACATTTGTGTCACTTGAAGTCTAGTACCATTCATCAAGCCTTCTTTCGGATTGTAATTCCTAAGTAACATGACCGGACAACCAACCTTTAGTCGTAAATCATGATTTGGTAACCCAGAAACCTTAATGCTAATAAGAAAATCTGGAGTGAAACCATGATCGTTTAATGATATTTCATCAGAAGGATCGATACTATCAGAACTTAGGTACACATTCACTTCACCTCTTTTCCAAATAATGCCAAATGTTATTAATAAATTTAGTTAAACCAATGGATATTTAGTAAATTGTACAGAAAATTCTAATGTAGACTAACCTTGCAATTGAGAAAGCATAAATTCATTTATTTGATTCACATCATCATTTGTAGGACACAAAATTGCTCTCTCTTGCCAAAATTCTGGTTCTTTATCTTCTTCCAAAACTTGCAAATCTACATAAACTGTTTTGGTGATAGTTTCAGTTGGGTCATTTGAATCTGTAATAAGAAACTCATCTGGAATATCAATAAGTGCTTCTCCATCATTAGAATCACCAATCTTACCATCACCAACATCTAAAATCCACTCTGCAAATTTCTTAAGATCTTTTGCTTCATCAAATGTCAAATTATTTGAAAGCAGACGCATGTTCTTCGTAAGTTTCAAAACTTACAATGCTTCCAAATATAAAATGCATTTAAAGCAGCCAATACGATCTCTGCTCTACTACCACCATTAATAACAGGAAGCACTTGCCTGAAATCTCCTCCAAAAACAACAACTTTGCCTCCAAAAGGCTTGTTATCTTCATTTCCAATAATATCCGATAAACTTATATCCAAAGACTCGAAACAAAATTTGTTCATCATTGGAGCTTCATCTTAATATTATAAGAGATGCTTCCTTAACTAAAGAAGCAAGATCCGATCCACGACTCATTTTACACGTAGAAAACTCATCAGAATTAAATGGTATTCCAAATTTTGAGTGAGCTGTTCTACCACCTTGTAAAAGTAGATAAGCCATTCCGCTAGAAGCAACAGTTAGGACTGTTTCACCTTTGCATCTAATAGCAGAAGAAAGAAGTGTCCATCGAAACGTTTTCCTCGTACCTCCAAATCCATAAACAAAGCAAACACTACCTACTTTGTTTGAGACTCCTCTAATAATCTCATCGTATATTTTCTTTTGCTTAGCCTTTACCTTTTGGATGTCTTTTTCAATTCTTCTTTGTTGTACCTTTGTTCATCAATAATCAGAACATTAATATCATCTTTACCATCTCTTGGAGGTTGCGACATAGAAGGAAAGTACAACAATGAGCTTCCATTGCTTTTCAAATGATTCTCTAAAACTAACCGATCATAATGTTTGGATTGAGCTCTTCCTTATTAACTTGAGTAAAGTCGGCAAGATCAAGAAAAATACTTTCTGATCGAGGACCACATCGAACGACAGTAGTTGTATTCAAGAACGTCATCTTGTAACGATGACTACATGGTCTATACTGACCTATAGCTTGTGAGAGATTAAAGTTTTCAATAAGTGTTCATTCACCAACAAACCAATGACCTCTCAAAACGTATGACTAATGGCCTACGTATTGTAGCATGAATCTTAGAACCCTGTAAGAAATGGTTTGTTTGTAAGAAATGATCTATACTTATTAATAATTAATCAAAAGAAAGGCATATGATCGTATATCATATTAAGCTAAGATCAGTGCGAGAGAAAGATGAACCACGTAAAACAAAATCAGTGCGAGAGAAAGATGAGAGTATATCATAATAAACTAAGATCGGGTGTGTATCTTAATTATTAAAATGGATCTACACTTAGCAAGCTGATGTTAGTAATCCGATATTAGCAATCGGATCAAACGTGGAGATCTATATATATTTCTCTAATAAGAGAGGAGAAACGCGGTGAAAGAGAGAGAGAGAGTTAAGGTTTTATACATGGCTAATTTTCATTCGTTGAAATTGTTTTTAGTTATTGAATTAATTAATTAGGTGTATATATAAAATAATAAAAAAAAAAAGGATAGAGCTGAGCCAAAAAGAGCTTATGGGTGGTTAGCTTTAAGAGTAGTTGGAAAATTTTTAGGAAATTTGGGCTCTTAAACGTTACGGTCCTCTCTTGTTCCCTTTCTTCATTCTGCCATTTTCTGTAAGCGATTTCCATCTGCAGGACGGCGAAATTTAACGATCTAGCTTCGACGAGGTTCTGTTTCCTTCCGATCATTGTGCTACGATTAACATTCATACTTTCTCGTTTCCGATCCGTGTAGAAATTCTTCTGACCTATTCTTCTCGGTCGATCTGATGATATCCGTCATCGATTTTTCTCCATTTTCGAGGTCGAATAGTTTTAATGATTTGGTTTTCGTTTCTGTTTTTGGATAACGATTAGGTTTTGCTCTTCTGCTTCCATTAGCTATATCAGTGCTTTGTTATTTCACTTTGTCCTTTTTGTTCCTTTCAAATGGATTGATTATCAAAACATAGGTTAGATGTGTTTGTTATATGAGAAAACTGTGTTCCTTTCTTCCAGGATTGTGAGAAACAACAAGTACCCCAATCACTGTCCTGGGTTAGTTGGAATGATTTCATTGTTTTCTTATCAACAGGTTACACCATGGTAACCAGAAATGCTTTGAGATCAGTGTCTCGTAGGCTCTCCAGCAGTGGAAAAGTTGTTAACATTTACCTTAATGTTTTCATTAACGAGGAGGAAAAAGCTGCTAAGAATGTTTTCATTAAGGTAAACTGTCAACTTCTAATTAGAGTACCTTTTACGATGTTGATGATGATGATGATAACATTTTTCGTTGTCTCTGTTGTGAACAGGTTAGATAATATTTGGTTTTGCTTACAAGAAAAATCTCTCTTTGTCAAACTAAGGAAATTAAATCTATTGGTTTGACACAGTATATTAATAAATTTGGTGAAATTAAATCTCTCAACTACCTACATTGATACTGCACAAAATGGAGCAGGAGAAGCTTGAGAAGATAGCCCGAAAGGTAATGATTCCTGTAATCTAAGTGGTTGAAACTACAAATAGCTCATTTAAGTGAAGCTTTCTGCAAAGAAAAAAGAGAAAATTTACAGTTTTGTGGTCCAAACATTTGATGAACTACTAGGGTCCTGGAGAACAAGCAGGCACAGCAGGTGAAGCCAAGGCTAGTGGTGCATCATCGACTGAGTCAGGCCCAAAAGTGTCAGAAGACAAGCAGACAATCACCACTTCTAATGGTGTGGGAGAAGCGGTGATTCTTGTGGGTGCGATTGTTTGGTACATGAAATCACGCGGAAAGAAGTTCGAGGATCAATACCGAGAGAGGTGATCAATGGACTAGTGAGTAAATAAAATAGGGAGTGACACTCTTTCCCCTCTATGAGAAACATTGGAAGTGCTTACTCTCTTTTCTTTTGGTTTTGGTTTACCAAATCTTGGAACAGTTTGTGAACGTTTAGTTTCGGAATCTTCAACTCCATATGCTCTTCCCATTCTGCTCTCTTTCATCAGAATAGCTCGAATTTTGAGAGTGACATACTAATTCCAATCACAAGTGCCCATTTTGTTTTGAGTAAAATTTTCTCGAGATATTCAACGTGTAAAGATGACCGGATACAAAAGAAACAATATCTGAAATAGATGACAGATTTGAACCCATGTCCTGTGTTTAACACAAAAACACATCTCAAATGACTGCATTTTAATCACTTTATTTCATGTCAAAAAAATGTTTAAGGAAAAAGTTAACTTACATTATAAGATTCTCTTTTCTCTTCTTTCTTTCTTTTTTCTTGGTCACGGCTTCAGGAGCAGCACCGCCTCCGCCACCAGCAGATGGAGCAGAAGCAACCGCCTTATCGCGCCTTAATCAGATTTTTCCCACGATCCCCTTTGTTCCCTAAAAGCAATGTTTTGAAAATCTGATCGGATTAGCGGGTTCCGACCGGGAATCGTTTACAAAACCGAGTCTGGATTGAGTTAAAAATTAGCCTAGAGTTAAACTACTAAAACCGGCTAAAAACTGGGAAATAAAGATTATAAATAAAGATTAGAAATTTCGACATGGTAAATGAAAGTTTCTGGAATTATAAGTAAAGATTAGAAAGTGAGAAATGTCAAATTGGGTGATTATTGTCAGGTTTTGAAAACATACTTTCCATTGTCCAGTTCGAACGAAATCTCACCCCATTTTTCGTTCGAGACACTAAATCTGCACTCAACGATACCCTTTACGTTGACAACCTGACCAATAATAAGGAAAATGGTTGTATTGTTAGAATTAGAGTTGATTCTTGTTTGATAAAATAATACTTAAGATAATGTACCCATAATCGTACCCACACAAAATTCTGGACGCAAGGAACCTTGTTTTATTCCTTCGAAATCAGCTAATAAAAAATAATACCCGTCACCTTTTGATGGTATGCATCTTGCAAAGGTGGTTGACAACCACTCGATCTTAAATCAGTGACGTGTAAGCCGGAACGGGCCGTCTATCCATGCTAAACGAAAATTTGCTAATATCATCCATTTACCTTCGACCAACAGATTTTCCCAGCGTCCAATGAAATCTTCTGGCATTGTCGCTTGTATTTTATCTCTCTAAATTAATATCAAAATATCCAAAAATTAGTAGAACATAACTAATCAATAAAACTTCAAATAGACAATTATCTACATGAACCATGTAAAATAAAATCAAAAGAGAGAAACATGAGAGCATATCATATTAAGCTAAGATCGGATTTGTATCTCTATAATATTAAAATGGATATATACTTAGCAATTCGATGTTAGTAAACCGATAAAAGCATATACGATCAAACTTGGAGATCTATACTTATTAATAATAAATCCACAAACCAACTCTCAAAGATGAATCTATACTTAGCAATCCGATCTTAAAATTTGAGAAATACATATATACTACCGACATCATTCAAATCAAAAGCAAAGAAAACAAACTTTTTTATCAACCATGATGAGCTTGAGCGATACATATCCTTTTGAAGATAGTTTGAATTTTCGGAGCAATTTAACTCTAATTCTTCATTCATTGACAAAGGGATTCAAGTGACTAACTTTGAACAAAGACAACATGATTTGTTTTTTCGGTGGACGAAGTGTTTCTTGTTTAATTTTATTTTGTGATGAAGAGGCCATACACATTGATTTATATAGATGAATATACCTTGAACAGCATATTTGTTTAGGGTTATTGGAGAATATTTTGTCAAATAAATTAGTTATAGAAAACATGTACTCTAGAATAATTGGTAAAAGTAAATCTTGGTAAAAACAATATTTAGAAAATATCATAACAACTAATAAATAAAGTAAGATTCATTAAGGTTTAATGATTTTTAATACAATATTTCTTTTTGTTTAAAAGATTTAGTATTTTAAAAATAATAACTATATGATTTGATTTAGATTGTCTTTCCAAATAAAAACTATCAAGATTTGCTAAGAGTATTCTAGAATAATTGCTATAGAGGGCCCTCGCCCGAACATCTTTTCTCCATTCTTATGAACACGCTACAAATCAGAGAGAAGAAAATGATTGAACATCTTTTCTCCATTAAGAGAGAGAGAGAGAAATTGTGAGATAGAGATTAATGGTTCTCACGAAGAAGACGGTGAGAATTCGAGACCTCTGTCATTTTTCTTGCATAATTACAGAATTGCCATAAATGAAAACGAGTCGGACGAACCGGGTCTTGCAAATCTGTGCCCTCCAATCGGATCCAATCCAAAAAAATATCTAAAATTGATATGATAATTACTAAAATTACCAGTGAATATGTCCAAAATTACCATTTTCAATTGAATCTATTTAGTTAAAAGGTAATAGAAATTTCAGAAATATTTGAATCAATTTTGGATATTTTCCTAAATGTACTTTTGTTTTAATAGTATAGAGATGCCCTTAAGATTAAATCTGAAACATTATTTGAAAGAATTTGTTAGAAAAATGAATAAATTTGTTACAAAAATTAAACGCTAAGCACTATATATACTAGGTGACTCCCCCGCGTATACGTGAATAATTTATTTCTAATTTTATTTTTATTTTTACACTTTGGAAATGTAAAATTATATATTGATTTTGATTTTTATTATAGATATTGTTGTTGATTTTTTTGTTGTTGTTGACCAAGAAAAAAAAATGTTTTTGTTGTTGTTTACCAATAAAAAAAGATATTTTTGTTGTCAATTCTTTTTGCCTATTGTTAATAATTAAAATTAATTTAAAGTTTAGTTTTACCATTTTATTATTTCATAATTTTTATTATTTTTACGTAAACGTGTCATCTTATTACTTTTATAAAAAAAAAATTATTGTGTCATCGTAGCAATACGAACAATGTTAAATTGTTTTTAAATTATTATGAGATTTCTCTCATAAAAGATTGATACCCCTATTTGATCATCTTATAAAAAAGAATCATTTTCTTCTCATTGAAATTTGAATAAAATTTGAATTCCACATTTAAAAGATTAATATGAACAACTCTTTGTAAATAAAAAAAATCAATAATTTCATACAACATAAACCAAATACTCAACCATTTGATTTTTTTATTTTTGTAAACAAAAAAACAAAACAATACTTGTGTTATCTTAGCAATACAAACAATGTCAAATTGTTTTTCAATTATTATAAGATTTTTCTCGTAAAAGATTGATGCCCCTATTTGATCATCTTCTAATAAAAGAATCATTTTCTTCACATTTAATTTTGAATAACAGTTGAATTCCACATCGAAATATTAAAATATTAATATAAGCAACTTTTCATAAATAAAAAAAAATCAATAATTTCATACAATATAAATCAAATACTTTACATTTTCTTCTTTTTTATTTTTCTAATTTTTGTTATTTTCTATTTTTTTATTGTTAACATCTCTTACACTTTTTTAAATTTTATTTTAAGAAAACAAATTTTATTTATTTGGGATAATTATAAAATTTTTAAATATTTAGAGATTAGTTTCACACATTGAACGATATACTATGACCAATATTTTTTAGTCCATATTGAACTTTTCATAGAGGTTTTTTTATTAAATATTAAATATAATATTACAATATTAAACTAAATTTTTTTTATATGTAAAGTTGAATATTACGTTTTTTAATATTAGCATATAGAAATATGTAACCGTTGATGTTAAACAAAATATAATTATATTTCATATAAAAAATATAAATCAATAAAATATATTTATATAAAAAGTGCTCTAAAATTTTGTTGTGGCATAAATTAGTTTTTGAAATTTTTTGAAAAATGTCACTTTTCAAGTGTCACTTTTCAAAAATACCACATTTTCAACAAATTTACAAAAATGCCACTTTTTAAAAATTATTTATTCAATATATCATTTATGTTTGGGTTAACTATGTTGTATTAGAGTTTAGTTTTGAAGATTTGTGGGGTTTTAGGGGTCAAAACATTTTTTAGGGTTTAGAAATTTAAGATTTAGGCTCTATAAATTTATAATTAGTTGCATTTTTGTAAATGGACAATCCATAGTGGTATTTTTGCAACATACCAAAAATGGTATTTTTGCAATTGTCCGTTAATTTTTAAACATTTTTTGAATGAAAAACAAAAATGTTATTAAATATTGATTAAAGATTCTTTTGATTTATTTATAAAAAGAGTAAATTTAGTTAAAGCTTATGAGTCATATTTGATATGTCATAATAAACTTGTGTTATGTCACTATTTTTTTATAAAAGTGATTTTAAAGTTGACATGTAATCAAACTCTACAAAATCACTTATCAAATAATATATATTAACAACTTTAAAAGAATTATATGGCGATTTCTTCAACTTTAAAACTTTTCCTCGCATGGGTAAAACAAAAGCTATAAGCCAGAATATAAAATGAAATTTTCTATATCATAAAGGTAAATTAGTTTAGGATATTTAACATTTTTTTTTCTCCCAACTAAAATATAGTAATATTCTTTTGGATAAACTATACAACATTAATTGTTTTCCTTTTTTTTGTCGACTACCAAATTTTTATTGATCGAGCCCAATGGGCTATTGCAACAACAAAAATAGAAAGGAGAAACCCAACAAGCTATCATCCCCAACCTTCCCGATCACCGCCAAATTACAGTTCCGAACACCACCGATCTATTAGCTTCCACGAACCCATCCTTTCTACCGATCCATTGCCTAATCTTCTCCAAAAGTGCCGATCCAACCGGATATAACTTTGGAAAATACTTCTGAATTTCTCTGATAATCACCACCGCCGGGGAAGTTCCACCACCGCTACACCCAATAATGATGTAGGTTGTTGTCATCCTTGCTCCGCCGCTTGGAACAAAAGAAATCGCGGTGAAGATATTACTCCTCGAGAGAAATGGATATATCAGAGGAAGTCATGAAGATCAATTCGGTGGCCCGACAAAAGAAGATCAGACTAAAATCTAAATTCTTAGAACAAAAGAAATCAAATCCGGATATAACCGGAAAGCCACCGGATTTAGCCACCAGACAAACCATCCGGAACAGACCGGAACATATATAACAACAACAACAAAATAAAACAAAAGTATGTACAAAGGCAAACGACGCCGGCAAACGCCGGACGTCGGAACACAATTTTCTGATTTGTTTTACAAGATTCGAGAGGTTGAGAGAGAAAAGCTAATTTAATTCTAGATTAACACAATAGTTTCCCTTTTTTCTAAAAATCGAAAACACCCACATACCGTAATTAGAACTAGTTAATCCTTATATATATGTAAGGGATGCATCATATTTGTGTGCTCACATCAAATAAACAGAGACGGTAAAAAGTGATGGATCCAAAGAATAAGACACAAAAAGTTGGCGAATCAGATTTCTCAATCCCAAAGATGAATCCAAAGACGAAAAAGCAAAAACTTAGCAATCCCAATTAGTCCCTCTCTCACAGAGATAGATTTGGGAGAAGCCATGAAGAAACAAAACGATTTGGGCGAAGCCATGAAGAAACTAAACGACAAAGCTTTGTTCCTTGCGTCGAAAGTAATCGATACAACAAAAGCAAAAAACTCTAACCTCGTCTTCTCGCCAGCATCAATAAACTCAGCGATCACGATGCACGCAGCTGGTCCCGAAGGTGGTGACTTAGACGACTTAGATTCCGGTGGAATCCTCTCCTACTTGAGATCTTTTTCACTCGAAGAGCTCAAAGTCGTTTTCAGCGAAATCTCCTCCGTTGTTTTCGCTAAGAATAGCTCAAGCGACAGTCCAAAAATCACGGCCGCGAATGGCGTCTGGATCGAGAAATCACTTCCGATTGATCCCAAGTTCACGGACCTCTCTGAGAATTACTTCAAGGCTTTTTACGCTAGAGTAGATTTCCGATCAAAGGTACGTACGTAACCTTTTTTAACTTTAAATACCTCTTGATCTTTTTTCTTTTTTTTGGGTCGGAAATAGGGGCAAAAAAATCCCCCGTCATTTATTAAAAAATTATAACTTACAAAGCAACTAGTCGTGGGAACGCAGTTCCACGAGTATCCTCTAACAAAATCAATCCGACCGTGTCAGGGACATACTCAAACAAATGAAAACCCAATTGTAAAGTAAAAGCATAGTTAGCTAACCCATCAGCCAGACGGTTAGCTTCCCTATGAACATGAGAAATACGGACTATCCAGTCCTTTGATATAAAGTCGTACCAGGATGAGATTCACTAATCCCTGTCTTGAGAAATCCAACTACTACCTCCGAGTCTACCTCAATTTCCAACCGTGGAATATGACGTGCCCATGCAATATATAGCCCATAGTACACACCCCACAATTCCTCTAACGAGACAGAGCATATACCTATGTTCAAGGCGAAACCTCCACACCAAGTCCCGTTCTCGTCTCGCATAACACCTCCTACAGCTCCTAAACCAGGATTACCCCGAGAAGCTCCATCTATATTCAACTTAATCCAACCCATACCCGAGCCCATCCATGCGATCATCCTCTCCACTCTTGTCATCGGATTATGAGATTCTTCGGCAACCTTTAGATGAGCAAGGCTTACCTCCTCTGCTATGTCCTTAAGAAATTTCACCCGATCCCTACACTTTCCATTGACTCCAAATATATTCCCACACCTCCACTTCCATCCCCACCAAACAGACATCGCGAACAAGGTAGACCATCTACTCTCTCCCACTTTTGATCTCTATAGAAGAAAAGAAGACTAGTACAATAAATTTAGTTAATATTGTAGATTTTTATTAAAAATATATTAATTCTTAATAAATTTTGGTTAATTCGGTTTAGTTTTAAAACATAGGTTGGATTGGATAACTCTGCATAAAAGTTTATAACCATAGGTTGGAATGGATAATCCTGCATAAAAGTTAATCTACCATTCGGATTATTTTAGAGTTTGGTTCGGGTTTGGATTGGATTTTTTCCCATATCTAGTCAAATCTAGACAAGTTTTATTTGAATTGTGGCAAATATGAGATTGTTGATTTAGCTTTTTGGTCTTTTAAGGTTGAAGAAGTGTGTATGGAGGTGAATGCATGGGTTGAAGATCACACCAATGGTCTCATGAAGAATCTTCTTCCTCATGGATCCGTTACAAACATAACCGATAAGATTTATGGAAACGCCTTGTACTTCAAGGGAGCATGGAAAACCCCATTTGATAAGTATTATACAAGAGACAGAAAATTTCACCTTGTCAATGGCAAAATAGTGTATGTGCCATTCATGAGTAGTTTTGCGAACCAATACGTAAAAGCTTATGACGGTTTCAAGGTTCTTACCCTTACCGACAAGGCCGCGATGATATCAAGCGCGAATTCTCAATGTATTTCTATCTACCCGACAAGAAAGATGGATTGGATACTCTTGTGGAGAAAATGTCATCTACTCGTGGATTCTTGGATAGTCACATTCCGAGTTACAAAGTTGGGGTTGAGAAATTGATAATTCCAAAGTTTAAGATCGAATTCCAGTTTTCTGTTTTGGAACAGCTAGGACTACAGTCGATTTCATTATACCATAAAGCTTGTGTTGAAATCGATGAAGAAGGTGCTGAAGCTGCAGCTGCAACTGCTCTTCTTACCGCGACGGGCTACTGTGCTTTTCCAATTGAACGTCCTAAAATGATAGATTTTGTTGCCGATCATCCATTTCTTTTCTTGATAAGAGAAGACTATACTGGAACCGTTTTATTCGTTGGTCAGAGCTTTGATCCTTCCAAATCTTTTAAGGATATGTAGTATTTTGATTTTATTAGTTGAGCTTTTTCGTTCATGTTTTGAATTTTATTTTACTAGAAACTGATTTGAGATTGTTCAAATTGGTTCTAGTTAGTTTTGTTTGGAAACTTTAATTGATCTGTAGATTTTTTCAATTAAAATTCGAATTATCTTTTGATCAATTTTATACTATTCCATAGCTTATGTCCACTTCAAATTAAAAAACCCGGACAACGAAACCGGTTTAATCAACATTGATTGATTCGGACCGTTAACCAAAAACCAAACCAATTCTGGTTCGACTGTACTTACATCCATCTTCTTCAATCTAACGACATCAAAAATGACAAGCAATCCCTAGTTTCGCCTTAAAAATCCCCAAAAAACAATATTTCGTTTCAATCTTCTTCTTCTTCTTCTTCTTCATCGGAGATGGCAACTTCTATGGTATCTCCTCTTACTTCACAGCTAAACCATGAAGCTGTCTGTTCCAAGTTTGTGTTTCCCAAATCGCCGTTCATGTCGGGATCTTCTAAGCTCTTCTCCTCGAACATGCCTTGCTCTACTGTTCCTAGACGCACAAGAAGATCACACTTCTTAGCTTCTGCTAAAGATATGAGCTTTGACCATATCCCTAAACAATTTCGAGGAGACAATCTCAAAGACGGAGGTTTTCTTCCTTCTCTCTCTCATCTGATAGATTTGTTGTTTATGTAGTCTCCTTTGATTAGCTTACATAAAGTATTAATTTCTGAAACGGATAGGCCTCGGTGATTCATTTAGCTTCAGTCATAGCCAACCTTAGTTTGGTTGCTACAGTTCTTGTTTGGAATGAAATTTGTGCATAAGAGAACAAATTTCTTTGAACAAGCTATTGAAAAGTGAAGAACTTGTTGCAGTCTCTATATACTATTTGATCTGACATACAGTATTCCTCGCCTTTTATTCGTTAGTGGCGCAGAATTTCAAGAATGTACCGCAGTATTTTTACGGGCTTAATCCATCTCAAATGGATATGTTCATGACGGAGGATAGCCCTGTTCGTAGGCAATCGGAGAAAGTTACCGAGGTTATCTTTCTCTTTTAAGCTCTCTTCTTATCAGTCCAATTGCAGTTTCAAATAGGATTCTTATCTTGTTTTTCGGTGTGCTTCTTTGTTGACAGGAAAGTATTTCGTCGAGAAGAAATTATTTGGACAATGGAGGAACATGGAGTATGTCTGGTATGAATGTAGCAGATCCTAGAAGATATAGTATGAGTGTACAAATGTACAGAGGTGGAGGTGGCGGAGGTGGAGGTGCAAGACCAAGAACTGCTCCTCCAGATTTGCCTTCTTTACTCTTGGATGCTCGGATATGTTACCTTGGCATGCCAGTAAGACTTTTAACGTGGCGATTACTTATAATTAAACCCATTTCTTTGTTACTATGTTTCCTCTCTGCTCAGGCATTGATCTTACTCTTTTGCTTCTTTTTATTTACAGATTGTACCTGCAGTTACCGAGTTACTCGTTGCTCAATTCATGTGGTTAGACTATGATAATCCAGCAAAGCCTATCTACCTATACATAAATTCATCCGGGACTCAGGTCAGTACCAGAGGCTTTGAATACATATCATTTCTCGGTGGTAGTTGTCTGGCAATATTCGGACAACCTAATTGTTACCTTTAGTAAGCTCTCTAATCGGTTTTTTTTCTTTTGCTGATGCCATGTAGAATGAGAAGATGGAGACGGTTGGGTCAGAGACAGAGGCTTATGCCATAGCTGACACCATTTCTGTAAGTGATCTCAGTAAAACTATCTGTACATTTATCTGTATAAGGTAATCGTTTATGCGCCTAATGTGTTATCAGTGTTGATTTTTGTCACTGATTTGTCACTGATTTTTGTCACTAATGTTTCGATAAACTTAACCCCTGAACCAGCCATGATTTTCATCACCTCATTTGTTTTGTTTTGGTGGCTTAAAAGTATTGCAAATCAGATGTATACACTATCAATTGTGGAATGGCTTTTGGTCAAGCAGCAATGCTTCTTTCCCTCGGGAAAAAGGGTTATCGTGCAGTGCAGCCACATTCATCAAGTATGGTTTTCTTCTCTCAAATATATGTACTTTAACCTTGCGTTTAGATCAGATATGGATATTAATAATCCCTCTTGCCCATTTGTGGAAGCTTCTAAATTTTGATTGTTGCTGGTGCAGCAAAATTATATCTTCCAAAAGTAAACAGATCGAGCGGAGCTGCGATAGACATGTGGATAAAGGTGCCCTCACATTCTTGTACTCTTTGATATAATTCCCCTTAAGTTTCTTCACGTGTACTGTAATGAATAATCCTCTGACAGGCTAAGGAACTTGATGCAAATACTGAGTACTACATCGAGCTACTAGCTAAAGGAACAGGGAAATCTAAAGAGCAAATCAACGAGGACATCAAGCGACCTAAATATCTCCAAGCACAAGCAGCCATTGACTATGGAATGGCAGACAAGATAGCTGACTCGCAAGATAGTTCCTTTGAGAAACGGGTAACATTCAGATTAACTTATTTTCCCCCATAGCCAAGTTATCTCTCTGTTACCTTCATTCATGCTAAAATGGACAATGCGTTTGGGTTCAGGATTATGATGGGACTCTTGCCCAAAGAGCCATGGCAAAACCTGGAGGAGGCAGTCCGACAACTCCTGCCGGATTTAGATGATCAATTCACCTGTAGAAGAGATCGAATCTCGATTTGCCTAGTCTCTCTGAAATATGTAGCTGTTACAATCTATAAGCAAACACATGTAGTAGTATAGTAACGTACAAAAGTGTTGGCACAAAGAAGAAAACATACAAAAGTTTTCTAGGTGAAAGCTTGGTTTGTGGTTACATATATATCTTTCTGGAAGCAGGTTTCTCACTCTGAAAAAAAAAAAACGAGTTTCGGGTTTTTCAGAAAGAAGGGAAGAATCGGTTGAGGTTATAAGGCAACGCGTAAAACTCTTCCGTTCGTGTATCAATGTGGTAGACTCTGAATTTCTCCCACCAATGTCTTCCACTGTCTCTCCTCACGGAGGCATGTCCATAGCTATGAGTACAGTCCAATAAGAACGCCGCTAGTATCCCAACCGTTGCAGCCGAAGAGAATATCACTTGCATTATCACATTGAACTTCATAGATGGCAACACCAAAAACGAATCAGTACACAAGACAAGATATAAATTGACTATGTAAGGTTTTTGTTTCTCTTGGACACTTACAGCAGAAGTACGAGTGTGAACTGGTCCACGGCCAGAGACAAATAGATATTCGGTGAAGTATTGTGCGACAGAGAGACCAATAAAGATGGAGAAACCGAGAATGAATTTCGTCCTGAAGCTGTTTAAGTTGCAGAATTGGAGAAGGCCAAGTCCTGCAGAAGCTGTTCACAAAGGTCCTTTGTTTGATCTCAGTCACATTTATAGAAGCTAAAGGGATCAGAAAGGGAGAATTCTTGAGTTATTACATACCGACATAGGCAAATAGAACACAGTACAAGGCTGCAAAGATCGGTAATGGTATTGATGCAAGAACGGCCCCAAACTTTCCTGTTTTCACCAAGTTTACCAGTTGATTACAAAAATGACTGATTGTTTCCGAGTGATTTCACGGGTTTGAGCATTACCGAAAATGGAGAAGAAGATCATGAAACCGGCAGATATCTGAACCACTCTTCTGCTCCCAACCTTTGTTAGTCCCAGAAGCCCCGCATTTTCACTACAAATAACAACAAGAAGAGAGAAAAACAGAGTTTAAGGTCCGGAATGCGAAAACAAGTTTTCTTGAAGAGGATGATTTCCTTACACCAAAGCTGCAGAACCGGTTGCTGTTCCAAACAATCCATCCAGCAAAACGCCTATTCCCTGTGTTTCAATTTCCACAAAGCACACACACATGAGTTTTTCATTCTTGAAACCGAATTTCAATCTTAGCTGTTTCACCTGCCATCCGATGCCACGACTAAGCACCGAGGGAGGGATATGAGTTGCGCTACCAAATCTTGAAGCTGCGATGAATGTACCCGTCGTCTACTCCATTAAACAAATTCAACTTTTAGAAACACAGAAATCCTTCTGTAAAACCAAAAATATGTGAATTGACAAAGGTAACAAAAACCTCCACAATCGCCACATAAGTAGCAGCCATCATTGCCAAAGCATCACTTGCATGAAAGCTTGGTCGTCCCCATTGCAATGGATATGGAATTTTCACCCTAAGAATGAACATACTGTCAGTATAAAATCCTCTGTTTTGTATTTTAGATCAAATGAAAGATGGAAAATGATCAGACCATGCTGCAGCACTGATGAGACCAGACCGGTCAGTTCGACAACTAAGCTGTGTACTGTCAGGTCTTTTATCGTATGCTCCAGCTACTGTTAGAATCTCTGCGTAAGCCCACACTATAGCTACTGTGAACAGAACAGCGAATTGCTCGCATATCGATCTCTTACACTTGAACAAGTGAGGAAGATACTGAATGTTTTAGCACCCAAAATCATTGTCAGAGATTTCAAAATTGATGGTTTTTATACTATTTTCTTACGAAATTAACCGAAACCTGAGATAAAACTATGAGTATGATCAATGCTGGGAGTCCAATTTCTACACATCTCGCAAGCTGCAACAAAAAGACTAAATTTAAGCTCCTCTCAACCCTAAACCGATTCGATGTTTTTCGCGGTTAAAATCGAATCATTTACCTGAGGAAACGCGAATGCGACAAGGCCAACAGCAGTGAGAATCACGAGAGGAGCAGCGGAAAGAGGAGTAAGAAACCTAATTCAAAAAGCAAAAACTTTAGGGTTTTTTTTTAAGTTACTTGTTTTACAAGTAAGTAATACAATCTTTTTTTTCTCCAAACCTAACTAAGATCCTCCACAAGCCAAAGAAACCCATAATCATATGAGCAATAGAAGCAATGATTAAAGCTCCTTGAATTGCTCTCATTGTCTCTTTAAATCTCTGTATCATCATATATTAAAACATTAAAATTTTTGATTTTTGAAATTGTAAAATGTTTAGAAGAAAATAGAGTTTGTAATTTAATAACCAAGTGAGGATGGAGATAGTAAGTGAATCTGTAAGAGAAAGTTATGTAAAGAGCAGGGATGACATAAGCATAAGAAGCTCCGATGACTACAGGAAGTCGAGTTCCGAACAAACTCTGTAATAATGTGTTTATTCCCGACACAAACAACACTGTGTTTATCACTTCTGCTTTTTCCACCTGAAAAATGACGTCATTTTTTTACTCCTGTTTTTAACCATGATGATTATAATTACATAAGATTAATGTAAATGCTTACGTCACCACCACCCATGAGAGGGACGAGTATAGAAGGTATGATTACAGTAGTTCCAAGCATTACAATGTAATGTTGAAACCCTTGCACTATGCCTTCCGCTGCATCATTATTCAATATAAAACCATATTAGTTTCTTAATCATTATTCATTACTGTTTATGGCCAAGGTAATCCGGATAAAAACTCAGTCTAATGATCCAAATGAGTATAGTCATCGAGTATTCCGTTTTCTAAATGTTCTAATACATCTAAAATATGACATATGTTCGATTAGTCAAATAAAAGTGAAATAATTCTATGTGCAAATCAAATTCCTGATATAATTCTATGTGGAGTTCACGCCATACTCCCGATTAATTCATTTAGTATTTTTAACACGCAAATAATATATGACACAAATATTTGTTTTTAAACGTAAAAGTTCGATGAATTAATGTCATGAATGACAAAAACAAAGTAAAATCACGTTTTTTTTTAAGATAAATAAAATCACGTTTTGAATAAAAAACATGAATAAGATATTACTACCATTCATCTCCTTTAATAACACATAAATTCATTTTCTTAAACATAAACATTCAACAGAAAATTCGACTGCTAATATATCAAATAACACACAAGTAAACCATAGACTAAATGAGAAGAAAAATGCGTACGCCAATTTGGAGAGCTCGAGACACAATATTCAACTCCTGGAAGCTGATCTTTAATCGGAAATGGTGCAAAATCATCGCTTTTTGTCGCCATAACTCTCTAAAGTTTTCTTCGAGAGTTTCTACTCTCTTTGTGAAAACTATGAATTTAAAGATTTTGCTTAAAATGGCTTCAAAAGTGTTATGCGTTAGGCGGGCAACTTTGTTGACTCTTTCTTGCTTACTTATATTTTCTCTCTTGTGTTCTCGTGCACGTAATTTACTCAAGCAAGATATAGAAAAATGAACCCGATTAAACCACCGGTTTGACTTGACCAGATTTTCCCTCTTGTGTATTTTTATGAAGATACTACAAAGTATATCAAGATTATTTTGAAGTAGCAAAATTATTCTCATCTTAATGCCAAAAAGTATACAACTAACTCCATCCACCATTTAGACATTCTCTTTTATACCAAGATTAAGCATAGTATATAATTTAAGACTAATTGGTATGACTTATTGTTGGGTTGGATAAAATAAATAGGAAAAATAGAATCAGTACCAAAAAAAACAGAAAGATTTAACAAGTTTTATTTCAACTGGTATATATGAGATTACTATAGGGGCATAACTATGATATTATTATTTTGTTCTTTTGTTAACCATAAATATGATATTTTTGAATAAATAGTTTGGACAATTGCAAAAATATCACTTTTCAAAAATGTCACAATGAATTATCCATTTGTAAAAATGCCACTAATTATGAATTTTTAAAGCCTAAATCTTAAAATTTTAAATTCAAAAAAATGTTTTGACCTCTAACAAATCATAAACCCTCAAAACTAAACTATAATACAACATAATTAACTCAAATATAGATAACATAATGAATAAATAATTTTTAAAAATTAGTATTTTTGCAAATATTTTGAAAATGTGGCATTTTTGGAAAGTGGCATTTCAAAAAAGACATTTCTCAAAACAAAATCTAAATGGTTTAAAACGAAACTTTTTATGAATCAAATTGTGATTGTTCTTGAGCAAACAACTAGTATATAAATATCACATTTGCATAAATATTTTCACAATAGTCTGTAGAGACAAATGATGATTTAAAAGGAAAAAAACTATCCCTTTTGTAAATTAAATAGTTCACTTTTTAAGGAATGAATGATCTATTACTTATGTTTCTATAACTTCAAAATGAGTGAATCATATGAAACCAAAGATCATATATGTTCTCGCATGTCTTTAGTCTTACACCGTATGGACTAAATTGTGTGGTAGTTGGTATGTCAAGCAATCTTGGTAGGTCTGCCTCGAGAGGTTTAAATTTGTTTGATCTGTTCTGTTTTGTTTTATAAAATTCAATATTATAATATTATAAATCATCCCCTCGACATAATTTTGTGGATCCACGGATAGCTCCGTTCATTTTAGAAAAACAAGAAAAAATCAAATTATATTTAATTACCAAAATTATATAGGGTATAAAACATATATACATAATCACTTATAAAAGCTTAAAATTTGGTAATTGATTTGTATATACTATTATTTAATATTTCAAAATTGTAGTACTATTTCATAGATAAATGTTTATAATTAATATATTTTTAGAAATCTACAGATAACCTGCAAATTCATGAGATTTACCCACAAACTTTGCATCTTAGAATTCTCCAAATTGTTGTTTTCTATCCACAAACCCACAAATAACTTCGCATCTTAGAAACTCACAGATAACCTGCAATTCTATATTGGTTCATCAGATTTAATCCGGTTTATGGCCTTTAATATATATTTTGATAATAAAAAAATATATATCCCGTAAAATCTCCTTTTAGTTAAAAATTTAGACCCACACATGCTATGCAGTAAAGCGGTCGGAATGGAGTTTGCATATTTTGCCCAAATTGACAGGCATATGTGGTACTTTCTTTGATATCACATTAGACTAGTTGGATACTTTTCGGTATCCAAGCTCTTTTCGGTATCCAAGCATAGCCAAGTTTGGAGACTTGTTTCAAAGATGGTTTGTCACTAGAAAAAGCCCCTATAATATTTGTTAAACAACAAATTTAAAATTTCAAAAAATAAACAAAATGTATTGATCAATTATTAATTTACATAGAAAAATTAAAAGTCTACAAATTTATTTTTATGATATTATTTTTGAAATTTGCCACAAATTCAACATATGAGACAAATTCGGAAAACTCTCTATATTTACATTTTTAAAGTTAATTATGTCATGTAAATTAGTCTCGTTTAATTGTAGTCAACTATATAATTTCATATTGAGTACCCATAAACATTTTAAATGGCAAGCATATCAAAAAATTTAATAGATTTTAGGGTAAATATTCGCTTGAAATTATGTCGTTTAGTTGTAGTCAACTATAATTTTGGTTATATTGACCACCAGTAAATGTTTTAAATGGCAAGAATATCTAATTATATTGCAACATCATCCTCCACCACAACTTATTATAAAATCATATTTAGCAAATTTTGGTATTTTATGTTCAAAATATCTCTAACTATGCAAGTTCTTAAATTATAATTTGACAAATAAACCAAAATATTCACAGTAATAATACTTGATAGGTGTCTCATTTTTTAGATAATTTTCCTAACTTATACCATGACTCTTTTTTTTTTTTTTTTTTTTAAATATGAAATTTGTAAAATAATTAAATTCTAATTATCTTAATTAAGATTGCTGTAATAGAGAAAGAAACGCGTTTAAACATAATTGGTTTAATCAGTTTGCCGTAACAGAATTGACGGAGGTCCGTTACTCTCCTGAATCCTTTTGTCTTCTTTTTATTAACCCTAGCTTTCGTTTTGCTGCGGAACCCTATCGAAATCTGACCAAGAAAAAATCGAATTTGGTATCTCGATGATCAATTTTCTCTCGCAAATCTGATTATCCTGGTGAATCATCTGTTTATGTTTTCGATTTTTATTATTTGAAGCATGAGATTAGGTTTTGAATCTAAAGGAGGGTTTTTTTTTCTAGGGTTTTGGTTTTACGAGAATTGCTACCGTAAAACTGAGTTTTCGAGGTTATCTGTTGAATTTTTCCATTGATAGGAACTTGGTTTGAGTTTGCGATTTGAAGCTCTTAATTACTACTTGGAACATGAAATTAGGGTTTTTATGTCCATTGCTATTAGAGAGTCTGTATGATGTTAGGTGAATCTACTTTTGGGAGTCTTTAATTGTGAGTTGTAGTTGTAAACAGAGGAAATTGTGGGTTACAATGAAAGATTTTAAATTTTTCATTTTTCTTTCAAGAAATTAATTTTTTTTTTTGGGTGTAAAGTTAGCTGACAACAATGGATCTGATAAAGAAGATGTTTTTTCTCAAATCAGATGCTTGTTCTGATTGGTCTCTTGACATATTATTTGTTTTGTTGCAGAAGAGACTTGCAGAGTATAGTTTCATTTCGAAATCGTGATGGGTGCTCCGAAGCAGAAATGGACTCAAGAAGAAGAATCAGCTTTAAAATCTGGTGTTGTTAAGCATGGACCTGGTAAATGGCGTACGATTCTCAAAGACCCTGAATTTAGCGGAGTCTTGTACCTGCGTTCCAATGTGGATCTTAAGGTCGTGATTACTTCTTATCGTTTGTGTCAGCTTTATAATGCAATTGTGTTTTGTTTGTGTTGTTATCGTTTCTTTTTTATCTGATTTGGATTGGGTTTTGTTTATTTGCATTTGGGACAGGACAAATGGAGAAATATGAGTGTCATGGCAAATGGTTGGGGATCGCGTGAAAAGTCTAGGTTAGCTGTTAAAAGGATTCCTAAACAGGAAGATAACTCACTTGTGATTACCACCTCACAGCAAAGTGATGATGAAATGGTGGATGTTAAGCATTTTTCTACCACCGGCTCGTCTGCACTGCAAGTTGTTACTACTCCTGCTCCAAAGAGACCTAATGTAAGGTTAGAAATATCATCTATGTCTGTTTCTGATATTGAAGATGCTTCGTTGTATACCACTGGGTTTATAACATTCATTGTTTGTTACATCTCAAAATAATCCGTTAGATTACATTTATGTGATGAGTTTCTGTTCACACATTCTCTAATCTTTCTTTAAAATTTCTTCACTGGTTTAGTAGTTTTATTCTCCCCTTCTTGTTTTTAATGCATGCTATATACTTTTGCATGATTGTCCAGATGCTGATTACCTTAGCATGCGAGCTGTTTTCTCCATCTTATCCTACTTATACGTCGATGTTTATATCATTTGAATTGATTGTTATAGACACTTTATAACTTTTTTTAAATGTTGCAGGCTGGACAGCCTTATAACGGAAGCAATAACTACCTTGAAAGAGCCTGGTGGCTCTAACAAAACAGCAATTGGTGCCTACATTGAGGTATTCAGTTTATATCCTTATTTGCTTTTTCTTATTCAAAGACATTATGTATTGTTAAATTGTTGTCTGCAGCTAAATAGCATCGTGCCACATTTCAGTTTGATGGTCTCCAGTGGGTTGAATATGTTGTCTACTAGAATTTGTTAAGTCATCATTGGTTATATCTTTTGGGTTGAAAAGTTAGAATAACATAAGAGTAGATTCTGTATTTATTTCATAGACATGTCAAGGATGTAACTCTTTCACAAACATGTGAATTACAAGTTTTACATGTACTATTGCTAATTTTAAGGTAGGGTTTCTGTTATAGCTTCACTGAAGACGATGGTTAGTTTGATGATTAAACTTTACATTCTGTCTTCTTGTTTTTTTTTCCTGTATTGATATTCTTTGTTAGTTCCTCGTAAAGACTGAGTCAGGGAATTGATCATACTGTGTTCCTTGTATTTGGTTGTATAGGAACAATATCACGCTCCGCTAGACTTCAAACGGGTGCTGTCTACCAAGCTAAAGTACTTGACAGCTTGTGGTAAACTTGTGAAGGTAAGACTACCGTTTATAAGTTATAACCACTGGTATCATGTACATAGCTTTTGTCTTTTGAATACTAATGTTATGACTTTTGTCTTTGTGCAATCAACTTGCTTCATGGTCGTTAGTATAACAGAGATACATGCGTCCATTCACCACGACTTGCGATGTTTTATTGATCCAGGTTTTCTCTTTTACAGGTTAAGCGCAAGTATAGAGTTCCAAACTCCACTCCTTTGTCTTCCCACAGGAGAAGAAGTCTTGGGGTATTTCCAGGAAAACAGAGGACTTCTTCTTCTTTGCCTTCACCCAAAACAGACAGAGACGAAGTGAACACTCAGACAATGTCACAGATCGATACAGAGTTAGCCAGAATGAAGAGTATTAACGTACATGAGGCGGCAGCGGTTGCAGCACAGGCAGTTGCAGAGGCAGAAGCTGCCATGGCAGAGGCTGAAGAAGCTGCAAAGGAAGCTGAGGCAGCAGAAGCCGAAGCAGAAGCTGCTCAAGCTTTCGCTGAAGAAGCTTTAAAGACATTGAAAGGAAGAAACAACTGCAAAATGGTAAAAACACATTCTTTTATCCGCATCACATGAAATCTATAACAGAGAAAGAATTTGCATATCTTAAAATGGTTGTATTGAAAACAGATGATCCGTGCTTGAGGAGACGGAGAGAGAGAGAGAAGGAGAAGAAGCTAGAGAGAGAGAGAGTGGCGTAGAAGAAGTAGCGTTTGTATTGTTGAGTCTCTACTTGAAACTCTGTTTTAGTTGTAAGCAGCAGTTGTATGTGTCTATTACTTGTTTCCCCATCACTGTTCAGTAACTTTTATATCCTGTTCTTTGGATTTGTAAACTTTTGAAAATTTTCAATCCAATTTTAGGAATTTTCATGTACAATATTCATGCCTGATTAACTAAACTAAATGCAGAGGCTGGGCAGTTTTACCTCACCAGCAGAGGCTGGTGTCTCTCCTCCATGGTTTTTCTTCCTGTTTGTCAAGTGGATTGCTTTTGTTCGGTCTTCCTTTGGGAAGATATCTAGGCTTCTGGCTAGTTTGAGTGTTGGCTCTCTCTTCTCATGATTCCTATATGGTTTTTAATTTCCTCGGTATGAGGCTTTTGGCTCTAGGAGTTCCTTGGAACTTGCCGGCTCTGTCTCTGGAAAGGATTCGTCCTTTGCAGACTTTGTATTTGAAAAAGGTTTAACTAGAACTAGATCAAGGAAAAATATCTAAATGACCAAAAAAAACAAAACATGATGATACATGTAGAATCCAGAAATTTGATTGATGCGGCAAATTCAAATGCATCAAAACATAGTGCTGAGAGTAAATGGACTTTACTCAATAAGTTCAAAACCAAAGGAACACAATCTCAGAGTTTAAACCCGTTGTATTGTTCACACTTCACTTTACATTACAGAATAAGATTTTAAAAACACAAAGCATACTTTGAAGTACTACTATCATCTTTGGGCAACCAACGTAGCAACTAGAAGAGTACGACACACGTCGAATTAACTCCTCTCATTATATTAGTTCCTCACTATACCGGAGGATTTGGGTATGCTTTTGGTTTCGGTTTCACTTCGATTTCATTAACACTTCGAACAAAGATCGTGTCCGGTTCATGCCTGCAAAAACACAACAATCAAGAATCAGTTAAAAGAGAGATCAACTTGAAAGCAAACAAAAAAATATCTCAAGAATCCTACACAAAAATATCTAAAGGTCCGTGAAATATATGCCTACTCAAACTGATTCACTCTGGTTAAGAATCAGAAGGCACGGAATAGATTAAAGAGTGAGATTCTTACGGTTTGTCTCCCTCTTCAAATGTGTAACTTGAAGCAACAGCCAGTAATCCACCATCTCGGCTGAATGACAACGCCGCAATACTAGTTGGATACTTCGAGTACTAGAGAACGAAAAATAAAACGAGCGATTAATACTGTCTTACTTACCAAAGAACAACAATAAAAGAATTTAATATCAGAAGTTCTCGTCATTGCTAAACCTGATATAGCCTCTTCTTGTTGTTACCATCCCAAACGTTGACGAAACCATCACAACCTCCAGTAGCAAAAGTGCCATAACTACAATTTTAAAACCGTTAGGTAATTAGAAGTGATAGAGTTGCTCTATTGGGACAGAAAACTTCAAATTAGTAAATAGATGCTCTATTCAGCACTGGATTTTCATTTTCGCCATTTACAAACTAACATTTTTTTGTCCCATCCTTTATGTTTGATAAGCTAGTTCAGTCTGGAGGGAATCATATATCTGAAAGGAAACAATCAGGTTCATTCTAAGATAAAGACTTACATCGGATGGAAGGCAATCGCGTTTACAGGGTAGACAATGTCCCTTCCATCTTCTGTTTTTCGGTGACATTTGAAAGCATATCTGAAAAAGAGGTTGAGATATAATTATCAGACTAAAAACAGAGAGTAAAATTCATCATAAAGAGGTAACAGGTAAAGCATTACGAACATACTTTTTAGCTTGAGCAGCCTCTGATAGATCAAAAAACTCCATTGACACCCTCCCTTCAACAGAGCTAAGGGCATATCCTGCAAAGTATTATTAAAATCAAAAAGTGTGGAAGAGGAAACTGAGAATACCGAGTACATTTGGAACAGTAAGAAAGCAAAAAACAACCAAAAGCAACATGTCAAGCCATTTAACCTGTTCCATTGGGATAACACCGCACACATCTTGTCTGGTATTTAAGCGAGGACTCTCTTTTTTGTTCAGGCTGGGACATATTTCTGAGATCATAAATGTTGACATGCCTTCCTGCCGTCGCCACTACCAAACGATTTCCAACAAGAGAAAGAGAGTTCACACGCTCAGGTTGCAGATATGCTCCAATCTGTGTGCGTTCCGGTCCACTTGCACCTCTTGGGTCCCAACATTTAATCGTTTTATCCCAACTTCCAGTAATCACTTGTCCTATAACGTAACATAAACAGTAGTAAAAGCTGATCTTTGAGTTCCAAATAAAGTTGCAACATCGATGAAAATCTATGCTCTTAACACAAAGGCACTAAATAAGCAACTTTCAACATATCTCATCAACGTTAAGTCAACAGACTTGACTTTATCTAGACATCAAAAAGCACCAAGTATCAACAAGATAAGTGTTCAACTAAGCATCAAGAACATGATTATTCGCTATACCAACCTGCAGCATAAGAATACTCAACACATCTCCCTGGTTTATCATGCGTCCCCAAAATGTCCTCTTTCCCAGCAATGAAGTCAATTCTGAAGTATATATAAAATAACAAGAGAAACCACAAATTGTTAACAATCACAATACATTTACTAAACACACTAAAACCAAATGAGTTTTTTCTTTCAAAGATCTTTAATTTCACAGATAAAATTGCATAGACATTACTGTGGAAGATATCAAACAACATCTAAGCAACCAGTAACACTAAATCTCACTTTCAGAAACAAAATTCACAGATTAACCCAAAAACAAAATCAGGAAGAGAACAAAACTCAACACACCTTCGAACTTTATTATCAGCGCAAACACTAAACCCAGACGAATCGTCATGAAAACAGCAATCGAGAACCGCCCCACCATGCTTAAACTCTCCTCTCATAGAATCGGCGTTCGCATCGTACAATCTCACACTCTTAGATCCAAAAACAGACCAAAAACATCAGATTAAACAGATCAAACTTAAAATCAATGTCCGAAAGAAGAAAGGGGGTAAAATCTATACCATATCCCATGACGAAACTAGTAAATGATCGCTGCTATTGGAAAATCGAAGATTAGAAATCCCATCTGAAGGAGGATTCGAAAGCTCGCGACCAACGATCGGCACCAAAGTCATCTTGAAGAAGACGAATTTCTAGGGTTTCTTTTAGAGAGAGAGAGAGAGAGAGAGAGAGTGAGAGGGAAAGAGATTTTGAAGATTTTTTTTTTTTTTTTTTTTGAATTCAAATTCTCTTATCGAATCTGTTTATTATTTTTGTTGTTTAATGTAAAACTGGGCCGTTAAAAAATTGTAAATGGGCCGTTAAATTAGGCCCATGTAAAGCGACTAGAAGAAGAAATGCAATCAAAAACCGTCTAAAAATGTGATGATGTGTTAGTACGATCTAGACGACACGTGTCTGATTAGCTTAACCTTGCCACGCACGTCTGGATAAATTGTGGTCACACTTTTGGCTTGTCGTGTACTGCTTCTTAGTTATGTGACATCATATAATCTGAACGAATGGTAAAAGATTAGCCACGTGTCTATGGATCAGCCACGTCATATCTACAAAAGTAAAACTCCATTCAACTAACATTTTTTTATATATAAAAAAGGGAGAAAAAATTATTGCATTAAGATTTATTTCCTTTAAATGTAATTTAGTATTTATTTTTTGCAAGAAAAAATTGAAGTTATCAATTAAGGTTTTCTGTAAATAAATTTTTTAAGTGATTAAAGTTTATGATTTTATCCTCTAAATTAATTAATTACAGGTTAATTCTCTAAATAAGAATCAATTCGAACTCTTTTAAATTTGTCAAACCATAAAATTTACATATCAAATCGATGTATTTGAAATGAGAAATCCAAATAGTTAAATTTACTCTTAAAATTTAAAAATTCTAAGGCTTATAAGTATAAATGTTCTTTAATATTTTAGATCCGAAAGGTTATACTGTGGATTGATTCTTACTTGGAAAGTTTACATGTATTTATTTGATTTGGAAGGTAAAATTATAAACCCTAACTATTTAGAAAGTTTATTTGCAGAAATCCTATCAATTATTTGCGAAATGATATTAATGTTTGAAATTTAAAAAAATAAAAAAATATCACAACAGTAATTAATAATTTAAAAAAAAAGATATTTACTTTAAGACCAACAAAAAAAACCAATCAAAGGTGTACGCGTTTGGTTTAAAGCGTGTCCTCCACGGCTAGAAATTAAATTTCCTTTTCTTATTGGCATTAAAAAACTCAAATAGTGTTTTTATACTTTTCTCTTCTACTGTCACTCTTAAAATGGAAAAAATTTAAATTTTACTTTTTTTAAGGATTTTTACTTATTTAAAGAGTATAGATTGAGTTAATCTAGAATATTCCGTGATTTATTTAATAAAGATTTACTTATGTTTTTCTTTAACTCAGTTTCCTTAATTCAGTTGTTATCAAGAATAAGTCACCGACTCTAAACTAATCCTATATATATATATATAGAAGTGTGAGATTAAGAGACTGAAACAAACCACACTCGAACTTTTCCTTGTTTTTCTTTTGGTTTTTAATTACTCACTCCAAGAATACACAGATTGAACAAGAAGACGATGAATATGGCGATTTTGAAAAACAGAGTTATTGAATTTGTGAGAGAAGGCGAGTTTGCAAAACGAAAGCGTTCTCGTGATGATGAAGATCTTTCATCGAAACGCAGATGCTTAAAACTCCGACGAGGAGAAGAAGAAGACGAGTGCGAAAACGGTACCGTTATGGTTGACGCTCCTAGGTTTAAAAGTATTGAACAGTCAATACGACACCGTTTTAGTGAGTTGGTGAAACAGAGAAGCGAAGAAGAAGGAGAAGACGGTGTAAACGACACCGTTTTGATTGATACTTCTAGGTTGACGTGTAGTGAACAGAGTTTTGGTGATGGTGAAGAAGATCTCTCTCCCTCTTCTTCGGTGGAACAGAGACTCGAAGAACATTGTTTTAGCGATGGTGAAGATCCTTCTCCTTCTTGTTCTGAGATTGTGAAACAGAGCATTGAAGAAGAAGAAGAGGATTGTGCAAACGACAACGTTTTAGTTGTGCATAGTGAAGAGTCGATACGACAGAGTTTTGGTGATGGTGAAGATCTTTCTCCTTCTTCTTCTGAGATGGTGACACACAGAGAACAAGAACAACAAGAAGAAGAAGAAGACTGTGTTTTCTATAAGCCTTGGAGAGATAGTCTTGGTGATGGTCAAGATCCTTCGTCTTCTTCTCCAACTGAAGATGAAATCGCTGCTCTTATTCTTCTCCAGCTTTTCCGTGATACACAAACGCCAAAGAAACCGCAAACGCAAACGCTAGCTCTAACGCAAACGCCGATAAAGTGTGATTCGTACACTTGTAGTGTATGTGGAAGAGGTTTTCCTTCGTATCAAGCATTAGGTGGTCACAAGGCTAGCCATAGGGTGAAACCGCCTGTTGAAAACGCAAACGCAGAAGCTAGAGACAAAACGCGAACAAAGATGATGGCTCCTTCTGGTAATATCCACAAGTGTTCTATATGTCAAACCGTGTTTCCAACAGGACAAGCTCTCGGTGGGCACAAACGCCGTCATTTCGAAGGCGTTTTAGGCGGTCAAAAACGCGGTCACAACGAGGTTTTCCTCGGCGGAGACAAGTCATGGAGTCCTCCTCCTAGTAATGGGAGTGTTGTGACTAATGTGTCTGATCCAGAACAACAACAGAAACATAGCAAACTTTTGTGGTTTGATCTTAATCAGCCGCCGTTGCCGGTATTTGATAAAAATTGCGGCGGAGACGTTGAGGAGGTTGAAAGTGCAATTCTAGCGATTAAGAATTGACAAGAAAAAATGTGGATTTCTCAATTACTAAAAAGGATGATGAAGTTTAGGTTTTGGTTTTTTCTTTCTTCGTTTTATCAACATTATTAACATGTTTCTTGCTAGTTTGAACATACAATATTTGAATTAGTTTAGGCTTTCTTTTATGACAATTTTTTGGCTCTTTTGTACTAAAAATATGTAATATAATTCCTTCATCCATCTATCCTTTTCATTGAATTGAGATTCCCAAAAAAAACTTTGGTTTCTTGTTTTGTTTGTCTTAGTAGTTTCTTGCTTTGGTACAAATCTCTACCACTACATTATCCTATTGTTACTTACCACTAAAGTAAGTGGTGTTGCTATCTCTGTAAGATTTTTTAACTCAAGAATTCAACTTTGAAGACAATATAGATTTGTTGACACAAAAAAAAAAAACTGTAAAGAAACAATCAAAGAATAAACGACAAGACATCTTAACATTGGAGAAAAACGGCAACAAGTCTAGAACTAGAAAGAAGACAAAATCAGTGATTCATACATTACTACTACATCTTTATATGTACACAAGCCAAATAACATTAGAAAAAACTTTTGTATACAAAAACTAAGCTTACTTACTTTAGAGGAATCACCTGCAGTCTTATATGAAAACAAATGTAGAACTACAAGAGCAAGAGAGGGAGAGAGAGAGAGATGGTGATGATGATGAATTGATGATGATAAACCCGCGAATCTCACCTTGATCTTGGTTTGAAAATGATAAGGTCGGGATTCGAGGAAGGAAAAGGCCCCGTGTTAGAAAATCTGTTCTTGGTGAGTAGTGTAGTCAAAAAGAACAAATCTGTTATCTTGAGGAGGATCAGTTTTTTTTCTACAGTTGTGAAGTCAAGCTGCTTTCAATTGGTATCCGACTTAGTTGTATTATGTGGGTTTTCATGCTACACTCTGTAACCTGTTTGTTTTCGTTTACCCCAAAGCCATATCAGAACAGAGTAGAAGACATCACATTGCAGAGTAATCTAAACCGGTAAACAAGAAGATAACGAAGAAGAGAAAGATTCTTTACCTGCATTGCCGCTACTCTTGATAGGAAACCTTGACATCTTTCGAGCAAAACCTTTTCCTTTGCAGTTATATTCACGGTCTCGACCATTACAGAATTCATTTCATCAACCTAGACATTGATAGTAGCATTCACCATCAACCAAAATGAGCTTAAACAATAAAAACACAAAGTTCTGTAATAGAGACAGAGCATTTTACCTTCAACGTAAGTGAGAATATCGAAGATGACATAGCTTGCATTACATCGACAGCTGAACTAACAGCATGCTTGAGATCTTGGATATCAACCTGAACAATTTCGAGAAGCTTCTTAATTCTTTTGTTTTTACCCAAGATTTTAAAATAAAGCCAAAACAATCATATCAGAGGTACAAACCACGGTTTTTCCAACTATTGGTAGACGAAGCGTGCTGGCTTTCAAGGCTTCTGTTGCTCCCGACAAAGAACTTGAATGATCGTTGTCCAGAAGAGACCATTCTTCTAGATAACACATCTACAATTTAACAAATATGCGAGAGAGTTTAATATTATTAATATTAGAAACCAACCTGTACTACTGTATTCTTTCTTTCATTCGAAATAAATCTACCTCATGTTTCCTTGTCAAAGATTCAGAATATTGTGGGATGATTCTAAGCAAGTAAGTATACCAACTTCAAGTGGTAGATAAAATTTCTACCTAACATACATAGATAAGAGTCCAGATTCTTTTGCTTAAGTTACGGTGGAATACCAATTCTGCAATTATTGAGTTAAATCCAAAACTTTCTTTTCTTGTTACAGCAAGAAGGAATCACTAAGCTATATTTATTCCATAGAATATCTGTCTTATTTCTCAAATATAGAAAAATCTTAATAGGGACATGGCCTCCTTTGAAGTAAAAAATCGTTAAAATTTTTAGAAGACTTCACACTCGTACCTGTCCCCTCAGAATAGAAGCCAGTTTCAATTTCTGCCTTAGCAAAAGCAACTTGATTCGTTTTAAAGTGACGCTGTGGCGCAGTTCCGAGATTGATACCCATGCATTCCACAGGTTTTTCTGGCAAAGAGCAACAAAAAGGAAAATCACATTCTCTGTTATGCCAGAAACAAAGGCTTTAATCTATACTTAAGCCATGCTCTTGAAAGATTTCAACTAACTATATACTCTCACTCTTTCTTTATGCGGAAAAAGTTTGACTACTCTTTCACTGTTCTAGACTTCTAGATCAGTAAGACTAACACATACATGCTTTATCTCCATCTTGTCATGATTTATCAGGGATGATGGCACGTAGAATGAGCCTAAACAATGAGTTGCCATAAATACTGATAAATCTTGCACTCATTGGATCAAGATCCTAAGTATAGATGAACAAATATACCTTTTCTAAATCTGTAGCAGTGGCTAAAAGTATTTACAATCCAGAAGGGACACAAAACCGTAATTGTAAAGTTATTAACCAGAAAAGGAAATGAAACACTCATAAACCATACCTCTGCATTCAATCTTTGCACCATTAAAGTAGAGTCTGCCCTCGCATTAACAAACCGCCACTGCAGGTCACGGTTATACAGAAGCCTCAACAAATGTGCATCCATAACACGATCTTCCCCAATTTTCCCTCTCCTAATATCAGCAGAGAAACTAAGAATCGAAGGTGTGTTGTTGCGGTTATAAGCGTTCATTTGATCAGAAACTCCATTTCTCGCTCGAGAAGGACTCAAAAGCGCCCTAGCTGGAGATGATGTAGTAGTCGCCCAAAGCTTACTCGGTGAAGCAGAGCGAATAGCAGAGCCTCTTAAAGGAGAAGCCATACCACGAGGAGATGATAAAGGAACAGCATCGCTACTAAACCGTTTCGAAAGACCAAACTTTGACGAAACACTACTTGTTTTCGGGCTAGACGATGATAAAGGCGAACCAGGATCCTGCAACCGCCTTAACCTGCTATTAGTCTCTTGCCAAAACTTAGCAGAAGCCATTATATTACGAGACAAGCTCCTCGAATTGGAGATTTCGCCATTAACACCAGAGCCACCACATTCTTGAACACCATTAGTGCTACCAGAAGAAACACTATCAGTATCAGAAGCAGTAAAGTCACAAGAGACACTAGAGGTTAAACCATTATTTGGTCTTCTCTGACTCTCATCACCAATCTCCAAATACTCATCTCTACTTTCCAAATCTAAACTCATTCTTCCATTACCAGAAACCCTAGGACTCTCATCAATCATAGAACTGTGTAACATTGATCTACCAACAAATCCAGATCCAAGCTTTCCTCTATCACTGCTACAGTCTAAGCTTCTAGAAAGCGGATTCACCACAACAGATTCGGAATTTCCTCTACGAGAAGCTCCAGGCCACCGTTGTTGGTCCACTGGCTTTGAGTTCTCTCTCTGATCTCTAACCGGAGTCGATCTCCGCCGCTCCGGTGTAGATTTCCGGTGAGAAACCGGCGTAGTAGCCTCCTTCTTTTTACTAATCGGAAGCGAAAAGGCTTCACCTTGAAACGAAACAGACAAGCTCCTAGTCGAAGTAATAAGCATCTTCGTCGCCGCCGACATTTCTGTCCCTACAGTAACCGGAACCGCCGATTGTCGGCGACGGTCTACAGATTGTGACCGTTTTGGTAACAAGGAAGCAGCTTTAATCGGATTAGAAGCGGAATTCGTCGGACGAGAGAGTAAAGGAGATGGGTATCGTTTACTTGTCTTCAATATCGTCGCAGAGGAAGAAGAAGACGAGGAAGAAGTGGTGGTCGTTGTTGTAGTGTTTGAGGAAACAGAGTGAGAAGGTGAAGGAGATAAGTAACGTGAAGGAACTTGTTTGCCTCTGGGTCTTCTTTGTCCTCCATTGTTGGTGGTTGATTGAGGTTTATCTTGTCGATCTCGAGGTGGGTTTCTTGAGTCAGTGGTTGAAATTGCTGCAGCTACCATTGTTGTGTATAAAAACTATTGCTTTTTCTTCTTCTTCGTTGATACTCCTCACATTGCATTCAAGAGAGATTTGTCTCTCTTTTTTCACCCCCAAACTCAACCAAAATCGAATTTTTTTCAGAGATTTTAGAGTGAATTGAAGAATTGGAGATGGGTTAGAGAGAGATTTAGCATTTGGGTTTGATTTACAGAGAAAGAAAACGAAAGAGAGAGCGATGTGAAGAAGAAGAAGAAGATGGGGAAGAAATTTTGCAAGTGGGGTTTGTGGATTTGGGGTTTCCTCTTGGAAACTTTTTTGTTTATTGTGGAGAGTTTAATGTGAGAGCTCTTTAAGTCTCTTTTTATTTTATTTTATTTTAATATTAGTTTATTTTTGCTTTTTCAGAGGTTTACATCAACTTTAGAGGCTTCTGTTTGCCCTAAAACTAATATTTTATTTTAATTAAGATTACTATTGGTTTGCTGCAGTGTTTATTCTTAATTTTTTGTTTTTTGTTATGATTTGTGAAAGATCAGAAGTTAAGTTTCTTTTTTGACCTTTCTAGTTTCTACAGTTTAGATTAGATATTTCTAATTCCTTTCTAAAATTTTAAGCATTTGTCAAAACAAAAACACAGTTGCATAAATGAATTACCATGATTTTGCATCTTTTTTTTTTGTAAACAAGTAGCAAGAAAAATATACTTTATATAAAAAAAAATACCCGTAATTTTGCATGAATATTTTGTTCAAAGTCAAATTAGTATATTTATGGAATCAATAGTTTTGATAAGTTTTTGCTTAAATTTCATAAATTGATAATGTTGAAGCTATTATTTATAATATTAACTCTCTTTTTTTTTAACTCAAATGTTGTAGTGAGGTTTGTCATAATATGTGATCTATTATGCTAACTATCATAAATTTATATGGTTCAAACTTGAATATGTGTTAGGTACTTTACTTATTCCAGCTTTCGATTGAGTCATGTGGTTGATTTATATGACAAGGAATTTAGTTTATATATGTTTTATGTGGGTTCGCATAAGATCTAGAGTGTTTCTTATCTGATACATATTATATGGTTTGGTCGTTATAAAATTTATATCATGATTCTTGAGATTAATATTAACAAAGAAAAACCGTTTATAAAAGAAATTTGTTTATCTTTTTTGCTTTTTGGAAAGTTGATTGAATATTTGCATGTGCTCAATTTGATACTTTTCTTAGAATTGTCATTTGAGGATTACTTTTGGTTCTCTTTTACTTGAGAGCTTTCCTTGGCTTTCAATTTTACCACCGCTAAATAATTACCATACTTAACCCACAAATAAGTACTTGTAAATAAGCAAGCAAAAAAAACACATCTAGAAAAATAAGATATATAAATAATTGAATGACAATTTATAAATTCGAGGATGTGAACCATGAAAAGGTGATGATTTTTTTTTGGGTATGAATGTTAAGAGAAAAGGTGATAATTAAATACGTAGTCGGCAGTATCTAATCCTTACGTTTCAATTTTCATTTATAGTAGTAGTATTCAACCTCAAATATATCGAATTCGAATGAGAAACTTTTCTTTATAAAAGAAAATAGTATGTAATTTTTACGCATTTGAATGGATGTTGATATGTACATATGATTAAGATACATACCGAATTCTAATAAATAAATATCCATTATAAAAAGAAATACATTTTCTCGTGATTGGTTTGGTCGTATATGGTCAATAGAGAGTCAACTACGTAAATAGAAAAAGATAAGTCGGGTTGATTATTCCGTTTTTTTCTTTTTAAGAAAGAAACTAATGTGAGTGAGATAAATATCACTACAAGCAAAGTAATGTATTTTTCAATTAGTGTTAAAGAAAATTTATAGGAAATTAAAAGATGTAATGTCACTTTTAGCTCCCATTTCTATATGTTCTTGCTTTGGAGTGAGTATTAGACTATTAGTTAGTCCCTGTTTAGTCATTTTTGCTTAGAGTCAAAGCTATATTAAACAATTATATAACAATAATAGCATAGCCATAGTTTAGAATTTAACAAATCTTTAATCATTAACATTATTTATCGATATCATATTTTAAAGTAAAAGTGATATGGTTATAATGATGAACTAGATTCTTACCCGCACTATATAAGGGAACATTCGTTGTATATGTTGTAAACTATACTTAATTTTCGTAGTATATCATATATAATATGTTCTAAGTTTAGATATTGTATGTTTTTAACTTATAGGTAAAATCAATTAATTTGAAATGATATAATAGTTTTTGTTTTTAACTTGTTGGTAGAAGTCGAGTAGTTTAAAATATTGTATTTTATATTGAATAATCATAAATGGAAATATAAATAGTTGACTATGTTGTATTAAAATGTATAAATAAAAATTGAGTAGTTTTAAATAAGTTTATTGTTTTTTATTTTGCATTCCGATTAGTAAATTAATAAATTAGGGTATATTTGAGTGTTGAAACTTAATTTTAGTTTTGTGGTATTTGTGGAACATTTGAAAAATAGTGATATTTGTTTGTGGCTAACCGCTAGTAGTTTCTTAGTACAAAAAATAAATTTTGTAAGCAAAACAAACTATGCAATTTGATTTTCCTTCTAACATAGTTATGATATGTATGAGTTAACCTGTCAAAGGCTTTGAAAGTGTATGTAGTTCTCTAAATGATATGTATGGATTACCCGTCAAAGATTCTTTTTCTTTTATTTTCTCTTAGTCAAAGACTTTGAAAGTTTATATACTTCTCTAAAAGATTCTTCAATGACTCGTTGCTTTCTTTAGCCCTTATATAGTACTCTTTCCGTATCTTAATAGATGTTTTAGAGAATTTTTGTTTGTTTCATATTAGATGATGTTTTCAATTTTCTATGTAAAACTAATTATGTGTTTGTTGTTTTTGACGGTTTAAATTAAGCTAATTTTTTTAATTAGTTCCATGACTCGTTGATTTCTTTGATCCTTGTATAGTACTCTTCTTGTATCTTAATAGATATTTTAGAGAATTTTTTTGTTTCATATTAGATGATGTTTTCAATTTTCTATGTAAAACTAATTGTGTGTTTGTTGCTTTTGACTGTTTAAATTATCCTAATTCTTTTTAAATTAGTTGGATTGTTTTGGAGTTGATGATAAAACATGTTTTATTTTTGAAAAAACAGAAAAGTAATTGATTTCTTAATATATGTGCAACAATCTTAAAAATTAAGTAATATGAAAGAGAGGAAGTTGTGTCTCTTAGTGATAGAGTCAATGTTTGTTGTGTTCAATCCATGTATTAAAATACCAATTTATATAAAAAAAAATTGTTATGATTTAACTCTTCTTATGGTCAAGATATTAACATTTAAAAGTCTAAACATTTGTGTTTGCTTGATATTGGTAATTGCTTTTGATACACAAAACTTGTTCCAAGAATATCAAATAACAAATTTTGACTCTTTGTTAATTGGAACAAATCTTATTGTAACTAAATTATTCAGTTTCTAGTTTAAATAACTAAAGTGTCATTCTTAGTGAATTATTCTTATCATTTGTTCAAATTAATAACCAGTATGCAATAATTACCAATATCAAGGTATGATGTGCTAACAACAAAAATTATCAGCAATATCATCGTTTTTAATCAAATAAATGGCAATGATATGAACTAGATTATAGACTACTTAGAGCATTATTATTGGTGATACTATGAGAGTATCATCTAATTAAAATAAAAAATAAAAAGAATTTATGAAACTTTTGGCAAGAAACGTCTCATTGGAATGAGATTTTTGAGACAGTGTCATACCAATTTCTGCTACATATCTTCATATTACTGGTTTATTATTTATTTAATAATTTAATATTTAAATAATTAATAAACTTAAATAAAAATTATTAAAATATTATAAATTATAGATTTTCTAGGGTTTCATTGTTAATAATGATCTTACGAAATGATTCTATGAGCCTCTAAAATGGACTACTCGCAGAGCCTTCTCAAACTATTGATATGCCATGTTCAATTTTTTTATTGAATATATATTTAATGTAGTAAAATAGTTTTTTGAAAGAAAAAAAATATAATATATATAGTCAAAACGTTCATATTTGAGTCGATGTCATATTCGACTGCTCCATTCACAATCACTAAAAAGTTGTCCTCGCTAGTTGTGTTTATAATTTTTCTAAATATATATACAATAATCTCACCCAATGTAAGTGTTTTGAAGGTTTAATTCATATAGTGATATTATTGTATAACAAGTAGTCCTATATTATAGCTTTATCATTGGGGAAAAAATAGAGATAATTATAAAAATGTTATTTTTGGTGTGTTACTTTTTAAAAATATCACAGTGAATTGTCCATTTGCAAAAATACCACTAATTATAAATTTTTAAAACATAAATTTTAAAATTCTAAACCCTAAATAATGTTTTAACCTCTAACAAACCCTAAACCATAAAAACTAAACCCTAATACGACATAGTTAATCCAAACATAAATAATATAATAAATAAATAATTTTAAAAATGTGGTAGTTTTGCAATTTTTTTTGAAAATGTTACATTTTTTATTTCAAAAATGATATTTCTCAAAATATAATCTTATAATAATAATTAATTTTACTTTTCCTAATAAATCCGGAAGCAGGATACGACACATTCCCAAAACTCCGGATTCTGTTCATCTTGAACACGTTAACGAGGGAGATTGCATTTTATCAAAATATATAACTAAAAGTTAAAAGTGAATTTGTCCTATAAATCTTATAGTTACATAAAATAAATATGTTGGTTAAACCACCAAACCAAAATGTTGAAGAAGGTGTAGGGAAGACATCTCTTGGGTTGTTATTATTAATTGGGAAAAAAGGAAAAGGCCTTTAAGGACAATCTCTCTCTCACAAACAAAACACTCTCTAACCACTTTGACAACTTCATTACACTAAAAAAGCAATAGCGTGAGAGTGTAATGATTTTCTCTTTATTGGCATTAAGTTCTCATATGTTTGCATATAGGATCAATTGGTTACATAATACGGCACAAGTTTTTTAGTGTTACGATTATAAAACAATGGTAAGAAATGGGATATGATTATAAAATAGATATACCATTGAATTGTTTTTCTTTCTTCAACTATATAAAAGAGTTGAAAATACTCTAAAATCTAAATCATTAAAATTAAACTTATATACTCTATAAAAAAATGATATAACACAATGCAGATTAGACGATTCGTTAGATGTCATTGTAGTCTTTGTAGAGATGATAGAATTTTTTGGATTCTAGTTGAAATTAAAAGAAAAGAAGATATTTTTTTATAAATTCTAACGTTAGGTTAGGTCTAATATATAACTACACGCATGTATTGTAGTAAGTTTTTTTTTTTATTAGTAAGCTTGTAAGATCCATATCAATTACTATACAAGGGTCCCTTTTTTTATATAACATTTATGGATTAATATTTAATTGTTTAGTAGCCAAGTTTCTTAGATCATGTGACTTGAAGCATACTTCATAGATTATTGACTAATCATTTTTTTTTTTTATCAATTATGTATTAGTTAGCCAACATTGAAAGTAATTAAAGTATTAAAAAAAACCTTTATCGACAATTAAGTACTAAAGTAATATTAATAATTTAATATTGTCACCTTTCTACTTTCCAGACTTAGAACATCCTTTCCACTTAATCCCAACACGTTCTCCTTCAAAAGTTTTTTTCTTACATTATCCCATATATTTTAAATTCCTCATTTTCTATTTCTCTAAGTATAGTTTTGTTTGGATTATAAATGTATGATAAACTTATATTTGTGGATCGTAAGTACAATACATTTCAAATAGTTTTAAACAAATGTAATGGAGAAATACAAATTTTAGTTAATCCCCAAATACAATATTCTCTATAATTAATTACAAGCATAGTTCTTGATGTATTCAATTATTTGAAATATGGGTTTTGCACGAAACATGATACACATGGAGAGTTGGTGTAAAATATATATATAAAAAATTATTTACCATAATTAAGTAGTAGTTTAATATTATAATAATCTGATTATGCGTACCCTTGAATCAAACCAAGATGTGATTTAAGCACTTGATTTTTTTGGTTGTTCCCAAGTTTCTTAGAGGTAACGTTTCACAAGTAGCACGAAAAAGTACGAAAGGCAGAAAACTTGAACTAAAAAAGAAACTCACTCGAGCACGAACAAATTAATCCTTTATTACCGGTATGTGTGTGTTATTATATTGGTTTATATTAGAGAGAATTGTGTCACAGACTGAGATTGTAACATCCCAATTTCTGAAATATGTGGTGCATGCGGAGAGGTTTAACAGAATTGATTTGACTACCTATACCACAAAAGTGCATTTATCTTTTTCGGCACACATCCAGAGAGAACTCCAGAGTTAAGCGTGTTTGGACTGGAGCAATTTAAGGATGAGTGACCTACTGGGAAGTCATTTCCAGTACCGTATGAGTGAGGACAAAACACGGGGAAAGATCACGTGGTGATTTGCAGGGTTAGTAAACAAGTCTTTCGAGCCTCCTGGACTAACGCACCGACCGTCGAACAGGGGTGGGCCCACGAGCCGAGAGTGGGCGTGGGGCCCATTAGGAGATGAGGATTTCTCCTGAGGGGATGAGGATTTCCCCTGTATGTTATTGAGAGATGAAGATTTCTCTCGAAGGGATGAGGATTTCCCCTGCATACTGATAGCTCGACGGCGATCGAGGCGTTACAAGTGGTATCAGAGCGAACCCTAACGAGTGTGTGAGTCACACTGTCGGGGGTAACGATCCTGGTGCGCAACGAGGACGTTGCGATCAGTTAGTGGGGGTGATTGTAACATCCCAGTTTCTGAAATATGTGGTGCATGCGGAGAGGTTTAACAGAATTGATTTGACTATCTATATCACCAAAGTGCACTTATCTTTTCCGGCACACATCCAGAGAGAACTCCAGAGTTAAGCGTGCTTGGGCTGGAGCAATTTAAGGATGGGTGACCTACTGGGAAGTCATTTCCAGTACCGTATGAGTGAGGACAAAACACGGGAAAAGATCACGTGGTGATTTGCAGGGTTAGTAGACAAGTCTTTCGAGCCTCCTGGACTAACGCACCGACCGTCGAACAGGGGTGGGCCCACGGGCCGAGAATGGACCCATTAGGAGATGAGGATTTCTCCTGAGGGGATGAGAATTTCTCCTGTATGTTATTGAGAGATGAGGATTTCTCTTGAGGGGATGAGGATTTCCCCTGCATATTGATAGCTCGACGGCGGTCGAGGCGTTACAGAGATCGTTTTTCTTGACGGTTTGTTATTTTTTGCGTCGTTTTCGCATGATAATGCATTTAGACTCGCATGGTTTGGGATTCAGCGAAAAAGGTATGCAAGCCAAGGTTTGAATTTTTTTTGGAGTTAGGCACATCGACCCATGTTGAATTTATATATATAGTTGATTGTGGATCTGATTGTGAAGAAAAGACTAGGCCATCCCGACACAAACTGGTCGGATACTGGAATCATATTCCTGAGGAGTCAAAAACATAATCAAATCCGTCGAATGTGATCCATAAGTTGAAAACTAGTTTAGTATGAGAATGTCTTCTGAAAAAATCCATAACAATTAAATAATAGAGGTATTTGGCCACACTCTTTTAAAATTTTAGAAAAAATAAAAATTCTTAAAGATAATTATTTGCCAAGCATAATTTATTGTTTTTAATTTTTTTAAAGACTCTACAACTTGTCTTTTAATTTTTTTTGTCTTGTTTTATAATTTTTTTCTAAAGCTTCGTGGAAATGGCTTTAGTTTTGATTAAATAAATAATTTAAATAATTTATTCTTTTTCTTCTTTCCCTAAATTATTTAAAGCTTTTTTTAAATTTATATATAGTTGATAAATAAAAAATTTCAATTGATTTATTATTATTTTTTTTTTCTTATTCTTTTGAAATCCATTTTTATATAAATCATCAAAATTTTGCAAAATGAATTAAAAGAACAATTTTTCATCTGGGAGGACAATAAAATTTAAATATATTTTATTTTACAAACTTTAAAATGTTGGACGAAGAGGTTAAATGTGTGTTATTTCAACAAGTGATCATTATGGAAAATCAAAACCGGGATAACGAAAATATTCGTTTAAATGCTCTTAAAAAAGTTATTTTTTATTATATCAACGATCGTTTTAAAGTTTATTTGCGTTGGAAACACCTAAAAACGTTTAAATTATTTGAAGATGCAACACTGCATTTATAAGAAAGATTCGAAAACTTGAGAATTCATTCAAATGTTTTTTCCACTTCTTGATGAAGCTTTTGGTAGTTAAACCAAAACATGAAATAATAAAAATAAAATAAATTATATTTTTATCAGATTTATGTCATAATTTATATTTTTCATAAAAATTTATCTATAAATTATTATTAAAATAGCCGTCACAATATTTACAACCAAAATCTCTGCAACAAAAAATCTACAACAAAAGTCTACAGTTAAAAATTCAAAAGATAGTTGCCAAGTCCCCAATATATATCTTGAGTTTCAAGAGAAATTTTTTCTTTTGTCGTTTCTCTATTCCAACAACCAAAAGTAACATGGAACATTAACAAGAATATCGTAATTTCAAAAACATAGCAAATAGCCAGAGGCAAAGTAAAAAGCATTTTTGTTGACATGGAGCCTCACCACCATGCACGGAGGAGGCTAGGGTTAGTAGTAGTAGCAGCCACATTATTATCTGTCATGGTTACTTCGATTATTACTGATTAGTTTGTTAATGATGTAGAAGAAAGCTCTCTAGTCTCTAATGATGCGTAGATCCTTTTGCCATAATCCTCTATATATAGGTCTCTGCTTTGTAGAAAATAACATAAGAGGAAATTTACATTTTACTTCAACGACAAAAAGAAATTTTACATCTTGTTTCCTTGTTCAGTGAAAAAGAAAATTTACATTTTCCTTCAACGACAAAATTGTTCGTAACTGGAATTATTTAGGAGAAATATTTTTTTTTTAACGATATTATTTTTTCTAACCATTTACCATTTACCATTTATCCTCTTATCACTATCAATTTTTTCTTCTCTATTTTCAGGACTACTTGCAAAAATGAGTCAAAAGTTGAAGTCAATTGCAAAATTAACGTATGTTTTTTTTTTCTCTCATATTTTGCCACTTTTTCCTTCTTTTATCTTTAGAATCAACACATATTCACGAAAATGCCATTATGTTTTTTTTTTAAATTTAGAAATATTGCAAAAGACAAAAAAAACCAAAAAATTTCAACATACTTATTAAAATGCATCTTCTTCGATTTTGCCAACTAAACAACTAATTTGGAGCTCTAAATGCATTCTCAACGGATTACTAGTGTGTACGGAGCCTTGTTTACTTCTCTATTCAGCAAAAAAAAAAGGATTTAGGGAAGAAAAGTCGGAATCTTTTTCCTCTTTGCCGATCGGAAATTGAGTATCTTGGAGTTTTTCGTTGTCAAATCCATATTTGGGCAAATCTTTCGGACTTTTTAACAGGTTTTTTGTATTCCTGTAAACAATTGGGGTTTAAAGAGGAGTTTTTGTGGGTTTTGTGTTGTGCACCAAAACTCTTTCAACTCTCCTATGTAAGGTCCCAATAGGCGTAGCGATCCGTATCTCAGGAGTCTTTGGTGTACAGACACCATATTCAAACTTGGCTAAATCATATTAAGGGTAGCATTTGATCTGTTTTTTATCTGGTTGATGGAAAAGTAGAAGATATTATTGAAATTTAAGATATCATATTAAGATATTACATACATATCTGACTTTAGTATGTAATATCTCCTTTTGAATTCATATAGATTGTATGATAAAATTGTAAATATTCATTATTATCGTAGATATCTGGAGCGGTTCTACTGATGGTGGGACTCGATCCAGAGAATGAAATACTGCACACCCTTTCATTCAAGGCTGGTGTTACGACATGGTCACAGGTTTTAAAAACTACTTCATGTAGTCTTATACGTCCAGGATCGAAGTATATATTTTTTGAAGATAATAATGTTTCTTGTATATTCTGATTTGCCATTTTATTTGTACTAAACTTTTGTGATCGAGTCTCGGCATGGGTTCAACAAAGTATGTCGTATTTTCAATATTACCTTGTCTCTTATCGTTTCTTGATTACATATGTGGATTAAATTTTCGTATAAATTCTGTCTGCAGCAAACAATATGGATGTTCGTTAGAGACATGATTAAAGGAACACTTCTATCTGTCATACTTGGTCCTCACATAAGTTGCCGAATCTTTTCTGTCCCCAACCAGGACTACTGCTAACCCAGGAACCACACCGATTGATTCTTTCATTCTCGAAACTTCGATTGTAATCTCATCTCTAACTGTTTTCGCCACAGACTTTCTTTCTATCAATTACCTTCGCTAAAGTCTCTGATTCTGTCTAGAAAAATACCATTTCATGATTCTGATTACTTGCTACATCAACATTTATGCCAACAAAGCAATTGAAATTTGGAATTTCAAAATTCATATAGATGGATGAGTCAGTGTTATACCGGAATTGGAAGGAGTCGGAGAGGAAGAGCAGCGAATGGAGAGAGCAACCACTGCCAGGCACAGTGGTGGTCTGTAGTCGGAGTTGGCCGACGCATTGACGAATGAGGAATGTGTTGCTGCTGCGACGGTTGAAATGTATGAGCCGTGACGCCGTGGAGGAAGAACAATTCGTAAAAATCATCGACGAAGCCATTTTTTCTTCGGCCAGCCACCAAAAGAGCAACCTCTTCGTCGTGGCTTAGGGTTTAACAAAGAGAAACCAGATTTTTTTTTTCCCACCAAAAAACGCAGATAGGTTTTGGAGATTCCGACATATCTTTGTCTTGTTGGTGAATTCTGCAAGTCTCTAGTGTACCAATGAAGATAGATAAAAACTAGAAAAGGTAACAGATCCAAGGAACAAGCTGTTAACTCGGTGGATAACTGCACAGCAAGCTAAGCTTAACTTTGCCGAACAAACAATGTACCCTTATTCTTTAAAAAAAACCAATTTAAACGGATAGAAAAGCATTCTATTTCACCTTTCTTGTACAATTTTCAATATATCAAAGTTGAAGAAAAAAAAATGAGAATGTGAGAAAGATAGTAAGCGCAGTCCACGAAGCATTGCGAAGAATGGGATCAAGAATCACAAACACGAAGATTATAAAGAGAAACTGAGGGAGTTGGTCAAGTTTTTAACGAGTCAGAAACTTTTACATGGGAACTATCCCAGAGAAAATAGTGAAATTGGCTTTGAAAACCAGAGTAAGATTTGTTTATTCCAAAAAAACAAGCAGTCTTGATAAAGTCACTGGAAGTTGTGAATTCTCTTAGCTGCTGTCAACGTGTTGGAAAGAAGCATGGCTATGGTCATTGGTCCTACACCACCAGGAACAGGCGTGATGGCTGATGCAACTTTGCAAGCCTCCTCATAGCAAATGTCTCCAACCAATCGATAGCCACGGGGAGTACTTAGATCCTGCAGTTCACAGTATACGAATGTCACATACTATTGATCTAATCCATTATAATCGCATTTCCATAATGTCAAAAAACTGTGCACTCACCTCAACAGGATTAATCCCAACATCGATGAGGACTGCGCCCGGTTTTATCCAGCTTCCTCTGACCATGTTTGGTTGCCCAACAGCTGAGATTATGATATCAGCTTCTCTTGTGATTTCTTCAGGGTTCTTGGTTTTTGAATGGATGATGGTAACGGTTGCATCCTCCCTCTACATTTACAAGATACATCGAGAAAGACAATAGATGAAACTAATTATCGAATGCCCCGTAGAGAAAAACAGCGTCTTTCATAAGGTATCCTTACCTGCAGTAACAGAGCAGCTGGCATACCAACAATGTTACTCCTTCCGATAACAACTGCTCTCTTTCCTTTTATCTCAATGTTGTATCTGTGCAACAACTCGATGCATCCTTTTGCAGTGCATGGAACGAATAAGGGTTCTCTTCCTCGCATCGCAAGCTGTCCCATATTTCTTGAGTGAAATCCGTCGACGTCTTTCTCTATACTAACCGCATTCAATATCTTCTCTTCATCCATATGCTGCATACACATAACACATCCAACAAAACTATGCCGTAAATCAGTGTCATTTTTTTTAGATATGAATATATGATCAAAGACTTTTTGGCGGACAATACCGATGGTAGCGGCAACTGAACAAGGATTCCATGGACAGAAGGATCATCGTTGAAGCTTGCAACAGCTTCCAACACCTCTTCTTCCGAGGAATCTTCAGCTAGGCAAACTTGGAATGATTTGATTCCAACGGATTCACAAGCTTTCTTCTTGTTCCTCACATAAGTTGCGGAATCTTTTCTGTCCCCAACAAGGATTACTGCTAATCCAGGAACCACACCGATTGATTCATACATTCTTGAAACATCAATTGCGAACTGATCTCTATTCGTTTTTCCCACAGCCGCTCCATCAATTATCTTCGCGGGTTTTGAATCAGCTGTCGAGAAACGCAATTTTAATGAATTTCCGATTACGAAAATCAACAGAGAGAAACAGAATATTCAATTATCAGACAACAACGATCCATGTCAATTAGGTGAAAAGGTTTAGTCAATACCGAAAACAGGAGAAGAAGAGGAGCGAATGGAGAGAGAGCAGCCACGGCCAGGCGCAGTGGTGGTCCGTAGCCGGAGTTGGCAGACGCACTGACGGCGGAGGATAGTGCCGGAGCAGTGGTTTAAATGGATGAGACGCGAGGTCGTGGTGGAGAAGCAATTGGTAACCATCATCGATGTCGAACTTGGGGTTTTAGACTGAGTGGGAAGATTTAGGTTTGATAATGGAAACAGATCAGCCGATTTTGTACCGCCGAACAAGATATAAAACTTGGCAGTAATAAGTGGTAAGTAGGGTTGATAAGCCACGTGCAATTTTTTTTTTTTTTTTTGTCACCAAAACCAATATAATTCCGACATAAGGCAAAGCAAAAGTCATTAGTTTACTAATTTTAATTAACAAAGATCGTGACACGTATCAAGTCGGTTGATCAGATTTTGACACGTATAAATGTATATTACAATCATATTTTGACATATGTCATTCAAATTTTATTTCTCTTTAAATTTATATATTTGTATTTATCTAATCTTCTTATATAAAAATCAACATATATCCAAAATTTCTAATTAATAATCTTAAATAATTAGTTGATAAATATTATTTAATCCTTTACAATTTTGTTTTCATTGTCTTGGTTTTGGTTTTTCAATAAATATTTAATTAATACATTTTAAAAATAATTAGTTAATAAACATTATTTAATCCCTTAAATTTTTGTTTTCATTATATGTCTTGGTTTTGGTTTTTCAATAAATATTTAATTAATACATTTTAAAAATAAATATTATTTGATCCTTTAAATTTTTGTTTTCATTATATGTCTTGGTTTTGGTTTTTCTTTCCTACAATCATTTTTTTCCCCTCACGTTTACTAAGATTTACGTGTATCACAAAAAACAAATATAATCCACGTGATAACCATATAACACAGCGAATATGATCATATCTTTTACTGCAAAAAAATTAAACGTTTAATCATAATAGACCATGTAGAAGTTGAAAAGAAAATGATATACCTCTAAAAAAAAATTTCCAAATAGATTATGGTTTACCTTCCTAAATCTTTAAAAATTATAATATTTTAATTCTATAAGATGTTTTTGTATTTTCTCAATTTTCACACCAAACAATTTTTAACTTCAATAATCATCACCAAAATAATGACTATTCAACCCAATAAAAACATCAGTTATTTAACTTTAAACTAGTTAAATAAAAAATATTTTCATCGTCGTACGGTAGTACGTCTTATCAGAAAGTGGTAAGCGAGAAATTTCAAAATTATGAGAATTTTGAAATCGGGTGTATAGGCCCAACAATATCTAACTGGTGTCTGGATCTCCAAAACCTATCTGCGTCTTTTGGTGGTAAAAAAAAATCTTGTTTCTTTTTGTTAAACCCTAAGCCACGACGAGGAGGTTGCTCTTTTGGTGGCTGGCCGAAGAAAAAATGGTTTCACCGATGATTTTTACGGATTGTTCTTCCTCCACGGCGTCGCGGCTCATACATTTCAACCGTCGCAGCATCAACACTTTCCTCCTCCGTCAATGTGTCAGCCAACTCCGACTACGGACCACCACTGTGCCTGGCCGTGGTTGCTCTCTCTCCATTCGCTGCTCTTCCTCTCCGACTCCTTCCAATTCCGGTATAACACTGACTCATCCATCTATATGAATTTTGAAATTCCAAATTTCAATTGCTTTGTTGGCATAAATGTTGATGTAGCAAGTAATCAGAATCATGAAATGGTATTTTTCTAGACAGAATCAGAGACTTTAGCGAAGGTAATTGACCAAAAGTCTGTGGCGAAAACAGTTAGAGATGAGATTACAATCGAAGTTTCGAGAATGAAAGAATCAATCGGTGTGGTTCCTGGGTTAGCAGTAATTCTGGTTGGAGACAAAAGATTCGGCAACTTATGTGAGGAACAAAAAGAAAGCTTGTGAATCTGTTGGAATCAAATCATTCGAAGTTCGTCTCGGTGAAGATTCATCAGAAGAGGAAGTGTTGAAATCTGTCTCAAGCTTCAACGATGATCCTTCTGTCCATGGAATCCTTGTCCAGTTGCCGCTACCATCGGTACTGTCCTCGAACTAAGTCTATGATCGTATATTCATATCTAAAAAGGTATACTCGTATCTAAAAAGTGACAGTAATTTACAACATAGTTTTCTTGGATGTGTTATGTGTATGCAGCATATAGATGAACAGAATATATTGAATGCGGTTAGTATAGAGAAATATGTTGACGGATTTCACTCGCTAAATATTGGATGGCTTGCGATGCGAGGAAGAGAACCATTATTCGTTCCGTGCACTCCAAAAGGATGCATCGAGTTGTTGCACAGATACAACATTGAGGTCAAAGGAAAGAGAGCGGTTGTCCGCTGTGTCCAGATCATTGAGGATGCATTCAATAAGAGAACCCTTATTCATTCCATGCATTCCAGATCAGAACAGATTTTCAGGATATCCGCTGTGTCCCGGGACTACAAGACACTACCATTTTAATAGGTAGTAATTCATTTTCTAGTTATGTTGAAACAAGTTCTGCATCAAATAACAAGAACATACAGACAAGAAGAAGTAAAGAAATGTTAAAATATGATTTTTTATATCCGACGTAAACTGCATTTTACTGTTTGGTTTCATAGAACAAAAAGAGGACACTTTCTCAAAGACCAGAGCAAAATATTATTAGGCTACGAAAAGAGTAGTATTTCAAAAAGGCCAGCAATCTTCTATTAAGATCACTGGAAGTTGTGAATTTCTCTTAGCTGATGTTAAAGTGTTGCCATCTCGACACAAACTGGTCGGATACTGGAATCATATTCCTGAGGAGTCAAAAACATAATCAAATCCGTCGAATGTGATCCATAAGTTGAAAACTAGTTCAGTATGAGAATGTCTTCTGAAAAAATCCATGACAATTAAATAATGGGGATGCTTGGCCACACTCTTTTAAAGTTTTAGAAAAAATAAAAAAATTTAAAGATAATTTTTTGCCAAGCATAATTTATTGTCTTTAAATTTTCTAAAGACTCTACAACTTGTCTTTTAATTTTTTGTCTTGTTTTATAATTTTTTTCTAAAACCTTGTGAAAGTGGCTTTAGTTTTGATTAAATAAATAATTTAAATAATTTATTCTTTTCTTTTTTTCCCTAAATGATTTAAAGCTCTTTTAAAATTTATATATAATTGATAAATAAAAAATTTCAATTGATTCATTATAATATTTTTTTTTCTTATTATTTTGAAATCCATTTTTATATAAATTATCAAAATTTTGCAAAATGAATTAAAAGAACAATTTTCATCGGGGGAGGACAATAAAATCTAAATATATTTTATTTTACAAGCTTTTAAATATTGGACGAGGAGGTTAAATGTATGTTACTTCAACAAGTGATTATTATGGAAAATCAAAACCGGGATAGCAAAATTATTCATTTAAATGCTCTTAAAAAACAAGTTATTCTTCATTATATCAACGATCGTTTTAAAGTTTATTTGCTTTGGAAACACATAAAAACGTTTAAATTATTTGAAGATGCAACACTGCAATTATAAGAAAGATTCGGAAACTTGAGAATTCATTCAAATGTTTTTCCACTTCTTGATGAAGCTTTTGGTAGTTAAACCAAAACATGAAATAATAAAATAAAATAAATTATATTTTTATCAGATTTATGTCATAATTTATATTTTTCACAAAAAATTATCTACAAATTATTATTAAAATAACAATGACACCTTCTACAGTTTTCATTACCAAACAAATTTTTTCTCTGCAGCCAAAAGTCTATAACAAAAATCTACTGTTAAAGATTCGAAAGACCGTTGCCAAGCGCCCCAAATATATATCTTGAGTTTCAAGAGAATTTTTTTCTTCTGTCGTTTCTCTATTCCAACAACCAAAAGTAACATGGAACATTAACAAGAATATCGTAATTTCAAAAACATAGCAAATAGCCAGAGGCAAAGTAAAAAGCATTTTTGTTGATATGGAGTCTCACCACCACGCACGGAGGAGGCTAGGGTTAGTAGTAGTAGCAGCAACATTATTATCTGTCATGGTTACTTCGATTGTTACTGATTAGTTTGTTAATGATGTAGAAGAAAGCTCTCTAGTCTCTAATGATGCGTAGATCCTTATGCCATAATCCTCTATATATAGGTCTCTGCTTTGTAGAAAATAACATAAGAGGAAATTTACATTTTGCTTCAACGACAAAAGGAAATTTTACATCTTGTTTCCTTATTCAGTGCTTCGACGACAAAATTGTTCGTAACTGGAATTATTTAGGAGAAATATTTTTCTTTTAACGATATTATTTTTTCTAACCATTTACTATTTATCCTCTTATATCACTATCAATTTTTTCTTCTCTATTTTTATGAGTCTTTCTTTGCTTCAAACTTCCTAGTAAAGAGGATTGTATATTGATCAATATAACCTTCTTTTCTTTACTTTGTTGGAATAATTTTTCCATACAAAGAAGTAGTTAATAATTGGGTCGTAAATTCGTAAAAATATAATGCCTAAAAGTCCATAGGAGAAGTTCCATGAAGATCACAACTTCTCTGCTCACACTCTAACTTGCCCCATCTTGCATCCACTCTCTCACAAGGAAACACCAATTTCCCCAAACTGCAAAAAAAAAAATAGAATCACACACATATGAATCATAAGTTCTCAATTTTTTTTCATTTCAGATGCTCATAAAAGTTTCAATACACTACTCTCCATTCAGTTTTACCTTCTATTTACGGTGTTGTGTACATGGCAAAGCCACTGCGAAAACTCCTCCTGAGATCCAGCTTGTGCGGGATTCGATCTATCATGAACCAAACCAAGTGAGAACGAGTGATCACCCTTAAGATTACAGTAAGATACAATGAGCTACAAGATGAACATTACCTTAGGATTTCTTTGAAGTGATCCGCGCAATCTCTACAAGGGTATATTCGAGAAAGTATCGCCATCTACAGAGAGAAAAATGTTCATTATTAACTTTCACATGAAGAAGGAACACTCAGAGACTGGAGGTTCTTGAGAATAACGCGTCAAAAATTTGAAGCCTTGATCAAATTTAGAAGTTCAAAGCTGAAACTTCTAGGCTTCCGAGTTCATTAATACCAATTTAAACCTCGTATAAGATGATAGACTAGGGCAAAAAAGAGTTGTACCAGTTCTTTAACATCTTTCTTTTGCTGCCTTGTTGGTTTTTCTGGATACTGATGAGAGAAACAAAGAAACATCTGATTCAGAATACAAACCTTAGTTTACCCAACTCATAAACATCTACTTATTACTACTAGAGATCGCATCGACATGATAAGATTGAGGTAAGAGAATAACAGAAATTGAACCAGAATCCTTTAGCTTCACACTGTATAATCAATAAACAGAGAGCAACCCAAAAGCAAGAACCGAAGTGAATCAAAAATCAGTTTCAACTCTCCCTAAGACCAAAGGCTTCACAACAAACAACAAACCTGTGCAGCAAGAGTGTGAAGAAATGTCCAAGTAGCTCTCCCAAGCTCCTCTTTAGTCACAGGACCAGTAGACTTGTTCTGAAAGAATATGGAGTAATGGGTTTACACATGCTCATAATCAACAAAACCTATTGCAATGAAAACGAAGATGGGTTCGCATAGTTACTTACTAAACCCTTCAATTTTCGAAAGGAAACCTTAAATTTTACATACAAAACTACAGCTTTTTCTTCAAGGCTAGTAACACAACCTTCCAAATGAACATATCAAGACAGTGTATGCCAGTAGTAATTTGCTTCATATGCGATACAGCATGAAAAGGTAGAAACTTTTCAACCATATGTTTAGAAAAGGTGGAAACTTTTCATTGGGGAATTTCATCGAACACGTTGGTGGTGATCGGATCTCAGGTGAAGGTTTTAAAAAGTGCAAAACAAACCCAGAAAGCTAATTGAAACCGGAATAGATTTCGAAGAAAAGATTCGGACCTTGAGAGGGAGTTTCTGAAGATTGGAATTGTTGGTTGCGATTGGTGAGGAAGAGTCGAAGGAGATGGGGTTTTGGATTGTGGATGATGAAGGAAGAGTGTTTTTGATGCCGATGAAATTAGAGAGATGAGTTTGGACACAATTTGATAGTTTCTCGAAGGTTTGGAGCAGAGGCTGCCATGGATTCTCACCCATTTTCTTTTTTTGTTGTTTCCTCTGAGAAGAAAGAAGAAGAAAAGGTTGTGACTTGGAGATGGAGACCGTTTTCTTCTCAAAAAAAAATGAAATAATACATTGATTATAATATCTTCAAAATAAATTTTTATTTATTTCATATTATACAACTGTTCACCAACTGAAATATACACAATATTTCTTGCAACTAGATCGTTGTAATCCAATTTGGAAGACAATTTGAACAATGGAAATTGACATTTTACTTACCAATGTTTTTTAGTTTTTGTCCATTTATTATCAAAACTCAATCTCTTATATGCTCTGTTTAATGCCATTAGTGTCCTCGAGTCCTTTCTTCTTCCTCAGCCTTATTCCAAGCAGCCTGTAAATGAGTGAACAAACATATCAATCATTTGCAATGTTAATGGAAAAAAAAAAAGATTTGTTTCTTTCAAAACAAACATAAAAACTAACCTTTTCTCTTTCGAGTTTTGATAGACTCGGTCGAATAGAGTTACCAAGGTCTAAACCACCCCAAGCTTCTTGCATTTCTCTATCCCTTGCTTGTCTTCTGGTTAACAATGGCGTTTCTGTCTCTACCTTCTCTGTTTCAGGTTTCCTCTTATGCTTATTAACTGGTTGGTACAAGCTTGTGTCACCAAGTCCTAAACCACCCCAAGCTTCTAACATTTCCTTGTCCCTCGCTTGTCGTCTATTTAGAATCATCGGTCTTGTCTCTTCTATTAAATGCTCGGTAACTTCTGTTTTCTTGCTTTGAGGTCTCTTCTGGTTATTGTTCTTTGACTCCCCAAGACCTAAACCACCCCAAGTTTCTTGCATTTCTTTATCTCTCACTTGTCGTCTGGTGAGAATCGGTTTTGTCTCTTCTCCAAGTGTTTGATTCATGCTAACTTCATTATTCTTTTTCTCTTTCTCTAGCTTCGGGACATGCTTCACCAGAATTTTGTCCAAACTCTCATAATCCGAAGCGTTTTTCGCTGCTTGTTGGATCCTCCGGTGGTTTCCGTAAACTGCTTCTGATGCAGTTTTTTCTCTTTCTAACCTGTGAATCGGCTTGACCAAGATCTTGTCTAGGCTTTCTTCTTGACCGTCACCTTTCTTGTTTGAGTCCATGTTTTCTTTTCCAAGCTCCTCTGTCACCAAACAAGTACTATCCTCAACTGTTTTTAAATGTCTTGCTTTGAGATCTTCTTTGTTTCTCTTCTTTGCTTCTTGTACTTCTTTCTCTAGCTTTGAGACATGTTTTACCATACAACTATCCAAGCTGGGAACTTCAGGCACACTACTAGCTGCTTCGGTGTTACCTTTTCCCGGTTTCTTCACATTCTCATACATTTTCCCGCAGTTCCTTATAGTTTCTTTGACTTCCTTCTCCAATCTTGAAACATGCTTGTTCACTAGCAAACTTTCCAAGTCTGGGATAGGATCCAATGGCGTTTTGTTTCGGCTTATGTTCTTCGTTTGGTATGTTCCAGAATTCACTCCTGCATTCTTTTTGGCTTCTTCGATCTCTTTCTCAAGCTTTGAAGAATGTTTCACAAGGATGCTTCCCAAATCTGGAACAGTATCACTTGCCACACCTTGAAGAACCTTTCTGTCTTTTTCACATACGTCCTTTGAAGCCAAACTTTTGGCTTCATAGACTTCTCTTTCTAGTCTAGTCATGTGCTTGACTAGATACTTGTCCAAACTCGGAATCTGTGACTCGTTTCCACTCGTTGTTTTTCCTTCATTGAAGGACCCGAATTTCGAATCTCTTCTCGTTTTTGTAACCACTGAAGAAGAATTCCCAAGCCTCTGGTTACCAACTTCAGCCAAGGCCTCACTTAAACCACAAGTTGCAACTATAGAGGCAAGACTTGAAAGTTGATCTTCTTGTAAGCCCTGAAGCCTCTCAAGCATCATATCTATTAGCTTCTCCCTGCTAAACTTCCCAAATGATTGCCTCCTCTTGACTTTTAGCTGTCTCATCTTGAGATCTGAAGTCTCAGCCACTTCTTCTTCTTCTTCATCAACCTTGTGTAGAACCCCAAGTTCAGAATCAGACTCTGTGTCACATTCTGAAGACACCTCAGTGATTTCATGCTTATCACGCAGGTTGGGATTCTCACTGATTTTCCTCAGAAGATCTTTAATGTCAGCTTTACTAAGAGAAGGACAATCTGCAAGCCTAGAAAATGCAGTTTTAACAGCAGCCGCTACTTCTTTATCAACATCAAACGCAGTTTCAAAAGACGCTGTGACGGTATGAGTAGGAGAACCTCCTCCATGTGTTCCCGATGTTTCAATTCGATATTGCTTCCTTGAGCTATTTGGTTTATCGTGCATTATAACTCCCATCGCAGACGCCGCTTCAAAAGCTTCCACCGCAGCCTTTTCTGCATTCTCCATAGATGTTTCTGCTTCTAAACTCGGGATCCTATCAACCGGAAAATAAAAAACTTTTAGTTAAGGAAGCTAGAGAAATATCTTCCTGAATACTAAAAACCTTTAATTACCTCGCAGCTCGAAGTATTCTACACCAAGATGCTTCAACCAAAGCAGCCTTACGAAGCTCCATGGCCTTACCTGCAGCCTCTCTCACTGCCATTTGTTCTCTTACAATTTTGCAATAGTGTGGATTGGAGTCGCCAAGCGTCTCATCAAGAGTCTGATTCATTCCACCAACCTCCTACAACAACAGCTTTAATATTCCACAAACTTACATAATTGTTTTAACCAATCAAACTAGAACATAAACTTTACCTGTAGCTTCTTTATCTTCCTATTCAAATACGAATCACCTTTTCTTCGCGGAAACCAGCCAAGAGGAGAGGTTTTACGTTGAGCAGACCTTTTCGATTGCGATTTTCTTAGAGCTGATGTGTCTCTTGGTGATGATTTATTCTGCATTTTTCCAATCAAAACCACTTTATCATAACGAATATCATAGAGCCTAAATGTTAAGGAAATAGAAACTTTAAGAATCGAGAGTTAACACTTAATAGTTAAGTGCGAAACTAGTGAAGATATCATCAAGTTCAAGTACGTTCGGAGCAAGAACCCTAACCTCTTTGTATAAATTGACTGATTTGTCGAACGAGGAACCCTAAATCCGTTCACTAAATTCAATTCCTGATTCCACTAACCCTAATTTGATATCCAATAAGGAAGAAACTCGATCCAATGTAACTCGAAACAACAAAAAATGGATTTCACCGGAATGAAATTTGAGATTTCGAAATCGGAACTGGAAATCACCTGTCCAGATTTCGAAGCTGAAGAAGACGAAGGTTCAAGAGGATTGGTAACTCCGACGCGACTACTACTAGTCTTGTCAGAGACTGAAAGACATCCTAAATCCAAGCAACCGAGATCCATGGCGGATTTGATCATATTATCAAATTTGTTGTATCAAAGAATTAGCGAAGAAGAAGAAGAAGATTCAGAGAAAACGAAAAATTCGATTCGAGAGAGAGAGAGAAGAAGAAGACGAGAAGAGAAATAAATATATTCTTGTTTTTTTGTTCTTATACAGATTAGGAAGTAGCCGTTAGAAAGTGTGATATGACTTTTTTTTTATTTTTATTTTTTATAGTCAACTCTCACTTTTTTTTCTCAACGGTTCGTTTTGGAGCCGTTCGATGGACTTATCACATGTGTGCGGGTGCACGATAGTTACCGTAGTCTGAACGCTCACTGATTTAATCCTGTGTATAGGCCCAAAGGCCCAAACATTATTCGGGCTTTTTCCCACGTCTAATTATCTAAACAACAACACGACATCGTTTCGAAGATGTCTTCCACTTCGGACAACACAGAGACTCCAACAAAAAAAAACGGGTGGGATGATGACGTCACTGTAGATCAACACTTTTCACTGCAGTTTCCTTTCTTTTCTTTTTTTTAACTTTTCTTCGCAACTTCTCTCTTCTCTTTCCTTTTATCTCATCGTTTTATCTTCAAAAATCATTTCCGATTTCAACTTAACGAATTCCGTTTTAATCAATCGGTGCATGACGAGCGCATCAGAACTCTTCTCTACTCGAAGATCTCGTCTGGGTAGATCCGACCCGGATTTAGAATCCGTCTCTTCTCTTAATCGTCACCACTCACATCACCATCATCGCCGTCACAATCACCATAATCACCGTCGTGATTCCGATGCTTGCGATCCTCTCCGTCGACCACCGCTTCGTCTCCGTCGTTTCTGTCATCTTCCGGTTAGCTTTTTGTAGTTATTAAAAATCTTTGCTTGATTTGTTGAATCTGAAAAATTAGTCCTTTTTGGTTCCTCAGGATCGTATACAGGGTTGGAACACGAACAGTACTGATTCAGAGATTGAAAGTAACAGTTTTGGAAACTTAAACGGATCAGACAGGCTTCCTGGATCTGTTCTTCTTGCAAGGGCAAGACTTTTCGAAAGATTGAGAGGTGTTTCTTTGTCTAGTAACAGGTTTGTTCCTTAAATCCTATAGCTTTTAATCGGAGGGTTTTTGAGAACTTGATTTTACTCTTGATACTTGTTAGGATTCAAAAGCCTTTTGATTTCATTCATGTGTAGAATTAGGATTTGTTGTTTCTTGTTGCCTAAAGTGTATAGAGCTTCAAAAGTTTCAACTTTTTGTCTTTCTGATTCAGTCGAGCAAACAGAGTTTCATTGGGAGATGATCAGATGGAGTCTTCAGGAGTTGGGTTTTCGTTTTACGCTGATCCGAATTTTCAACCGGAAGTGTCTTATGATCAGAACAAGAAACCACAAGGTCTCACACAAGGTGCTATTAACTGTTTACATCGACAAACTTTTAGCTCGGCCGAGGTTGAAACCGAGATGAGAGATTGTAGTATATGTTTAGAGAGTTTCAGAAAAGGCGACATACTTATAACCTTACCTTGTACCCATAGTTTCCATTCTTCTTGCTTAAACCCTTGGCTTAAAGCTTGTGGAGATTGCCCGTATTGTCGTAGAGCCATAGCTGAAGGCATAGAAACTTGTAAATAGACCTTTGCCTATTCGTAGCCACGCACATCATGTCTTCTTTTTCTTCTTGCTTCGAGTTTTGTCGCCCATTGAGTGTTTTATCATTCACATGTTTGTACTTGTTAACAGTTTTCGCTTTGCCTAACCATAGCCACGCACATCTTGTCTTCTTCTTGCTTCGATTTTTGTCGCCCATCGAGTGTTTTATCGTCACATGTTTGTGTTTGTAACGGTTTAGAGTGTGCCATTGGGTTGTTTGTATGGTATGTTTCTTCTCAATATGAACTTTTCTTCACTGTGATATCTCTCTTTTAATGTCTTGTTGGTTATCGAAGAGTCAAAGACTTTCTCCAAATCTTAATCCGACAAATTGGTTGTGTTGAGGTTAAAGTTCAACAACTTTACATTATCATCTTCAGAAAATTTTATTGTCTCAATCCGGATATGTTTAAACCCTCGTTTCCTTGGTTTTAAAACGATGTGTTTCCTCGGTTTTAAACCGATGTCGTTTTCAGGCATCCATGTATGTTACATATGCTGATGTTGAATACATAAAGATGCAATCAATATATAGCTTTAAAGGAAAGATTAATGAAAAAAGAGAAGACAGTTGTGCAAAAAAGCATTCTTTTTATGGTACAAAAGTAGAAAAATGGACCCCTTTCTTCATTATTATCATCTTCAATTCCTTTCATAAAATCCCATTAATGTTTTCTAGATAGTATCACTTTCTCTATTGGTACCTAACATACCTCACTCTCTAACCACTACTACATTAACAATTCACACATTAAGAATGTCTTGAATCTGTATTTTAACACATCGATTTCATGTCTTCAACAACAATAAATCCATATGATTCAAACTCAAACAACTTGGATCGGTTCGGTTTCAAACCAAAGAAAACGAAAAATGAAAGATGAAACAAAGTTAAACATTCAAGCAACAATTCTCCTTTTGCTGTTGCAAATCAATCCAATCACCTTACTCAAAAATATGGAAGGTGGTGATAAAAGAAAAGAAACAAAGGAAATCGAAAAGAAAACAAATCGTGTAATAAAAAACACCTAATATGTGAGCTGCTAAATAAAAAGGGGTTAGTTAGTTTAATTGTTACTAGCATTCTATGAACAGATTCGGATCTTCCCTACCAAACTCAGACATCGATATGCCATACCGGGTTATCGTCAAACCTTCCTTTCTCCAAGGCTGCAACTTTAGCTTTATGAGCTGTTGCAGCCAATGCGATTGAGCTCTTCCCTTTCTCATCTTGTGCAGGGTACATGCTAGCCTCGGCTAAAGAACCAGACCTAAGATCAGCAGGTGGGATAAAGCAGTCTAGAGATAGACCCGGAACATTGAAAGCGACTTCTTCAATGGTCCATTTTTCCTCCATCTTTGTCCTAGTGTGGCTCATGGCGACGTCTCCAAATCTGAAAAGGGTAACAACAGAGCGTCCAGAGTGAGCAATCATGATTCCTTCGACTTGTCTGTAATCTTCTAGAGACGAGTTGATCGTGGTTTCCCAATAAACAGTATCACCACCACCGTTGGATTGAATCCGTGTCAATTGTGAATCCTCGATTTGAACTAAAAGTCCTGTTCTTTGACTGAAATGACCGAAAAGGATGTGTCTTACGATCTCTGCTGGTCCTTCACTCCTCGCCTTTAACGTTTCAGGGTCAGTACACAGCTTCAAAATGAAACAATCTTCACCATTCACCTTCTTCTCTCCAACGCACTTTGCTTGAGCAAACATAGTAGCAGTAGTTCTCGGATCAAGTCCCTGATTGATCAAACATAAAATCAGCAATGTATTGGTGGTTACAAAGACCATGTGAGTTTTACGGTTTTCGGATTAACCTGAAGCGCACGACGAAGAGGCCTGACCGGTCCTTTAGCAGTATGAGAACCAAGCCAAGGAGTATGTCGCCAAACAAGCTTCCCATTGCATCCAGCACGAACTTTACTACCACCAACAGAGAGCTCAACATACCACATATCTGGATTCATCTGCCAAAGAACGAAACCTCCAGTTTCCGACTTTGTCAAGTTTCGATTTCGAACTGTTCTTGTTGGAGTTTCAAGCTCTGAAGTTATCATCTTGAGCTTACCCATAGCATAAGCGTTTTTAATATAGTTTTGTAACTTCTGACCACCGCAAGCCGCCGTGTACTGCTGTAGAATATACTGTGCCGATGATGTCTCCTACAAGAAACCAAAAACCAAAAATCGATTTTTTTTTTTAGTAAGTAATTTAATTAAAAAATTTGAGTATCTATCAATCAAAATCCCTACCAGATAATGACAATATTCCACCAACCAATCCAAAATCATCCAAATAAAATAAGAAATTTTGAATAAAATAGGTATCACAAAAGATTCCAAAAATCAAATCTTTTTTGCATAAAAAATGTCGACCAGTGAGATCTAAACCAGTAAGAACCCTAGAAATTTCGGAACTTAACGATTGAGTTGTCTTTGATGGTGGTGGTGAGGTGAAGAAGATGAATAGGTGCGAGAGGAGCTCCCATAACGCCAAGGAGAAGTCTTAAATCGGACCTCCGATAAGCCGCCGTAGAAGTCACGGACGGAGCACGTGACAATTGACCCATTACCCAATGACCTAAACCCGACCCGATTCGTTTCGAATCCCTTGAAATCTCACCTCTACTTGCTCCATCATCGTCTGGATCAGGACCTTCTATTACAGGTCTTAAACTACTGGATCTTCCGATTAACGTCTCCGGTTGCGCTAAGTAATATCCTCCTCCGCCGGAGCCGCCGCTGGAGCCGCCGGAAACGGCGATGAGTTTGTTCCGACCCCAGAGAAGAGCTTTCATGTGTGGGTTTGTGCGGGTTGGACTCGAGGAACGAGAACGTGGTCTGGAACGAGAAGGTGAAAGACCTCTCTTAACTTCATCTCTGAGTGATGAGAAAAATCCTTGTTTCTTTTCCATTTCTTATGGATTCTGATGCAAAACCTTCTTCTTCTTCTTCTTCTTCCTCGTAATCGAAAACCCTAGAAAAATCACAGACGCCGGAGAGAGAGGAAGTGGAAGGAGAGAGAGAGAGTAATATGAGTATTTCAAGGAGTCGAGTGAGTGAACAGTGAAGCGATAGTAGCGAGATGATTATATTCAGGTAGCTATAAATGACTATTTTACCCTTCACTTGCTCAACGAATTACTGCTATTTTTTGGGGGAAAAGGAAAATTGCGTGACAATTAGAAAAATGAATAATCCACGCGTTCTTTGACATTTAACGCGCGACTTTGAGAAGTGGAAACACGAAATATGTAAATTTTTATGTGCATTTTACAAAATCTGCCATTTATTTTGAAATTATTTTTAAAATATGTTACTATTATTTTAATATATTTTTGTTAATTGCCATATTTTTATTTTTTAGTCAATACAAAATGATAATTTTGTCTTATATTCTTTCTTCCACACATTCTTCTTTCACATATTTTTTTTTTTTCTCTTTTTTTTTCAAAAAACAACTCTCTATGAAAATGATCGATGGTGGTGGCCAACAGTGACGAAGACGGTGGTGGAGACTGTGGACGAACACATAGACAATGACGAAGACTGTGGACAAACACGGAGACGGTGACGAAGACTATAGACGAAAACGAGGACACTAAACGGTAGACAAATACAGAGAGGGTGGTCGACTGTGGACAAAAACGGAGACGAAGACTGTGAACGGTGGACGAAAACAGAGACGATGACTGAGACGATGGTCGACTGTGGACGAAAATGGAAACGGAGACTGTGAACGACGAAAAAGAGGCGGTGAAAGTGATTGTATACGAAAACAGAGACTGTGAACGGTAGACGAAAACTGAGACAATGACAAAGACATTGGTCGACGGTAAACGGAGACGGCGTGGCCATATCCGGAGACTGCAGACGAGATGGTGGCTGTGTACGGACAATCCGGAGATAGTGGACAAGTGGTGGTGGTGGACAGAAATAGACATTAATGTCATGATGGTATAAAAAGGGATAAGTTCGAAGGGTATAAACTTCTGTTTGTAATGAATAGTAAATTGTGGCAATTGGAAAAAAAATTGAAAAAATGGCAATTGGAAAAAAGATTTTGAAAAAATGGCATTTGGTATAAAATTCCCAATTTTTATGTCATTGTGTAAATGCGTTCGTTTAAACATGGTATTCGGATAACTATTCGAATTTCGAATCAATTAATTTGAGTTTTAGGTTTTCAGTTTTAGAAATATAATACCAATTCAGCTATTTTTAAATTTCGGTACAGTTCGGTTTTGGTTATTTTCGGTTTTGGATCAATTTCGGTTAATTGAATAAATAACGATAATGTTTTTGGTCCACGAATAACGGAATGAAGAACTGAAACGTAGGGTTTTTTTTTAAAACATCGAAGTAATTTAACAAACGGATAGCTTTGATATCATATTAAATATAGAATTTTAATTCAAAACCGTAAATCTTTCATATACTATTTCTCAAATTTAAGCGAGACTTTTACTAACAATAATACGCAAATATGAACATGTTCGTGTTCACCATTTAATTCTTAGAAATACGGACGTTTGTGGAAAATGTGGCCGAAAGAAAAGTCGAATAGAGTTAACAAATTGACAGATGCATAAAGTGTGGGATTGCGATTTGCTAGTGGCACCGTTAAGGATGGTAGACAATAAGACTTTCTTTGATTTAATGTTTGTTTACCAACTGTTTCCATGAACTTATAAGAATAAATTAGTGCTGTTTAGTCATTTCTGAACACAAGTATTTTAAGGTAGATTTGGGAAAATATATATATGCTTTCTTGATACTATAGAGGAAATTAGTTCAAATATTTCATATTTTCGTTAAGATAGCATGGTTAGGGTACGGTATTCTTGTTATTGAAATGGATATAGAAGAATTTTAACAATACAATCAGTACTAAGATTAGATTAACTTCTTTAATACTGAAACTTGGTTTCAAGTGTCTCCTATTTAAACTAATTGTCTCACTTAAATAGCTAGGCGTCTTGACAAAACAATAAAGTTTTATAAGACTTTCAATTGGTAACACAAGACAATAGTATAACTACAAAGAGTACAAATAATGATAAATGAAGGCAGTATAATAAAAAAAAGTTGTATCATATTTTGTAACACTATTTCACAGTTTATTTGAGTTTTGCAGCAAACGTTTAAGACCAAAAAGCAGATCTGAGAAGGCGTTTTTGAGGCCGGCGTTCGGAGTTCGTCTCCAGCGTTGTGTCCTTTGTTTATACTTGTAAATTATTTGTAACTTCCTTGTTTTCCGACGAGATCTTGTTCCGCTTTGAGGGGATGGACAGATCTAGTGTTTGGGTTGGTGGATTTCATTATCTTAATGGTGGTTTCGGTCTTTAGCTATTGGGATCTCTTCACGCGTTCGGGTTTTCTTGGTGGTGGTGGCTTCCTTTTCTCAGATTTGATAGTCTTTGGATTTGATAAGACTCTACCAAAGTCGTCATACTTCCAGATCCGGTTTTTTTTGAAGATTTCCGATTGGAGATGGTGGTAAGTGTTAGATCTCGTCCTCCTTTCTCGCGTTCATTGGGTCCTGGGTTTGGTTGTTCTTTGTTTAGGGATTTGCTTCCGTTATTTGGTCGGTTGTTGTGGGAATCGGTTTAAATAGCTCTAGACTTTTCTGTTGGTACTATCTCGTTCTCCTCTCTGGATGGTTTAGCGTGTTTGCCCTCTTCGTGTCATGCTCTTTTGATAGGAGTGGTCTTGGGGCTGATTTGAAGTGTGATTCTTTCTTTGTGAAGATGTTGGTTCTGAGGCTGTCTTACCCCGCTTTCTATTTAGTCTCGTCTCTATCCGTTTTTCCAATTGGTTATTCTATCGGCGATGCGTATCAACAACTCCCTTAGTGCCTTGGGTTGTGGATCAATAGAAGAATCATAAGTTGGATTGGGTTCTACTCGGGTTATTGATGATCTCCTCTTCATGGTTTGTATTGGTTCTTATCACACTTTTTTGGCGTTTGCAGTTCCCTCTTCTCCTTTATCCTTGCCGTGAATGTTCCTGTTGAAGCAAGGGTTCTTGGACTCGGTGATTATGTGGATGGTTAGCGTTTCGCTTCTTGGAAGTGGAGTTTACGGGTTTGGTTTAATAGATTTAGTTCTACCTTGCTTGTCTAGTTTCTATTTGGTCGTTTGATTTTTAAGGTTAGTCTTTGATTTTGTTGTACCGTTTTTCACCCCTGCTCCCCGTTAAACTTTTGGGTTACGATACCCGGTAATCTTTTGGACTACGCTCCTCTGTAAATTTTTGGGTTTTGTTTTCGATGTATCCATTTGTAATGTCGCTTTCATTTCTATAATATTATTTAGTGAAAAAAAAAATATTTGTAACACTATTTTAATGACTAGTTACATAAGAAATGATACAAGTTGTAACACAACTATAATATAGCGTCTCAATGTTCCATTCAAAACCTTAACATATATTGGATGATTGGTTGGTTTTTAGGTTCATCTTATAGCCTTATTTTTCCAAAAATCATCATATCCTTACCAATCAGGTTGTAGCTTTATTTTTTAAAACTACAGATTTTTTATTATTCTTACCAATCATGATGTAACTTTCTTTTTCAAAGTTACAACCCAAAAAAAAAAACCTTTTTTTCAAAGTAACTAGTAAAAAACGTAAAGCTCTATTTTTGGGTTTTAAAAGTTGTGATTATAAAAAACACATACATATTAGATCAACTCAACATGTAAATAGAATTATCGACATTAAAAAAATGGAAAATCAAGAGATAAGCAAGAGAAATACCTAATTGAAAGAACTCATAAAATTTTAAACTTTGTTTTAATTTTAGTATTGTTGGATTTTTTTAATGATGTTACTTATTATGAATGATTCATAAGTTTATTATTTATTATGTTGAAAGCAGTATAAAATTTCTAAATTATAACAATTTTTATTTGCATAAATTAATTTAATTAAAACTGCAGCACATATCTTATAGTTACCAATCGTGTTTTTATTTTAATATAGTTATAGCTACAGCTTTATATGTATAGCAAAAAAGTCTGCAGCCTAAAAAATGTACAGCTACAGCCAAAATATTTACAGCAAAAATTCTATAGCAATTAATTTATAGCTACAGCCGAACCAATCACCCACATAGTAACTTTAAACAAGTGTGAGCAATGTCTATTTTCTTATTTTGTTAAGAAAAGTTTCCTAAACAAAATTACGATTTATCCAAAAAAAAAATATGTTACAATTGTAATTTTTACCTCCAAATAATATATCCATGGCGTGCCTTAGTAATTTTTTTTAATAAGTCTCTAAAACCGGGATCATAAAATTCGTGCCGTTGCAAGATCTAAACAAGTGGTTTTTACGGAATTTCGTAGTTTTAAAATCTTTAACATTTGGTTGCAACCGATTAGGAGTACAACATTCAAACACAACATAATAAACACAAAGATCTTCCTTCAAACCTAAATGACGATTGTGACCCCAAAAAAAAAAAAAAATCTAAATGACTACCGAAAATGTCTTTTTTTTTTAAGGAAGAAATGCCGAAAGAAATTCCAACTTCTAAAATGTCATTTAAAACTCAATGTTTTTGTTGGCTTTTTAATAAAATGCGAAACTTTTGTTGACTCAGCCATTTTAGGTTTGTTGTTAAATTTTCGTTAACAGACCATTACGGAGTTAACTTTCTGTTAACGACATCCGTTTAATCAAAACGACGACGTTTTGGATTTAATAAAACGACGACGTTTTATTAGTTGACAGACAACAAAAATCCCCAAAAGAAACCCCGATCTCCAAATCGATTTCAAAATCAAAAATTATCTCTTTTCTCTTGTCGAAATCTCTATGACAAAGACCCGTGGAGGAAAAAGGAGTTTTCCGACTCGTCGATCAGAGAGGTTGAGGACGAACACGACAGATAAAGAAAACCCACCTGAACATGAGACGGTTCAAACTCCATCGGAGACTGAGGCGGTTCAAATTCCATTGGAGTCTGAGGCGGTGGCAATTCCATCGGATGAGCCTGTTCCTAAACCCAAAATAAAAAAGCGGAAAAAGACAATTGATGAAGATACTGAAGAAGATCGTGAGGCATTGAGTGATGATGATTGTGAGGTTGTTGGCGATGAAGTTTGTGATGAGGTAAGATATGCAAACGAGGGAAGCGGGAACTATGAAGATCATTTTGTATTAAATGGCGAAGGCGAAGACGAATGTTCTAAGACAAAGAAAAGCTACTCATGCGAATCATTTATTAAGAATATGGGATTATCAAGCAGAGATCATCCGAACAAATCCAAGAATTGTATTTGAGATTGAAACTGTTCCAGGACCAACCATTGGAAGCTTACAACGGTTTTTCGTCACTTTATTTGTTTTAAGGCATAAAGAGAGTCTTGGAAGCAGACTTGTAAGCCTATCATAGGAATAGATTGTGCGTTTCTTAAGTGGGATGTAAAGGGACATCTCTTAGCTGCGAATGGGAGAGATAGAGATAATAGGATTGTTCCCATTGCTTGGGCAGTTGTTGGAATTGAGAATGATGGTAACTAGGACTGGTTTCTTCGGCTGCTCTCTGTACAGTTGGATCTTCAGGATGGAAGAAACGTAGCAATCATATCAGACAAATAATCGGTTAGTATCAGTTTTGTTTATATCATGCTTTTATTTCAATCATTTAACTGTGTTGTTTGTATCATATTTTTTTAGGGTTTAGTTAAAGCAATTAAGACTGTCGTTCCACAAGCTGAGCATAGGCAATGTGCTAGGCACATCATGGAAAACTGGAAGAGAGGTAGCCATGACATGGAGATACAACGACTGTTCTGGAAGATTGCTAGGAGTTACAATGAGGGAGAATGAGCTGGTCATATGCAAGAGCTGAAGAATTACAATCCAAGTGCATATGATTCTCTACTAAAGACAAATCCAAGGACCTGGTCTAGAGCGTTCTTCAGAATAGGAAGCTGCTGCAATGACAACCTAAACAATCTCAGTGAGTCTTTCAATAGAACAATACGACTAGCAAGGAGGAAACCTTTACTAGACATGTTGGAGGGACATTAGGAGGCAGTGTATGGTGCGTAATGAGAAGAGGTATGTTATTGCTGGAAGATTGAAGACTAGATTCACAAAAAGAGCTCATGCTGAGATAGAGAAGATGATTGTTGGATTACAGTTTTGTGAACGATGGATGGCGAGGAACAATAAACATGAGGTACGGCTTGTTGATGTCGCTTTCTCTGTGGATATGAATGGATACACTTGTGATTACAGGAAGTGGCAGATGACTGGTATACCATGTGTGCATGCTGCGTCTCTCATAATAGGACATAAAAAGGTTCAAGACTATGTTAGCGATTGGTACACAATTACAATGTGGCAGCTAACATACAAAGAAGGTATTGAGCCTATTCAAAGCATATGGCCAAGACAGAACAAACTTGGTGTATTGCCACCTCCATGGAGAAGAGGCAATCCAGGGAGACCAAATAATCATGATAGGAGGAAATCTCTTTTTGAAAATGTTTCTTCTTCATCTAACACCAAGATGTCTAGGGCATACCGAGTTATGACGTGTAAAAACTGCTGGCAAGAAGGATACAATAAACAAGGATGTAAAAATGAGATTGTTCCACCTCCACCAAAAAAACCAAAGGATCGACCAAAAAAAAAACCAAGTTTGTATCCTCTTTTACGTTCTGGTGTTTTATATTTGTGCAATGATACTGATAGGTTAATTGAAACCAGGAGCCTAGGAACATCTTCTTTGGACAAGGACAACAACCTCAAAGATCACCGTCTACTTCACAACCATCTGTGGCTGTTTTACATGCAAGACCATTTGATTCACTAGGAAGAAGAGGATCATAGTTAGAGAGAGGAGGACCGGAAGGACAAGGCTTAGAAGACTGGGGAGCATGGTTTCAATGTTCAACTTAAGCTATAATGGACATGGTTTGGTGTTTGATTCTCTGTTTTGTTGGTGTTGTGCAAGGAATCAGAACCTGTAGCTTGCTATGATGCATTTTGGCTTGTTTCTTTTGCTCGGATTAGGTGTGTAATGAAATTGGTATTAGGTGTGTAATGAAAATGGTTTGGTTTCTATATGTTCTACTCATTTTGTTTCTTTTGTTTTCATGAAACTTTCAGCCAAACAAACAACATCACAACTCTACTAATAACCAAGCAAAGCACATATTTATTTTCATCACAAGATGCATTGAGTTCAAAGTTTTACAACAACAACTCTACTAACAACAACATCACAACTCTACTAATAACCAAGCACATATTTCTTTTCATTTGCATGACCAAACAAAATGTAAACAATCACAATGGTAATGAGGCACAACCACACTAAACACATTTTGAAGCACACTTTCAATTTGTGGATTTCCATTTTTGTCATCATTGCTTCTTCCTTCAGTTCTTGTGTCATCGCATTTAACTCCTTTGCATCACATTTGGCTTTCCTAACCTCATTTGCAATGATTGCTAATCTTGGTAAAACATCTTTGACCTCTTTAAATACAACATCTTCCACCCACTTAAACAAATGACCCTAATGCACAAAACAACGACATTGTTAACTTAGACCAATATCATTGATAGGAAAAGCATCCAAAAAGATTCGAAATCTCTTGATTCAAACCATGGAAATATCCAGAAATCGATGCAACAAGAGTCATAACTTACATCTCTTTTGCTTGTCCACGAATTCACATCTCGTTTGCTAATACAACGGAAAAATGGTCTTCCTGGATTCTCTGGAGTCTTAGATGTGAAGATCGTGACACCTAATCCACATACACACTTCGTCGGCAAACCACAGTCTCCGACGACACCTGATGACGCAGAGCTTGAACTCATCGGAATCGTGAACAGAAGTACAAAACCAAGAAAATCAAGAAAAAATCAAATTTGGGGATTTCGATTTCGATTTCTAGGGTTCTTAGGAGAAGAAAATCGATTTGGGGATTTTTGTTGTCTGTTTACTAATAAAACGACGTCGTTTTATTAAATCCAAAACGTCGTCGTTTTGATTAAACGGATGTCGTTAACAAAAAGTTAACTCCGTAATGGTATGTTAACGAAAATTTAACGACGAGCCTTAAATGGCCGAGTCAACAAAAGTTTAGCATTTTATTAAAAAGTCAATGAGCTTTAAACTGCATTTCAGAAGTTCGAACTTTTTTTGCCACTTTTTGAAAGTTTGAGCTTTTTTCGACATTTTTTTTTAATATCTCTTGTGAACCCATGTAGTCTCGGCCACTAAAGAGGATTAGGCGTATGAGAATCACTTCAAAAATAAAATCTTTAAATCCAAAATTATCCAAGCATTGCCCACACAAGAATGTCGCTAACGCCACAAGCAGGATACAAGACAATCTTAGATAAGCTTTGGCCTCGAGATTTTTAATATCTTAATACAATCCATATATAGGTTAAAAAATCAGAATATATAACGGTTAGATATTAAAACGAAGCTAATGGCACTACAAAAAAGGGTCGTTTTGTGTCACTTATTTAATATATTTGTATTAACTTATAATAGATGTAAATGGATTTTGCATTACCATGGTTACAATAAAATCAAAAAAAATTTCCTATAAGTTACTGTAAAACGAGAAGGTAGGTGATTAATCAAAAGTGGGCAAATATGATAAGCGTATTGTATTAAACAAAGCACCACGTGAATGTTTTTGAGGTTCTCGGTTCCAACGGTCAAAAGACCATAGACAAATAAACAGCTTTCTTTTAATTAACAAAAAAATAAAACAGACTTGTTAACGCTGATGATAATTATTCGATTTTATTCGAATTAGTTGTCTTCGAGTTTAAAATCTTCACAAGAAAAGATCTTAATAATTCTTATTTCAAAGTCGATTTTCACTAATTCCCATGCAGGAATTGTTAATTGACATCATAACAACGAAATATATGTAACTAGTGTTTTTTCCTTGTCGACGTAAAAATTGACCTAACTAAGATAGACGTTAATAAAACTAACTATATTGATGATTTTCGCTCTATATGTGTTCCAACTTTCCATTGCATTTCACACTCAATTACATGTTATTAATAAAAAAAAATGTAAATAAATATAGTTGAAATTATGTGTTTCAAAATTCTTAACATATCTTAAACTTTACTACGATCGATATCACAAAACAAACTTTTATACTAATTGATTTTTTATTTAAATATTATAAACTTTCGGTTCTAATCTATTTTGAAAATGTTCGAGTTAAAAAGACAAATGAAAAGATAAACGTAAAATACTTACGAAATCTATAATTTAAAATTATTAGTCTTTTGTGGATAACTTGTTATCAATTTTGGGAGAAAAAATAGTTATATTTATAAATCGAATAAAAATATCATTTTAGTAATTTACACGAGTCGTATCGAATGGGCCATATCTAAAATAAATAGTTTTTTTTTTTTGGCATCTAGATCGATAAAATTGGTAAAGTATAACAATTACACAAAAGATCAAAGCTGGTAAGAGATAAACTCATCCATAGTGATGCGGTCATCAAACATATAGCTAGCTTGGAGCTCCATCAATCTTACCACTCGAGCCGCACAGAAGGAATCAGTATCCAACCCTCAATCTCCATCAGAGCAACTTCAAGCAGCCAACCATCTTCTGCAAAACATAAGGACCAAGAGTGAAGCGGAGCAAACAGCTTAGCCACAACCTCAAACAACAATCCAATAAAACCTTCATAACTGATCTGAAAGGGCTAAACCAACTCAACCAAACGACAAGATCTGCAACACGAACCAGCTAAGAACAGCCCCAAAAACAAACAAGAAGAGAAGCAAAGACAAAGCCCTGAACCAAATTCTCTCGAACCCAAAGACAGTGGCAATGCTAAAACAATTCCAATCTGACCTAGGTTAGAGCTCTACTTAAAGCATAGAATCAAACCCAGACCAACCACGATCACCGGGAAAGAGAACTCTAAGCAAACCTTACCGCAAGTAGCATCGTCATCGCAGGGAGGAGCCCTCGAGAGAAGAGGTAGCGACACCCTTTTAACGAGAAAAGAAGCAGGAAGATGGAACCACGACATACCACAACCGAGATCCGCAAATTCACCACCTCGACCTTACTGCAAACGAAGCTCACCACAGAAACGCCTGAACGGAGACACAACTACGAAGAACACCACCAGATCTACTTTGCAAATCTCGACCTAGCCTCGAAAATCCAGATTCACCAAACAGATCCACCGGAGAATCGTCGATGAAACCAACCAAAGCCACCTCAACAACTCCGATTCGACGCCGAGAATCGAGAGACTTTAACCTAGCCACCGATCTTTCCGAGAACGTGAAACAAACCAACATAGAAGCTCAAAAGATGAAGGTCAAAACAACAAGGAAAAGAAGAAAAGAACCCTCCCACTAGGCATGGACATTTGGGTAACTATTCGAGTTTCGGTTCGGTTAGTTCGGTTAGCGGATTTTTGGTTTTAGGAATATAATATCCATTCGGGTATTTTAAAATTTTGGTTTGGTTTCATTTCGGTTTTAGTCGGTTTCGGTTACCCAAAATATTTAAAAATTACCTGAAATACATAAAAATTATCCAAAATATTCATAATTATCTGATTTTTTGGGATTTATTTCGATTTAATTACTTTTAACCCGAATTATAAGAAAAATAACAAAAAGTTGTAAAATTTATACCTGATTAATTTGGTTATTTTTACCTAAACATATCCACAATACCCAAATTGATCGAAAAACAAAAAAATTGTTTAAATTATATGAACATACTCGATCCTAAATCTAAATATCTTTAGGTTAATTTATGTTTCGGGTATTCGGGTACCCATTCGATTTCGGATTCTATTTTTCGGTTTTAGAAATTTAGTACCCATTCGGATATTTTAGAAATTCGATTCGGTTAATTTCGACTCGAGTTCGGTTCAGTTTTTCGGTTTTGGATTTTTTGCCCACCCATACCTCCCACGGTGGCCTCAAAAAATTCTGACCACCAGAGAGGAGAAACGCTGTAGCAAAATTTTGAGGCGGCTAGGGCACACTCGTCTTGGGAGAGCCTGCCTCTCAAAGGCGAAAGAAAGCTAAAATAAATAGCCTATTAACAATATTTCTTTAAGAGACTCAACCTTACGTCGTTTACTTTTTGAAGGGTCTACTCTAGATGTTTTTTTCTTTTTTTTTAAACTTTCTACTCTAGATGTTTCATGTTTATGGATTGCATATTTTTGAATCTATAGCTTTTCTGTGGGTTTTCTGTGGATAAGTTAATAGCCATGAATAATCCGTGGTTGTGCGAATAATTTCTAATAGTGAACCCGACTTGACGACCGGAAACATGGACTACAACATAACACTAAGAAGACTCTGACCTTAAGCCATGGCTTGAACTTCGTCCCTAAGTATTTTGATCACTCTTCTTGATAGGACCAATCCTGTACACCGTCCAATTCTCCTCTCGGAAGCATTTCTCTCTTTCGCAGGAATCACTTCTTATCTTTAAATCCTTTTATAAACTAACTAAACCAGTATAACATGCATGTTTTAGATACTCCACCACAACTATCTCTTTAGGTAATATTAATATATAGATGCAATCTCATTTTAAAAAATTATATATTTAATAGTTTATTTTATTAGTGTATATGGTTCAATCCAAACGAACAATAAATAGATAATAATAATCTTATATTATGAAAAATAACAAAGTATAGAGTTACTTGATAGACATTTATTTGTGATCAAATCTAGCACTATTCAAGTAACATTTTAAATTTTGGAAAATTTGCTAAATTGATTCCGTTTGAAATTGAAAATGTCTTAATAACCTTTGATATTTTCATAACCCAATTTTAACCTTCAATATTAATAAAAATAAAATTTTAAAAATATTTTTGGAATTTTAAAAAATAAGAATATTTTTAAAAAATAAGAAAAACATTTTTTGAAAGTAAAGAATAAAACATTTTTTGGAAAGTAAATAACTAATGGTCCTAGATTTAGGGAATTAAAACTAACTTTGGTAGAATATACTTTCTACCATTTGGTAGAAGATAGAGAAAGAAGTAGATAAAAGGGGTATAATATGTATTCTGCGTATCGTAGAAGACAAAATCATTGGTAGAAATAGCATTCTGCAACTGGTAGTACTGAAGCAAAATGGTAGAATATGCAATATGCGATATGCAGAACTTGTGCAATTAGTAGAATACTTCCTTCTACTACTAGTAGAATGATACAAATTCGCTGAACACCTAATCTACTAGTAGATTCGACCATGGTAGAAGGAAAAATAAATAATTTTCTATCATAGTTTTTTTAGAAAAAAATATAAACATGAATTTATATGTCTTGTACATTACTCTTTTCTATTTTACTGATTTTATAAAATTATAAAAACCATTTTTTTGTATTTTCCAATATTAATCAAAGGGTAATATAGAAAAAAGTTGGTAAAAAAAACAAAGGTTATTGAGACAAAACCAATTTCAATGTGAGTTAATTTAGCAAAATTTCTTTAAATTTTTAATTCTGTAATATTTTATGTCTAATTAGAAAAAATGTCTAATGGACACATACATTAGAAATCTGTATGTCTATATAGTGAACTACAACCAAATTAATTTAGTAGAATGCTAATTTACTTTTATGTTGGAAAACTATAAAGTTTACGAGAATCTTAAACATCTGTCATACAAAAAAATGAAGAGAATCCTAAACATATATTATATTATATAGTTTGTAAAACAACATTTTTAGGAAAAAAAAAGAAAAAAAGAAATCAAATTTTCATAAATACTGCTAATTAATATAAACCACAATCATACATTTATTTGTTTCCAGTTACTTTAGGACATAAAAATGAGTCAAAGATATTGTGATTCAACAAAGGTATCCAAATCTTATAATTATGCAATGTATCACACTTTAATGAGATGGGTTATTTCTTTACATAATAAGATAAGAATTGACAATTTTTAGCAAAAAAAAGAAGAAAGATAAGAATTGACATAATACATGGAATCTTGGATATATAACCCCTCCTATGTATTCACAAAAATCACATATACAAAAGAAGAAATATCAAATCTTTCTAACAAAAAGTTGTAAATAAAAATGGCAGGAAAAGTATGTATGATAGTGATGATGATGATGATGGCATTGGTAATGATGGGATGTCATTCAGAAGCATACAATGGAATGGATTCTAATGAATACATGCCAACTAAAAAGTCAAGCAGGTTAGTATGTTTCAGAAAATTGTTTTTCTTTGATTAATTATATGATCACATTATATCATATATAAATCAATGTTAACATATGTATGTGCTCTTAATTTTTTGTGTCATATAGTAGGAGGGGGAGAGTTGGGAAACGAGCCGGCGATAAGATATGCTTAAAAATTTGTTTGAGTATATGTAAACATGTCCCAAACTGTGAAGAACGTTGTGACAAGATGTGCTAAGGGTATTTAAACTCTTTTCAATAAATTGAAAAAATAAACATCTAAGAAGAGTAATAAAATATTAGTCATATATGCTTATGTGCTAAGTATTCCAAATTTTGTAACAAGTGATTCCAGATCTTTTTTTCTATCTCGAATGTTTTACGATTCTTACAATTAGAATAAGGATACCATTTTACCGGTTTGCTAAACCGTGTCTTGGTTTGTTACAGGTCTCATGAACCGCCTTTACAAATTGTAAAGCTAAAAACGTCATTTTAATACTTTTTCAAACCTTGATCTAAAAACTCCAAACCTTTATTATAGATACTTCATTTGATACAAGTTTGTGTACGGATGTGAGTAAATTAAATAAAAGACGCAAGAAAAGACAAAATAATTTACGTGGTTCACCAATAGTAATTTTTATATAGAAAGTATGATCCATATAGTGATTGATATATTTGCGTCATTCATGTGATCATATCCAAGGGATATCAATAGTTTGGAAAGCTATATGCATTTTTGTAATCGGAAATTACTTTAAAAGTGATAAAGCTTTTCAAAGTTTCGCTCTTTCTTTTTAATTTGTTCCTTTTGATTTATAAGATCTTTTTTACGGGTTCACGTGGGTTAATTTATATATATAATGGCCAAAGTAGATCTTGGTTTGGTAGTGTTTTGATGTCTTGTTGTGTTCCTTTAGAGAAAGTTGCTAAAGGTTTCACTAATTTTTGATGGAAAGACGTATGAATTTCATCTATAATTATTCGATGTTAATCTTATTATAACAAAAAATGTATGAATTAGTGAACAATAAAAATGGTCATAGCTGACCAAAAATGTATGATATGGAATTTTGACCAAAAAAGAGATATGATTACCTTTCCAATTCTCCCAAAAATAATTAAAGACCGTATCTCTTTTTTGGTCAAAATTAAGACAATGGTATCTTTTAGGGGAAAAAACATAAAACTCCCAATAATGCACCAAAAAGGAGATATGACCTTTCCAATTCTCTCCCAAAAATAATTAAAGACCGTATCTCTTTTTTGGTCAAAATTAAAAAATATCTTTTAGGAAAAAAAACATAAAACTCCCAATAATGCACAAATAATTAATTTCATTTGTGTATATATATACATACAAACTTCTTAGTGAACATATATATATATAACTATTTATACACAAAAAATGAGTATGAAGAAATGCATTGTATTGGTGATGGTGGTGGCAGTAGTTATGGTTGCTATGTTAGGAGATGTAGAAGGGCTTTCATGCATTGACAAATGCTTGTTTTTGTGTGGATTTTTCTTTCAACATCCTGTATCCTGTGAAGAAAAATGTAATCGTAAATGTCACCTACCACCTAGTCTTCCATCTCAATCATTTCAGTAATAATCTCTTCACTTATTTTATTGGGTTTGATTTTTTTTTGTGTTTAAATGCTAAACTATGGTCGCCTCTAAGAAATTTTCTATCAAACATTTTAAGAAACTCAACATAATTAAGCACACAACATCAATTGTGTTTTTTTAATGCACCAAAATTTTCGATAGATAAAATTGTTATGGTTTGAAGAAATATTTCAACAAATAAATACAAATACTTAATTACTTGAATATTTGAATTTGAAACAAACCTTGAATACAAATATTTTATTGTGTTGTGTGTATAGAGAAATTGACATGATTTATATGAAAAAAATTGCAGAAATTTTTTTTTTTTAAAACGTCTAAATTTATTATTTTTTATTATAAATTATGATTATTGCTACAAAAACGATTCTATTATGATCAATTCACTCTAATAATTTTTTATTATTTTATATTGCAGGATGAAGACTATTGGAATGAGAAACATGAAATGATGGATAAGTCAGAATGATATATTTGTAAGCTTGTTAAAGTTATCATATCAATAAAAGATTATGTTCAAAAACAAACTCTCCTATGTGACTATATTTGTGACGTCTCAAAAATATAGACCAATTCGTCCATCCACTAGTAAAACCATAACATAACTCTCGTGTATTTAAATGTATTACTAGGTAGGTATCCGCGCCTTATGCGGGACATGAATAACAAAAAAAAAATAGTCAAATTTATTTAAGATATCATATATTCTAAATTTTATTTAAGATATTCGAACAAGTTAAATTTAACATAATTTATACCTTATATTCTAAATGTACACATTTATTTAACAAATAAATACTTTTTAAACTATTGTTCTGAATAATTTCTATTTTGTAGTAAATTTTATATTTTATATATAAAATTATAAGTAAATAATAAATATCAGTGTGAATATTTTTACAATTTCCGTAAAATTAAAAATAATAAGGTTTAATCTAAATATCTAAATTTAATATTTAATCTAACAAAAAATAATATTTGACCTAAGACCTGTTCGAATAAAGGATATTTTGATTAAAATGCAAACACAAACCAAAATCAAACCATATAATATTATTCATTGTAGATATTTTCATTTTATATATTTTTATTCACAAATAGTATAATTCACACGGGTTTAACCAAATAAACATTGAACACAATTAATCACAATATGTCAATTTTTAAGCTATAAAAAAATTTACACACATAGTAGTAGTAGTTTGGTGCAATGTGTTAACGGCAAAGTTGACACTACATCATCAATATAAATGAAGAAATATTTAGAAAAGGCAAAATCTTACCTGGTTATTAAAAGAGAATTATAAATGAACGTATTGTCAATGTTATTAATGAAATTAGAATTAGTGCAAACAAAAATATAAAATAAAAAAATATTATTTCATATATAGAAAAATGAACTTAAATCCATATTGAATATCATTAGCAATTTTTAACCAGGAAATAATACTTTTAAATTTATATAACTTCTAAAACATATAACCCGCAGAATCACCTAATTTAATATATACGATCGTAAAAACTCTACGAATGTCAAATCCAAATATTAATCATGGCCGAAATCAAAGAAACCCGATTGGGATTTGGAAATCTTGGCACCATGAGCTTAAATCTGGTCCCAGTTATTCAAGATACATTCTAGAAGTATGGAAATTCTAAAACTGCAATTTGACATTGATTATCAAGTTCCCAAAAGTTATCTAAATCACTTTAAACATATTTTTAATAGATAAAATGGAAATTCATTTATAAAATTAGGATTCAAAGCCTACGCAAAAATTATGAGGGTAAATAACCTCTCGACTATATATATTTATATATATATATTTTTTTGCCAACACATTCAAAGATACAATTTATTTTCCGAAACACATGGGAACATAAACTCATAATCATCTTCAATGGATTTCAAAGCTTTTTTTATTATCAGTTTCCAAGTCGAGTTAACCCAAATCGGACTTATAAAGACTATGTAATAAGAAAATTAAACATATATATTTTTGAAACTAGTAGTCATATATATATAAATAAAATGTTCAACGAAAAAAAAATATAGAATTAAAAAAAATATATATATAGGTCAAATGATTTTTTCCGAAAAAGCGCAACCTTTGAAAATAACCATGAAGCGATTATATCGAAAAACACAACCTTTAGAAATAATCATAAAATAGTAATATTGAAAAGATAAAATCTTTGAAAATTACCATAAATATGCTTTTTGGAAAGGACAAAACCATAAAATACAACCATAAAGTAGTTATATCGAAAAGACGCATTCTTTAGAAATAACCATAAAACATTTATATAGAAAAACGCAACTCTTGAAAAAGCAGTTATATCGAAAAGACGCAATCTTTGGAAATAACGATAAAACAATTATACTCAAATGACAATATCCAAAAATACAACCATAAAGCGATTATATCAAAAGACGAAATCCTTAGAAATAACCATAAAAGTGTTATATCGGAAAACGCAATCTTTGGAAAACGGTTATGTTGATGCTTACACTTCTTTAGAGTCATACCGTTAATTTTAAAACAAAATACCATTTAAATCAATTCATTTAAAATTTAGCATATTTAAATCGTCAAAGCATATAAAAAATATAGTTGATAACCAAATCGCTTGTGGGTGTATTTTCAATTTTGTATTTTGTAGCAATCTTAACGCGACTTCAATATTTCGATGTATACAACCCAAAATAACTGCTTTCAAATATAAAGAATCAATGTTTCCGTAGACAATTGTTAAATCTAAAAACTCACTATCTGCACCACCCATTTTCGAGAAAATATAATTAAAATTTTCATTAGTTTTTAATATTTAAAATTTACAATGATATTTGCATTGTCTTAAAAAATTCAAAATTCTTTACACAAATCAAAATTTTTTGAAACTTCATCAATAGTAAAAAGATCAATACTTTAAATAATTTGAAAATAATAAAATAGCGTTTTTATCTTTCTCATGCATTAAATGAATTATAGAACCAATAACCATGATTAACAAAATGTTCGTCAAGAGAAAAAGTTAAAACATATGTATAGGCCAAACAGTTTTTTTTTCGAGAAAACACAATCCTTAAAAATAACCAAAAAAGCGTTTATTTCAGAATAACACAACTCTTGACAAAACATTTATAATAAAAAACTTGACAAAACGATTATATCGAAAAATACAACTTTTGGAAATAACCACCAAACGGTTTTTTTTACCAAGAGACACCAACTCAAAAATATTCATTTTATAAGGATTGCTATTATATATAGAATTTTAAATGTTAAAAACTCCATTTTATTATTACATTTTGATGTTTTTCTTGGCAATTAACTCCAAGATAGAAGACACAAGAACTTTAGCAGAAGAACATAATAAAAGGTCTTAGCTTTGTTGTTGAATTGCTGAAACAACTTCACCAATACACTTAAAATTTCTCCTTTCCTTAAGAAGCTTCTTCGCAAACTCGAGCGCATTTCTCTCACAAATCGCTCTTCGCTTATCTTCTTCAATCGATTCAAAGTCCTCAACATGTGCCACACCCACAATTCTCCTGTCATATGAAAACCAAAAAACTGTCAACAAGATTTCCGAGTTTATATGATCGACAAAGAAATCTCATGGTCTACATTCTCTCACCTGATCATCTTTGCAGCGCCGAATCCGAGCGAGTCATGCAACAAATTCTTTATGTAGTTTTCTTGAACAAGCTGCAAAACCTCAGGATTGTTATAGATATCCGCAAGGTATGCTTCGCCAGGTCCATCTTTGTTTTGATCCCATAGCGCAATGAACCTTTTGTGAAACAGATTCCAAGTTTGCTCAATGGTTCTCAAAATCCACTGCTTGTATTCCTGCATTGTAGAGTTATACTGGTTTAAACCGATGTATTTGGAACCGCGTAGATGATGAGAAGAAAGTAAAAACCGAAAATGAGAATTCTGAATATATTGCTTACTTTTCGATCATTTCCCTGAGTAGCGTGTCCATCTTGTGCAAAGAAAGCCAATATCAAATTACCAAGAAAAGCTCCAATGTCAAAACCCATCGGTCCATAGAATGAAAACTCAGGATCTATAACTTGTGTTGAATCTTGGGTAACCATGACGGAACCAGTGTGAAGATCACCATGTATTAGAGCTTGAGCTCTTTCACAGAACCTAGCAACAGAATACACAAGCGTGGTTTAGAAATAGTAGCAAGTTGTAATAGAAATCCCAGTGAATCGGGCAAACACATACATCGATTTTAGCTCTGCGATTTCGAGCTTCAAGGCACTATCTTCACGCACAGCCTTAGCATCATCATCAAGATAAGGTGAAGTCCAATGATTAAATGTGGAAACTCTATATGGGTCCGAAAACACAACTTGCTCCGTTAACCGGCATAACTCCACATTACCACAGAACTCGGTTACTACACATACAACAAAATCAAGTTATTCCAGAATCCATCTCTAGTTCTAACTCAGCAATTCTAACTCAGCAATACAGGAATATTATAGTACCTGCTCTTCTGTGCTCAGTGGTATCGTGATAGAGGAGCGAAGTGAAGAAGAGGGTTTTCGCCATGTAGTCCGACATATGTTCTGCAAGTAATGGATACTCGATTCCAGCGACAAGTCCTTTACGAAGAATGATATGAGGAGGCTCAAGGTATCTCATTCCAATCAAAGCCATTGTTCGATCAAAATGATAGACTTCAGGAACATGATCCGGCGATAAACTTCCATGCTTTCTCAAAGTTGTTGCTTCAAAATAAGCTCTTTCTTTCGTCATTGGCCAAGATTCCCCAATACATCGAATATAAGGAAGTGCCTATATAATACATATGGAGACAAAAGCTTGAAAAAATCAAAGCTTTGTTCATTTCCATGGAAGTTTAACAGCAATATTCTCTAGATCAACTTAACCCTGAATCATTTCCGAGTTACAATCTCTCTAAATTAGGTCAAAGATACCAAATTTACATTCTTTGAGCTCAAAAACCCATCATTAAAAAGCTTGAAAGAGATTCGATTCACAAAAAGATAAACCCTAATTCGTAATCCTAAAGGTTTCACTGAAACAAAAGAGATACGAAAGTTTTAAGCTTTAACGAACCTGTTTGATGACAAGTGAACCAGTAAATCCGAGAACGATGAAAACGAAGTTGAGATTACCATCTCCGACTTCTTTGATAACCAGATCCTCGTACTTGTCTCCGATCCTTGAAGAGAGAGAAGGTGTTGCCTTTAAGTAGTCTACAAGAGATTTCTCGTTTAATGGCTTAAACTCTGACATTTTTGCTCTCTTTCTGCTTCAGTTTCAAGCTGCGTTTAGAAGAGAGGTAGAGATAATTGCGTTTAAAGATTCGATTTTTCTTTTTTTTTCAAGATTCTCAATTTATTTTTGTTTTAGCGACCAAAAGGGCAATACTCACGCCTTCTATTAATTCGTTAATAACCGTTGCCTAACGGAATCACTCTGTTTCGGTTAGATTTAAACCGAAAAACCTAATTTTGGTTCAATTTTGATCAAGTTTTTTGGGTAAAGAATTTAATCACAATTTAAGATGTTTAAACTATTTATAAAAATGAAAACTATTGATCAAGTATTCATTAAAATTATATATATCAAAATATATGCTAAGAGGCTAAAAAACAAAGTAATATAAAATTAGTTTAAAATTATGAAATAGAAAACTTTTTGTTAATCCTTTTTTGGACAATTGAGAATATTATAATTTTCAGAAAAGTAAAAAAAAAAACGTGATGAGAAAAAATTTATTGGTTCGTTTTTCCATCATTTATAATATGTACAAAGATAATTTATAATATATATTTGTGGATATTTAATCTATTTTGATTCAATAAATTTAAATATTAAGAGATAAAATTAGCTGAAAATGACATATCACATTGTTAGCTAGATTAATCAATTTTCTCTTTCATAACATTTGGCATTTGCTTTACTATATATATTAAACCAAATGCATCAATAATTCATTAACTATTTGTATACAACATCATGATGCAAAATATTGTAATGGCATTGTTGTTTGGAATAGGATATGTTATGATCATCTTTGAGGAATTCTTATCTATCAATAAAAGTGGAATAGGACTTTTGATGGCCGTGAGTTTGTGGGTTGTGCGAAGCATCGAAGTAAGAATCTTTACAATAAAAATGGCTATTTTTTTCGTTTTACTTTGCCTTTGAATGTTGATGAAATGATGAAGCATAACTTGAAAGTGATGTGGTTAATGATGTTTACTTACTTGTTTTATAGGCTCTTTCTCTTGAAATTGTTGTTTTAGAATTTCAACATGCAACAACTGAAGTTAGTCAAATAGTGTTCTACTTGCTCGGCGCAATGACCATTGTGGAGATAATTGATGCTCATCAAGGATTTAAGCTGGTTACAGATTGTATAACAACCCGGAAACCGAAGTACTATTATGGATGGTAATATTGTGTCTCTATTTTTAAAGTTGTTTTTGCAATCTTTTTCTTCAAATACATGAGTTTTCTCTTTTGTTCTTGTCATGACATTGTCTTTATTTTACTTTTTTATCGTTCTTCAACAGATTGGTTTTGTGACATTTTTCCTCAGTTCGGTTCTTGACAACCTAACAACTACTATTGTTATGGTTTCTTTATTGATGAAATTGGTTCCTCCATCAGAATACCGCAAGTACTGAAACCTAGCACGTGTACATTCTTTAGCTAGTTTCTTGGTTTAAAGATTATGTGGTTCACTATGAAAAATTAGTTTTACCTCTATAGTAAATCTCAAGGAACCACCAATTCATGAAAAAAATTCTCTGTTTTGTGTAGGCATATTATCTATTATGCTAAAGTTATTTTTCTTTGATATAGAGTTATGCATTGTCGTATTAACATCGATTTTTATTTCTTAATATAACTTATGACAAGACTTCTAGGGGCAATTGTGGTTATAGCAGCAAATGCAGGAGGAACTTGGACTCCAATTGGTGATGTTACTACAACTATGTTATGGACACATGGCCACATATCAACATTTCCTACTATGAAGGTTCTTCTTTAAGAGATTTAAATTACATTTATTTGATGAAAGAACTTGAATATGGTAATAGAGTTTTTTTCTTTTTTTTCCTTTTTAGTATCTTCTTCTACCTTCAATGGTCTCTCTTGTTGTTCCATTGGTCCTCATGTCATTTTCCAGGTTCATAAACTCTTTCTTACATTCTCAAATGTTGCAACTTTCTTTTAGTGTTTCCACTAAAGAGGCTGATGCGACTTTTTTTTTTTTTCTTCCTCAGTGAGATAAATGGAATGAGATATAATACTTCTCGTAGTGTAGTACTACCTTATGAACAAATGGCTCCAAAAGCAAAGCTTGTAGTTGGAGTTGGCCTTGGAGCTTTAGCTTTTGTCCCAATATTTCAATCGTTAACCGGGTTACCTCCTTACATGGGTATCTTGTTGGGTCTTGGAGTTCTTTGGATTTTGACAGATGCAATTCATTATGGTGACTTAGAGAAACAATATCTAAGAGTTCCACATGCTTTGTCTCGAATCGACACACAAGGAGCTATGTTTTTCCTTGGTATTTTGTTATCTATTAGCAGGTAAAACGTTAGGACAAAACACGGTAAATTTATTCGATATGCGAGAGATTAATAATTTTCCATGTTTCTTTTAGTCTTGAAGCGGCCGGAATTCTCAAAGAGATTGCAAACTGTCTTGATGCTTATATACACAGTATTGAACTCACTGCAAGCATTATTGGTGTTGTATCATCTATTATAGATAATGTACCATTGGTTGCAGCTACTATGGCAATGTATGATCTCTCGACATTTCCTAAAGATTCCGAGTTTTGGCAACTCATTGCCTTTTGCGTTGGAACTGGTGGTTCCATGCTTATTACTGGATCTGCTTCTGGAATAACCTTTATGAGTATGGAGAAAGTTGATTTCTTTTGGTACTTTCGTAAGGTGAGACTAAGATATCTCTTTGGTTTGCGTCAACATACCATGACCGAAAATTTGGTATTGTAAATTGGTTTTTTTCTTTCTTTTTCATGTAGGTGAGTGGTTTTGCTTTTGCTGGTTATGTTGCTGGTATCGCAACTTACCTTGCAGTTCACAATTTACTTCTTGAGCTTCCAAAAAATGTAGTTCATATACCTTTGCTCTCTGATTCCTAGCCCATGGCTACAAAAAACAATATCAAGTTTCAATGTCTATGAAGCGAAAATAGAACATTATGTATGAGGATGTTAACCTCAAGTAAGGTAGGTTCATGTAACAATCTCATCTAAAGCTATTTGACTATTTAAAGTGCAAGAATCCATAAATTTATTAAATTGTTTTTTGTTTAGAAAATCTCACTATTTCCACAATTTACATAACTTTAATTAAAGTTGTTACAAGTGGTAAGGTATCTAACGCAGAGTCTCAATGCCTCCCAAATCACAACAATGATACAATGAATGGGAATATCATAGGGAACAGTACACACCACTTGATCAATGCCTTAGAGCTTAGAACAATGTCAAAACTTTTGATCCTTAGAGCATCCTTATCAATGAACTGGTCAAAAGTTTATAATTTAATAATTTAAAATGAATTTAATTATTTATTTAAATTTTAAAACAACAAAAATAAATATAACTAATGAAATCATGACACTTGTAAAAAATTTCTAAAAATGTTAGTAAAACGGTTTCACTGCACTAATACTTCCTCTTTCGATCTCTTCTTCTCTCTTCTGTCACCATTTTTTCTATTTTTTTATTTATTTGAAACTTTTAAAAATTTATTGATAAAGATGCTCTTATGGCGAAAAGTATAATGTGATTATAGAGATTGCTACCAATCACATTTCTATAAAATCATCTTTAATGTTAAATAACACTTTAATTTTAACTAGTTAACAACGTAATATTTTAACAAAAAATAACACACAATTTTTTATTAAGAAAATAAGAATACACATGATTTTAAAGCAATTAGCTTCGACTAAAATGTTATTTGGGTTTTACTTTGTGAGGCCCACAAGATTAACCCACTAAAGCCCAAACATAAAACTCTGTTAATTTCACTCCAAATCCGAATTTTTCCGTTCTTCTCCACATAAACCCTAAAAATCTCCGACGACAGTTTAATCGCCGGAGTTCAAGATGCAACACGACGAGGTTATATGGCAAGTTATCAGACACAAACATTGCAGTTATATGGCCAAGTATGTCTTCTTTTGATTTCTTTATCACTTGTCTCTTTTGATTTCATCGTTCTGTTTTGTTGATTCTCTTGCTTTAATTCTACTTCCAGAATCGAAATTGGAATCTTCTGTAGAAACCCTTATAATGTTTTGTGTTTGTGTTCGTGTCTTTTAGCTGATTCTGTCTGTTTTGATTCTCTCAGGAGTGTTTTATTTGTATATGAAGACTATTGAGATGGCTCACATGCCAAATAACTTGTGGGAGAGAATTAAGCTGCCTAGAAACTATGAGAAAGCTCTTGAACTCATTGGCAAACATTTGGTGAGAGCTTGAGATTTTTGAGCCCTTCTCTTATCTTTTAGCCTAGGCAGATTCATTAGGGTTTAATTCCGATTCTTTATCGTGGCAGTTGTACTGGCCTAAGTTGTTGCAGCACAAGGTTAAACAAAGACTGACAAAAATGACTCAAATGCGTATTCGTATGAGAAAACTTGCTCTCAAAGCAAGGTCTGATTCTTGTTCTTGGGAATTTTGATATCTTGTTTGGGTTTACAGATGGGTACGTTCTGTTTAATTATGTGGTTTTCTTTGAATTCACAGGGAGAAGATAATGACTACGCCTAGGAGGCAAATGAAGAGAGAAGCGAGAAGAGAGGAAAAGGCTTTAACATTCCTTGCAGTATACTGCAAAGAATACTGCAAGGAATGTTGAAAAAGAAGAAGAGGAGGTACTCTCTTGTATAAGCGCGTAAACTTTGTATTCCAATAAACCTAGATGCATCTTCGTTCTACTCATCTTTATTTGTTAAACTAATAATTCTCAGGAACCAGTGATCGAATATGTTGAAGGCTATGATGAACTCGAAGAGGAAGAAGAAGAAGATATGGAAGATTTCTATGGTTTTCCATCTAAGGAGTCTCACCTTGATGGTGATGATCACGGTAAAATTCACGTTTAACTCAAGAATTGAATTGATGCAGTTAAATATTGAGAAACATCACTACATATATTGCTTTATTTCTTCATTCATACAAATAACAGAATCGGATGATAAGGACGGTGATGATGCTGAGGAGGAAGTTGTGATTCATAATAAGGAAAGAGCTTTAAAGAAGTCTGGTGGTGATAATGGAAAAGAGAAGAAGAAGAAATCAAGAGTAGTTGTCGAGGTGAGATTCCACAAGCTGGCTTTAATAATTCGCAAGACATACTTTCTGTCTGCAATTTCGATATTTTCTTACATATATGTATGTATTTCAGGTTGAGCAAGAAGGAGCCACGAGACAAGGCCTGAAACTTTGAGAAGAAAGTTGAAAGTTTTAATAGTTTTTGAGTAAAAGGTGCCTCTGGTTTTTGTAGGTTTTCCTTTCTTGTCTTGTAAAAGCTTATATATGTTCTTACATTCAGTGAAGATTCAAAACCGTCTCTACGTTTCTAAAATATTTCCAAAACAAATAGTATTCGGTAATTGCCAAAACAGTAGTCTGGTTTTCTGTATACAAAACTTGGCATATTTCTGTATCTCTTCTCGGACTGCACTGATGAAAGACTTAAGGCCGGTCAATTATCTCGTTCCTTAGCTCCTATAGAGACCGAGGAAGGCCAGAAGCTGAGGCCACAGCTTTGGCATGGGCAATGCAATATCTAGACAACGTTGGTGTTCAAGTAAGGTTTGAGAGCATGTTCTTTAAGAATGGCCGCAACTACATAATTTTCGAAGGAAATATTTGGAGCCCTTAGACAATGGCTTAGACCATCTTATACCTTTCGAGAAAGATAAGCGAACCAATGGTGTTGATGTAATTGCGAAGAGAGTCACTTCCTTCTCTATGTATCAAGCTATCTCAGATAATAGTGCTCCTCAATTGTAGACATGGAGACACTTAGTTTCTATAAATTGTAGACACTTAGGCCTTGTACTCGATAATAGTTTCTATAAATTGTATGCTTAAGTTTTAAAAAAAAAAAACAGTATTCGGTTATGTTGGTTTGCTATTTTGCTTTACACTTATAATCATGAAAATTCATAAGTTTTCACTGAGCTAAGAGATATAATACTCCTCGTAGTTCCAAGAGCAAACTTAGTTGAATTTCGCTTCAACGTAACAAGATCGAAAAATCGGTAACAAAATTTGGTTTTTTTCTTTTTCCTTTTCGCAGGTGAGTGGGTTTGCTTTTGCTGGTTTTGTCACTAACCTCGTGGTTCACAATAACCAATGTAGTTCACAACCCTTTGTTCTTCGATTCATAGAAAACTATCAAGAGTTTCAATGTCTATAAATTGGAAATAGAACATTAATCTGTAAGAAGTAAGAACACATCCATCACATGATGGAGATGCTCTCTTTGGTGCTTAAAAGATTCCTAATAAGCATTTGAGTAAAAAAAAATATTCCATGCATCGTAAAATCATTCTCGAAAAAAAATAAATCAAAAGACTTAAACAAACAAGATTTTACAACAAAAAAAATCATGGAAAAGCTAAAAGGACTAATACAAAATGAAAGATGAACATAACAAAAACCATCGCTTAATACTAACATTTAAGTTATTCTATAAAAAAAGGGAAATTAGGCCGTATATTAGTCTTGATACACATAATTCATTAACTAACATTAGGTAAAACATAATTTAGTATTTAACATTTATGCCATATGAAATTTCTATTTTAGCCTTACCTATTTACAAAACTTTTGTTTTTACTTTGACATCTAAAAAAAAGTTAAATCTTAAATATAAAAAAAAACCTAAACTCTAATCTTATTCTTCTTTTCTCATTGCGGTTGCATCATCATCATCTTAATCTTCTTCGTCATCTTCCTCTTTGTCATCTTCCTCTTCTCCTCTTCGTCATCATCCTCTTCTTCTTCCTCTTTATCTTCCTCTTTATCTGCTTCTTTGATTTCACATTCTTTTCTCAATTTCTTCTTCTTCTTCTTCTTTGATTTTACACTTTTTCTCAATTTTTTCGTCGTTCACAAATCTCTAAATATGAAAGATTTGAAATTACACTAGCAATTGTTTCGTTCTGATCTTGAGCCCGTCAATAACAAAGTGAATGTTTACTGTTTCGTCAATAACAAAGTAAATGGTATAACTGACCAGAAAGTATAACTATTAAATTGGATCGATGCAATGTTTTACATAGTGAACTATTTTTTATCACTATATTTAATTGAATAGCTAACTATTCTTATATAACCAGTGAACTATTTTAGTTAACTATATTAATTTATAAATGTTATTTAGTTAACTATCTTGATAAACAGACTAAAAGATATACAATTGTAAAGATAACTATATTATTACAGCTAAATTAATTATTGTAAAGATTATATAATTTACTATATTATTAATTGAATAGTTAACTACAACAATATAGAAAGTAGGAATATAGTCAACTATGAGTAGTAGGAATTTTAGTTAACTACAACAGCATAGAAAGTAGGAATATGGTCAACTATACAAACCGCTTATTGCTTTCGAGATCTGTCGACTACAACAACATAGAAAGTAGGAATATAGTCAACTATATCGCCGTTTGAAATCACTGTTGAAATTTTAGCTAACTACAACATAAAAGGTAGGAATATAGTCAACTATACTGCTATATGAGATCATTGAATCAAGATTAAATTGCATCAATCAAGATTAATTTTGATTTTTTTTCTTTCAGAGATTAGAGTGATTGGTTCTGTCAACAGAAAAAATGAAGATGTCGTAAAGTTTTTTAGGGATTTTAACTACTTTTCTTAAAATATTTTAAGATATTTTTAGAGATTAAAGGTAAAGTTTTTGTTTGATTTTTACCATTTTTCTTTCTCAATTTTTGCAGGGGCAATTTCGTCGAACTTTTTATTTTCTCTGCTATACACCTAAATCTCATTATGCATATGTTAGTTTCCTAATTATCTATCCAAAACTAATATTAAACTAATTAACCCATAGAAAAGTTGTCGTACCGTTGTATTCTTTGATATCACTAGTAATTAAAAATCATTTCTTTTATTTTAATGTTTCAGAACTAAACTTATAATTTTTGCTTTTGTCGCCATTTTGTTTTTTTTCTTATCTTCAAATTTATTGATATTTGGTCAATCCATTTCACGACATAATTTGATGTTTTAGAAAACGTTTAATAGAATTTTCTTTTTTTTTACAAATTTTAATATCATTAGAATATAGAATAAAAATGAGATGAACAACAGATTTTAAATATATTTAATCGTATTTTTGGGACGGCGTTGTAGTTGTGATTACGATTATTGAAGAGGATCTTTGATTTGAAAATAATGGACACTTACCTGAAAAATCAGTGAGCCTCAAGCAAGGTAGGTTCATGTTAAATCTCATCTAAAGCTATTTGACTATATAAATTTTAAAGTCAATAAACCATATAAACTTAATTCCTTTTGTTCGAAAATATCACTATTTCCACAAAAGGAATTAAGTTTACGAAAACTCTCAATGCCTCCCAAATCACAACAATGATACAATGAATGGGAACATCACAATGAACAGTACAATCTATTTGATATTTTGATGGCTTAGAACTTAGAACAATAGTCAAAGCTTTTGATCCGCTATTTGCATTTTGGCGAAAATAAATAGAGACTGTAACCAATCAATTTTTTTTTGCAAAAAAAAAAAAACAAATTTTATTTTTAATGAATGTGTCACATCAGTTAGTGCAATATTACCAATAAAAACCAATGTATTGTACGATTGTATAACTGTCCACGTAAATGTATCATGTCAATTTTCTTTAAGAACCAAACTCAATACTTTAACTAGTTTACGTGAATGTGATCTCTCAACTGTTGAAACTTAAAGGTGGCGGCAAATCAACAGTTCCAAAATTATACATCCACTATCTTATACACTATAAATACACTTCAACCCTATACTAAACTTTATCATCATTATCATATTAAATATATATCGAGATTAATAAGTAACTAGTATTATTACTTCACAGATTATTTCATCATGGTGGTGGCTAAGAACCGGACCGAGTTCTATTTTGCGTTTCTCGTTGTTATGATAATGGTGGGATCGGTGTTACTAGCCACTGAAGGAAGACCGGTTAAGGATGGTTCGAGAGCGTTGACCCAATTAAGAGATTCGTCTCTGTTTAATGGAAGTGTAATGTCTTCGCTTAAACCGGTTAAGTCCTCTGAACAAGATTTGCCGTGGTTAGCCACGGTGAAACAGTCTGGGCCAAGCCCGGGGGTTGGGCATCATCGAGCCAAAGGATACACGAAGACTGGACAAGTCAAAGTTTCTGGTCCTAGTCCAGGTGTTGGACACTAAACTATAGAAATCCATGAATATAATTGCTTAATACGAGATTTAACCATCTTACTATATATATGTTTTAATAGCTTCTAAGATGTAATGTTCTTGTACTGTTTATGTTTTTCTCCTTTGGTTACGTGTTATTGTTTGTTTTGTGATCGTCATCAATCAAATCTTGGTCGTTTTGTAATTGTTGGTTCAACATGTTTGGTGACTAGCTAGGGGATAAAACATTTAAACGCTGGAATTTTTATTTTTTTTAATATTTTTAAACGCTTAAACCTGTCAATAAATCAACAACTAGCTACAAAATGAATAAGATTCGGTCAAATATTAATACATAACATAATGTTTTAGATGGCTTATGGGAAAAAAATCATTAAGCTTATACAGGAAAATCAATTGTAATACAATAATACCAACAAATTAAGAAGTAGCCTAAAACCAAAAAGATAGCAAACCAGATCTACAAATTAATGCATCACGTAAATGCTCCTTTAAACTTTAAGTTATACAGATCCTATATTTTCATTACAGATATCCGGAAGTATGATGATAATTAGAATGCATGGATCATTGTGGCTAGGTCCGTGCTTATAGTGTTGGAGAAGAGGCATTTGCCTCGAGGCCCCGAGTAATATATAAATTTTAGGAGTCCCGAATTTTCAAAAATTATCTATAGTGTAATGGTGATTAATATTTTAGCTATACCACTTTAAATCCAGGACCCAAGTTCGAAACTAGGTATCGCAAATCTGGAAAGCAAATTTTTTTAATAACTTATATTATATAAAAAAACTTATATTATATAAAACTATCATTAAAAAATATTGGAAAGGACCCCAATTTTTATCTCGTCTCAGGCCTCTAGAAGTCTTGGCACAGCACTGATTGTGGCATATATTTTTTTTAAGTTAATCGAAGAATGATGAGCCGAAATTCTTATATCTCTTCGATAAACATTTATCTCCTTCTTGAATAAGATTTCAAACTAAGAGATTCAATGATACACAATCTTTGAAAGATCTAAGAACCCATCATTAGCCTAATTAAGATATATATATATACTTGATCTCAAATATACTCCTATTCAAAGTGATTATCTTCTCCCTTTATTAGAGTTTACGATATATATGCATATTAAAACAACGATATACTTTATGTACATATCGATCTGCTGCATCTTCGATTGCTTTATCAATATCGCAATGGCTTTGTATACTTGTATTGTAACCCATTGTATGTGGTTATAAATTAGCTGGCAATGTAAGTACATAGATCATTTGGACCATTTCTGCAATTGGCTTTAACCTTTTTAAAGTTAGGTTTTTAGACTTTTGTATTAAATCAAATTCGTCCCTCACATAGACAACGCCAAAGGCTCTCTCATGTGTGTTTTAAATTTAAATATCAAAAGTTTTTGACCAGAATTTCTTTTCGTTGTTAAAAAGATGACAACTAACGTTTCTCGTGATGCATGATTAAATTAATGTTAGTAGTAGCCTTTATTTGAAATTATATTTTATTAAATTGATTATAGTTACAAGATAAACATGCATGCACAAACATCATCGTCTTGTTTCATCTTATCTAATTAAAATTCATATGGATTTAAAATAATTATAGTTCCATTAGTAGAAATCAAAATAAACCCCGGAACTCAATCCGACAGTGGCAGTAAATGTTAGGAATTTTGGGAATAATTCATATTTTATTTGGGAATATATCTATTTTTTGTGTTTTGTAAAGAAGGATGAGCTGTGAAGCACGTGTGAAGGAGAGAGAAGCACGTGCAACAAAGACAGTGCAGGGTTGACCGGAGACCGTAGGGTCGAGAGAAGTGGGAGACGCACTGTCCCCTACACGACGCCTTTTACGACACCGTTTTAATGCTTAAATGTAAACAAAACAAAAACTAAAAACAAATTGTATTTATTTGATTTGAGTTTTTTTTTTTATCAAACTGATTAGTATTATCATCTTAACGCTCTAAACTAGGAGGAATTGTCCAAAAATACGATACCAAATTTAGTTAAAGCATCGACTAAAATATTTTCCGAGCATGGAATAAAAACAAAAGAAATAGAAGTGAAATCTTCCCTAAAGTAACCAATGTCAAAAAAGATCGATTTCAACTCGTTGATAACACTATTCAATGGCTAGATTTCATTTCGTACAAATGAATGTATTTTGACCAACGAGTTTTGACAAATAATAGATGTGATCACGAAAAATCAATATAGAAATCATAAGAAAAAAACAAGTTTTATTAGTTGTTCGCCGTTCGTCAAAAAGAGTAGTTGAATAAGAATTCTCATCCCTCAAATATGGCAAGAGTTAAGTCATTTTAGGGTTTATGTGTGTTGTTTTGTCGTGTTTGTTCATGTCTTGGAACTTCTTCATTTACATATTTTATAAATCATAATCCTAATTGGATTGGACCTCGTTTGGTTTTGGTTCATCTTAATTCTTATAAATCTACAAACTTATATTGGTGTTGTCATATTTTAAAATAAAATAGTAATGTATGTATGTCGCTCGTTCTAGTTTTCTTAGAAATCAGAGTTTATGTTGCAAATGGAAATCAAATGTTTATGTGGAACTGTCCATAATTGCCGAACCGCCAATAAAAATTATCACTCGATGGTCAACCATAACAAAATTATGTCGATGATCAAAAAGCTTTCTTCGCTGCTTACCCGTCACTATCATTCGGGTAGCAATTCCATGGTCAATTTTATGAACTATGGCTTCCCTATGACTTTCTTTAGCTGATGAAAGCTTCCAATGGTAAATAAATAACAAGGATCCACAAGAAATTTTTTTTAACTAGTTGTATCTTCAATTTATAAATTGGATTTTTACACTTCTCGGCTGATGATTTTATTTCAGACAATGCCCAAATATTAAAATTTAACTGATTATAGTAAAAACTATTAAGTATCATTTAGATCTTATTTTAGGCCTTTTGAATTGAATCCCCAATTGATTACCCAAACATGAAGAACAGCTAACAAAATAACATTTCTTTTCTTTATAGCTACAAGCCTACAACATACGAGAATTGATGGCAATCGTACATTGCCTCAGGATCACATTCTTGCTTACAAGATCTTTTTTTTTTTTTTGTGGTCACAATCTTACAGGATCTCTTTAATGGTGAAAGTAGCATTGCCTCATTGTAATTTTATTGTAGTCCTTTGGCTTTTGCTTATCTTTGATTCTCTTTGTGGTAGCTAGTGAACTTTTGGTTATTGACCTTTTGTAAATCCTATTATAAATATAATCTACTTTCAGTGAAAAAAAAGAGAGTAAAAAATCAAAAACAATTCTTATAACATCAATTAAAAAGATATAATAAAGACATATTAATAAGGGACCAACCTCTTTTGTAATTGATGAGTACTCTAGATAGGACCAAGCTGGACCCAATTTTAAAACATTCATGTCCTCACTGTTCATTAAGATTCTTTGACCTTTTGACTCATCCAATTTTTGGTTCATTTTATATTGGCCAAATCGTTTTTGTAATGTTTGGATCTAATTAATTCGCTGAATTTAGTTCTGCTTGGCATGATTTGTAACTCAAATATTTCAAACAATATATAACACATTTCATTCTTTTTAATAGTTTCAAACACCAAATCACTGGTGGTCTAAATCCATCTACAAAGTTGAATTTTGCATTTCTAGTTCAATTTATATGGGAAATATGATTTATGTTCCTTTAAAATATTATCAAAGGTTGGTTATGGGTGTAAGAAAAATATGGATCATAGATGTGGAATTTCCTAGTTAGCAAAGAGAGAAAAGCTTCAAAACAGTTTGAAATATCATGTAAAAAATTAGGATAAAAAAAAATACATAAATGCTTTAAGGAAATAGGGATTTTAGAGTTTAGAGATAAACTTTAAAATAGTTATTTTTTTCAAACATAGGACACGAAGTTTGAACATTCCAAAAATATCTCAAAGTATTGTGTGAATATACTTGTTTATCCTAAATGAATTACAAACAAAATAAAAAACATTATATTTGGATTCTCTTTTCTAATTCACAATTTTCATGAATTTGTGTTGTTACTGAAAATTTAAACGAGTGGTTATATATTTGGAACAAAAATTAAAAAGTGTGCTTTTTCAAAAAAAAATTGACCTAAATTTTATTCATATACAAATGAAAAATGTACTTTAGCAATTAGCATCATAACCTTGCACCATTAATGCGTAAAAGTGTATTGACTTTCCATCGTTTTTAAAACCCTCTCTTAGTTTTTTTTTTCATTTTACAAAAAGAAATGAGAGATGGGCAAAAGCAAGAGACAGTAATCACAAACTTATTATAGCTGTTCCCATGAAGCCAAGCCAATGACAGTCAGATTCTATTCTTCTCTAGTTCACTCAATTTTATTTGAAGTAAATCAATATTCATATATAATAGCAACAACAAAATAAAATAAGAAGAACATAAAACAAAAGAGAGAGAGAAAGAAAACAGACAAGTCGATGGATCTTTCCCGAATTAATTTGATTTCGATATTATTGTCTTCATTCGATGATTTATTTTATCTCAAACAATTCTGTAAATTCTTGTACTACCCCGACATTGCAGAAGCAACTTAAAACTCGAACAAAACTTACACTCTGGATTTTTTTTTTTTTTAAACTTTACACTCTGGATTTTAACATTCAATATTAATACGAACCAGCTAACCCTTTTTTTAAAAAAAATATATATTATACGAACCAATCACAAATGTTCGTAAATATCTTGATTAGCTTCTAATTATTACTCTAGAAGGTTATTATTAACATGCTATTGTTTATTTTATCATATGGTGCAATGGCTAGTTTTATTTTGATAGAGGAAAATATTACTAAATTGTCAATATGGTCAAAGTCTAGACAAAAGTAAATTTCGAAGTTCTAATCCTAATTAAACACCTAAACATTGACCTAATTGAGGATTGACTGTTCAACAAATAAAGATGTATAAACAGATTTGGAAAAAGTATAGCACCAAAAAAAAAAAAAAAGATTTAGAAAAAGTAATTTTCTTCGGCGACCGTAAATTTATAAAAACAGTCAACTTTTCTATAAAAGACAAAACAGTCAAACTATTTATTTGGTCTTGTTATGATCTATTTTTGGTTATATGATTATAGGCTTGATGTAACACAAGTAAGTGGTAGCTGTCTTGTGGGTCCCAATTTCGTTCCCAGTCTTTCGCATTTTAGTTTGACCAAATTTATTGATTTTTTATAAATAAATATACGACACACGATTTATTTTCATATAAATATGGTTGATAATAATAAATTTGGTGGTTGTGGTTAGTGAATACAACTTGTGATGTATTTTAACAACATAACTGGGTGATATGATTGTTGATTATTAGAATAATTTTTATTTTTGTGTCAACAAGCAATTTATATATGAAAATACATATTACATATTTCATTGTTTGTGATATTTGTTTATAGAAACCGAAATTATATAGTTAAATATAAGATGCCATAACCTTGACTTCTAAGATTAGATATTTTCTTCCAACAACAAAAAGTGTGATATTTGATCCAAAAAAGACGTGATTTTTCTCAATCATATTGGGACCTAAGGCTATGAATAATGCAAACGGAATAAGTGCTAATTATAGTATTAATGAAGAACGAATATAACAAAACAGAACAAGTGATTATGACCTAATATATTTAACTTAATTTTGTTTCCTTCCTCAAATATCTTTCATTGATTTGTTGATCTTAGGTCATATATCTAGTGTACACTATAAACCGATAATAGATTTAAAACATCAGTTTTCATAAAACAAATTTATGTGTTGGTAGTGAAATGATTAAACATTCGTGTTTTAAAACGTAAATTTGTAAAAATTATAGATTTGATTCCATTATGAACAAAATTGATATATGTATATTATTCAGATTTTTGAGTTTTGGTTTAAATATCTTTTTTTTATCTACGTATTTTAAGGCGTAAATTCGTAAAAATGTGGATTCGATTCTGTTTACAAAGTTGCATGTAACTGAATTTTTTAAGATTTTAGTCAAATACTTTTTGTATCAAATGTTTTAAAACGTAAACTCGTAAAAATTATAGATTCGATTCTATTCTGAACAAAATTGATATATGTATCTTAACACTAAAATCAACCAAGAAAAGCTGATGCATGTATAAGTTACTTGGACTCTTGAACTTTGGCCAAAATGCTTTATTGAAATTAGCTTGCATTCAAATTTTTGATTAAACAAAGGAAATATGTTTTAGAAAGAAAAAAATGTTATCACAAAGAGAATTTTGATATCTATATTCAAAATTCATACTACTATAACATTTTTTTTTTGGGTCAAAACAATATAACATCTAAAACGTATCTAATTATTAATTTTAATTTTCCCATATGAACTTAACTAAGTTATAAAAGCCACACGTGTGGACACATACCCTGCACAGATAAGACTCCATCGTCTTCCTCTCGCTCTCTCTCTCTCTCTCTCTCTCTCTCTCTCTTTCCCAAAATCCTCAAAGCTCTGAACCAAAACAAAAAAGCTTGCAAATTCCTCCAAAAATGCCGGGGAATTTAGAACCATTAGATCTCGGAATCCAAATACCTTACCATTTCAGATGTCCAATCTCACTCGAACTAATGTCCGATCCAGTAACAATCTCCACCGGTCAAACTTACGACAGAACCAGCATCGAGTCATGGATCGCCATGGGAAATACAACTTGTCCGGTCACAAGAGTAACTCTTTCCGACTTCACTCTCATCCCTAACCACACCCTTCGCCGTCTAATCCAAGAATGGTGCGTCGCTAATCGCTCTAATGGCGTCGAACGGATTCCAACACCTAAACAACCTGCGGATCCGATCTCTGTTCGGTCTCTTCTCAGTCAAGCCTCCGCAATCTCCGGTAATCACGTCTCTGTTCGCTCACGCGCCGCCGCGATTCGTCGTTTGAGAGGTTTAGCTAGAGATAGCGAGAAAAATCGCGTTTTGATCGCCGCCCATAACGCTAGAGAGATTCTGATAAGAATTCTGTTCTCTGACGTCGACGCCGGAAAAGAATCATCGTTACCGTCGCCGTCGTCGGAATTAGTTTCAGAGTCGCTTGCTCTGTTGGTTTTATTTCACATGACGGAAACAGAGTGTGAGTCTATAGCTTCGGATCCGGTTCGAGTCCGGTTTATGACACGGTTATTGTTCGATTCGGTTATTGAAAACCGGGTTAACTCCGCCGCGTTGATAGAGATGGTTTTGACCGGAGTTAAATCTCCGGATCTGAAATTGATGATCTCAGGATCCGATTCGGTATTCGAAGGTGTTCTTGATCTTCTCAAGAACCCGATTTCTTCGTCGCGGCGAGCTTTAAAAATCGGTATCAAATCGGTTTTCGCGCTCTGTTTAGTGAAGCAGAGTCGGCATCTAGCGGTTTCCGCCGGAGCTCCGGGGGTTTTGATAGACCGTTTAGCGGCGGATTTTGATAGGTGTGATACGGAGAGAGGTTTAGCTACGGTGGAGTTACTTTGCCGGTTACCGGAAGGTTGTGCGGCGTTCGGTGAGCATGGTTCGACGGTGGCGTTTTTGGTGAAAACGATATTGAGAGTGTCGGAGAGAGCGACGGAGTATGCGGCGGGAGCTTTGTTGGCTCTTTGTACGGCGGAGGAACGGTGTAGAGAGGAGGCGGTGACGGCGGGATTGGTGACGCAGTTGCTGTTGTTGGTGCAGAGTGAGTGTACGGAGAGAGCTAAGAGAAAAGCTCAAATGCTTTTGAAGCTACTTAGAGATTCGTGGCCGGAAAATAATCTTGTTCATTCCGATGAGTTTGGTCGGAGCGAAGTGGGGCCGTTTTGAATTTGTTTTTGTGTATTCGTTGTTAGAATTTTTAGAGTAGTTTTAAAATTTAATTTATGTAATTAATTTCTTTTTAGAAAAGGCAAAAGAAAATGAAATCAATTGTGTTTTTCTTGTTAATTGTTTTTTTTTTTGCTTTTTTTTTTTTAGATGAAGCAAAATGGAAGCTCTATATTTTAGTTGACCAAATAAAATAGATCATATCATATCGATATTTTTCATCACATAAATATCATATCAAATCCTATCAATCAAATCATTTTTTTTAGAAATACCAGACATTTATAAATATTTCATGCAAAAATTATTTGAAATGTCGAAAATCAGTAAAAGTCATACTGTACTTTTTTCTATTCCAAAGGTATTTCAAACAATCAAACTGTTTCAGTGTCATCTCAAACTACTGGTAGGTTTTGCTTAATTTCTTTTATTAAATGTATTTTTAATATAGTATAATAGTTTTTTATAAAGACGAATACTAATTTTTGTATATAATAAAAAAAATTAGAAGAAATTTTTATATCTTAGTCGGAACTTGGAATTTTGTTCAACTGCTTCATTTGCTTTACTAAAAAACGATATTGAATTGTTTATATGTTTTTTTTTAATCGTCTAAATTTATAAATTATTATAAATTAGAAAAACAATTACATGGACAATCATAAATTTATAATTTATGAATTTATGAATTTTTTATATGTTTAATTCTAGTTAATTGGTTTATTTGAAGTAATTGATTTGTTTACTACTTTGAAGATAAGATGTAATTTTCTTTATACTCGTACTTTTGTTTATTAGTTCGTAATTAAATACCTAATATAGTTGGTAAGTATCATATATTTCAAAATTTTAATGGTGATGCACAGCTTATCATATACTTAGTGCATCTCTATTAGAGGTTCTTAACTAAAAAAAAGAAAAAAAATAAATGAAAAATGTAATAAAAACTGAGAACGGTTCTTGGTTGACAAACTTAAGAGCAGTTCCATCAGAGTTTTTTAAAGGAGTTTCTAAACTTTTAAAAAATAAAAAAATAAATAAAAAACACATTTTCTAATCCAAATAGTTTATGATCGGTTTCTGAATTGAGTACTTTCAGAACTCCTTTAGAACCCAACGTGTCACATATTGAGTAATTATCTATTTTTAAAACAATTCTTGTGTTTGGTTATGTAAAAAGCAAGTTTTTGGTTTTTGATGGTGAAAGTCCGTGTCTTTTCTTAGTTTTGGTACGGTTAAGGCTTCCATATTGGTTATTAGTGGATGTTTCTTGTTTTTCTCTTCGTTCTTTGTTTGGTTGGTTAGAAATCTCACTGTTAAATACACACAATTCTTGTGCTTTGGTTGTGTAGAGAGATGTTATGTTGGTGATACTTTTGTTATCGATATTTTATGTGTTTGATCTCGAGATAGTTGAATCAAGTGTTTGATTTTGGGTTTTGGTGGATGAGTATGACTAATAATATGTTGTTGATCAGGTAGTTTTTGTTCCTCCAGCACCATCACATCCACATATTTACAGCAATGGACATATTTGTTTAGGTAAGTTGCGATCCCTTTTTCACAATCCTCGATTCGAAGCTAAATCATCTATGTACGCTATTTGGAAGTGAAGTTCGATGCTTTGTATCCTTACTAGAGATGATAGACTCACTCAGTTCTTTTTTTTGCGTTTTGGGTTTGGGTAATTTCTTGCCGAGAATACTGATTTCAAGGTGGTTGGAGTGATTGGTCCTCCGGATGTTGGCAAATCCACAATTTTGAATACAATCTATGCCTTTGATGGGAGCTCCCCTGGTTAGTATTCACATACAATAATATCGTATCTCTGCTTTGGTCTTCAAAAGGTTATAGAAAGTGATGTGTTGGTCTTTTCTTGGATAATAACAATATGAATTAGAGTAGCAGTTTGGTTGTAGTCAGGACTTTAGTGGTAGGAAGCATGCTTCTGGAATTGGCTATGTTCTTATCTTCCAAATTCAACGAAAAACTTATACAAGTATATTAATTTGCAGGAATGTTACCACCATTTGCACTTAAATGATGGTGGTTCTCTATGAAAACAATATAGTTGGCAAAAGGCTCGTTATTTTCATGCTTTTATGGTTCATATTGTTGATAGAATTAACAAACAGATGTGTAACATATCACTAGGAGCGACCACCAATCTAAGTTAACTTAAAGCAAATACTATGTTCCAACTGGTAATGTTCCACCATACTTAATAAAAGAATATCTGGAAGTTGGTAAACACAATACTTATTAATTGTGTAGTCCTTCATACATATTTGCTGTCTTTTGATTACTCTTATATGAATCTCAAAACCTCAATCTTTCGTTTTGCATCAACTGTTGTCACATGTAGTGTCCGAACACACTTGCAGGTGAAACAAGTGGAGATTTGAGGAACAATGTCATCGGAAGAGAAGAAGATAATTGCGTTTTTTTATGTTTATGATTTGCAAATCTATATTTTAAATGTTTTTATATCATGTATGTTTAAAATTTCATGAAATGAAATATATTTTACATTGTATAAAATATAGTATATTTATAAATTTTAACAAAATAAAATAATTTAGAAAATATAAAATTTTTATTTTTAAGAATCCTTAATGGAGATCTACCAATGGAAGAGACAAAAATTAAAATCTCCTAATGAGGTTTTTAACTAAATATGATAGAAAATTTATATTAAAAAAATTGTTAAGAATTTCATTAAGGGTTCTATCAATGAAGATGGTCTAAGATATGTATGGTATGTTTTGTATGGGTATGGAAGTGGATGTGGTTTTGTATGCATCTTTCATTTTTTGGTTTTGGTCCACTAGTATAATTTGTTTGCGCTTTTACATTTTGTAAAAACAGCACCATATATAGTTCAAATTTTTTTATAGTATGTAGTACAATACTACAATTTGTAATATGATTCTTCTACACGCCACATGGATATTCAACAACTCGTCTCGTAAAGACTTTGCTTCGAGCTTGATTTACAATGTGAAAGTTAGAAAACCCATCTTTCTTGCACTACAAGAAAAACAGCACTATTCCGACGGACTTGATTTCCGTCGGAAATTTGCGACGGAATGCTGACGGCATTACGATACAAATAATTCCGTCGGTATACCGTCGGAAATCCGTCGTTAATTAACGACGGATTTCCGACGGAAATAAGCTGTCGTCACTTTCCGTCGACTTTCCGACGGAATATCGACGGTTTCCGATGTCGGCAAAGTTTGAGTGGTTATAAATTATTTAGCGGTGCCCGATGGGATTTGTGGGGTGTTTTATCAGCGGTATTGACGGAAACCGTCGGTATTCCGTCGGAAAATCCGTTCTATAAGTTTCGACATTTCTTCGTAAGTAGATATTAACACAATTTTAAAATCCCAAAAAATTTGTTTGCGATGAGTTCATATTTTCGGTCTTGGATGGACGAGCCAATGATGGATATTGGCTCGAACTTATTAACGTCCGCATACGCTGAAGGTATATGCGAGTTCATGAATTTACCCAGAAATCAAGATGCAGCCAAAAAAGGTCAGGATATCAAATGTCCATGTTCTAATTGTTGTAATAGAATTAGTGTTGCGGTTCATACTGTTTGGAATCACTTATATAGATATGGATTTAGGCCGGGATATAAGGTTTGGTTTTTACATGGAGAAAACAATTTTGAATATGGTAGTACTAGTAGTAATGCACCTTATTTTCCGGATAATAGAGGAGAACGTACAACGGAAGTAGATATTGGGGTAAGTACGGTTGCGATGGTTAACGATGCGTTTAGAGAGAATTTGCAGTCTGGTGGTTATGAGGGTGATAGGGTTGAAGAACCTAATTTAGAATCTCGAAGGTTTTTTGATATGTTAGACGCATCAAAGCAACCACTATACAGTGGTTGTCGGGAAGGTCATTCACCGTTATCTTCTGCTAGTAGGATTATGAACATCAAGACTGATTACAATTTGTCCGAAGAATGTGTTGATGCATTCGCCGAATTTGTAAAAGATGTTTTGCCAGAGGATAATCTTAGTCCAGCATCATACTACGAGGTCCAGAAACTTGTAGCCGGTCTTGGTTTGCCCTACCAGATAATAGATGTTTGCATCGACAACTGTATGCTATACTGGAGAGAAGATGAGAACAGAAACAAATGTAAATTTTGCCGTAAACGACGGTTCCAGGACGAAGGTGGTAGAGCGAAGATTCCATTCAAACGGATGTGGTATTTACCATTGACAGAGAGGTTGAAGAGGCTGTATCAATCAGAACGCACAGCTAAGGGTATGAGATGGCATGCAGAGCATAGTCAAGATGGCGATATTACGCATCCTTCTGACGCAGAAGCGTGGAAACACTTTCAATCCGTATATCCAGATTTTGCATATGAACGACGGAATGTATACCTCGGCTTATCCACTGATGGTTTCAACCCATTTGGAAAGCACGGAAGAAAATATTCATTGTGGCCGGTCATCGTAACACCTTACAATTTGCCTCCTTCTATGTGCATGCGGCGAGAGTTCCTGTTTCTCTCAATTCTAGTTCCCGGGCCAGATCATCCAAGACGGTCACTCGATATATTCCTCCAACCATTGATCTATGAGTTGCAGATGTTGTGGGAGCATGGTGTTGAGGCATTTGATGTTTCAATCCAGCAGAATTTCAACATGCGTGCGGTTCTTATGTGGACCATAAGCGATTTTCCGGCATACGGTATGTTATCTGGATGGACAACGCATGGAAGATTGGCATGTCCTTATTGTCAAGACAATACTTCAGCATTCCAATTGCAGCACAGAAGGAAGACTTCATGGTTTGATTGCCATAGGTGTTTTTTACCAGCAACTCATCCATATCGTCGGTCTAGAAGACATTTCAGGAAGAATTTTCCTGTGTTATATGGTCCACCTCCTGAGATAGATGGTCGCAGCATATTGGAACAGTTACGAGATTTTGGTGCAGAGCGAACTCCTGATTGTGGGGGTAATGGCCATTACCCCATCGACGGTTGTGGGGAATATCACAATTGGCACAAGAAAAGTATATTCTGGGATTTGCCTTATTGGAAAGACCATCTATTGCGGCATAATCTAGACGTCATGCATGTTGAAAAGAATTTCTTTGACAACATCATGAACACCATTTTAAATGTACCAGGAAAGACAAAAGACAACTGGAAATCTAGATTAGACTTGCCATTGATTTGTTCAAGGGCATCTCTACATGTTTTGCCTAATGGTAGATTGCCTATGCCCGCGTACCGGTTAGACGCGGGTAAGAAAGAAATTTTTTTTGAATGGATAAAAAAAAGTGTTAAATTTCCTGACGGCTACGCATCTAATCTGCGTAATTGCGTGGATTCGACGGAAGGGAAGTTTATTGGAATGAAGAGTCATGATTGTCATGTTGTGATGCAGCGTCTTCTTCCATTTGCATTTGCTTATCTTCTTCCAAAAGACATCCATCAAGCCATTGGAGGTATATTTCGTACTCCCGTAAGTTTCTTACTAATATAATGTTACTATATATGTACTAACTTGTTTCCTTTTCGTTTGTAGGAGTTGGGGCTTTCTTTCGAGATTTATGCTCACGGACACTAACAGTGGACGGGATCCGTAATTTAGAGGCCAACATCCCGGTACTCCTTTGTAATCTTGAGAAGATATTTCCACCGTCATTTTTTGATGTTATGGAACATCTTCCTATTCACCTCCCACGTGAAGCAGCATTAGGAGGCCCTGTTCAATACCGATGGATGTATCCGTTCGAGCGTTACATGTTTCACCTGAAGAAAAAGATTAAAAATTTGAGCAAGGTTGAGGGATCTATTGTTGCACAAAGTCTAAATGAAGAAGTATCACACTTTGCCGAGTATTACTTTCCTTCGGATGTTCGGACTAAGGGGAGACGGCCGGCGCGACATGATGATAGAGGTGAGAAAGCAGTGTATCCCGTGGTCGTACCTGAGTTGTTTGCCCAAGTTGGTCGGGTAAGTGGAAAAGGGAAGACTCGCATACTATCAACACAAGAGGTCACAAATTTGCATACATATATCCTAAGAAATTGTGACGAACTTGTGGAGTATGAGAGGTACACCATTTGTCATACTAAATTTGTGGCATTAATTGTGTTCGGGTAATAACAATTGTTATGTTACAGGATTTACATGTCCCTAGTACAAACTTTCCATGCTGATAAGACAGATTCCGAACTTGCTGTCTTAAAAGATGAAGAATTCCCGGAGTGGTTGAAATTTTATGTAAGTTTAATATAATTCGTTACGCTTACTTTTTTAGGTTTTCACTTTCATATGTTACTGATTTCTTTCGGTAATTGTTTTTAGGTTTCCGAAGGTTTAGAAATTGGTGAAAACCTCCCGACCTGGTTAGTGGAGTTTGCTCATGGTTTACGCAGCACCGCGACTTCATATCCCAGATTTTGCACGAGGGGATATTCGTTCACGATTCGTGAGGAAGGACGTCAAAGGCCAACTTCGGACTATGGTATTTCGACACAATCAGGTGATACCATGTACTATGGCATTTTAAAAGAAATCTTGGAAGTCCACTATCCAGGAATGTTGGACTTGAGGTGCATTGTGTTTATGTGCGATTGGTATGATCCATTCAATGGTCGTGGGGTTCGAATTGACCCTCTTGGTGTTATTTCGATAAATTCAAGCCGGAAACTACAGCATTACGATCCATTTATCCTTGCGTCTCAAGCAAACCAGGTATCAATACAATAATAGGTTTTCCTACATCTTCATACGTTAGGTTTTGTTATTTCTGTATATTAACAATATCCACTATCTCCATTAATAGGTGTGCTACATAAAATATCCTCGAATTTCCTCAATGAGAGATCCTTGGATCACTGTAACTCCAATTAATCCGAGAGGGAAAATATATGGAGTTCCAGAACATGATTCTCTACAAGTATCGAGAAGTATGCAAATGTCACATGTTGAGGAGATGGATAACATTGACCTTGTCATTGATGTAACACATATCGGCGATGATCTAGTTCATTCGGACGATGAGGAAACACGTGAAGAATTTGACGACGATTCAGACTCCATCCCTAGTGAAGGTTCATCAGGAGAGTCAGATTAATAATTTATGAATAAATGTTTGTTTATGAATGTTGTACTCTAACATCTATGCATTTAATGAGTTAATACTAGTCGGATGTGACATTTCGGGTTTTAATGGTTCAGATATGGTTTAAAATTATCTACGGCCCAGATCGATTAGACGTGATTTGACAACACAATATGCAAAGACAAAACAACTTATGTGGTCTACAAAGTTTTGTACTATCTCCATTATTTGTGGCCATGGTTTTTGTTACGTTTAACATGTAACTTCTACTATAAATACATAGCACGGAAGTGTATATCTTCTACACAAACCCAAAGCAAATAATGTCTTCTAGCCCTCCAAATGAAGACTATAAATCTCAAAACGTGGCAAACCTCCTACAAATTCCGAAATACTCGTGGGAAACCGAAACTCAATGCGACGAATTCACGCAAGAGATACCCACTTACTCGTGGGAATTTGATAAGTGCTCATCAATCCATATTGAAGATTCTTCAGCAACAATAGCGCCGGACAGCCAGTTTTTGCCGACCAACCAACACATTCCAAAATACTCGTGGGAAACCGAAACTCAATGCGACGAATTCACTCAAGAGATACCCACATACTCGTGGGAAGCTGATTCGAGCTTTAAACCCAATGTTTTGAGTCCCAAATATGATAAGCAGGCACAATGTCATGACCAGAAGCGTGTTCTCGAGGACGTACAACCATCTCAATTGATTGAGGTCACAGATACTTACGGTGAAAGTACTTCAAAAGAATGTAAGGATCACTACTATGATTATGAATTTGCCCAAAGACCAGAAAGCCCCAACTTAAATGTAGATGTTGATGCAATCAAAAGGGAATTATGCGACGGGTATTTAGATTCTCCACCAAAGAAACAAAAGGGAAAGAAAAAATTCTGGTTCTAATCGATTGTAAGTTGTATGTTTTTCAAAATAGGAGTGTATTATGACCATCCTCATAACCGTTGAATGTTTAATATTTTAAAGGCTCTAATGTAATCGGAGCTGGTTAAGTTTTAAGATTTTAATTTTATGTTTTCACATATTTTCAAAAAACTTTATAAAAAGATATTTCCGACGGTAACGCGTTTTTAAATTCAAACAATTTCCGCAGAATATAATAAAAAAAAAATTCCGTCGGAAATCCGTCGGTATTTATGACGGAATTCCGACGGATGTTAAAATATATTTTTATAAAATTTCTGCAAAATAGTATAAATTTTAATTAAAATCCGTCGGAATTCCGTCATAAATACCGACGGATTTCCGACGGATTTTAAAATATCTTTTATTAAAATTTCTGCAAAATAATATAAATTTTAATTAAAATCCGTCGGAATTCCGTCATAAATACCGACGGATTTCCGACGGAAACCCTAATTTCTGCCGCCTTAACTTCGATTTCATCGGAAACCGCGAAAATTCCGTCGGAATTCCGTCGGTTCTGTCGTAAATATAATCAGATCTATCTTCTTCCCCAAATCGATCCCCACATCTTCTCTCCACCTTCAAACCTTCGACACCTCCATTCTCCCTCCGGCGAGCCTCCCTCCGGCGATTACTCCCTCCGGCGACCGAACCTCCGGCGACCCTCCCTCCGGCGACTTCTCCCTCTTGGTGTCACCAATCCTTCTCCCTCCTACTTCTCCTCCATTCTTCTCAAACTATAAAGATGTAAGTTTTTTTTTCATTAATATGAAGATTACTAATCTTTGAATTTTATGATGTAGATTAGTAATAATTATTGTTTAGATTAGTAATAATATTTTTGGATTAGATAAGTAATTGATTTAGAGTAGATTAGATTGGATTAGGATTATTGGTGTGATTTATTGGTGAATTTTTAAGAATTTAGGAATTTAAAAATTTAGTAATTTAAGAATTATTGAATTTAGCGATACAAAAATTTTTTTAATTTTAGGAATTTTTTTATTTAGTAATTTTTCGGGTATATGAAATTATTTAACATTTTTATAAGTATTTGTGGTTATAAATTTACATAATTGTTGATAAATAAAAATTATAAATTGTTCATATTAATATTTTCCATATAAAGATTTATAATATGAATAATTTTATTTTTGGGGTTATAAATTTATTTTCCAGATAATAGATATATAATATGAATAAATGATAAAATTCCAAATTGTTGATATGTAAAAATCATAAATTGTTGATCTGTAAAAATTATAAACTTTTTATATGAATATTTTCCATTTCAAGATTTATAATATGAATAAATTATTTTTGGGGTTATAAAATTATTTTCCAGATAATAGATATATAATATGAATAAATTATAAAATTTCAAATTGTTGATATGTAAAAATCATAAATTGTTAATCTGTAAAAATTATAAATTTTTGATATGAATGTTTGCCTTATAAAGATTTATAATATGAATAAATTATGATCGTTTTATAAAATTATTTTCCATATACAAATTTATAATATGAATAAATGGTTGATATGTAAAAATTTTGGCAATCTTAGGGACTATAGGCGATTTCATCACTCTAGTGGAGCCGGTAATTCCACTAGGGGAGGTGGGAGTGGGAGTCAGTCGCAAATCCCCGAGACTAGCGGTTTTGATATCCCACACACGTCTCCTATGGATACAGCGCCCTCAACTCCCACGGCCATGACCATTGAGGAGTTTGTTTCGCAACCCGGACGGGATAGGTTGCCTCGTCTAGATCCTGACTTGCCACCCAACACGACCTGGTAAGTTTTATTTAAAAATGTATTTGATTATATTAACTTAATAAAATATTTAACTAAATATTGTTTAGGTTTCAATTTTCGCAAAACGGGATTACGAGTTCTATCAACACAATGATCAATTGCTTGATAAAAGAACCGTATCCCACATACAGTTCGATGCCAGAGGCAGACCGTGAATTATGGTTTCGGCAATTTGCGGTATGATTTTGTTTTTTCTAAATTAAGAATGTTGAATTTAATATAAAATTTAAATTGTCAATACTAATTTGCTTATGTGGTTTTTTTTTCAGCAAGATTTTACTTGGGACCCGCAGCTGACTGGTCAGGTCCGACGGCAATTCCACAAAAAGGCCGGTCAAAAGTACTCGTTGAAGATGAACGAGTGGAAGGACTTGTGGTTCAAACAAGAAAAGGTGCCCCGATTTTTTAAAGATAAGCCAACATTATGGGCTGGACTACTTGTCCATTGGGAACTGGAGGAAACTCAATCGACCTCAGGAAAAAACTCCACTAACCGGAAGAGCGAGCGGAAGGGGAAGGGACCGGCGACCCATAACCTCGGAGCAACGAGCAAAGCGACACGTGCTGAAAAACTGGTAATCATATAAATTTTTCTATACGAATTTTCTATAACCCCTTTTATAATTCCTTCCGTATCTATGCCAACAGTTTCAGAAGACCGGTGTGCGTCCGTCGCATCTTGATTTGATCAAAGATGCGCACACCAACAGACAGACTAATGAAATTCAAGATGCAGTTTCTCGTGAAATCGTGGAAAGCGTGGAGAGGCTCGGTGAGGAGTACCTCCAATCCCAACAGATCGTCGAAGGAACTCCGCCGGCCACCGAAGTTCCACTCGAGAAGATCAACGAGTTGACCTATGAGGTTAGTAAAAGTTGCAAATTTAAACAAATTTAAAATAACTTTTAATACTAATAACTTATAACATTGAATAAGTATATTTTTTTTTTATAGGTTACGCCTAAGCACAAAGGTCGTGTATTTGGCCTCCCGGAAGGTAGTTCCTCCTCATCCGTTAATTCATACCGCTTTCACGCAGATAATAGTTTGAGGGCACAGAACGCCGACCTTCTCGAACGCGTTAGCGCGATGGAGGCACAACGTGCAGAAGATGCAGAAAGAATTCGGGCAATGGAAGAAAAGATGAACGCGTTCTTCCGTAACCAGTCCCAGTAGAATTTTGTTTATGTAATAATTAAACGTTTAATTGTACTTTTATAAATATTTAAATGTTTAAATTACTTTTAAAAATATTTAAATTTAATTTTATATTTTATTTAATTTAATATATTTATTTAGATTTTTTTTTTAAAAAAATTAACAAATCCGTCGGAAATCTGTCGGTATTACGGGTCGTCGAAAATCCGTCGGTATTATGGGTCGTCGGAAATCCGTCGGTTTACAGACCGTCGGAATTCCGTCGGTATTACGGGTCGTCGGAAATCCGTCGGTTTTATGGGTCGTCGGAAATCCGTCGGTTTACAGACCGTCGGAATTCCGTCGGTGTGAGGGGCCGTCGGAATTCCGTCGGAATTCTGTAGCCGACGAAATTCCGACGGACCTCCGACGGAATCCGGTTATTCGGTATTCCGTCGGAATTCCGTCACTTATTCCGACGGATATTTATTTCCGACGACTTAGATCCGATGGACAAGAACCGTCGGAAATCCGTCGGAATAACTCTTATTCCGACGGATTTCCGACGGTTGTGGCCGTCGGAAATGCGGCCATTTTCTTGTAGTGTTGTACAATGGCACAAACTAGATTGGATCAAACAAAGAATCTTGAAACATAAAACCCTTACTTCGATGTTTATGCTAGATAGATGTCCCACTCGCGATCGTCTTCTCGATCTAGAGCATTTTGATCAAAGGATGCTCGAGTTAGCATTTTGACAGCTTCTAGCTCCTCGAATGGTTTTTGGAAAGGTTTCATATCAAACTCAAATAAATTTCTATTTTTAGATAACACTATATGTTCTATCAAGTCCATAGAAAAATATTGATATTTGTTAAGATTCATTGATTTCTAATTCAAAATCAATTGGTAATTAATGAGTAAATTGGTCCATGTATTTTATGTACTACTCTATAGGTTTCATAGAACTTTCGATGTGGAATTTTTAATACAAAAATTGGGTATATATGTTCCCATTAATCAAATATATTCATGTATAATACTCCTTCCGTTTCAAAATATAAGTTGTTTTGGAGGTTTTTTTTTTGTTTCAAAATGTAAGTTGTTTTGACAATCTTAGGTACTTTTTAACTTTATTGAATACTGTGTGACAACTAGTATTTTGCAGTTTTTGTGTGATTGGTTAAATTTATTTTTATTAAATATATTAAATGATACTTTTTTAGTAGAAAAGTAGTTTTTTAATATCCGCGTTTTTAGCTAAAACAACTTACATTTTGAAACGGAGGGAGTATAAAAAAAATTGTTCACTCCTAAAAATGAGAATTGGGTAAAGTTAAATGCATCTCGACATTTTAAACAAAATATGCATTTTCACCTTAAGAAAAGGTAATTTTAAATATCTCATTGGACAATGTTTGCTATTACATTGAAAACGAAGATAAAATTAAAATTACGCATTCATTAATTTGGACAACAATGTTCAAAAGAAGCTACAGATATCTTCTCTTATTTTTTATTTTTTTTTTGATAATGGATTTTAAAGTGCAAAGTCCAAATTAAACTCTCTGCATACACATCGAAAAAAATAGGACTTTGCGAAAAACAAACCCTGAAAATGCTTAAAAATTCACGATCTAATCACTTGAAATTCAAACGGAAACATCCATTTATATTCAAGGAGATGAAAAATATAAGACTAGTTCTTGAGCAGCTTGTTTGAAGATTTCCCCTACTCCAAATCCTTCTCCCAATAACTGATTCTCATAACTCTGATTTACCTGTTACATTACAAATACTACCACATGAATTTCGGACTAGACTCGGATCATATGATATAAAAAAACTGTTTATATAAATAAAATATACCTGTGCTTGGATCATGTAGGTGCTCCGGAAAACGTTAGAGGAGACATTAGCAAACAAAACTTCAATGTTATACTTCTCAAACAAGTAACAAACAGTTGTGAAAACCCCTGATTTCTCCTTAGGGCAACACAAATTGAAGAAAGCTTCATTCCCACAGATATTCAGCACAACGTTACGTGAGGACCAAGTATCGAACGCCGAGATCGGGTCATTACAAGGGAAAGGCAGATTTGTACTAGAAGAAGATATCTGATCGGCCAAGAAAGCTTCCCGGGAGTGACAGTCTGCTACTGCGGCGCCTACGGGAAGGACTTGGGGATGGTTTGAGATTGGTGTGAGGAGAGTTGTAGGAGAAGAAGATGAAGATGGATCATAAGTGATAGTTGTAGTGGGAGTTGTGTTTGAAGCAGAAGAACAGTGAAGTTTTTCGAGCTTTTGCATTTGGAGTTTTTGTAAAGTTTGTTCAAGAGATTTGATTGAGCTCACTGCTTCATCTACTATTGTTGATTTGTCTGCCTGTGGATCATATAATTTAAATATAAGAATAGATGATTTTGCATAACTTATAATATCTCAACATATATAGTAGATTAGAAGTAGATTGTCATGTATGATATATATAAGTTTATATACACATAACACATGTAATAAAAGTTTTATAAGAAAACAAAACATAAAACAGGAAAAAATGGCACAAAGACAAACAAGAAAAAAAAAGAGAAATCGAAAGCTTGACGGCTCTGTCAAATTTCACCAGGTTTAAGTAAGAATTGTTAGATATACTTGTTTATATAAAGCGAAAAATGCGAAATTAAACCAGAAAAGGGACTAGCATAAACATTTTTTTTTATAATGGGTAAACTAATTAGCATAAACACTTGAACAAATCAAAATCTAAATATAATAATGAAAAAAGAGAAAAATATGAGAGCAATCTTATATGTTCATTAACTAGTTTTTTTTTTTAACATCTTGTTTATCATACGAAAAGTTTGGTACAATGTTTATGAACTACTTTAGCAAAAAAAAAACCTTATGTTAACTAATTCCGTCTATTTTCTCCGATTGGTAATAAATAGGACGGTTAAAAAAAAGTTAAAAACTAAATATAATTGATGAGTTTTGTTTTATTTAATTTCTCACCCAAAAAAATCATTTATGCAGTTAGATAATATTAAAATGTAATTTTTTTTGTTTATCAAATTATTTTTGCATGGAATTGTTTTTTGAGCTATATATAACCCAAGTCCGTAATCTTATACGCTTGGTGGTCCATATGCAGAATCGTATTACAAAATACAGTTTCATTGTTTCGCATGAGAATTACCAATCAAAAAAATTGTAATTAACAAAAAAAATCATTGAATAGATTCGTATTATTAAATTGTGTACCTTAGGAGGAAGTTGGGGAAGCAAAGCATGAAGTTTAGAGAACATGTCTCTCATCTTCTTCCTCCGTTCTCTCTCGGTCCATATATGTATTTCATGATCGGGTGATTCTTCTACAAGATTTTTACCATTTTTTTTAGTTTTCCTTTTTCCTTTTGCAATCTTCTTAGATGTCGAAATTGGAATTTCGAACGACTGAGAAGGTTGTGATAGAGGCGGTTGCTTTTCGATTCTTCGGCAATCGCCTCCGGAATCATCAGAATTTGATATGCCCCAGACAAACCCCTCTTGCCCCAACTCTTGAGCATTAGTCATATTGAATTGAATGCTCATTTTTACCCCTTTTTGCTTTGTTGTATTTATTATGCTTTTTATGAATGTCTTATGTAAAAAGAGAGAAAGTAAGAGAGGCGTTTAAGGGTTGTGAAAGAAAGAGATATAGTAGAAGAGAATATATAGAAGAAACTGAGTGAACTTCATAGGAAAAGCCCAAAATACAATCATAAGGCAAGGCCGTTACTAAGACATCAAAAAGGATATGTGTTCAATTTTTTTTTCTTTTTGCCTTTATATGAAGTTCTTAAGGGAAATAATTTATATTAAATCTTTAAAAAATTGTTTTAGAGTATCTTATTTATCGGTTATCAATAAAGTAACAGTCATAAATTCATACGCGCTATCTCTAAATATATACTCCCTCCGTTTCATAATACTTGTCATTCTAGCCTTATTTTCTTGTTTCAAATTAGTTTTCATTCTGCAATTTCAATGCACATTTATGACTAGTTTTTCTATTTTGATCTCTATTTTTAAACTTATTAACTACTCATATTAAATAAAACATTGTATTAATTAAGGGTAAAATAGATTTTTATATGTTTTTTAATGTGTGTGAAACAATTTAGAATGACAACTATTTTGAAACAGAAGGAGTAAAAATTAGGTAAGTAATTCATTTTACTCTATCTACGAATAGACCAAGTCAAAATAAAATTTTACGAATACATAATTACTTTATGAGGATCCAGGCTGGCTTGGTTAATACGTTGTAATGATTGTAACGCTTAATTAAACGTATTCTTATTTGTGTATGATGGTAAAGTGTTTAAAATTTTAATTTGTATGTTGTTAGTACAATGAAAAAGAATCATTTAAATTATAAGATTCAAAAACATACAAGTTTCAAAAAAAAAAAAAACAACAACAACATACAATGAAAAAAATCATTTAAATTATAAGATTCAAACAAATATTTAAATTACTGAAAATACTACACATATTTTCCATTTATGCAATTAAATATTAATGTAATTATTAAATGGTAAATATAAATTAATATATGGAAGATACATAGAAATTATGTAGAGATTGTATGTGATGGCAATTAATATATAGAGACTACAAATTTACAGATATATAAACTTGATAACTTCATATACTTTGAAGATATGTCAATGAGTAGATGTAGTTTTCTACATTTGATGTATATTAATCACTAGTGTAGTAACTCAACATACTAATATCGGTAACTTAGACATTTGTGTGTGTTTTGATAAAAAAAAAAAAAAAAGAAGTTAATTGTGTGTTAAATTAGTGTCATCTAAACTACTTTTTCCGTTAAGATATATCTTTTTATTGTTGTACTAGCGGTCTATAGGCACTACACTTCTAATATTATTTTAGAAAACTCATAAAATTTGTTAATTGGCTTTGCAAATCACCATAAATTTTATTTTATGTATTTTGTTGTCACTTCATTGGTACTAAAACTTACTATACACTATATCCATGTTAAAATGTAGGTTAAGAACACACTTAATTAGCTGTGAAATTGTTCATGAGAGCTCTAAAAAATTCAAGTGTTTCTTGGAGACATCAATAATCAAACCATTTTTTGCAAAAATTTATTTGCATGAATCATCATTATGCCACCACATCCTGATTTGTCTTTAGCATATTAGTTCTCAACGGTCGAATAATTTGTAGAACAGTTTCATTTTCAGAATAACAGTTGTATATGAAGTGTATTTTGTAAAAAGTTTTAAGCAAATATATTGTATGCATACTTTTTGTTTTCATTTTTCTTTGTAAACGCCGAGGTTCCAAAAATTATTTAATCTTTTATTACTTCATTCCAAATTTTCCTATCTGCCTCAGTGTTTTTTTAACTAAAATGCATGTAAACTGAAAATTGTAATACTTAATGGTAGTATTTTTTAACATGTATTATGTGGATATTTAAACCACAAATCAAGTAGGCTACCGTTCTTTGCCACTATGTATTTACTTTCTGTTTGTAAATATATATATTATTTATTTAGTGATTAGATATAATAATAATAATAATATATATATATATATTATTAATTTACTGATTAGATCAATGATATTTAATTTCTCATAAAATATAGCATTCTCTTAATAAATTTGTTAGTTCTCTTTTTGAATAAAATATTTCCATGATTTGTCTTGAAAGAAAATAAAATGTGTTACATTGGTAATGGGTATCTTACTACTATCTAATTATCTGTAAACCAAAAATTTAATTATATATATTTTACAATGTCATCAATGATAATTGGGATAATTGCAAAAATGTCACTATGAGTTGTTCAATTTCAAAAATGCCACCAATTAAGTTTATAAATTGAGTAAATAATTTTGAAAAAATGGTAGTTTGCAAAAATTTTGAAAAAGTGATATTTTTTAAAAGTGACATTTCTCAAAATATTTCATAGTAATTTTATCGTAAATTATGTTTAAGAAATCATTTAAATTGTTGTTAAGGAAAGAAATTATTCAAATTTAATATTTAAATTTAAGGGACAATTGCAAAAATACCACTTTTTAATTATTATAAAAAAAATTAAAGTTATTTGACACATGTCATAAAATCCATTTTTAATAATAAAATACTGAGAACATACGTTACATTCAATACTTATTTAAAAACTTTTTCCTTTCCGCGTTGTATTTAACATTGCAAGTTGTAACATTTTAATTTGTGGTGAATAAAAATTAATAATTGTTTATTTTAGATTTACATAGAAAGAAAATATAAAAAGAGATAACTCCAAATTTCCAAATTGAACCTATATAGCAAAAAAAAAAACATCTTGGAAATTGTATTTTTAAACCAACATTTAATTAATAAATTTTTTGTTAGTTTGCTAATTTGCTTAAAAATATTTGCTATACAACCCAATTTCTCTTACTTTTATACCATTAAAATTAATAAATCACCTTTTTGATTATCAGTTTTATATACCGCAGTAAAAGAGGTCAAGTACCTAAATTTGAAACATAAAAAAAATACTTCACACTGATAAATACTTATTTAGGTGATTTACTAATGGAGAATAATTTTAAAAGAGATTAAATGATAAAACTTTAAATTGTTATAACTTAAAGCCAAATTCTAGTATCTCACTAATCAAACATTTTATGTGATCTCTCATTTAGTTATTATAAGTTGTGTCTAATAGTTTATTTAAAGATGTTGTTACTCTGATGTCAAAAAGGTGAAATTAGGATCCGTAATTAACTTGTGATTATCTTAACTGTCTAATAATTATTGTGTGGTAAAGTGAGCGTTATCTTTATGGTTTTCAGTGCAAGTAATCATTGATAGCCAGAGATTTGAAGTGTCTGTTTCTTCCATTTTTACGTAAATAAAAAAGAAGAAAAAAATAAGTACTACTTTTTGAATTAAATAAACTTTGTCTGAATCTGTTCAAGTTCATTTACGAGTTTTTAAACTTATGTTATCGAATGAAAACGGACTGGATTTTTGTAATATTTTACATATATAAGACAAAATTGGGTTATTCTTGTGTTGAGTAACGTGGCAATCATTCACACATCACAATTCATGAGCCAATATTGGGCTTAGTCTTTAACAAAAAAAAAACAAAAAAAAACTGGGTTTTGCTATCGAAAAGGAAAAATACAACATTATGATTAGTTTGTTAAAATGGAGTAAATGAAAAGCCGTTATTAGGTAATTCAACAATTAATTTATGATTTTCAACAACTAGTTTTATGTTAAAATAATTAGTATTAGGAAATTTTTAAAAAGTTATAGCTGGTCTACTCTTTTTCCACTTAGTTCAGTTAAACTTTCATTGTAATTTTAAATATATATATATATATATATATATATATATAAATATTAGACTACAAAGAAAGAAAAAAAAACATTATTCCGTAATTTTCAACAATTTATTTATGTTAAAGGCATTACTAGGAAATGTTTTTAAAAAAAATTAGCTCTCTATTATCTTTTCACTTAATTCAGTTAAAGCTTAGCAAACTTTCTTAGTAATTTTTTAAAATAAATTTACATTAGAAGAAAAAAACAAAAAGATTATTTGGTTAGTTTAAAAAAAAAAGATATTATTTGGTAATTTTCAAATATTAATTTATGTTAAAAGCATTATTAGGAAGAAAAAAAAAAAGATTTCTAACTCTCTACTTACTTTCCACTTAGTTCAGTTAAAGTTTAATAAATTTTCATTGTAATTCAGTTAAAGCTTAACAAACCTTTTATATAAATCTTTTTCTATATATAAATTTTACATTACAAGAAAAAATGAAGACATTATTTCATAGTTTTTTTTTTAAGTTTACATATAAAAATAGAAGTGCTAAAACTTAAAACAGACTGAAGTCGACGGGTTTTACACTTCTGCTAAGCACATAAATAGATTTAGATCATTAAAATTTGAGGTTTACAAATCTCTTCTTTTTTTTGGTCCATGGTAAACTATTGGACATCTCTATATAAAAACATACGCCGAAAAGAAAGAAAGAAAGACAAAGACTAAATAAATAACTTAGCAAGAAAACTCAAAATAAAAGTAAAATAATCGAAAGCAAACATTTAACAAGTTTTATGATGGTGAAGTGATTTCAGTTTAGTGGTAATTCCACTGAGAACAAACACCATTACATTCGAGATCGAGTTCCGTTCCCTGTAGGGATTAGGCTAATGGGTTGGTCAGTTGTTGTCCAATATTGACAAAAAATACAAAAAAAAAACAAGTTGTATGATGCATAATCTACAAAAGTAATTTTCTTGTAACACTTCGTTACTAATTGTTGAAATTTATGGTTTGCTGCAATTAGATTCTTTCAATTTTGTAAGCACATACCAACAAGTTAACTTTACTTTCTCCTTTTCTTTCTTTTTGTATTTCTCTTGCCTTGAAAACTTTAGCTTATTCTCAAATGCGCACTCAAACGCTCTAAAACAAAACGTTTTGTGCTGAAGAATATTAAAACGTTTTAATCTCTAGACGAACGAACACCAAACAAGACCTATCCAATGAGCAATGTGTCGGTTAAACCAAAAAAGGTGAGAGAAATGATCCAAAACTTCCCAAAGTATTAAGAATATCAAAAAACACATTAAGGAAAATGCTAAAACTCTCGCCAAAAAACAAATACTCAAAATCCAAAACTTTCAAGAACAACTCTTTGTTTCTGATTCTCCAAAAAGGACAAAATAAACACTTATAAACTGAGTTCTTTTATAACTTAGAACTCAAGGTACGATGTTGTCTCCAAGAGACAGTGAAGCTAACTGATCAGCTGCACCACCAGCTTGTTGCTGCTGAGCTACACTCCTCAGAACATCCATTGCCTCTGCAACTTTAGCTTTAAGTGCATCAGGAGATTCAAGCAAGTGAAGTACTTCGGTTTGGTCCATCTCGAGAAGCATTCCCGTGACTTTAGCTGCTGATTCTGGCTCGAGCTGCTCCACAAGCGGGTAGAGATTCTCACCAAGCATCTGAAATAATAAAACAACAGAACAGTTTTCAGTAAAACAAATTTGTCTCTGTGTTTTCCCCATTAAAACAAATATTTCAATCATTCACCGTTCTCTGATGCTCTGGAGTTGCATTTGCGAGTGATGTAGCCAAAGCTCCAATAGGAACAGGCTGCGAAGCAGGCGAATCACGAAGATGCACATTACCACCACCACCAGAAACGTCATACGGAACTGAAAGCATGTTTGGAGTAAGACCAGGCATTGGGTTAACATCTCGCTGTGGATACCGATACATTCGACCCCTTGGATGCATCTGGAGGAAACACATGTAAGATAAACTAATGTAAGAATGCTAATGATTTCCATTTTCCAAAATGACAACTGTTGTTAACAGTAATTAACCTGCGGCTGCATCATAGGAGAAGGTTGTTGTTGATGTGGAAGAGCTCCTCCTCTTCTACCACCACCTGGTCGCTGTTGCTGCTGTTGTTGCTGTTGTTGTTGTTGTTGCTGGCCTTGTTGCATCATAGGCATGAAGAAGTTTGGCATTGGGGACCCACCAGGTCTCATACCCGGTACAAGCTGTTGTTGATACCCGAATCCAGGCTGTTCGATATCCCATTGGAGAAGAAGAGTTATAAGATTGGTTGCTCACATCTTTTTGCTAAAAATTGTGAGCTTTCCGTTACTATATACCTGAGGAGGAATCATAGCAGGAGGTCCTTGACCATAGAAGAGTTGTTGACCAATTGGTGGACCACCGGGTGGATACATTTGCATCCTAGGACCAACCGCAGGTGGCATATTAACTGGCCTCATCTGTGAAAATTGAGCCTACAATGCCCGACAAGGAAAATTGAGTACGATGAGAATAGGATTATGTAAATCCTTTATGAATATTACAGCAGGATTAAGTTAACCAGACCTGTAACCTAGCCTTACGATCTTCTTTACGCTGTGCAAGAGCAACATAGAGAGGCTTGGTAACAATCATTTTTCCATTCATTTCCGTAATCTGAATTTAAGGAAAAGAAGACATTTTTAGTTATTGAGATCCTTCGACGGAAAAACAATAAAACAGTCGTCTTAATATTGTAGACAACTTACAGCTTTAGATGCTTCATCGGGAGTTGAAAATGCGACAAATCCAGATCCTCTACTCACTCCGCTAGGGTCACGCATCACCTGTCACATTCAAATATAACATCTTTAATCTGAATCTGCGCAAAGATAAAAACAAGAAGGGCTTTCTATTGTTTCAGTCACAGACCTTGCATGATGTAATAGTTCCAAAGGGAGTAAAATGTTCTCTGAGCTTATCATCTGTGACGCTCTCATCCAAGTTCTTAACATACAAATTCGACCCCTGAGACTTGTCAGCAGCCTCCTTCAAACTTTGCTCGAACTTTTGTTTCAGTTCGTTTTCTCTCTCGGACTTCTTTTGGGCTTTCCCAACAAACCACTCCTTGTCGTCAAAGGTCTTTCCATTTAGAGCATCAACAGCTCTGGCTGCATCGTCCGTATTCTCAAAATTGACGAATCCAAAGCCTTTAGACTTTCCTTCACCATCTCTCATGATGACACAACTCGTAGTCGATCCAAACTCTCCAAAAACTTTGTTCAGCTCTTCATCAGTCATGGACTCAGAGAGATTCTTGACATAAACATTGGTGAACTTCACCTTCTCACCCGAAGGATCTCTCTGCAGCTTGTGAACAAAAGGTCCAACATATACTTGCTTATCGTTAAGAAGCATTCCATTCAGTTGCTCTATGGCTTTCTGAGCTGCTTCTTCAGTGTCGTACTGCACAAAACCATAGCCTTTCGACTGGCCAGAGGGATCAACAGCCACTTTGCAAGATAGAATAGGACCAAAGGCCGAAAATGTCTCATGGAGTGCTTTGTGATCGATTGATTTGTCAAGATTCTGAGACACGAATATAATAAACAACGTCAAAAAGGAAATCAATGGAAACCAACTTCTAGATAGGAAATAATATTAACCAAGATATTTTTCCAACACTGCATAGAACTTCAAATATCGACAATGCAAAAAAGGAGATTTTAAATTCTGTACCTTGATAAATATGTTACCAACTCCGCTTTTACGGAGACTTGGATCACGAACAGAGTACATAACTCTAATAGCCCTTCCATTGAGAGCCATGAAATTCAAGTCATTCAACGCCCTGGAAGCTGTTCACCAATATGAGAAACATTTCAACATTAGAATAATACTTAAATCATCCAATTCTATAAGAAGAAAATTACTGAATCTACTTATAGACTTCGTGCGAAGATCGAACTAAATGCTTTACCAAATTCAAACCAATCATCGAAAACATAACCAGTACCTAATAAATCGATTAACTTTTCAAAGACTAAAGTAATACAATGAATAACACAACACTAAACTCAGAGCTAAGACCTCAATAGAAAACAAACTTCCCAAACAACTAAGTACCTGAAACCAACTAAGTACCCTCAAATCTAACCCACTGTCCACATTAACCTTAAAGCTTTCACATTTTTATTAACAAGATTCCTAATTTCGATTAGCATCCTCCAATAGAGATCTCACAAACACCAAATGAATGTGAAAGCAACAAAATAAAGACACGATTTTTAATCGACCCTTCAATTTCAATCTCACTAAGAAGAAGAAAAGTTACCATCTTGAGGAGTGGCATAGTTAACATAACCATAACCAAGAGATCTCCGAGTCGTCATGTCTCTACAAACACGAACAGAAACAACCTGACCGGTTTGGCTAAACGCTTCAAAAAGCTGCGAATCCGTAACGGACTGGTCCAGATCGCCGACATACAAAGACGTCGTCCCTTGCTGCGCAACAGCTCCGGCAGCCGCAGCCGCCGCCGCAGCAGCACCACCGGAAACAGCTACTCCACCGTTGGCATTTTGACCCTGATGCTGAATCTGAGCCATTTTTTTCTCAATCAATTACTATAAATTCTCCCAATCTTATTATCTCTCTCTCTCTCAATTAGCTCAATCAACACATACAAACAAACAAGCAAACGAACAGAGAAAAAGGAGATAAATTTCTCAACACCGGAGGGTAAAAATTGGGACTTTTTTCTCGAGTAATGAAGGGAAATGGGAATTGACCGGCGGCGAGAGTTGCAGTGATGAGTCTGATAAAAGGGTCGGAGGAAGAAGTGACCTTATCAGAGACCAAAAAAAACTGCAAAGAGGAAAGACACTAGATTTGAGGTTTCGGTGTTTATATATGGAAGGTTTCATCAAACCCTAAAATGCTTAGATGGAAATTGATAAATCTCAACCGTTGGATTTAACTCTATTTCTGTCGTGTTTTGGGTCCCACTTGGATGATTTAAGGGCGTTGTGAAATATCTTATTTGTGTTTTTTTTTTTTTTTTTATAATAATTGTCTAAAAGTTATAACCGTATTGAGACAAAAGTGGAGAAAAAAGATAAGATAAAAAAGAAGAAGGTATATTGATATATGCACATTAAAAATGTAAATTATTATAATACTAATATATAATTATGTAATTGAATAATTGATGGTCAATATTATATGATAGATAGATTTAAAAGTTTTTTTTGTAAAGGTAAATCAAAACACAGTTTGCCTGTCAAATCAGCCAAATTGTGTTACGGAGAGATGACAACTCAGCTAAAAAAACAACCAATCAAATTATAAGGATTAATACAGATCATCAGAATTTTTGTCAAATCCTCTTGTCATTTAACTGGTAAAAATGGATTTTAAAAATAGATTTATTTTTGCCAAATCATGTATTTAAAGTGTAGTTAATTTAACTCGTGATGGGCTTTAAAAACAGATTCATTATCTATCTTCCTTCAGACAATGTTATCGTCTGCCTTCTTCAAAAACAGATGTTCCATATATTTATACAGGTCTATCTACCTTCTACTTATCTGAGGCGAGGAAGAGAAAGAGATCGCGTTACGAAACGGACTCTGCCCAATCGTAACCGACTCAACGGAAGTAGTCGGCGACGGCGACGACATTGAGTTCTGAGATCGAGATCGAATTGCTTCCATCACAGCGTCGTAATTGGAAGGCGAATCCTCCGCTATAGGAAGAAGAATCTCAGGCTCCGGAGCCCTAATTTCTAGATCCGGAATCGGACCCGAATCTTTATCCATCCGGGTACGAACAACTTTTTCGACGTAGGCGGATTCAGGAGGACGAGGATGGTCGACTTTGTTCCGATAACACCAGCTGAAAATGGTGGATTTCATGGCGAGATTTGGTATGACGTTGGAGAAATAGGGTCGGGTTCCGTCGAGAAGATCCGGTACGAACCCTAAGTTACGACAGAATCGTATGAATCTGAATTTCTTTGAAGCTTTTTTCATTTGATTTAATGGATATGTTTTTTTCTCTGGTTTTGTTTTATGGGGCAGATTCTTGCAATTCCTTCGGGGACTATAAACAAATTCCAAATTCCCTTTTGATATATCAAAACAGTGCGTTTAGATTCTCTGGTTTGCTCTTCTGTATCACCTTGATCAAAACTTCCCTAGAGCAATGTTGAGTGTTATGATTCATCTTTCCCTACAAAAGGCCAAATTCATCATCCAAAGAAATAGCTGGTTAGTGATTTTGAAAAGTTTCTATCTGTTTGCCATAACTCTTACATCGAAATTATTATTTTTTTAAGCTTCTAAGCTTTTTTTCAGTTCAACAAGTTTTGTGTTTCACGCAACAACTCGATTTCACTTGATGATGAGTACCTTTCATCGCAACAACAATGGTATGTGATTCAAAGCTGTACATGATAAACTTTAAAAGTAACTACTCTTCTGTTTTTTTTATTTTGCCTTCGTTGTGGCTTTCTTTTCGATCATACATCTTTCAGTTTTCTTTTGTATCCTCAGGAATTCATTTCCACTGGTGTGAACGAATACGCACTTCGTTGGAGAGATAAAGATTTAAGAAAAGAAGTAATGGCTATGAAAAAATCGGGTTTACAGATTGAGCGAAGGGAGAGTTACCACGGAAGAACACAAACAAAATCCAAGATTTCGCTGTCCGAGGTTAGTCATTTAGTTAGTACGAACTTTTTATATCATTGTTCATAACATGATGTGAGTCCGATTTTAGCGTCTATAGCAATTGGTGGAATGTTTTAAATTGTAAGGAATATAGTTACTTAAAAGAATGTTACAATAATGCGTTTAAATGGAAAAATGAGTCTAAGAGGAAAAATATGTCTAAGGAAACAAATACAAATAAATAACCTTTTTAGATGTGAATAAAACAAATGCTTAAGAAACTGATAACAACATAATGTGTTTAAAAGAAAAAATGTGTTTAAAAGGAAAATGTGTCTACTTAAGGAATGAAAAACAATTAAACATACTGTATATAATCAATGAAACATAAATTCTCTTTGAAGATGAAATAATTGTCGCAGACCTCATCATATTCTCCAACGACGCATTCATCCTCAACCGGAATTTCGGTAAGTAGCATATCATAGTCTCGATATTCCCTCATAGTTATTTCTAGAACAACTAGTTGACAGTTTCGTCGACACCTGCTAACAACTTCCATCCCTTGATTTTTCCATAGTTGAGTAAGGTAGTTGGATCCTTTATCCAGTTTCCCTTCATAGATTAAGAGCATCACATAGAGATACATAGCTTCTAGATGAGTAGCTTCTGCCGCATAGGATAGTTGACCAATCTCTGTAGGAAATTCTTTTTTAAAATAGAAATCAATCAAACCACCCAAAAATATAGCATCCATATTTCCATGTATTGCACATTCATATAGCAAATCAGATTTTGGAGGGATCCTCTCCTTCTCCCACGGTGCTGGGAAAATCTCATCGATATTAAGTTTCTTCAAAACATCTGAGAATTGGGAGATTCTAGCCAATGTCTTGCATGAGATGATAGCAGCTTTGAAGTCAAAAGCAAATTCTTCTCCAACTTTTCCAAGTATGACTGCTAACATATCATCTGCTAGATCAGTAAAAACTTGATTGAAACTTCTCTTACACATGATTTAGTAATTTGTTTAGTGATCTGAGTGATTCAAAAGGGAGAACCATAATGATCTATTTATAGTCATATTTTTTGTTTCACATTTTAATAATGAATGGTCATACTAATCATTAACAATTATAAAAATAAACATGTAATCATTTGACTCTAATAAATAAAGTACATTTGAACATGGGTTATTACAACGTTTGAAAGAAAACTTTGCAGATTCATCTTCTTAAGGAGTTCAAGTGATTCAGATTCTATTCAACGGCATATTCTAGAGAGCTAAGTTCCATTGAGAAAGTTTATTCATGTATTTGAAACTATAATTACACTCTGTCTTTTACGATGCTTTAATACGATGCATTCAATCACTAAATGTTGAAAACTTGATAACACTAAATTCAAAATTTTACAGTCTAGATTCAAGTGATTTGCATATGAAGAGTAAATGTCAAGATTTTTTAAGGTCATAATATTCCCAAATGATACTATAAATACTCAACTTTGTCATTTGGTTATTCTCAAATTACTCATCATCTTTTCTGTAGCCTGTAGGTATTGTTATTGTTATCCCTTAACAATTTTTTTAACAACTTATTTTACTTATAATGCAAATTTAATTTTTTTTCTTATTCTGTTTTTTAGTTTTCTATCATGGGTTATAAAAAAGGGAATTTGAGTGTTATTTGTCCAAAAAGGTTCCTCTCAACGAGTTTGTGATAGGGAAAAGCATGCAACATGTGGCCGTTCGTATCTTACGCATGTGGGAAGCACGTAATTTCAAACTCAATGGAACACTCATGAGTCTTGACTTATTGTTACTGAACGAAAAAGTACTTTTAGATTAAGTTTATACATCATTCATTTATACGATGTAATGCATTAAACTATAATTAATAAAACATTTACGTTACAGAAAAAATATGCAATAAAAGTGGTACAAGGCTTGACAACCGCTACGTAATCCCACATAATATGGCTTTATTAAAAGAGTATAAAGCACATATTAATGTTGAATGGTGTGGTTCTTCAAAGGCAGTCAAATATATCTTCAAGTACATTACCAAAGGAGGTGACAAAGCTACCATCGTCTTCCAATCTTTATCAACAGATCCAGACAAACAACAGGTTGAAATTGATGAGACTAAACACTACCAGGAGTGTCGATACTTATCAGTTTGTGAGGCTTCTCGGCGTTCATTTTCTTTTGACATACACCTTCAAATTCCGCCTGTACAAAAGCTAATACTACATCTTGAAGGAGAAGAAAGTGCAGTATTTGATGAGATTGAAGATCCAGAAAATATAGTCACCAGAATGGGCATGGTGAGAAAAATGTTCACTGAGTGGACAGAAACTAATGAACGGGATGAAAAATTTTAAGACCATCGGAGATGACGTATCACATAAAGATGTTGTTCAAGTACATTACGAACGATCACTAATATAAAATCAACTACAAAAGGGATGAAATGCAATATTCGGGAAACAGATCATCTATGTTTAATAATAAATCACATCTATGTTTATTCATAACATTAATGTATCATGTATGCAATTTAATTATTAAAAAAAAATTATTAATAAAGATAATTATATATAATAAATTACGTTATAGAAACTAATCAAGTGTAAACATAAAAACTATATTATACACATCTTTTAATATATATAATATTAAAACAATAAAATAAAAAACAAATTCTGCAGCATCGTGTGACATTAACCTAGTTCAATTAATTTTTGCAGGAAAAAAACATACAAACATCACTTAATACATCATCACAATATGGTTTTTATTTCTCTTTGACTATTCTACACAATAAAATGTGTAATGTGTGGAAATACGATTTATACCCAAGATAAAACTTGTTTTCTTGTTCTAGCTTGCGTTTGAGAATTATTGAAAAGTTCGAAATCATTTGCAATTTCATACCTAAACAATTAAACATATTAGATATAATGAAATGGGCCAAGAATTTGAGAACCGGTTTCTTAAGGGCTTGAAAATATCTGGACCGAATTAAAATAGGGCCCAATCTTGTCATTGCTATATTAATCGAACATATTCTTTCATGGTAAAACCAGATCGACCGACCGGTCTAACCGGTAAATATGTGGTCCGAATAGTAATCAGTATGGTTCAACCTTAATAACCGAAATCTGATTAAACCTGAAAAACCAGTGATCTGGTAAAAGACAATAACCCAATTGGTTTACAGATAAGATCATAAATATTTTTTTTTAGTTGGAATGTTTTTATTGAGTTACAGAATTATATCTATTTCTTTTCTTTCATTTGACTTCACAAATGGAATTAAAAAAAACTTGTTAAAATTACTAAAAATCGAAAAGTTTACATATAGTTTAAAAAGATACGTTTATATGTAAAGATTAACATTAGATGATAGTAATACCAGACCAAAAAAAGTTAAATCTCATAATTAGTGGTCCCTCCTAGTCCCACTACCCAAAAAGACAATGTCCCATTGACTTATCAAGATTCTAAAAACTTGTAAGTCTTCTCATTTTCTATGCTCTCAAAAATCTATATATATATATAGTCACAAACTTATCCTCAAATCTCACCACATAATCTTATCAAATCAATGGCTTTAATTATCCCATTTCTTCTTCTCCTTACACTTTCACATTTTCACTTCACTCTACCTACCGGAAACAACCACATTACCGACAGAAAATCCTTAGAGATCATCATCGGCGGCGGTAACGACAACAATCCGCCACCTTCACCAGAACCAGAACCGGAACCTGAAGATTGCCCTCCTCCATCTCCTCCTCCTCCTCCATGCCCTCCTCCACCTCCTCCTCCATGTCCCCCTCCTCTACCTTCTCCAGAACCACCACTATCGCCACCTAAACCGCCGCCTAATCCGCCGCAATTGCCACCTAAACCGTCACCTAATCCGCCGCTAGTCTTTGCAAGCTTACTACTAAAGAAAGTATATCCAATCCTCCAAAGATTCAAGAACCTAGTCGAAATCGATCCAATGGGAATTCTTGATTCTTGGGAAGGCAGTGACATTTGCAAAAAATATCGCGGACTCGAATGCGCGATTCTCCCGGGAACAAACCCTCCCGCCCTCGCCCTCGCGAGCATCCAGTTTAACGGGTTTAACTTCACAGGCAAGAAACTCCGGTTAGATAACTTCTTAGACAAGTTAGACGAAGTCACAATCTTCCACGCAAACTCCAACAATTTCATTGGTTCTGTTCCTAAACTCAGCCACTTGCAATACTTATACGAGCTTGATCTAAGCAACAACAAACTCAACGGAGAGTTTCCAACTTCTGTCTTAAAAGCTACAAATCTCACGTTTCTTGATCTAAGGTTCAATAGTTTCTCAGGTTCTGTTCCTCCTCAGGTCTTTAATCTTGATCTTGATGCATTGTTCATCAACAACAACAATCTTGTTCAGAATCTTCCTCTCAATCTTGGATCCATCACTGCTCTTTTCCTCACATTCGCCAATAACAGGTTAGGTTTCAGATTCTTGTCAATTTTTTTAATTTTTTTTTGGTCACGGTTTTCTTGTCAATTATTCGTGTGATTATTAAATAGTTTAAATGTCTTTTGTTATATATTTAATTTTATTGTGATGTGACTTAGGTTCACGGGTCGAATTCCCGACAGTATTGGCGATATCAAGAACCTACAAGAAGTCCTTTTCTTGAATAACCAGTTAACCGGATGCTTACCGTACCAAATCGGAAATCTAAGGCGAGCTACGGTTTTCGATGTTGAGGTTAACCAGTTAACCGGTCCAATACCTTACTCTTTTGGTTGCTTAGACAAAATTGAGCAACTCAATTTAGCTAGAAACAAGTTCTATGGAACCATACCGGAGATCGTATGCGAGCTTTCTTGTCTCAAAAACCTCTCTCTTTCTTACAATTACTTCACTCAGGTCGGTCCAAAATGTCGAAAACTCATCAAGAGTAACACTCTCGACGTTCGAATGAATTGTATACTTGATCTTCCTAACCAGAAAACGCCATCGGAATGTGCTAAGTTCTTCATGAAGAAACAAACTTGTACTAATTCCAATTCTATGTTTTTGGTCCCTTGTGGTAAGAATCCACACAAGATTAAACCGGATCAAGAACGATTGGAGGACGAAGAGGCTCAAGTTTCTCCTCCGGTATCTTACACCGCGCTTAACCCGAACCGGGTTCGGAATCTATAACCATGTTTTTACAAAGATGTGTGAAGTTGATTGTATAAGCCAAGTTGTTTATAGTTTTTATTTGTACAATATATAGCTGAATAAATGCATTTGTTGTGTAGTTTCGAATCATGACTACAACCTAATATATGTATCTTTTATAGTTTGTATAGTTCATTTCTTTCAGTAACTCCTTTATTTCACAATTATATTGTTTCTCACATTGTTTTTGAACCATGGAATTTCTCCATTACCTTTTTTTTTTTTAAAAGTAATTTCTCCATTACCTTACCTACTTCATATAAAACTTTCAAGTACGACCCATCAATTTTGTATCTAAAAATCGATAGACTAAGATTTTTGTTTAAAGTACCCGACACTTGGAATCTTTTTTTTTAGTCGGCCACTTGGAATCTAGACTAAGTAGTTGCATAATTTGCTTTTGTAGAAAATAAGAGGTATAATATTCTAAATTAGGTATGTATATAGGTGTCAACAACAACAAACAACAAAAAGGTGGAAGTGTAATTGGAGTTGCAAAGAAAATATGCACATCAACTATCAACTGTGACAAAATCTAACAATAATGTTGATACATGAGTTCGATAATACATTTATAAACAGTAGATAGGTTTGGAAACTCTCGTTTATTGATTATATATTCGGAAACGGATTATAATTTTCGAACGCAAGTTTAGAAGCAGGGATTTGAGCTCAGAAGCTCGAGAGCTGACGAACCTTGTGTTTTACTGACTGACTGAGTAATGTGATCGGATGTATCGACTTTTGAGGTCGGAACCTGTTGCTCGAGAGCTGAGGTCGGAACCTAGTAATAGAATTGGACGTGTTAGACGTCGAAGAGTGAAAACCTTTTGTCTTTAAAGCTGACGAACTGAGGGTTCGACGGAGTGAAACGACTTTTTCGGCGGAGTATCCGACCAGAATTCTTTACTTTTTTGTCTGAGTTTAGAGTCCTAAAACGGTACGTTTTTGGGTCCTTTGTACTCTCCAAAGTGGGAAAAAACCAATAGGTAATAGAAGGTGAGAGGACCCCTTTTTATACTAGATTAGAAAAGAGGAGTGTGGTAGAGTTTCCCTTGGAACTTGAGTTGGGTCCGAGATGGTTGGTGAACCGAGCTCAGAAAAATGGGCTTCAAAATCTTTATTGGAGAAGGCCATGCCCAACAGTAGCCACCCTCCCTAGTCGACGTGGTTGGCGATTCCGGGCTCATTGACGCGGTTTGGAAGCCCATGAGCTTCTTGGGCCCAACTTGTTCGCTTGTGATTGGCTAACGGAAGTGGTGCACGGGGAACGAGACTCTTCGTCTTTCGAGCTTGGCCTATAAAGACGAGATGTGAGCCTCGTTTTTATTCAAATTCGCTTCTTGCTCTCTCCCAAAGAAAGGTAAAGAAGAAAATCTCTCTGGCTTCTCTCTCTAGCTTTACTCTCGTATCTTGTCTAATCCTAGGTTTTCCGGTCAGATCTGTTGAATTTTCCGATCAATCTTTGAGTTTTCCGATTCATCTTCAAACTTTTTGATCCATCTTCAACCATGTCTTCAAACGATCGTAAAGAATCTGATTCGCTTAACTCCAATAATTCCCCTTCTATCCATTTTTCTCTTCGGAACGACGGCGATTCTTCCGATACTTTGGTTTCCGAGCAGCCAACGTTGGTTAGGAAGAATCAGCACGCTCTCACTGCCATTAGAGGTGGAGGTGCTTCGGTCAAACATCTCCTCGGAGAGTCTATGGCAGAAAGAGGGACGTTCAATCTAGCAAGGAGGTTGTTAGCGGTCCTAGTCCGCCTGTCGTTAGATATGAGATGGCCCAGTTCATATTGGATGATATAGGCGATTTGGGAGGATTCTTGGGGCCCGGGCTCGGTCCTCATATCGAGCTCATGCATTGTGACAACGATGAAACCCGATCATCCAAGGATTCACTTAATGCTCTTCGGGAAGCCTCTCACATTCATGCGGACGTTTCCTTCCTTCTCCCCAACAAAAATGACTGACCGTGGGGCCCTCTACCGGGATATATGTGCTTACACGAGTCATTTTTTTAGGGCGGGCTCTGGTTTCTTCTCCCGAGGCTACTGGTTGAGTATTGTGCTCGGAGAAAGATTACCATCTCTCAATTGACGGTCGCGTCCATCCATAACTTGATCGCGATACTGATCATGGCTGCCGAGCTTGGGAGAAGGGTTTGTTGGGATACCCTCGAGGAGTTGACCAAGTTTACCCGAAAAACAAAGACGAAGGGTCGATTTTACCTCAGCATGAAGAAGACCCTTCTCGAACTTCCTCCCGGCAACAAGACTGAAGACCGGGAGACCTGCTATTTTTTTGTGAAAATCGATAGATCCTCGGTCGGAAGTCCTAACTGGAAAATCCGAGCTGGATGGAACGTAGCGACTGGTACTTTTTGTTTTCATGTCATGTTCGGATTGGTTAACTGACGCATAATCTTTGTCTTTTTGTTTCGCAGTTCGACATCGCTTCGCTCGGCCTTTTCCAAGGGGTTTTCGTGATTTGGAGACGAGGTTGCACGCTTCGGGGCTCTAGTGGTGGCTAGATTTCTCGGACCAATGGATTCTTCAAGCTATTCCTCGTGTACAATCTGGTAACTATGCTGTCGCGCATTTCCGTTCGTTCATCATACTGGGCTGTGTTTCTCCGTTAGAGGCTTTGAATTCGAGCTGGAATGATTATTTTAGGACTTCACCGGTTGGCGTTTTGAGGCGGATACCGATTCTCAAGCGGTGTTTCGAGGAGGATCCATCGGCGTGTAAAACCCATTCCAATAGTGCTGGGTTATCTCGTCTTGCTCGGGGAGGGTTCGACGATGAAGTCTGCCAGAACCTGGGATTTGACGCTGACTCGGTCCCAAAATTCGATGCTATATTCAGTGAGCTCGACAGCCCATTTAGCCATACGACCGAAGTGCCATAGACTTTGGGGCACAACTCGTAGTGGATGACTTGTCATCACTGCTATAGAGTGAGATTGGAAGTAAAATCGCAGCTTTCGGGCTGCCACAACCAGTGCGAGGGCCAACTTCTCGAGGTTTGGGTAGCGGAGCTCGGCCCCGTTTAACGACTTGCTTATGTAAAATACGGGCTTCTGGTCGCCTTGGTCTTAACGGACGAGGACCCCGCTTACTGTTATTTCAGACAGAGAGATATAGAGATAGAGTGTTTCGCCCTGTTCGAGCTTTGATAAGATTAATGGATTGGTCAGATAAACTTTCAACTCCTAAACACCTTTTCACAAGCTTCATCCCATTCGAACTTTCGGTTATCTCGGAGTAGCTGGTAGTAGGGAAGGCACTTGTTTGTTGATGAAGCGGTTGAGCGCAGCGATCCTTCCTGTGAGTCTTTGCACTTCTCCTTTAGACTTTGGTGACTTGAGATCGGTGATCGAGGAGATCTACTTCGGATTCACTTCAATGCCGCATTTCATGACAATATACCCAAAGAATTATCTCGAGGTTACGCCGAATGTACATTTTGCCGGGTTGAGCTTCATCCCATAACGATTCAAGATTTTGAAACACGCCTTCAGATGATTTATATGTTCATCAGCTTTGAGGGACTTGACAAGCATATTGTCGATATATACCATTGTTTCTCCGAGTTGTTCGGCGAACATTCTGTTAACAAGAGGTTTGTATGTTGTCTCTGCATTCTTTAAACTAAACGGTATAACCTTGTAGCAATAGATACCTCTACCCGTAATGAAGGTCATCTTTTCACGGTCGTCGGGATGCATCATGATTTGATTCTACCCCAAAAAAGCGTCCATTAAAGATAGGAGCTCGTTACCTACAATTGCCTTGACCAATTGATCGATATGAGGTAACGGGAAACTGTCCTTGGGACATGCTTTGTTGAGGTCGGTGAAATCTACGCATTCTCGGCACTTGTCTTTTTTCTTCTTTACGACCACCAGATTGGCCAACCATTCCAGGTATTGAACTTCTACGATTGATCCTGCTTCAAGCAACTTTTTAACTTTCTCGTTCACGGCCTGAGCATGTTCTTGGCTGAGTTTTTTGCACTACTGTTTGATCAGTTTGTATGTGGGGTCGACGTTGAGCTCATGACTAGTGATGTTTGGGTCAATCCCCTTCATATCTTTTATCGACCATGCAAAATTTGAGACGTTGATCTTCAAGAATTGGAGCAGATCTTCCCCGATTGATGGTTTGAGCTCGGTGCCGATAGCGACCTGCCTTCCGAGGTTTGCCTCATCAATTTGCACCAGCTCGATCGTCTCATGTCTAGGCTCGGAGTCAAGTTGACTGATGGGACAACTAACGCGTTCAAGTTCATCTTTTGGAGTTTTCTTTCAGTGACGAAGACTCCGGTCAGCGTGGGGAACCTGAGACATTGGTGGTATGTCGATGAGACCGCCTTGATAAAAAAGAGCCAAGGGATTCCCATGATAATGTTGTAGACAACTGGTTTGTCTTCTACTACGAACTTCACTTGCTTTGAGATTCTGCCGACGTGCACGGCAAGCTTAATTGTTCTGATCGTCATTGTGGTCTCTCCGTTTCTCCATTGAAACCCGTGAGTGGCTTTATGCCGGGTTTGATTTTGTCGTCGCCGATCTCTATCTTTCGTAAGGTATCCTTGAAAATTAGATCTACCGAGTTACCTGTATTAACGAGGATCCGGGCCACTTCATAATCTTTGATCTTGAGTTCCACGATGAGGGGATAAGTATGTGGCATGACGACCCCTCGGGTATCTGCCTCGGTGAAGATTATCGGCATGTCGATCTCGAATCTCTTGAGGTAGTTTTGCTTAGTGGCGGCTATCTTTTCATATTGTTTGATGGACTAGATGAAGTCAATGCTAGACAAGAATCCGCCCATTATCATGTTTATCCTTCATTTTGTGGCTGGTGGAGCGTTGTTGTTGTTGCCTCGATCATCATGCGCTCACTTCGGGGGGGTTCGTGTTATTAACGCCTCTCTGCTCGGTTCTTTGGCTTGAATTATCTTGAGCATTTCTGGACTAATGCTTGTTGTTCTATTGGCCTGGCCCGTCCATCTTTATCTCGCCGCGCTGAAACTTGGCCAAGAGGTTTTCCTTCAGATGCCTGCACTCGACTATGGAGTGTCGTATAATTAATGATAGTCGCAGAAAGATTTTGGGCTCGCCATCTCCTTTTCTTCCTCACGGATATATTTAAACTATGGTTTTGGAGAGTTTTGGGAGCTAGCGACCTGGTTGACAAATTGCCTCTTGTTTCGTTCTTCTTTATAATCTCTATTGAAATGTTGTCGCGGCTCGTTGTGGTCGTCCTCTTTAACTTTTTCTTTCGGGGTCAGCGGTTTGGCCGGTGAGTGTTTCTTGAGGTTCACTGCTCAATCTTCTTCTAAGACAATGAACTTAGTCGATGATGCAGAGCGTCTACTAGGATATGTGGTTCGTTAATAGTCAAATTGTCTTAGAACGGGGACGTATGCCAGAGTCCGTTCTTTAGCGTGGCGAGAGGGGTCGAATTGTCTGTGCTCGGCACCCTAGACAGAACAGCCTTAAACCTGCTCATGTAGTCTCGGAGTGGCTCTTTCTGCTCCTGAGCCAAAGCCCAGAGGTCAGCATAAGAGGCCCCGGCCTGGATGTACATTAAGTAGTGTTTAAGGAAGGCCGTAGAAAGCTGCTGAAAGTTATCGATCGAGTTGGGTTTTAGGCGTGAGAACCAACTGAGAGCAGACCCACTGAGGTTTTCGATGAACAGTTGGCAAAATCCAGCATCCTTCTTGTCTTGAGCGAATTGGGCTCGACCCATAGTTATAAAAAAGGCTCTCAGGTGTCGGATCGGATTGCTCCCACCTTCTTAGTTTGGGAGTTTCAGCTTGGTCATGTTTATGATTGGGACAGACGCGATGCGTAATGTGAAGGGGTTACGCTGAGCTTCCTCGAGCACCTGGTCGATCTTAGGCGCTGCGCTGATTGCGTGATAGATCTTTGAGTTGATATTCTTCAATCGAGCCTTCATCCCTTCGATCTCGGGATCTTGGGGCGGGGCTAGCATGCGTTGTTCCCTATCCGAAATGGAGTCCCGATGCTTGAAGATAGGCCGAACTGCTCTAGAGCCACTGGGGTTTCTTGTCAAGGTGGCGATGGTTAGATTAGCCATCCTTCTTGTGGCTTCGATTCTCCCTTGTCGCTCGGGGGTTGGTGAGGTACTTCTCCAAGCACGAGGCAAATCGTTAGTGGACCTCGGGTTTAGTTGATCCAGCTGCACCTTGTAATTCGCCTGAGCCGTGGTGAGGAGATCCAGCCTTGAGTTCGTACTCCGAGTCTGTTCTTCCTGCTGATCGAAGTGCCTCATCGGACTTCGAGCATGGTTATAACGGGGTCTTGAGTTTGTTAAACGGGCTCGACCTCCTGCCCGGTGGGCCGAAGCTCAAGCGCAACGTGGACTTCTTGGTCGGTTGCATGCTCGATGGTGACAATTTTTGTGTTTGGGTTCGGGTTCGCCGTGGCAACCTCCTGGTCGCTTGCTGCTCCGTTGATAGGTTGATTGTTCTTCATTTCCAAGGTTGAATCGTGCGTTAGAGAATTTCAAAGTCCCCTACCTGGCACACCAATTGTTGATACATGAGTTCGACAATACATTTATAAACAGTAGATAGGTTCAGAAACTCTTGTTTATTGATTATATACTCGGAAACGGATTACAATATTCGAACGCAAGTTTAGAAGCAGAGATTTGAGCTCGGAAGCTTTAGAACTGACGAACCTTGTGTTTTACTAACTGAGTACTCTGAGTAATGTGATCGGATGTATCGACTTCTGAGGTCGGAACCTATTGCTCGAGAGCTGAGGTCGGAACCAAGTAATAGAATAGGACGTGTTAGGGGTCGGAGAGTGAAAACCTTTTGTCTTTAAAGCTGACGAACTGAGGGTTCGACGGACTGAAATGATTTTTCTGGCGGAGTATCTGACCAGAATTCTATCCTCTTTTGTCTGAGTTTAGAGTCCTAAAAAGGTACGTTTTTAGGTTTCTTGTACTTTCTAAAGTGGAAAACAATCAATGGGTAAAGAGTGTGAGGGGACCATTTTTTATACTAGATTGAGAAATAAGAGTGTGGTAGTGTTTCCTTTGGAACTTGAGTTGGGCCCAAGATAGTTGGTGGGCCGAGCTCAGAAAAATGGATTTCGAAATCTTTATTGGAGAAGCCTATGCCCAACAAATAACATGTAGCTATGTGTTCTTATTTAGGTTTTGGAGATTCTTCAATGGATTTACTGAAGCTATGTGGTTCCTTTTGTGGTTTTTTTTTTTTTTAAATGAGTTTGAAATGTTATTTTCTCTATGGCAACTAGTATAAAAGAAACAAGTTGAACCATGTGTATTTATCGTAAAGCAAAGGGCACACCGTACAATTATTGACAACTTACTTTTGATTCATTTGTTCTTTTGTCATTAAATAGAGGGCACACCAAGTAACACAAGGGGCTGAACAAAATATCAATGTACACACATACATGTTCTTTTGTCTTTGAACTTATGGTTTTAAGAGCTATAACAAATAACCTTTAACAAAATATAATAACAAATAGGTTTCGTAACCTTACATTTTTTATAACCGTATATCCAAACCAAAATTCAGACTATTGCAATCACAATAAAGAAACTCGAACCCTGATCGTCCATTCCCAAAACAAATATTTTAACTACGGAGCCACCATGACCTAATTAATATTTATAATTTTACACATGTTTAACAAATTAAACTGTTCGAAGCCAAATAATAATTTTGTTTCTTGGCTTCAGTTTAACCAATTTATAATTTTTATCACTAACCATGCAAGTATCATCAGTAGATGACATTAGTAATTGGTTCCGATCTTACCTGTTCGAATAACTAGGCACCGATATTTAATTAGTCCTTGCTACGTATATAGTTAGAAATCAAGAATAGTGTACTTAATTAACCAATACACTAAAAAAATCAAGAGAAGTGACACAAAGGTAAGTCGATGACTAAAGCCTTCATATATAAGAGTTGCCTCCTGTGAGCTCAGTCTTACTATCCACAACTTCCGTCCGCCTGCAAAACATATCGAAAATTTTCACAAACTATATAATTTACATAAAGAGTTCGGATTCAAAACAGCTAAGGAAAACGACCTTGCACGCGGCAAAATTATCGCAACCGCATATCAAATTGCCATTCGCAACATCAACCGCTTGCGGAGCTCCTCCACCATCGCTTCTCTGAACCACACATACACATATATAACACAAAATGTTAACTTTAGTAAACATTCATTGTAATGAAATCGACAAATATTGAATTGATCCATGTTCCTTATATATTAGCTTACGTTTTCTCTTATTTCCGATATGAAATTTCTAACAAGATTAATCTTAAAACCTACAAATATATATATATATATATATATATATATATATATATGTATATACCTTGTAGAAATCGACTGCTATGTAGTTAGGCCATCGTTGTCCCGCGGCTTGGTAACATGTCTTAATGGATTCAAGAAGAGAAGCAGAGTTTTGTTTACATGCTACTACCAAATCCGGAGCATCAGGAAAATGGTTAACAAGAACAAGAGATTTCGATTTATCGCTCATCAGTGCTGATTCACCCCTGTTCGGACACACTCCTGCCTTCAATCCTCCATTCCCATCTGCAAATATTTTAAAACAAATAACAAAAAAAAAACGTTCATACAAATTATAACATAAATATGGTTTGCATCACATATCTAGGACTCACATTGATTCTCAACCGTATACTTAAACTGATATGCGATTCCTTCACTTGCTTCTTTACTTCTATCGGATGTAAAAACTAGCAACCTTTGGTTTTGCCTTACCATATCATCAAGCGTTGGCCAGTCCCCTCCATTTCTGGGCATTCTAGTAACCGGAAACATAAACTTTCGTAGTCCGGCCGCATCAAACACTTTCGTGAGACCTTTAGGCGATTTCACATAGTCTTCGATTATAATCGTTACAACTTCCTCGCTGCTCTTCTCTAGAAACACTTGAATCTCCCTTAAAACATTAATCGCCGGTCGCTGTCATTGTACACCAAACAAAAAAACACAAATCACAAACATTTTCGACTTACAATTAGTACATAACAAAACAAAAAAAATGTGTCAAAACTTACGAAAGCTGTGACATTGTAACATGTTCCACCGAAAGAATGACAAAGCCAAACATCGTTTTCGAAGTCATACATATCGAGCATAAACCCTCTTACACCATTCTGTAATAATAACCAACAAAAGATTCACTATTTGCAAGAAACTTAGAACAAAGGTTTACTAAAATTTTGAAACTTTATGATTGAATTTTGAGTAAGAATCTTCTTACATTGAGTTGGCTTGTGATTGAATCTTGCTGATTAGTAGGAGCTAAAATCACAGAACCGGTTCTTGATACTTCACCCAATCGAGCAAACGAGTTGTGTGTTGTTAACCATGAGTACTTATTGAAAGGCAATCCCTTTACCTTTATACATAATCAATTTGATTCATCAAACAAAAAAATTGATCTGTATGGTTATAAATTGATATGAAAAGAAGAAAAAGTGTTAACCTTGGAGATAGGATTGATAGGTTGTGTTCGAGAACATCTAGGTCTGAGATTACTGCTGGCTAAACATGTTTCACAGTGTAATCCAGTGTCACAGTTCTTGTTTACTATACATGTTTGTCCCTCCTACGATCCAAAGAATCAAGATTCATCGAAACCCATGATTCAAAATGAGATATTTAGATGACAAATATCTCTTAGTTCTCCATGATTATATACATGCAGGCATCCAAACAAAACAATAAAGAAAAGATATTGGACAGACAAAAAGATCCTCTGTTTTTTTTTTTTTTTTTTTTTTTTGTCAGAACAGAGGAGAGATACAAAGAAAATGTTGTAAGATTTTATTTACCTTGAGAGCAGAGGAAATCTGAAAATGGAAAGAAGATTGAATGAGAAGAAGAATGAGAATGAAGAGTAATCTTTGAGACATAGTTTTCTTCGTCAAAAGTGAGAAAAAAAATAAAACCAAAATGTAACAAGAAGAAGAAGCAACACAAAGCTACTTCTTGTTCATTAGTGTTGGATTAAATTGGTGGTTTGTTGCATTTGCGTAAAGATTCTTTATGACGAAGAAAGAAATAGAAAATTAAAGAAAAAAAGAGTGTGAAATAAATTAAAATCTGAGGGATTTAAGGGAAAAATATTGAGTGAATGGAAGTGCGTGCGTGTAGGTGAAGACATAAAAGCAGCAAAAGTGGGTTTGTTGGTTTTTCAAAAGAAAAAAAAATGTTGATTTCTTGGTTTGCCTTTATTTTCCCATGGACTCTTTCTTCTTTGATTAATTTTATTTCACACTTCTAATAGTGACATCTTTGCGCCGTCCAATTAACAAGAATTTATATTTGTATTTGTGTCTAATAAAAATCTATACTTGTATTTGTATCTCGGGTTTTCGAGTGGCCCCGACGTCCCCTTCTTTATCTCACCTTCTTTTTGCTGATGACAGCTTATTCTTTTGCAAAGCCACGACGCAGCAATGCGAGGGTATTCTCGAAGTCCTTCGTTTATACGGGAATGCATCGGGCCAATGTATCAACTTCGACAAATTGACGATCACTTTTGGTAAGCTAGTTCCCACGGATCTACGTACAGAAATTAAAAGAGTACTCAATATCCACGCGGAAGGAGGCGCCGGAAAATACCTAGGTATTCTGGAACAATTACAAGGGTCCAAAACGCAGGTTTTTGCTTATGTTCAGGAACGACTTCACCAGCTTATCAATGGGTGGTCGGCCAAACTTCTATCCAAAGGGGGTAAGGAGGTTATGATTAAGTCGGTGGCCCAAGCCCTTCCAACATATATAATGTCCTGTTTCATGCTGCCCAAATGCATTCTCCGGAAGCTGGCAAGTGCCATAGCGGATTTCTGGTGGAGTAGTTCGCAAAACTCAAAAGGGATGCACTGGATTTATTGGCAGAAATTATGTCTCCCTAAAAATGAAGGGGGTATTGGCTTCAAGTTTTTCGAAGAGTTTAACAAGGCCTTATTGGCCAAACAACTCTGGCGACTCCACCAATACCCACACTCTCTAGTTGCACGTGTCCTGAAAGGGAGGTATTTTCGTTACTCACATCCTTTCCACGCCAAGAAGGCTTCTCGACCGTCCTATGGTTGGCGAAGTCTATGGAGTGCGAAAGCCTTAATCGATCACGGGATGCGGCGCACCGTGGGTAACAGAGCTACAACATGGGTTTGGACCGACAAATGGATTCCGGATAAGCTACCCCGGGCAGCCAGGAGGGTACAAGGCAGGGAATCGGGTAGTCCCCCAAACATGAATATGCGGGTTATCGATTTGATTGACGAAGACAACCATTCCTGGAATATTAGGGCATTGCACCGATATGTAGACCCGAGAGATATCCCGATGATAATGTCCATCGTACCATCTCGCGTGGGTACGCCAGATAGATACTGTTGGCATTTCACGAATTCTGGTACGTACACGGTACGGTCAGGGTATGTAGTGGCACGGCATCAGATGGCGGAGGAGCTACGGTTTGTCATGCAACTACCATCCTTGAGCCCTCTTAAAACAATGGTGTGGAAATTAAAAACTACGAATAAAATCCGTCATTTCTTATGGCAATCCCTTTCGGGAGCTGTAGCGGTTAATGAACGCTTAGCGTTTCGACATCTACAACAAGACCGAAATTGCCCCCAAGTGTGAAGATGTGGAGGAAACAATCAACCATGTTCTATTTACATGCCCACCGGCTAGACAATGTTGGGCTATGTCACAAATCCCGCACCACAGTTCGGCTTTCCCGACGGAGAGTCTCTGGGGTAATTACGATTTTCTTCTGTCCCGGGTCCCTGACCGGACAGAGTTTGAGGAACACGTCAGATGTTTCCCCTGGATAATCTGGTACCTCTGGAAGGCGCGAAACGATAAAGTTTTCAAGAACATTGATCGATCGCCACCGGACATCCTAGCACTAGCTAGGAAGGAAGCGACGGCCTGGCTCGTAGCAACCGCGGAAGCACAAGCGAGCAGAGTAACACGAATATCTACGGAGCCGACGATGCCAAGAGCCATTTTCACTTGCTTTGTTGACGGATCTTGGAAGGAGGGAGAACCCACGAGTGGGATTGGTTGGACGCTGGAACTCCAAGACGGAGCAATTGACCTTTTAGGAACCCGAGGGCTCACCAGGGGTACCTCCCCACTCCATACTGAACTACAGAGTTTGTTATGGGCCCTCCGGTGTCTGAGGTGGAAGAAACGATATTGTGCGATGTTTGCCACGGACTCACAGGACCTAGCGGCAATGGTACTAGACCCAAAAAGTTGGCCTCGGTTCAGAACAGAGCTGGAGGACTTCAAGACACTCCGAGCGTGGTTCCCTGACTTTACTCTACAGTATTGCCCCAGAGAACGCAACGAAAAGGCCGACATACTGGCCTGATCCGCTCGAACCATAAACCAAGTTTTCTCTTATGTAAACACGTCTACCCCACATTGGTTCCCACATACGCATGTGTTTGGTTGATCCAGGAGTATAATGTTTTGTGACAAAAAAAAAAAAAATCTATATATAAATATGTATATATATATATATATTTGTTATTATTCGGACCTTACATTTATTTTGTTCCACATCGTATTCAAAGCCTAAATCTTTGAACGATGATGTTCTAATAACAAAATATATATTTATATATATATATATATATATATATCTAAAAAAAATCTATATTTTTATTACTATTCAAACAGTCTCAAACCATATTGTTGCATTCATAGACTAATATCTTCTATATATATATATATTTTTTTTTTCTTTTGTTGGATATATATACGATAAATATTTTATGCAAAATAATCAAAAGAGAATGCTGTCAAAACAAAATCAAATGTGAATGACCGCTGGTCTAGTAAAACTTTAAAAAACACTAAACATTTTTGGTTATACCCAAAAACTCTTATGTTTACCCAAAAACTCTTATGTTTTCCATATTTGGCTAATGATGATTATAATGAATTTATTATAGATGAGTTTCTTCTTCAAATGCAAACTATTCGAACTTGAGTTTGGAAAGACTTGTTCAATGCACGGAGCTAATTGCTTGCTATTGAAAGTTTTTAACTCAACACATTGAATTGACCAATATGGTTTAGTTATGAACATGTCAAATGAAAATAAATCTCTAATAAAGTAAATATCCCTCATTTCAAGTGAATTTGAACTAGTAACCTCATCTCCTAATAAAGTACAACATAAAAATAGCAACCAAGTGGTTTTTGGTCTAGTAGTTTTTTTTCTCATAAAATAGAGATAAAGTCTCTAGTTAAAATTATTTCTTGTAAACTAATAAACATGACAGAACAACTGAAACAATGCTAAACAAGACCAAAACAATAGGGAAATGAGCTCAAAAAAAATGTCACACCAAAATAACTTCAAAAGATGATTGACAATCAACTAATGATGCATAAAACATTCAATCGAGTTCATTTCGAAGACATGGATCACAAAATTTAGACTAGTCCATTTCTATGAGGCTAGTCAATTCATTCATTAATCATCTAACTAAACTAATTTTCCAATTTAAATTTAGCTGATAAAGAATCTTAGGCGAAAGTCCATTAAGTCAACAAATCACCTTAATCATCAAGTGTTAATTAGAACATGTTTAAAGTTGGTATAAACATTTTCACAAATACATTCCGAACATGAAATGTACATTTCCTATATATTGGATTTTTGAGATAATGTTTTCAATATGAAACCATCAAGTTATACTACAAGAGGCAATTGCCTATTCCAACTACATCATATTACAAGAGAAGAGAAACAACTCACTAGTAGTAAAGAAGTAATTTCAGCAATTTCATCTTGGGTGTGAGTCTCTGGAACAAGACCAGTGAATGAGACTTCTTCAGTTTCATCCTCTTCTACAGGTGGCACAATGTTGTGATCCAAATCAACTCCATGATCACTATCTTCATCATCTCTAGTAGGTGGGTCATCGAACTTCAACACTTTAAGCTCATCCTCAAGAGCCAGCCATAGACGTCTAAGGTAGTATAAACTGCGTCTGAGGCAGTCAAACCTATGAATTCTCCACTGGCTCTTGAGTGCTTTCAAGTTGTCTAGCTCTCCCGGATATGAATCAAGTTTCGTTGTACATGAAAGCGATACTTGTGTCTTCGTGACGGTTGGGAATTCTTTCAGCTTTTGAAGAAGATGATAAGATTTTCTATTTCCTTGTCAACGTAATGGGTGCCCACCATGAGGTTCTTAGTTCAAGTCCACTTGGAAGGAGGGGTATTTTCAAAGGAAGTAAACTAAAGACTGACTCCGAATCCACAGAGACTTCGAGGTTTTTAAAAAAAAAAATAGCATCCTAATTTCTCAATACAACAATCATAATGGAAAATGTGAATTTTTTTTTTGTCGGCAACTTTTTTCATTAAAACATAAGCCCACGAGAGGCAATTACAAAGTGGAGATGGACGTAACATACTAAGGCCCAATACAATTGAGATTGAGTTACATAAGAATGGATAGCTTGAGGGTGATTGGCTACTCTTCTTTTGACACGTGGAAGGATTCCATCCGCACACCAAGCAAAAGTTATCTTCTCAAATCTTCACCGCCATTCTCCACCAAGCTTCATAGTGCTCCTTCAATCTCCACCATTCACTTTTCGTAGCAACCGCAAGTAGATGAATCACAACTCCATGATCGTTACAATAACAGGGAAATCTCGAAACGGACTGTCGACACAGATGAATCCGGCCATAAGCCTTGATCGAGACACTTTACTCCTGAAAGCCATCATGGCGAGTAAAGATTTACGCCCATAGAATAATTGAAACCCATAACGAAAAGGAGGAGAATTGAAACATATACCAACGGGATTAACAATTGAGAACGAAAGGCGAAACAAAACCGAACAAGCCAGAACCGCAAATCCGATGACCAGAAACAGATCCGAAGATCAGGAGTTAGCCGGCCAAACCGAAAAATCTTATCCGATAATCAGAAAACCTAGATCTAAAACAGCAAGAACATAGAACACAAAGAAAACAAATATACAAAATCCGAACCGACGACGTGGCTATGGAAGCCCACAATCGCCGGCCGGAACTCCAAATCAGATATGTTCTGAAATGTTTAAGAAAAAAGTTTTTTTTTTAGAGAAAAGTTAGAGAGAGAAGTTTTTTTCTTTTTTATCTTGCAAAGTGGACATTTTTCCTCTAAAGAAGAAACAACTTTGAAGCTTAGAAAGTCTTTGACGAAATTAAATAAGTATGGTGCTTGCGCCCAAACCCATTATAAAGTTTGCACGTAATCTCATACCTTCTTCGGAACAAAGTGTGACACATCATTACTCTTTTATTTAATGGGTTCATTGTCTTTGGTCTCAGTCATTTACAGAAAGATGGAGTTTTGGTCCGAACAAAATTTGCTATCTTTTCCAAATTTTTTTTATTTTTCTGGTTTGAATATGAATACAACTCGAAGTTATAAATCATGAAAATTTGGCACTTATGACGAACCATTTTGGTATAGTTTGAAAAACCCGATTTTCCCTTTTTTTTCTTTTCAAAACGGTCCTATATCTCTATTTTTATTAGAAAGGGACCCAAACTCCAAGGTCTAGTTCACATTTACATTTGCAACAACTTCTAAATTTTTTTTTAATCCTCTAAATTTTATAAATTATTACAAATTATAAGAACAGTTACACAAACAATTATACAATGGACAATTTTAGTCTTGACATGTAAGACCATTTCGAGCGATTTTCCTTAGACAACGCTGAAAATCTCCTTTAAATTTTGCCTCAACTAATTTGTATTCTCCGGGACTCGAATTCCATACATATTGGTATAGAAACATTAATGAACCCTATGTCAAACCACTGGATTAAGAAAGTTTTCACGTTCTAGAATCTTTTATATTTTCTTTTTTAATTGAATGTAAAATTCATTCAAACCCAAAAAACATTTTATAACAAATGTATCCAATAGTTTATTTTATTTTCTTACACAATTTATGGATTTTGCAAACTCAATATAATTTTTTTCTTTTGCAAACTCAAGACTACATTTCTACTAAATACTTGTATTCCCTATTCTACAATCTACATAACCATATAATGAATTATCTTTGTATATGACAAAAAACAAAAATCATCAAATAAAAATAAAAAGGTTAATTAATCAAATAGCAACATTTTGAATTATAATTAGTATAATAGCCATGTAAATAAATATAAGAGAGAAACTAGCAACTGACATGGAACAGACCTAGAGAAACTAACAACTGACATAGAACATACCTCTCTTATCTTTACTATATTACATAATATATAATTTAATGCAAACAATTTTGAAATTGTATATTAAACCCTAAACTCTAAACTTTAAAACTAAATCCTAAAACTAAAATAGTTAACCCAATTCCAAAAATTAAATATAATATTAGAACGACAAAATTGTCTATAATACATATTATACGTGATGCACAATAATTTTGACTATGTTATAAACCCAATTAGTGGATGCCCATTAGAAGCCCATAATCTAGAAGGTTCTAGAAGGTTCTAACTTGTTCTCCAAGTTAGGTTTCCTCTCCAAGTTATTACTCCTCCCCAAGTAATTGTATCCTATATATACATTTGCTCTCTATTGGAATAAGACACACAATTCTCTCCATTCTCTTCTTCTCTCATTCATAACACGTTATCAGCACAAATAGTTCTAGCTACTGAGTAAACCCTAGCCGCCTTTTTTTCTTTTCCATCTTCGATCCGATCCAAAACCAAGGTATATGAATTAACTTTGTGGTTCGATTGATAACATACAAGTGTATACTTGTTAATCGAATAACACAAACGAATCATGCTTATTACGTTTTGTCTCATACATCTTTTATATATGAGTTGATTTGATTGATAGCATACACATGTATGTTTGTTGATTAAATTTAATACTCACGACACATGCTTAATTTTATCACTTGATTTATTGCTTTGATAAAATACCTTGATGCAATCTGTTTCATCGTTTATAATTATGCTTCTTCCGTTTTGTTTTTTTGATAATATTTAGAAGTCTGCTTTTCAATTCATCAAATAATAACTTGTGAATCATGTCGGCGGCTATACTGTTTAGTTTTATTTTAATATTGAAAGATTGCTTTGATAGATTACTTTATATGAGTCGATAAAATATAGGTTATGTTATTTGATTATTAATATTGAAGGAATATCATGGCCGTCTGATTTGTAACGTTATTAATATTGATTTACTACGAATGCGTATTAATATGGCCGTGGACGAATTGTTCGACTTACATTATTAATATTGAAGGAATATTATGTTTGCTTCATCATATTACACTTGAGTCATTACACACGTTATCATATTATAGTATAATAACTTGATTCAATTGCTCTAATCAAATTATGCTATTGTTAGTGTTTTACTATAAATCAAATTATTCTACTGTTTTATGCTAATCAAATTACACATGTCTCATAGATTCAAATCTAATGCTACTGTTTGTCTTAGTATTATACTAGTGATTTATATGAATTGACTTTTATGCCAATTAAAATATTACTATCATATTCGGTTCTGTTATAAATACACATATTGTTATATGGCTATGTTTGATTTATTTGTAGTATAATTTTGTCATAAACGTAATATTTTATTTATTTATTATAAATCTTAATTATATTTCTTTTATTATTTCAGTAAACATGTCAAATTTTATAAAACTCGAATTTGCGGCTCTTGACATAAGTGGTAGCAACTACCTATCATAGGCGCTAGATGCTGAATTTCACCTGAGTACAAAAGACCTCGGTGAAACTATCAAAGAAAAGAATGCGGCAACAGCCCAAAACAAGGCAAAAGCCATGATATTCCTTCGCCATCACCTCCATGAGGGTCTTAAGATTGAGTATTTGACCGTGAAAGATCCACAAATCCTTTGGACTAATCTAAAGGAAAGGTATGATCACCAGAAAACAGTGATTTTACCAAAAGCTCGTTATGAGTGGACTCATCTGAGATTACAAGACTATAAGTCTGTTATTGAGTATAACTCTGCTATGTTCAGAATCACTTCCAAGTTGAAGTTGTGTGGAGAAAGTATCTCCGATGATGAGATGTTGGAAAAGACATACTCTACCTTTCACGCGAGTAACCTTGTCTTACAGACACAATATCGTAAAAAATGATATAAAAAGTACTCTGAACTTATTTCTGCGCTCCTTGTAGCTGAGCAAAATAATGAGCTTTTGATGAAAAATCATGAGTTACGTCCAACTGGTTCTGCACCATTCCCTGAAGCGAATGTGTTATCATACAAGAAAGAAGCAGACCATGGTAATAACAATGGTCAAAAACGTGGCCACAATCATGGACGTGGATATGATCATCGCAGACGTGGACGCGGACGTGGATACGAATATGGCCGAGGTCGAGGCTGAGGTGTCTCTTTTAAGAACCCAAACTCTCACCAGAAGTGGGAAAACAAAATTGGCAACAAACAAGAAAAGCCAAAAGGAAGTGTATGTTATCGCTGTGGAGGAAGCGGTCATTGGGGTAAAACATGTCGTACACCAAAGCATCTAGTAGAGCTTTATCAGCAATCCTTAAAACAAAAAGGAAAGAATGTGGAAACAAACCACGTGTACGAGGATGGTGAAAAAGATTATGATCTTGATGATTTCTTTGGTGATAAAGTTGCCCTGGGAATTGCTGATTTCCTTGCCCCTGAAGGGAATAACTAGCCTCTAAATTTAATTATAAAGTATTGTCGTTTTATTTATTATTTTGGCTTTTACTTTCTGGTTTTTATGTTTTAATGTGTTTTGAGACATGATTAAATTTGAGTTATTTTATTGAGTTATTTTCTTTAAGTTAATTTATGTTTATGTTTTTATTTGTTTGAAGAACATGAATACTGCTCAAGTTCAATTGGCAATGAATCGTGAAGAATTATGCTTGGCAGACAGTGCAACTACTCATACCATTCTGAAAAGCAAGATATATTTCTCTCATTTAACAATGAAAAGAGCTAGTGTGAGTACTATTTTGGGTAGCTCAAAGATAATTGAAGGCTCTGGAAGAGCAAGTATATTGTTGCCTATGGGAACGCGATTAGAAATCACTGACGCGTTATATTCCCCCCAGTCTCAAAGAAATTTATTAAGCTTTAAAGATATTCGGAAGAACAGATACCATATTGAGACTATGAGTGAAGGAAATATTGAATACCTTCAGATAATAAATACTACCCAAGGTACAAAACGTACTTTAGAGAAATTGCCAGCATTCTCCACCGGAATGTACTACACTAAGCTTAGTACAATTGAGGTAAATGCTATAGTAAACCAGAAGTTTACTGAAAATTTATTGGTTTGGCATGACCGGTTAGGCCATCCCGGTTCAACAATGATGCGAAAGATAATCAATAATTCACGTGGACATTCATTAAAGAACCAGAAGATTCTTCCTAATGATTTCACGTGTGCTGCTTGCTCACAAGGCAAATTGATCATTCGGCCTTCACCAGCCAAAGTCACTTCTGAATCTATCGGTTTTTTGGAACGCATACAAAGCGATATTTGTGGGCCGATTCACCCACCATGTGGAACCTTTAGATACTTTATGGTTCTGATTGACGCATCGACTAGATGGTCACATGTATCCTTGTTATCAACCCGCAACCTGGCGTTTGCGAGGTTACTTGCTCAAGTGATAAGATTACGAGCATATTTTCCAGATTTTCCGTTAAAGGCAATTCGCCTTGATAATGCTGGTGAATTTACGTCTCAGACATTTAATGACTATTGCATGTCTATTGGGATAAATGTTGAACATCCTGTAGCTCATGTTCATACGCAGAATGGTTTAGCCGAATCATTAATCAAACGTTTACAAATGATTGCTAGACCATTACTAATGAAATCCAAACTCCCAATATCTGCTTGGGGACATGCTATATTACATGCAGCAGAATTGATTCGCATCAGGCCAACAAGTAACCATCAGATCTCCCCATCACAAATGGTTTTGAGTCAGGAACCAAATATTTCCCATCTAAAAACTTTTGGATGTGCAGTTAATGTTCCAATTGCTCCACCACAACGATCTAAGATGGGTCCTCAAAGAAGGATAGGGATATATGTTGGATATGAATCCGCCTCGATAATTAAATATCTTGAGCCATCTACAGGGGATTTATTTAAGGCTCGATTTGCAGACTGCCATTTTAACGAGTCTGTTTTTCCAACATTGGGGGGAGAAAATAAACAGCTGGAAAAGAATATTAGATGGAATGAATTATCATTATCTCATCTTAATCCTCGTACCAAAGAATGTGACTTAGAGGTACAAAAGATAATCCATCTACAGAGATTAGCAAATCAATTGCCAGATGCATTTACTGACCCTAAAAGAGTGACCAAGTCACATATACCAGCTGTAAATACTCCAGTTAGAATTGATGTCCCAGAAGGACAACATCAAACTGCTAGTGAGTCTATGATACGCATGAAGCGTGGTAGACCTATTGGTTCCAAAGATAAGAATCCTCGGAAAAGAAAAGGAGAAAAAGTTGATAATGGCGAATCCGAGGAATCTAATAAAGGATCTCTAGAAGAGACCTTAGACATGACTGATAAAGAAATTCAGGTACCTGAAAATGTAGAGATCTCAATTAATTTTGTCATGTCAGGAATAAAATGGAACCGAAAGCAAATCGACGTCGATGATATTTTTGCATGCAATGTAGCAGTTGATGTTATGAATGCAAAAGAGGATCATGAACCAAATTCTGTTAAAGAGTGTACACAAAGAGATGATTGGCCAAAATGGAAAGAAGCTATAGTGGCAGAATTAAAATCTCTAGAAAAGAGAGAAGTGTTTGGACCAGTAGTCCGTACACCTAAAGGTGTAAAACCAGTGGGACATAGATGGATCTTTGTGAGAAAAAGGAATGAAAATGGTGAAATTGTAAGATAAAAATCACGTCTGGTTGTACAAGGTTTCTCACAAAGACCTGGAATTGATTATGAGGAGACATATTCTCCCGTGGTGGATGCAACTACTTTCAGGTTCCTTATTAGTCTGGCAATAAAAGGACTTGATTTACGCCTCATGGATGTAGTCACGGCATATTTATATGGACCACTGGACAATGAAATTTATATGAAAGTCCCAAAAGGATTTAAACTGCCAAAAGCAGCAAACTCTAGTTCTCGAGAACAGTACTGTATAAAGTTGAATCGATCCCTGTATGGATTGAAACAATCAGGACGTATGTGGTATAATCGCCTTAGCGAATACTTGTTAAGAGAAGGTTATAAGAATGACCTCGTCACTCCATGCATCTTTATAAAGAAATTTGAGCAAGGGTATGTTATCATTGCAGTGTATGTTGATGATTTAAACATCATCGGGACTCCTGCAGAGATTTCACAAACAGTGGAATATTTGAAGAAAAAATTTGAGATGAAAGATCTTGGAAAGACGAAATTTTGCTTGGGATTGCAAATTGAGCATCTTAAGAGTGAAATTTTAGTGCACCAGACAACATACACTGAAAAAGTGCTTAAAAAGTTTTATATGGATCAAGCGTACCCATTAAGTAGCCCTATGGTTGTAAGAGCACTTGATGTTGAAAAGGATCCCTTCCGCCCGAGGGAAAATAATGAAGAAATTCTTGGTCCTGAAGTACCATACTTAAGTGCAATAGGAGCATTGATGTACCTTGCTACCCATACGAGACCCGATATATCCTTTGCGGTAAATTTGTTGGCAAGATTTAGCTCATGTCCAACTCAAAGGCATTGGAATGGGATTAAACATATATTTCGATATCTTCAGGGTACAAAAGATATGGGTCTATTCTTTTCTAACACGTAAAAGGAAGACTTAATTGGTTTTGCAGATGCAGGGTTTTTATCTGATCCACATACTGCTCGATCACAGACAGGATATGTGTTCACATGCGGCGGAACAGCCATTTATTGGCGTTCGATGAAGCAAACTATCGCAGCTACCTCTTCCAACCATTCAGAGATTTTAGCTATACATGAAGCTAGCCGCGAATGCGTATGGTTATGATCTGTAATCCTGCACATACGAGAAGACTGCGGTATATCTACGGGAAAAAAAGTTCCAACAGTTCTGTATGAGGATAATGCAGCTTGCATAGCACAACTCAAGGAAGGATACATCAAAGGCGACAGAACGAAGCATATTCTACCAAAGTTCTTCTTCACCCATGATTTACAGAAGAATGGCGATGTACGTGTCTTGCAGATCCGTTCAAGTGAGAATCTGGCAGATCTTTTTACAAAGGCACTTCCAACTGCTACCTTCAAGAAGCTAGTTCATGGCATTGGACTACGTCGCCTCAAAGATCTCAAGTCATGTAGTCATCAGGGGGAGTAAATACGCGTTGCACTCTTTTTCCCTTAACCATGGTTTTTCCCACTGGGTTTTCCTGGTAAGGTTTTTAATGAGGCAACATTTTATGCGTATTAGGATTACTTTTGCTATAATGGACATCCAAGGGGGAGTGTTATAAACCCAATTAGTGGATGCCCATTAGAAGCCCATAATCTAGAAGGTTCTAACTTGTTCTCCAAGTTAGATTTCCTCTCCAAGTTATTACTCCTCCCCAAGTAATTGTATCCTATATATACATTTGCTCTCTATTGGAATAAGACACACAATTCTCTCCATTCTCTTCTTCTCTCATTCATAAGAGACTAGTGAATTATAATTTTTTTTGGGTGTTATATTTGGTAATTTCCCAAAATAAAAATGCATACAATAAATCTAAACCTTACCAGTTGATGTCTGAGATATGACAGGGTGTACACATGTGAGTGACCCTACCAACGTTATGTAGAGCATTTGGGTTCACATTGATGGATGATTCTTGCATTTTTGTTTTTTCTAATTCATTGATCAAAAACTAAAAATTTGGATAATTTAATTTAGGATCAATCCCAAAGCTCTCGATCCCACTAGCCATTTTATCCCAATGTCACTTTCTCTTCACCAAACACTCAAGAAATTGAAATATACTCAAATGTCTTTAAAACCAAACAATACCTTTCTTTTTCTCCAAGAAAAGAACAAAACTATAATTGTTTAGAAATCAATACTGAATTAACGGTTGTGGATAGTAGCTGTTAGTTACCATAACCAATGATTAATCTGTTTAATCTTTTAAAACAAACAATATTTGAATGATTAAAGAAACTTCATCAGACATCATCATGCAAACATGCTTATACTAATCATGCATTTACTTAAAACAATTACAAATTAATCTTGGATTAGTCATATTATGTGGGGTTTATTATGTGAGGAAATGGTAAAGTGAGGGACTTTGTTTTGCAATTTCGTCGTTTTTGTGATCACGAATTGAATAGTAATGAATTGATTCTTTGTCTCTTTCCTTGTCAGTGAGAGACTATACAGAACCTCGAATGTCATATCACAAGGACCTTCCATTAAACCCTTTTACAATCTCTCTCTCTCTCTCTCTATCTATCTCTCTCTCTTTGGTTGCTCTTCTTGGCCATGGTGATGAATAGTCAAGCTTTATTGGTGACATTAATTGCATTACTTGTAACTCAACTGCCTTCACTAATTGCTAAAGGTTTCATCTTTTTCGATTTTCCTCTGTTTCCTCTGTTCTTGGCTAAATCAGGATAAAATGGTGTTACTGTTGAATTTTTTTCACATTTTGAGCTTTTGGGTTTTGAAAATATTGATCCTTTCGATTAGGATGGGAATTTGCATCATTTCTGGTTCACTTGTTGCAAAAAATTAGTGGTGGATTAGTTGCTTACATGCAAATACTCTGTTTTGAAATAAAATCAGATCTTGATAAAGGTTCAAAATTAGTAAAAATTACTGATTTAAGCTTAGTTTGTTCAAGCTATGGTGGTTATAAAGTTAAAAGCTTGAAACTTTTGGACAAGTTATTTAGATTTTAGAGCAAAATTCTCCATTGTATTTTAGACACTAATGTTGTTGCATTGTTGTGTGTGTGTGTTTGTTGCAGATTGTCCATTAGATTTGACTTCATCAAATTTCACTCTAGTAGCTTCTGTATGCTCCAACATAACTGATAGAGGCAAATGTTGCCGTTACATGAACGCTTTCGTTGCGGTATCCGTGGCTCGTTACGCTAATCTATCAACCAATCTTGGAGTCACATCAGATTTATCTGAAGCATGTATTGGTTCAATCTCTAAAGCCATGGAGCTCTACGGAGTTTCGAAAAACGCAACTAGTTTCTGCGGTTTAGGAACCAAGATTCTTGTTAAGTACAGCTGCGAAGGTCGAACCACTGTAACACAAATGCATCAGTCTCCAAAGTTTGGCCATGTTTCAAGAAATTGCAGGCTTCCACTTTCGCCGGCAAACCGATGCAAGAAATGTTTGAATTCTGGTATCACTTACCTTCGTAATCTTGTAAGTGTAGAGAAAAATAACATTACAATGAGTACTTGCCGTGACGCGACTTACGCTACATTAGCAAGCCGAATTGATGATGCATCGGCTCTTGAACTACTTAGTTGTTTCTTTCAAGTGACTGAGCTTAGCATACCTTCAGGTAGACAAGACTTTTTCGTAGCATTACATCGGTTTTTGGACAATCAATCTGTTTTGTCTTTTGTCTGATTTCATTCGCGTATCGAACAGATTCATTTCCACCAGTAGCAAGTCCAGGACCTTCTCCAAGCATGGATGGTGCTATTAGCCCAAACAACAGTGACTATCTATTGACTCCAAGTGAAAGTAACAATCCGTATCGCTTAACGATGGTTCCAACCATTGGGATTGTTGTTACAGCTATTGCTCTTACGATGCTCGTAGTCCTGGTGATTCTTATCCGTAGAAAAAACCAGGAACTCGATGAATCCGAGAGTTTGGATAGAAAATCAACAAAAACAATTCCTTCTCCCATGCCTGTATTCAAGATTCATGAAGGTGAGTGAGTACTTTGTTTGATTATATATCATATCAAGAAAGACTTATCAAAATCTTTCTTCTCTTTGCAGATGATTCTTCACCATTCCAAAAATTCAGCTACAAGGAAATTGGAAATGCAACGAATGATTTCAACTCGGTGATCGGTCAGGGAGGTTTTGGGACTGTTTATAAAGCCGAGTTCAGCGATGGATTAGCTGCAGCTGTGAAAAGAATGAACAAAGTCTCTGAACAGTCTAAACATGATTTCTGCAGAGAGATAGAGCTTTTAGCTAAGCTACATCATCGTAACCTCGTTGCTTTAAAAGGCTTTTGCATCGAAAAGAAAGAAAGGTAAAGAATCATGCATTGTTTTTCGCCTTCTGCATTCATCGAAAATTATTCTCATCTGTTTTGTTTTTCAATCTTCCAGGTTCTTGATCTATGACTATATGGAAAATGGCAGCTTAAGAGATCACTTACATTGTATGTATATGCTTCTTCTACATTAAGCTTAAGAATCCAGAGTGTTGAAAACTTTTTTTCTTTCCATTGCAGCCACTGGAAAGGCTCCTCTTAGTTGGGGAACAAGAATGAAAATTGCGATCGATGTGGCGAATGCTTTGGTAAATATTCCAAAGTCTTTCATATACATTTTCTCTCTAAACTGATTGATTATATATATCTTTTACAGTTTTTGGTTCTTGGCTGCACAATGTTATCTCCTCCAGGAATATCTTCATTTTTACTGTGATCCACCTCTCTGCCATAGAGACATTAAATCAAGCAATATATTACTCGATGAGAATTTTGTCGCCAAAGTATGTATCCATCGTACCTCGAACTAGTTACAGAACTTTACTTTCGACTTTGGCTATAACTATGGATGTTTCTTGGTGCAGCTTTCAGATTTTGGCCTTGCACATACGTTTAGAGATGGCTCTGTTTGCTTTGAGCCTGTGAATACTAATATCCGTGGAACTCCAGGTCAAGAGAGAGTTACAGAACAAGAAACAGTTTTAACTCCTTTTGATAGGAACTTGTTTTCAAAATCGTAAGGTTTTTTTTCAGGTTACGTAGATCCGGAATATGTAGTAACGCAAGAGCTGACGGAGAAGAGTGATGTTTACAGCTTCGGAGTTGTGTTGCTGGAGATCATTACAGGGAGAAGAGCGGTTGATGAAGGTAGGAATCTTGTCGAAATGTCTCAGCGGTTCTTGGCGAATAAATCAAGACACCGTGATTTGGTAGACTCGAAAATCAAAGAGTCCATTGGTGATGTTGAAGGAAAACAGCTTGAAGCCGTTGTGGCGGTTGTGAGAATGTGTAGTGAGAAAGAAGGCCGGTCTAGGCCGACGATTAAGCAAGTACTGAGGCTGTTATGTGAAAGCTGTGATCCAGTTCATAGCGGTTTTGCTAAAGCGGTTGAGGAAGAGATAATAGGACGCGATAGTAGGATGAGAACTGATTCAAGATTCCAAAGAGGCAATAGCCGAGTCTTCGGTCCATCGTCTAGTACAACTTCCAGGTCACCTTACAGCCAGAGTTTACCTCACTCTCCAATAAATGGACTCTCTTTCTAAGTTAGTCATTTATTGTTCTTTATAGCTCAATTTGACAGTTAACATATATATATATAAATATAAATTATAAATTCATATTGAAGACTCTCACACTCTCCACTCTCAGTAGATTCAGCTCAAAAGATTTTTCTACATTGTAAGTGTCTCTGTATCTCTCCTGTACAGTAGTAGTACTATCTTCTATTACATTTTAGTCTCCCAATTCCCAAAGCTAATTCCAAATTCTTCCTTTTGATGGGTGGTTGTATTACATAAGCAGACTCTTCTTGCTTTTATTTTGCCTTCTTACCATGGACCGGTAAGCGTTCTTCTCAAGCATTGTGTTTTGGCCAGCCATGGACGCTGCTTCGACGATTCCTTTAGCTGTCAACTCAAAAAAACAGTATCAGTGAACAGTACCACCAAATAGACAATAGAGATGCATAGCACAACGAAAATAAAGAAAGTCAGAAAAACGGTTTAACCTCATTCTTCTGGGATTTCATGATTTCAGCCTGCATCAATCATAGTGGAAACTAAGTTTAACAACTGAGCCAGCATAAGGCGAAGCAAGCAAAAAATGGTAAAGAAAAGCAAAACCTGTTTTGTCTTCAAATCTTGATTCAGTTGCTTGAGATTTTCAATCTCGGCTTCCAACTCCAAGGTGTACGCCTGTGGTTAGACCGGAAAAATCGAAATCAATATCGAAGTTCTTGAAAAGAATACAGTAATAAACAGCTTAGATTAACAGTTTACCTGCTTTCGAGCCCTTGATCTAGCAGCTGATTCTCGGTTCTTGATCATTCTCTTTTGCCTTCTCTCAACAACCTTCTCGAGGCCTGTATTGCTTCTCCTTCCTCGACCAAACACGTAAGAAACTGGTGATGACCAAGTATTGTTTTCTGCACTGCTCGTCCCGGGAGAAGTAGCTGCAACAGTCACCCCTGCTCCTCCCATAGCACTATTATTGTTAGCTGGACCATCTGCACCAGCCTCATATAAATTCTTGTTAACCATACTCATAGGCGTTGCAAATGTTACATTCGCTTGTTTCGGAAAAATAGTTGGAGGCAGTTTCTGATGTGGCTGCTGCATTGTTCCACCAACTTTGAGGCCTAAACCAGGTGCTTGATTCAAAATCATCGAACTATTATTACCGTTGACCGATATATTGTTTTGATTTAGCTGACCAAATCCAAACCCCAAACCAGCAGAAGCACCATTGTTAGTATAAAAACCGCCGCTACTACTGTTCCCATTCTGTTGACTACCGTTATCTTCTCTCACAACGCCAGCGCGGAGCAAGAAATCCTCCAAAGTCATTTCCCCTAAAGTCAGTTGCCTCTCAGGCGCATCATCCGTCGCCACGCTATTCCCATTACCACTCTCTCTAGACATCAAGTTTTTCCAAACCTCATCAACAGTTTTCTGACTAAGCGTTCTAGGCAACGTCAACGAGCCTTGCCTCTGCAAAAGATTACCACCTCCCGGAACAAAATCACTAGGTTGTTGTTGCGTAACCGAAGTAATGGCTTGAGTTTCCTCAGCAGTCCATATGTTGTTGAGTAACTCATCCATATTCATTGATCCAAAATCTTTCCCTGACTCACCTAATGTGCTTTGAAGCTCATCAAATGTTAAGGAATATAACGAAGACTGACTCACCAATGGCTTTGACTGGTTATTGTTATTACTCCCATTCCCATCACTGCCTAAGTTGTTGAAATTGATGTGAGTAGCCATAATTCCTTTGTGCTTTTCACCAAAATCACTTCTTCTTCTTCAATAAAAACACCAAGATCAATACCACAACAATTATGTGTCACATTTTGTTTATTTATAATTGCTTAAGAGCAAGAAACACAACACTAGAGCTAAAGAGAGCAACTTCATAGAGTTTTTACACAGAAGCAAACAATCATTAGCAAAGTTTGATCCAGAGAATAAAAAATTGGATCTTTGTAACACAAAAAGATCCTTATTTTCATAATTCAAGATTTAAACTTAAGATTGAAATCTCTGACCATTTCTTGATTTTTTTTTTTTTATGAATCTGTAAGAATAAATCGAGAAACCAACAAGAAGATTTGTACGGATCTATTTCAAGATTCCCAAATCGGATTAGTAAAAAAAAAAATTGAAGAAGTAGACACCAAACTCAAATTCCACTCCCACTACTTGATTTAGAACATAAAACAGATCAAATATTATGAATCAGAGAAAGAAAAAAAAAAAAAAAAGACAAGAACTGGATGATTCAGACAAAGACAGATTTTCCCTCCACAAAAAAAAAAGAAAAGAGAAAACGGATAAATCAAACAAAAAAAGGAGCATAACTTACCAACTAATAATACTGTTGAATTCGGAAAATCGGAGGTTTGTTTGGGAGAGAGAGAGAAAGAGAGAGGACAAGTGTGTTTGATACTGCTTCGACACGAACTGCCATTTTAAGAGGGTCAGCTTTTTCCTCTTAAGGCTTTTTTTTTCTTTTATTTATTACTATTTTTTTGTAGATATTTTGTATGTTCGTTTTTGGTAATTAAAAAATAAGTATCAGTTTAATTGTTTATTTATAATTAGTTCACTTAATTGAGCTGACATCCACGTTGATGAGTAACCAATAAAAAGATGCAACGTGTGAGAATTTTATTCGTTGTTTGGTCTATTTGGCTTTTGACAATGGCGGATAGTTGAATAAGATCGTGTTTGGAATTTTGTGCGCACTTTGATTTTTTTTTTTTTTTTAAGGAGTAAAATTATTATCCCAGATATTTGATCTTACGATGATTTGAGTTTACTGCTTCTCTTATATCTAGTGTAGATGGAGGGATTGTAAAATAGTAGTATCTACCCTCGACTTGAAGTTCAGAAGATGTTATGAAATTTTTGACTAGAAGATGATGAGTTTTTGTGATTTTTTTAATTTGATTTAATTTTTTTTGGTGAAGTTTTTAGTGGAGATTTATGTCTAGTTTCTAGTCAATTTTGGCTATCTATTTTATTTTAAGTTTTACGGTTTAAATTTGTTTAACGGTGACTTCACTAAAGCTAACTCAGAACAAAATTGACAAAAGGCAATCAACGAAAGAGATTTATCTAAATTAAAAAAATTGTTATCGTGTTATGGTAATAGATTTTGGAAGTCCGACTGCTATTGTGGATTTGGAAACACCTAATAGTCTACCTTCGATCCGAAACAAGACCATCTTAGTATCGCTAATGTGTCGTCAACAATTATTATTCTTATTTAATTTCCGGTATAGAAATTACCATTAGTTTCTCTTTATATTTTATCTGTTGAATTTTCATCAATGATGTAATATATTTTAAAACAGTTTTAATAAAATAAAATGTTTAAAAAAATATATCTTAGATCTTATTATAAAAGAAATTTTGATTCACTTTAATATTAGTATATCTATAATATTTAGGTTTGGATAGTGATTTAATAGTTTTACTAAGATCGAATCCGTATTTGTGAAATACATTTACATATTAAAAATATTTTTTACATTATTTTATATGATTTTTAAATAAAATTACATTAACACATTTTTTTAATGTCTTAATTTATTTTTATTTAATTACAAATTATGAGGACTGTTACATTAATACATTAAATTTACCTTTTTATAATATATCATTTTTTAGTATTTAAAATTTGAACATATTATTTTACAAATGTTGTAAGATTTTGTTTTGTATTTTTTATAGATCTGAATCTGGATATCTAATATTTTAATTGATAAGTAAGATATGATATTTATAAATCGAATCAGTATAATTGTAGTACAAATACGCCGGATCTATGTACGTTTTATCCTTACTAAAAAGTAAAAATTATTCGATTTAGTGACAAATGATATTTTGAGGTTTTTTATAAAAAAATTAGGGTTATTTTTCTACAGGTACATAATATATCATCTAAAAATACCAAAATTGAAAGCTACGTGCGAAGATTATTTTTGCAATCATCTAAATTATTAACATGTTGGACATTTGTATAATATTTGATATTTCTAATGATTTTATTAAATTTGAGATTATTTTATGATGGCGAAAAAGGCAGTATGTATCTATTTGGGTCCCATGGTGGGTGGTTTTTATTTTCAAGCAATAATAATATCTTATCAAACCCAAAAACAGAGCACTGTTGCGTCGAGTTTAATACAGTTCACTTCTAAATATGGAAATTTGCCATTTCTTCATTTGTTAATTGGTATTGTCACAATGTTCATTTCTACTTTAGTAAAATTTAATAACTTAATTAAGGGATTAATGTCGTCTACTTTTGTGTCACGTTGTACAAACGTATAGAATGCGCATCAAACCATGATATAGTCCACCTCCATTCATATGTAAATAAATGCATCATATAATCATTGATGTATTGCTAAATTTTGATTTTCTATTTAAATGTTATCTTTCTTGTGGATGAAAACATTTAATTACAATTTAACAAATATACACTGATATTATATTATTAAAAAAACCAACTTTATACTAACAGAAGTAAGAAAACTAGTATAATTAAACATCGATACTCTTAGAGCTCTTATTAGTCCATATTTTATTGTTCTTACCAAAGATGATGGAGTTTCACATGGATTAGCCATGGGCAGTTGGGTTATGGAATGTTCACCTGTTTTATTCTCTAATTTTTTGGTTTGTTTTATTTTATTTTATCAACAACCACATACGTATACAAATTTTGATCTAAATAATCATAATAACATTAATGTCGTCTAATAATAGTAAAAAGATGATAAACGATATTTAAAATAATTTATAAAAAAATGGTTAAAAATATAAGATATTGTTTTTAATGATTAATTGGTAACTACTAAAATAATTTACTTTTATTGTTTTAAAAATTACCAATCAAATCTCAAATAATATCGTTTTCTATTTCGTATTAATATAAACAATAATAAGAGTTTTTTTTCAGCTAGACCTTTATGTAGAATTCAATTAAAGAAATTAAATCAAAATAAATTTGGACCAGAAGAAACGAATTACTTGGATCTGCAATCTAACAACTCGTTCGAGGTACCCATGGGTTTTGCAAGTTATCGTTATTTTGTAGATTTTTTCTAGAAAAAATTTCGATATATCTTTAGATATGAGTTGATACTACTTTTAGAAGAGAATAGAATGATAAATAATAGAAGATTGAAATTTTTTGTTAAAATCTCTCGTCTTTACATTCTTAAATTTAGTATGGAAAACAAAAACATTCAGAACGCCAAAACATTTTATGTGATAATTATTTTCCAAGAGTGTAGTGAGGTATCAACGTGTTTCGTACTAACATTTGGAAATTGATATGACATACTCAAGGTGTGGTACAACTGATGAGACAATAAACCATCTTCTTTTCCGGCCCTACTGGTTTGGAGCCTTATTATTTTTTGAGTACATATTTTTATCAAAATATGAACTTTCTATTTTTACGAAAAAAGTTATTAGTTCATCCGATATTCAAAAATATGGGAAGGCGATGATTGTCTTCAATGAAAACAAGCCTCACCACCAGACACACTATATCAAGAGACACTAGAATTAAAGACTTGAAAATTCGTATGAATAAAGATAGCAGAAAAGAGTTCGAGACATTCGGTCACCATAAATTAACCAGATAATCCCAGGGAAACCTCTTACTCCTAACATGCCAAATCAATGCATCATGGATGGATCATGCGCCCGATTAGTGGACTATGATGAATTTTAAGGGATGTAGGGGATCTCTCGTTATTGGCCTTAAAGGTTGTCAATGCTGCAACTTTAAATGCAAAGCTAGAGGAGAGCAGCCGTGTTCGTTACAGATTGTACGATCCTATTAAAGATGATGGAAAACCTAGTCGATTGGATGCTTTGCGATCAAAACTAGACGGGCTTAATCCTTAGAAAGCATTTTGAAGATTTTTCAATAATCCATATTTTTTTACCATGATAATGATCGTATCGACGGTCTTGTAAAAAAAACTTTTGACTAGATGATATCCTTTTTTCCCATCTAATAAGTCAGACATGCTTGGTAATTAAAACCGAATGGAAATTTTTTTTCTACCGATCTTATTTGGTCTAGAGCCTTTCAGATTATTTTTCGAGTATATATTTTTATCAAAATATGGACTTCCTATTTTTACGAAAAAAAGTTATTAGTTCATCCGATACTCAAAAATATGGGAAGGCGAAGAATGATTGTCTTCAATGAAAACAAGCCTCACCACCAGACACACTATATCAAGAGACACTAGAATTAAAGACTTGGAAATTCGTATGAATAAATATAGCAGAGAAGAGTTCGAGACATTCGATCACCATAAATTAACCAGAGAATCTTCGGGAAACTTCCTACTCCTAAAACGCCAAATCAATGCATCATGGATGGATCATGGGCCGATTAGTAGACTATGATGAATTTTAAGGGATGTAGGGGATATCTCGTTATGGACTTTAAAGGTTGTCAATGCTGCAACTTTAAATGCAAAGCTAGAGGAGCTACTTTGAGTATGGCATGCCTTCGTGAGAGGTGTATCAGAGCAGCCGTGTTTCCTACAGATTGTACGATCCTATTAAAGATGATAGAAAACCTAGTCGATTGGCGGCTTTGCGATCAAAACTAGACGAGTTTAATCCTTAGAAAGCATTTTGAAGATTTTTCAATAATCCATATTTTTTACCATGATAATGTTCGTATCGACGGTCTTGTAAAAAAAAACTTTTGAGTACATGATATCCTTTTTTCCCATAAAGTTTGGTAATTAAAACCGAATGGAAATTTTTTTTCTACCGATCTTATTTGACCTAATATATAGTGTTTGTTATAGATAACAAAAAAATCAATATACGTTGGCGAATTTATGGGTCTATTGACGACCATAAACCTTGTGCATTGACTTTGAAGCTAAGCTTGAAAAATCAAAAATCTTTTACTCACTTTTCTCATCTTTACCTAAACAAGTCTCTCTCTGTTTGGAAATCTAAAACCACATTAAACCCAAACGCAACCAAATCTTCCTGCTTGATCGTTAGAACCTCAACAACAACAAAAAAACAAAACTTTTTGTTGTTCTTCTCACCGAGATTCGTCCTCTTGATTCATGGGTGTTTTCTCGAATCTTCGAGGACCCAGAATTGGATCAACCCAAGATGGATTACCAGTAGCCAATAGCTCTTCTTCTTCATCATCATCATCACCATCTTCTTCTTCTTCTTCTCCCTCTTCATCTATCAAGCGAAAGTTGTCGAATTTATTACCAATCTGCGTCGCTCTAGTTGTTATCGCTGAGATCGCGTTTCTGGGTCGGCTCGATAAAGTCGCTTTGGTCGATACGTTGACCGATTTCTTCACTCAGTCTCCGTCGCTCTCTCAGTCTCCGCCGAGTAGATCTGACCGGAAAATCGGATTGTTCACGGATAGTAGCTGCGAGGAATGGCTAACGAGAGAAGATTCAGTGACTTATTCTAGAGATTTCAATAAAGATCCAATTTTTATCTCTGGTGGTGAAAAGGTTTGTGTTTGATGATCCAATTTCTCATTATAGAATTGTGATTGATTAGGCAAGAGGACTAATAAATATACCAACTTTAGACATACACAAAGTTTAAGGCTTTTTTTATTGATGTTCATACTAAATTGTGAATCATGAAATGGACAAGAATGATTAGCTCCTGATTCATTACATGTTTCATATGTTGTTGTTGTTCTCTCTTGTGATAGATGTTAAGTTAGAATTTTTGTCCCCTGTGGTGAAAAGGACTAAATATACCAACTCTAGACATGCACAAAGTTTAAGCTTTTGATTGATGATCATGGAATGGACAAAGTTCATGATTCATATGTTGTTGTTCTCTGTTGTGATAGTTTCTGCTTCTGAATGAGTTATTGACTTTATTTGGATCTCAATTTGGTAGGATTTTCTATCGTGTTCTGTCGAATGTACGTTTGGAGATAGCTCAGGGAAAACACCAGATGCTGCGTTTGGATTAGTTCATCAATCTGGAACTTTAAGTATAATCCGTTCCATGGAATCGGCGCAATACTATCCAGAAAACGATCTCGCGCAGGCACGACGGTAGGTAAGCACAATCTTTTAACAGTACTAAATGTTTTTTTTGCAGGACATTTGTTTTTGGTGGTATGTATGTAAGTATGATTTGCTTTTTTTATTCTTCAGGAGAGGTTATGATATTGTGATGACCACTAGTCTATCATCAGATGTTCCTGTCGGGTATTTTTCATGGGCGGAATATGATATTATGGCTCCAGTACAACCAAAGACCGAGAAAGCTGTTGCAGCTGCTTTTATATCCAATTGTGGTGCTCGGAATTTTCGCTTGCAAGCACTTGAAGCCTTGATGAAGACTAATATCAAGATTGATTCTTATGGTGGTTGTCATCGGAACCGAGATGGAAAAGGTATGCATGGAAATTAGCAAATTTGAACACTGGAAAATGAAGTATATGATCTGTGATCCGTTTTATAAATTCATATAGTTGACAAGGTTGAAGCGCTTAAGCGTTACAAATTCAGTTTGGCTTTTGAGAACACAAACGAGGAGGATTATGTCACTGAGAAATTCTTCCAATCTCTAGTTGCTGGTATGTTTTAGCTTCAGTCTCTCTGTAAGCATATATTACAAATTTTTGTTGGTGATTTCATGAAACAAAGAAGTATTTGATTAGACCGATATATAAAATAAGTAATTTGTTCAACATCTCCTCTCAGGATCCGTCCCAGTAGTTGTTGGTGCTCCAAATATAGAAGAATTTGCTCCTGCTTCTGACTCAATTCTTCACATTAAGAGTATGGAAGATGTCGAGCCAGTTGCAAAGAGAATGAAGTATCTCGCAGCAAACCCTGCAGCCTATAATCAGACACTAAGGTCCGGTTTCTTCCATAAATGATCGTAAATGTGCATTATAACTTCTTGAAAGCTTCATTATTCTTCTTTTATGTAGATGGAAGTATGAAGGTCCTTCAGATTCTTTCAAGGCACTTGTCGATATGGCTGCTGTGCACTCTTCTTGCCGTCTCTGCATTTTCCTAGCGACGAGGATCCAAGAACAAGAAGAAAAAAGCCCTAATTTCAAGAAACGGCCTTGCAAGTGCACCAGGGGAGGATCAGACACTGTTTATCATGTTTTCGTTAGAGAAAGAGGCCGGTTTGAAATGGAATCCATCTTTTTGAGGTAAAGAAGCTTATCTAATTCACCATGGAAACAAAAAAAGTATTTTTGTATTAATACGAATACCGTTACTGTCAAATCCAGGGGTAAAAATCTGACTCTGGAAGCTCTAGAATCTGCAGTTGTAACCAAGTTCAAGACTTTAAAATATGAGCCTGTGTGGAAAAAAGAAAGGCCTGGAAGCTTAAAAGGAGACAATGAGCTTAGAGTACACCGGATTTACCCGCTTGGACTCACGCAACGACAAGCTTTGTACAACTTCAAATTCGAGGGAAACTCGAGTCTAAGTACTCACATTCAACACAACCCTTGTGCTAAATTTGAAGTTGTCTTCGTCTAGTTTCATGCCTACAGATCTATTTCAGGTATCATCTCAGCTAGAATCGCAAAACTGCGAAAAGCCCCGATTAGATGAAACAAAAGGTCAATTTAGTTATGACATTGGTGAAATGCAGTTTGTTTAGGCAGTGACTGAGGTCTGTGTAAATGGTTTGAACATTGCAGATTCAGTGTTTTTGGGTGCTTTGTTCGACTATATTCAGTGAAAATTATTATTTTGAGTGTTTTGAAATCTCTAATTGTTTGTTTTATATGTTTTAACACACAAACTTCTTCCCATCAGAAATGAAATAATCACATGCAAGTAAGTTATAACCTATGAGCAAAAATAATATACAAAATGTTTATATATGAGAGAATCTGAAATGTCTTATGACTCAATTATAGATTTTGAAGAGTTTACAAATATTTTTTTTAACTATAATTATACTAAATTGTATAAAATATTCTTAAATTGGTCGATTTTGTTATTTAATTTATTTTATAAGTTAAAGACTATGGATAAATACGAAGCAACGAAAAAAAAATCGACATCTAGAAAATCAAGGAAGGTCTAAAATATGTTTCAATTTTCAAACGAATTATTTCGGTTTAATTTTGAAACACTCCATAGTCATCATTCTTGAAAATATTTGAGAATCTTAAATCCACCAATTAAAGACTTTAAACTAGCGTAACTACCAAACAGAATCAGTTATTTTTTCCGCGCAATCTCTGAATTTATATTATTAAACCGATTAATGAAAAAAAACCTCATTAATCACCTGAATCGAAGCTTCTTCTTCTCTCTTGTTAAATTTTCAAGCTATGAGTATCGATTGGAACTTCATCCATCAGGTATGAATTTGATTATATTTTCCTAAAAAATCCACAAATATTTATGTTTCTTTAAAGAAAATCGTATCAAACTCTGTTTTTATTTTTTTTTGCTTTCAGGTCAAGGTAAAAATCGAAAGATGTATTCAAAAGTACATGAGTTTAGACCAAACCATGACATATCTACATGCAAATCACTGTATCGATCTCGGTGTCACTAGAACAAGTAAGTAAAAAAAATTGATTTCTTTTTCTCTTTTTGTTTCAGATTCGAGAAAAAAAAAAAAAAAGACTAATAAAATCTTTGTGTGTTTTGTTATCAGTTTGGGAATATCTTCAAAGAGATAATCAAGATTTCTTCAAAGAATACTACAAAAGATGTGAATTGATTCATCAAATCGCTAAATTCAACGAGTTACTTGATCAACAAATTGATAAGATGCAGAAAATTATAGAGAATAATCTTACTGCTACTGCACCAGGTACGTAATTACATAGAAATTAAATTAAACCTCTCTGTTTTTTTGTTAGAGATGATAACTTATTTATCAGTTTATGAATAGATCTGTTTCTATGTCTTTGTAGTAGTAACACAGTTGCATAATCCTAATCATCCTCAAGATCAACTTAATCATCATAATCAAGATCAAGTTCAAGTTCTTGATCAGAGGATTAAGTCTAGAGATTATGGTTATCCACTGAACTCAGTCTCTTCTTTCATTGATCCGTTTGCACCAACACAATCAGATGCTTCTACTTCTGGCTTTGGATACAATCTTGATCTTGGAAATCTTAGTGAGCGATTTTATTATCCTCAAGAACATCAATCTACAACTTTTCAATTGCAAGAAGATTTTGGTAAATTAGCTTTTTTTTTTGTTTCTACAACACTACAAAAGATCTGGTTTCTTTAATCTCTTATTATCTTTTATCATTTTTGTTTCTTTGATTAGGTTATGATGGATTCAACAACAACAACAATGGCTTAGATCCAACGTATTATTGGTCTCTGAAGGGAAACAACAACATCAGAGAGTGAAGCAAAAAAAAAAAAAAAAAGTAGATCCTTGTACAAATGTGTTTTAGTTTTTGCTTTTTTGTATAGGTTTTTTTACTTTCTGAAACATGAAATTTATCGTATAGTTGAATTGGAATTTATTTGCTTAGAATGCAATGTGAAAAAAGATAGATATACGAACAAATTTGTTTCTGGCGTTTCTTTACATAAATAGTAACCAAAAAAATATAAGAAGCCATTACAAAAGTCCCACATCGGAAAGAACAAGATATTTGTTGTTATATAAATAAGTTAAGTTCAGAAGATGCGTACGTCGAGCTTAGTAACGTGGGCTTGTGATCCGAGTGGAGACAATAAAGGTGATTGGGACATTGGGCCGATCTTATTGGGCCGGGTTCGGGTTGGGCTATTTACTGGCCTGCCCATTCCAAGCCAGGAGTTGAGCCATCGGACTCGAGCGAAGGCTTGTGGTTCGGTGACTCTTAGAGTGGAGGAGACTGCGTGAGGCTGGTTTCACAGAGCAGCGTCCACCTCCCGCTCTTGACGGTGGAAGGATTACGGGCCGGTGCCTTCCGAGCCCACTATGACCCAATAAGCCGGTTCCAATTGGACCATCACCTTTTTTTTTTAATTTTAATTTTCTTAAACCGGTTCAAAATCGAACCGACGAAATGTCTCCGTGCTTAGTTTTTGTTTTCATTTTAATGGCGAGAACGAGATCTCCATTAACACTAAACAGCATGATCCATGGCGCATTTCGAATCTCTTCTATTTTCTATATTTACCTTCTCTTTCTTCCCCTAAACGATGACCAAATTTTCCGATCGATTTCTCGGCCAATCCGATTGTTCTTCCGTCGCCGGAATGATCCTGTTTTTCATCACGAAAGAGAGAACAATTAACTTATTCGGTTTCTGTTGTTTGATTTCTCAGTGAAACTTCGAGTTTTTTCTCCGGTAGGGTTTTCGTTACCGGACATGGATTCTGTATCGTCACTCGAATCTCCGATTGATGTTTCGCATTTCCAAACCGTTGTCTATTTCGCCTGTGGATTCTTCTTCTCGAGGCTATTCCTCGACAGATTCGTCTTTCATGTAAGAAAACTCTTTAAATCTTCTTCATGAATTTCAATTTGATTAAATGTCTTGTTTTTGTTTGTTTGTTGTTTTGAAATCTTCCAGAGGATAGCTCTATGGCTTTTGAGTACAGGTTCTTCTCCATTGAAACTGAACGATGATGCGACTCGTGTGAAAATCATCAAATGCAAAGAGTCATTGTGGAAATTGTTGTATTATGCTGGTTGTGAAGTATTTGTTCTGGAGTTTATATATCCAGAGCCATGGTTTGGAGATATAAAACTATACTTTGACCAATGGCCAAATCAAGAGCTTAAGTAAGTAATCGATTCGCATCTCATTTCATTCTTTGTTCTTCGGAGAGATATTGGCTTTGATTACAATGTGATTGCCTTCGAGTTCTTGCCAGTTTAGAAGGTTGTACAGAACATGCGATTGGATTGGAATAGTGAATGGTTTCTTAGCTCATGAGTAACCTCAAGGTACTGGTTTTTATTGTAGGTCTTCTCTAAAGCTTTTCTATATGTGCCAATGCGGATTCTATGTTTACGGTGTTGCTGCATTGCTTGCGTGGGAGACCAGAAGAAAGGATTTCGCTGTTATGATGTCTCACCACATAATTACCATCGTCCTCATTGAATCCTCATACTTAGTAGGGTAATCAGATCCTGATTCTTCCTCTATTTGCATTGCTTTCATTCATTTGTAAATCGAGAAAAATCTTGTTAGAGAGTGAGATTTTTAACTTAAATAGCACAGATAACACTTAATGGATTTGCTTAGGTAACAAGATGGAATGAAACGAACTCAAATCCTGTATCCATATTTACTGAGGACTTAAGTTGCACATATAACACCTAGATCTTTAATGGATTTGCTTTCTTGTTGTTTTGAGGGGGTTACAAGTTATTAGCTAGGAAGTTTAAAAAGTTATGGCTATAGAAATATCAGTATTGGTGCTTAAAAAGTTGTAAAGACTACAAAGCAACTGGTTTTATTTTCATATGCAGATTTTTCCGAATTGGATCAATCATCCTCGCCGTTCATGACGCAAGTGACGTGTTTATGGAATCCGCTAAAATTTTCAAGTACTCAGGAAAAGAACTCGGAGCAAGTGTGTGTTTTGGATTATTTGCTATTTCTTGGGTTTTGCTGCGGTTGGTATACTTCCCATTTTGGATCATCAGAGCTACGAGGTACAAACACAGTTTTATCAACAACTCCTAAAGGATAATAAAACCTCTAAACTCTACCCCGATTTCGTGTTTTTTTTTAAAATATATTTACCGGTGTACGCTCTTTTTCAGTTCTGAACTACTGGGATATTTGGATATGAAATCATTTAAAGGCACATTGATGTACTATGGATTCAACACAATGTTACTAATGCTATTAGTTTTCCACATATATTGGTGGTATCTTATTTGCGCGATGATCAGAAGACAGCTCGAAAACAGAGGAAAAGTTGGAGAAGATATAAGATCAGGTAACAACACTTTTGATCTATACTTGTTTTTTAAAAATTTTAAAAAACTTTTGGTTATAGAAAGAGATCAATGATTGCTAGAATTTGTTACATAAAGCATTTAACCATCACGCATACGAATCTGGATTACTATTCTGTGTAGTGTTTTTAGAAGTTTTGAGTGATTTTTTTTTTTTTTTTTTTTTTTACAGATTCGGAAGATGATGATTAGGGTTTGCTAGAAGCAATGGTGAAAATTCTTTATGCAGTTTCTGGATAAGGATCTGTAAAGGAAAGTTTATTTGTTTGTAAATTAGAAACTGAAAACCATTTTGTATGGTTAATAATTTTTACTCGTTACACATCTCCGATTTGATTTGTTTCTCGAGTGTTTTTGTTTTTGGGTTTAATTTGTTTCTTGAGAGTTACGTAACCAAATATGGCAAAAAAAAATGAATAGAACGCGCCAGGTAGGGGTCGAACCTACGGCCTTCTGCTTAGGAAACAGACGCTCTATCCACTGAGCTACAGGCGCTTACTTGTTAATTATTGTTTTGGAAAGTTACTTTACTTTTACCTTAGTTTTGGTTATATGGATGTTAAAAACTAAAAATGGTTATGAAATTTGAGAACAAAAAGTTGTTCTTTTTCATTAGCTGTTGTTCCATTCATTCTGGGAATGTACTGGTTTGGGCTAAAACCGGTGGTCCCCGAACCAACTGTCGTGTAATTGCATACGTGTCAAAATAAAACACTCAAAGTTGGATAATAATAATAATATTACAAACGCTTCCTGGTTTTTTAGACTTTCAAGGTTAATTCAACATTTCACAATTTCATCAATCAATCATCTTCTTCAACCTCTCTAGAGAAAACTTTAGTTTTCAAATCGAAGCTTCTCAGTCTAAGTAATGGAGATCAAGCCTGGTTTATCCGCTCTTGTCACCGGCGGTGCCTCCGGGATCGGTGAGGTTTTTTCATTTCCGATCTCGTTAGTTTTAATCTACTTGTGCTCTGATTCGTGATTTCTTTCTTATTTATGAAACCTTCTGGTTAATTTTTTAGTGTTTTGTGAGATTTTTGATGACGCTAGATTGCTCTGACTTAGATTTACGTATTGAATCCGTGGTTGGTGTGTGTGTCTGTAGTCTGTACTTTTTTTATTTTTTATTTTTATTTGGTCAATTTGATGTATGTAATTATCTAAAAAATTGGTGTGTAACGAATTAAGTTTCTTCACTTACTTGATTTGTTTATATCAATATCAAACAATATACAGAGCATGATCATCACTATTTTTATTTATATTGCTTACTTCTGTTTCAACTAAAAATACTAGAATGTTTTCTTTTGTTGGTAATGAGATGTATTCAATTTTTGTGTGTTAGGTCGAGCTCTTTGTTTGGCTCTTGCAGAGAAAGGAGTTTTTGTAACTGTTGTTGATTTTTCTGAGGAGAAAGGGAAAGAGACTACTTCGCTTGTTCGTAATGCAAACGCTAAATTCCATCCCGGAATAAACTTTCCTTCTGCTATCTTTGTGAAATGTGATGTCACTAATAGAGGTGAGAGTATATCATTTGAGAATGGGAACATAAACTCTGTCTTAGTGTTTCTTGTATTGATTGTCTATAATATGAGAGCAGGAGATCTCGTTGCTGCTTTCGAGAAGCACTTAGCCTCATTTGGAACGTTGGACATATGTATTAACAATGCCGGGATTAGCAATCCTGTACGGTTTGATAAAGACGACACTGATGGATCTAAATCATGGAAACACACCATTGATGTGGACTTGACTGCTGTAATTGCATGCACACAGCTTGCAGTAAGTGTTTCACTTCTCTTCCCCTGAAGTTTTTTCCTTACGTGTTCCAATTCACCATTGTCTTTCGATTTTTCGTAGATCAAAGCTATGAAAGCGAAACAAAAGCCCGGGGTTATCATTAACATGGGCTCAGCTGCGGGTTTATATCCGATGTCCTTTGATCCTATCTATTGTGCCTCTAAAGGTTTTGTTTTTATTTGTCTGTTATTATTCCCTTTCGTATGTGCATTGAGTAATTAGATCTCTAGTTTTTATTTTATTTATCCCAATTTGTTAAATTTCTATAGCCGGTGTCGTCTTATTCACAAGATCATTAGCATATTTCCGGCGTCAAGGGATCCGCATCAATGTGCTTTGCCCTGAAGTAAGAAGAGTATCTGAATGTGTCCCAAGTTTCCTCTAAGTTCTTTTACCTCACTGTTTCCTCAAATTTGTTTTTCTCTACTTCTGTTGTGCAGTTTATCCGGACAGATCTAGCCGAACGTATTGATGGTTCACTCATTCAGTCAATAGGCGGTTTCATGTCTATGGACTTATTGGTTAAAGGTGTGTGTGCCATATTTGAATTATACTTCATCGTTACATACTTCTGCTGAAATTTTCAGGCATTCAATGTTAGGTCTTCATACTGAAGAAACTATTTTTGTTTTACGCTATCTTTGACATGGTTGATTGAGTAAGTAAAAATATGGAGAACTAGTCCAATTCTTTCACAGGAATGCTCTCACTTTTTAACTCTGTTTTATGGAGTGTTGAATATCCTCACCTTCATCTTCTATCGATAAGCCTTGGTTCATACGAGCGACCAGTCATTGCAATTAGTTCCCGATATAGGAATGAGACCTCTATGAATTTATTACTGAATATTGATGGGATTTTCATTTTTTTGCTCTAGGTGCTTTTGAGCTTATAACCGATGAGACTAAAGCCGGTGCATGTCTATGGATTACCAACCGCAGGGGTTTGGAGTATTGGCCGACTCAAATGGAACAGGCGAAGTACTTGGTTGGTTCAAGTTCCAGAAAAGGACCTTCCTTTAAAGTATCTTCAAAGTTTGAACTTCCACAAAGCTTCGAGAAAACGTAAGTTGACTATGTGAGATCAGAATATAGGTGGATGAATGTCGTATTTCTATCTCCTTTTAAGACTACGAACACTGATGGCTTACTCTCCCCTTCAGAATTGTACACACCTTGTCTCATAATTTCCGTAATGCTACCCGCATAGTCCGCGCACCACTAAAATTACCTATTGGACCACACCAAGTTCTCCTGAAAATCCTCTATGCTGGTGTTAACGCAAGTGATGTAAGATCTTTATATCTTGATTGTTATAATTGTTTACTCTTTCCAGAACCTTTTGTTGTCTCTCTTATGGTAGTAGTACTAATAAGTAATAACAGGTCCTTGTTGTATAAATGATGAGCAGGTAAACTTCAGCTCAGGTCGTTACTTCTCCAAAAACGATGGTCCAAAGCTTCCCTTTGATGCTGGATTTGAGGTATTTTTTGTTCAATTCAACTTCTACAGCAGTACAGCTTTTGGTGGCTTTATAAGGCTTTTTGCAGGGAGTTGGACTAATTGCAGGAGTGGGAGAATCTGTTAAGAATTTGGAAGTCGGAACTCCAGCTGCTGTTATGACATTTGGAGCATATTCCGAATACATGATTGTATGAGATTTCTTAAACCATATGAGCAAAATGTTGAGATTTTATTCAAGGCTTGAATGATCCTGTCTTTTGTGGAAGTAGGTTTCTTCCAAGCATGTGCTTCCTGTTCCAAGGCCTGATCCAGAAGTTGTTGCCATGCTTACCTCGGGATTAACTGCATTAACCGCCCTTGAAAAGGTCGTTATTGTTCGTCTTTCGTCTCAGTCATTCAAATTCTTTCTCTGTTGACGCCTTAAAAAATTAAGTTCCATGCAACAATTTGTTCTTTATTTTCAGTGTCCGGTTACTGTGTGAGAGCTCTATCTGATATTCTTCAGTTGCTAAGTTTAATTATGCTTGACATTTTCATAGGCAGGACAAATGAAATCAGGTGAAACAGTTCTTGTAACTGCTGCTGCAGGAGGGACCGGGCAATTTGCAGTCCAGGTATAAAAACCTGAAGTTAATAGTATGAATCTATGTTAGTTGTATGTCCTCTACTTTTGTGTGATTGCCGCAACTCAATAGGTTTAAGTATTAGTCATATTACGTTCTCCTTCCTCTGGATTTAACATATATCATGCGAGCTGAAGTGTAGATTCTGAGAGATTCTTTTCTATGCAGCTTGCAAAGTTGGCAGGAAATAAGGTGATTGCTACTTGCGGGGGATCAGAGAAAGCCAAGTTATTGAAAGAGTTGGGGGTCGATCGAGTCATAGACTATAAAACCGAGGATATCAAGACGGTAAGTCTTAAATAGAAACTCTAGTTTATTTTTCGTAAATTAGCATATGTGGCTTATTGGCATTATTCTTCATGCTCTAAGGTCTTGAGAAAGGAGTTTCCAAAGGGTGTGGATATTATATATGAATCTGTTGGCGGTCAAATGTTTGATTTGTGTTTGAATGCTCTTGCTGTTTACGGACGACTCATCGTGATTGGAATGATTTCTCAGGTTCCCAATCATATCACTCTCTATGCATATTTTCTGTTATCAATGATGTCTATACACCTTTGAACTTGATTTTGTCTTTCAGTATCAAGGTGAAGAGGGATGGCAACCCGCAAACTATCCAGGGCTCTGCGAGAAAATTCTAGCAAAAAGCCAAACCGTGGTATGTTTTTTCAATTCGAATGCTAGATCGAGAATGTTACTGATTTTAGTAAACACACAGTTCTTTTTCAAACTGTATCTCTAGCCATTTTTTCCAACAATGTGATCAATGTCGCGGTGCTCTCTTCGTTTTTTGGTTACCTTGAATTGAATTGTTATACCTAAACACCAATTGTTTTCAGGCTGGTTTCTTCCTGGTGCAATATAGTCAACTGTGGAAACAAAATCTTGACAAGTTGTTCCATCTTTACTCTCTCGGAAAGCTGAAGGTAACACGCTTAGCCACGCTTCTTTTGCTTAGTTTCTGTTTTGTTCACCAAATTGATTCATCACTAACTATTCCAAACAACACTTTTGTTTTCTCACTTTGGTAGGTTGGGATTGATAAGAAAAAGTTTATAGGTCTAAACTCTGTTGCCGATGCTGTTGAGTATCTACATTCCGGTAAAAGCACCGGGAAGGTAATAAAATCCTGTTTTTACTAATCGAAAAGAATTTAGAATAAGAAGCACATATATTTTTCTTGGAAACTAGAATCCTACGTCAAAAATGCGAAAGTAGGTTTCATGGGTCCTAATGAACATGAAAAGATACAAATTTGATAGTCTAGGTTGGTGTAGTCACATGAGTGTAAGAAGCCATTTTCCAGAGCTTTTTTCTCTTTGAATTCATATAAAGCAAGTTGGAGTTTTCTTACATCTCCAAATTATGCAGGTTATCGTTTGCATCGATCCAACATTTGAGCAGAAAACATCGAAACTGTGAAGAAAAACATCCACAAAAGCAAAATCCAGTTTGAGAAATTCAGTAAAGATACCATACTTCCCATTAGTAAGCAGAAAATTTGGTTAGCTTTTACACTTGATTAATAAAGTGAAGAATAATTGTTTTTACTCATGGAGCATTTTTATTAATAAGCTTTTTTACGATTTTCTTTTCACCATCTTGGACTAGCACAATGTGTAGCTTCTCTTACTTTTGTAATAAAAAAAAAAAAAGCCTTTGATTAAACTGAAAAAGGTTATAGTATCCTCATCATATATTCATAATAATCAATGAGAAAGGAATTTCATTATCAGCTTTAAATATTAATTTAAAATTTCTCCTAAAAAAAATGAGATTTCAAATTTGACCTTTTGAATTGTGATAAAACATTTTTTATAAATATCCAACGGTGGATGAAGAAATTTTAAACCGGTTTGATTAATGAAGAAATTTTAAACCGGTTACCATATCTTGACTTCCCGCTTCCTCTTGTATATATATAAAACTCGAATCAATCCAACTTTCCATGATTAAATAGATAAATGAGTTTCATATGGAGAAATTGTATAATCTATTACCACCATTGTAGTTTGGTTTTGACTTTCGAGGCTTCTATTTCAAATCTTGCTCTTGTAAAGAAGAAACCATTAACTTCAATTTCAATTTTCGAAAATATGAAGGTCAAGCCTGGTTTATATGGTTTAGTCACTGGTGGAGGATCCAGGATCGGTATGATAGTAAACTTTGTGTTGATTCTTTTGTGTTGGTTAGGCTCTGATTAAGTTAAGATTACTGCCATTTTAGTGATGCCATCATAAATTAGGGTTTTTTTTTATTGCACCTACACACACTAAAACAAAAAGAACCTTAATTAGGGTCACAAGTTCCGATTGCAATTAACCAATGGAATCTTAAAAAGTGGAGGAAAACAAGCCAGAACCAAAGATTATCCAGGAAGATCAAAAAAGTTATTGAGAAACTTACGAGGCCAGAGGAGGAGACGAGATCCAGACAAAAAGCTCTGAGACTTGAGAAACAAGGCAAAGCTTTCTTATTTATACAGAATAAAAGAATTTTTTTTTTTTTTTGAGTAACCTTGATTTAGGTAAATCTTGATGTTGTTCGGTAACTTTGATTTAGGATTTTGAGCTTGGAGTCTGCTGCTAAAGAGACCCGGATCATTGTTTGTTAAAGAATCATTTTGACTCTGTTATTAATAAATTATGATTTCTCTTTTGACTCTTGTGGACAAGTTTCAATGTTATTAGGTTTGTTTGACATGCATGTTTTCTACTTACTCACAAACAGAGATACTAGATCATTTTGAATCACTAGATGGATGATAAAATTTTAGAGATATTAAGTAAATGGTAGTAATGTAATTTAAAATTATTTATACGATTTTGTTCATGTTTTAACTGTTACAGGAATAGTGATTTTTTATTATTTTTAGGATTATATTATGTGTTTATGTGACCATATATGTTAGCATTTAGAATTTCAGGTTTTTATGAAAAAATTATAATGTTACGGAATAACATAATATATTGGCAAACAAAAAAATCATGATTTTCATACTAAGATAAAAAAAGTCATAATAAATTGTTATTTTTTTTATTACTATTAAAAAATAATATGTTACTTGCTATATAGTGTTTATAAAAAGTATTAGGTGACTTTCCGCGTTATATGCGATTAAATATTTTTTTAAAAATAAAAAAAATTAGAAAAATATTATTTCGTAGTTAAAAATTACTAGTGAAGTTCAGTTTGGATTTAACTTCAATTTTTTTATATGAAATAATATTTTTTTTCCGTCCGTTGGTACCAATTCTATTTTCATTAATAATATTGACAATAAGTTTATTTACAATTAAATTAACAAAAAACAATTGAATTAGTCACATGATCTAATTTTATATCGAAATAACTAAGTAAGATTTTTTTGTTCTAAAAAATTCTCTATTTCTCATGATGTTATAGTGTCGACCTTGTCATTAATGTATTGTACTAAACTACTAATATTGTGTGTGTAAATTCTTTTAAAACTTGAAAATTTGACAAATCAAAATATGACATATTGTGATGAATTGTATTCAATATTTATTTGGATAAAATGTATTATTCTATCTATGAATAACAATATCTTTTTTTTTGTTTAACGTGAATAACAATGTCTAAAATGAAAATATCTACTATAGATAATATTGCTTTTTATTAGATTCAATAGTGAATTTGGACATTTAGATTAGAATTTTTTTTTTCTTTTTAATGCCCATTGATTTTTATTTTTTTGTTATTTTCAAATTTTCGTGTTTAAAAATAATAATTTAAAAAAATAATTATATTTGTTGTTATAAGATTGGGAAGTTTTTTTCATAAACATATCTAAAAAAATTTAAAATTTTTTATAAGCCTTTATTATTAATTTCAAAAATAATATATATTTTATAAAAATGTTCTATAATTTTATTATTTTGGGAGAATGATTTTAGAAAAGACTTCTAAACTTTTTGGGAAAACACCATAACTTTTAAAAAAAAAAAACATTTTCCAAATAATATATAAGGGATTGTATCATAATTTTTCTCTAATTCCTTTGAATGTATTATCACAACTATATACGCCCATATTAGCTGTTAAAAAAACTTTCAAAAGAATCCATCTACTATTTTTTGACACAATTTCCTTAAATTATGAGAAAGATAAATAATTAAAAAAGCTACGTGTCCACTATCTTTGCTACGCGTCGTATGTAAAGAATAAAATATTAAATATTTCTCTTTCCCTTTTTTAAAAATAAAATAAAATATTAACACTTATAAACAGTGAAGTGACAAATTAGACCACTCCAACAACAACAAACAAACTCTTTCTTCTTCTTCTTCTTCAATTTCTTCAACAACAATGGAAGAAGAATCTGAAATTTCCTCAGAGCTTCTTCCATTCGTCAGAATCTACAAATCCGGCCGCATCGAACGAATCTCCGGCACCGAAATCATCCCAACGTCACTAGATCCAACCAACAACGTCGTTTCAAAAGACGTCGTCTACTCACCGGAGCATAACCTCTCCGTTCGTCTCTTCCTCCCTTCAAAATCAATCTCCTCCGGTAACAACAACAAACTTCCTTTACTTATTTACATCCATGGAGGAGCTTGGATAATCGAATCTCCTTTCTCACCGATTTACCACAATTACTTAACGGAAGTTGTTAAATCGGCTAACTGCCTCGCCGTTTCGATTCAGTATCGTCGTGCACCGGAAAATCCGATTCCGGCTGCTTATGAAGATTCATGGTCAGCGATTCAATGGATCTTCTCACATTCCGATAGATCTGGTGAAGAAGATTGGATTAACGAATACGCAGATTTTGACAGAGTTTTTCTCGCCGGAGATAGCGCCGGAGCTAATATGTCGCATCATATGGCGATGAGAGCTGGTAAAGAGAAATTAGATCTGAGATTCAAAGGGATTGCGATTGTTCATCCAGCTTTCTGGGGAAGAGATCCAGTAGATGAACACGATGTTCAAGATCGAGAAATCAGAAACGGAATTGCGGAAGTTTGGGAGAGAATCGCGAGTCCGAATAGTATTAATGGTACGGATGATCCGTTGTTTAATGTAAACGGATCCGGGTTGGGTTGCGAGAAGGTTTTGGTTGCTGTGGCTGGGAAAGATGTGTTTGTACGGCAAGGATTGGGTTACGCGGCGAAGCTGAAAAGGAGTGATTGGGGAGGTGAGGTGGATGTGGTTGTGGAAGAAGATGAAGAACATGTCTTTCATTTGCAGAATCCTAATTCTGAAAAAGCTTTCAAGTTTTTTAAGAAATTTGTGGAGTTTATAACATGTTGAAGAAGAATGAGTGTGTATTTTGTGAAATGTTATTGATCATGATGGTGATATTAAAGTGTATGGTATTATTATGAGTGTGATTATTTATTTCTTGTTGAATTTATGAGTTTTAGACTTTTGAGTTTTGATTTGATTTATGTAATAATCATGTTTTCACGAAATGCATGGCTTGTATCAACGCAAAATGTGATTGAACAATAATTTTTTTTTTTTTAAGTACTATGAATGTTGTATAAAACCATATTGATTTATTTTTTCCCGTCTTTGATTCATCTAACTAATTAGTTATAATTTTAATGGGAATTTTAGATGAGAATCCGAAAGAGAGCCTTAGAACAAACACATAAAATGAAATCTATTTTAAATTTGTGAGTTTATTTTCCATATTTTATATAAAAAAATTATGCATGTGAAATAATTTAAGTATTCAGTTCTGTTTTTGTGTTTGTTTTCGAAAAAATTATAGGTACGACTATATATAAGGTTGATACCTGATTTCGGATGAAAATTGTTTGTAGCAACGACGATAAAGACTTAAACTCAAATAATTGCGATAACAATGCAAATGTCGAAACTTAAATATCCAAAATCATTTGGATATTTAAGTATCTACAATATCCAATATCCAAAATCCAAATGATTCCCAAAATCCAAATGATTCCCAAAATCATTTTTTTTTTTGAATCATTTGGATTTGCTAAGACGTGTGTCTACTTTATTCAAATTTTATTTGTTTTATTTGTTTCTTGTAATTTTGTCACTGTTTGTAAATTTTGTTTTTTTTTTTTTGAAATTATATCTGTAATAACTTTTCAAATGATAAAATGGTACCAAAATTCCGCATGTATCACAAAATACCATTATTTTATTCTAGGGACAAAAAGTGTTATTTTTCTATCCAAATTCCTATCTAAAAAGATGCATCCTCGCCGACACTACCACATCTTCGCTGGAGAAGATATTCCGGTAGCCATGCTCCGAAGACTCACTTGTTCCTCTTCACATTCTCCCTTCTTCCGCTTCTTTCGAAAACTACATTGCTTTTCCCTGTCTCTACAATACTCATCTAGTGAAGAGGCAATCTAGTGAAGGGGATCGACACCTTTGGTTACGAAGAACAGGATATTACAAAGAACAGAACAGTACAAGCCTACTTTTATATCTAGTGAAGGGGATGACACCTTTGGTTACGAAGAACACCTTTGGTTACGAAGGTTTGCGTGAGAAGCAATCTAGTGAAGGTGATCGACACTTTTGGTTACGAAGAACAGGACATTACAAGCCTACTTTCATATCTAAAGATACTTGGTCCCTGATCAGAGTACAAACACAGAAAGTGTCATGGTCCAATGGCATCTGGTTCAAACATTGCACACCGAAGTTTGCTTTTATCGCTTAGTTAGCTATCCACAATCGGCTCACAACGGGTGATAGGATGAAGCTTTGGAATTCAGGGATCTCTCATACATGTGTGTTGTGTGCAACACAATCGGAAACTCGGGATCATTTCTTGTTACATGGTTTAAGGTTTAAGGTTTGAGGAAGCCATGGTTACATGGTTTGCAACCCAAACATATCTATCATTTCTTGTTAACTCTTTCTAGCACATTCAAAACTCAGTTGCATTTGATATAAAAAAGATTTTTTTTGGTTTAAATATAATTTTAAGTTCTCTTAAAAAAAAAAAATCAACAGACCACGTGTTAGAGAAAATCAATCAGACCACGTGTTAAAGAGGCTTTGTGTGTAGTTAGAAGTATATGTGATCCACTAATAATCATCAACAACTTTTTAATTTTAAAAATCTTTAAATAATTTTGGACATATGGTGAAAGTTATAAATTTTCAACAAAACTAATTCTATATGAGAAGGTAAAATTCAAGTATCATCAATCGAAACTTCACAGATTTAAAGTAATGAAATTGGGTTAATTCACATGTTTTTTAACGAATCATTTTTAAAGAATTACAAAATTAATTAGTTAAATGTGAAACAGTCAATTGATTCTAAACTTATATGTTTACATAAAACAAACTAATTAGAAAGTACAAATTTTGAAATTTCTAAAACGTTTGCCGACTAAAGTTTGAAAACCGATATTCCGAGTGAGTTTTTGGTCAAAATCTTCGTTTGTCGCCTCAACCGCTTTACCGCCATGCATGGATTCATCAACATCAAATATAAATTATATTTTTCTAGGATCCAGTTTCTTAAGAATTTGTAAAACATTAATCACAATGAAACTACAAAAACAAAATAACAATACGTGATATCCTAATTATATATCAAGAATGTTTAAAAATAACCACATTTTAATTTTTATTTTCTCCAAAAATACTAAATTTAACACGTTCAGATATCTTGTAATCGTATATTACTAGTAAATCAATGATAATTACATAATCGGTGTAAACGAAACAATTTTTTTTAAGATAAATATATAATAACAAAGAATTAATAAACATCTTGAAAGCAGTAGCTCGATTACGACTTGTTAACAAAAAATTCACACTAGGGAATAGGACAAGAAAACAAAGTGCAATTGCACACGTGTAGCTCTCTTTACTTGACACCTGTCCCCAAAAGCTTCGAATTTGTTGGTGGTGGCATCTCCATAAATTTGTACCAAACTTGTGACATTTGTGGTGTTGTGAAGAAGAATTTCGAATTTCTTAAATCTAGCTACAAGGATTACACGTTCCTTTCCATCTTTTGCAACATAAATGGTTAGGTTCAACAGAGACACGTGAAATTGATAGATTAGTAGTGCGTTCTCTTTGAGCATTTGACATCCACTACTAGCAAACCATCTTATTGTGTTTATGTTACTACCTTGTTTCATGCCTCTGTTTACTTTTGGTATTGTCTTGTGTCATGTTATTTACTTTCTATGTTCTTAATTAAGCAGGTGCAGAAGCTGTGGTGGTTTTACTATCCCAACCTGACCAAATTCAAGATGCTATTTTTGGTGATCATTTATTTCCATTCATTGTTTAAAGTCGCATGTCACTGTACTTGTGAATTAATTATGTTAATGAAACAATTTCCTTGTTTCATGAAGCAATGTGTTAGAAGCTTTACACTTTTGGTTTTGGGAGGTGTGGAACTTTCCATGTGATAAATAACCTTCTTGTGATCACTACAATTTCGAGGAATTTGACTGCCAAATTCCTTGTCACAATTCATATCAATCACAATGCTTAAGTTGTTTTGCAAAATATCATGAAACCTGTGAGATCTCTGCTTTTAATATCATGAAACAAAACCTTTGATGATATGGGAAAACAAATATTACTAGTTAGCTAAAGAGGCGTCTACAAAAACTTTTAACGTGAATATAATCTCTTGAGAACACAAAAACTACCAACTTTTCAAGAACTTGTAAATAACTTGCAGCCACATATATGATCTCAACTACATGAATTTTCTACTTTTGAATCGAGCTAGTTCACGTGAGAAGTATGTCTCTTTACGTCTAGTGGAGACATTCATACATTGTCTGCAAATAACACAAGCATTGATTTACAATATTCTGCAAGCATAAGTACATTTAATAGTGAAATAAAAAACAACAGATTATGAAAGACGATAATATATAGGCCTCAGATTGACCCTTTTTAATAACAAAGTTTGTAAACGAAGCCATAAACATTTTAGCGTCTGGTTGTTCTTCTAGCTTTAAAGAACCTCTCTCTGATTGAGATTAACTCTTTTGTGGCTTCACTTGTTGCAAGCCGGTTCGTTGGAGATTCTTCACAACACCTAAGTCCCACCTCCAAAACCAGTGTCAAGCACTCAGCAACAGGGAAACCGATTCTGAGACCGCTTTGAAGAACCGATTCATCTGCAATGTTCAATACTCTTTCTGGCAAAGCTGACTTGGTGAAGCTGTTGAGGGTAAAGTTTCCACCAAACAACTCATTGGTTGGTCTTTTTCCAGTGAACATTTCCAAAATGAGAACCCCAAAGCTATACACATCACCATGTATTGATGGATGTCCTCCCATTCCATATTCTACAAGATAATCCACAAAAACAAGATTGTAATGAAAAAAATGAAAACACTAATTTTCTTCATTTAAACATTACATATGTGTAATACTTTACCTGGTGCGGCATAGCCAATGGTTCCTCTGACACCGGCCGAGCTTAGTTGGGTGAGGAAGGACTCTTTGTCAAATTTGAGCAGTCGAGCTAGACCAAAGTCACTTACGTGGGCTGTTAGATCATCGTCTAGGAGGACATTGCTTGGCTTAAGATCGCAATGAGCTATCGGTTCATGACAATAAATATGAAGATGCTCCAAAGCAGAAGCCACATCTATGGCAATGTTGAGTCTTTCAAGAAGTGTCAAGGTTCTTGAGGGCCTATAAATCTCTTCGACTTCCTCCCGGTGCAGCCACATATCCAAGCTTCCATTTGGCATGAACTCATAGATGAGAGCTCTGAATGAGTTTCCATTGAAATCAATACTCGAACAAGCTGTCAATAGTTTCACAAGATTACGATGCCTTATGTCCTTCAAAGACTCACATTCTGCCATAAAGCTCTTCATTGCTCCATGCCTCTGCAGGTTTAAAACTTTCACTGCAACAACCTTGTTCTCCGTTGGGAGCAATGCCTTAAACACAGTACCAAAACTGCCTGAGCCGATCAAATTACTCAAAGAGAATCCATCTGTTGCATTTCGGAGATCACCATAACTTATCTTCTCATGGAAAACCTCCAAAGTGGAAAAAGCTGGATTACTGGTCTGTTGGTTCTTCTTTCTTTTTCTGAACCAACGTAGAGAAACTATAGCTATGAACGAAAGCAAAGCTAGGCCTACGCTAACCCCAATCGCAATTTTCTTCAAAACAGAGGAATGATTTGTCTTTAGTGGTAGTGCTTGCGCAATGCATGGCTTTAGTTTCAGTTCCTTGATGCCTCCACATAGATCTTTGTTCCCAAATACTGAAACTATAGTAACATTCCTAAAAATTCCTTCTGCTGGCACCCTTCCCTCGAAATTGTTAATGGATAGATTGAGATATACCAAAGAGGAAAAATTTGCAAAAAATCCAGGTATAGTTCCTGAGAGACTATTGTTCGACAAATCAACACTTTTAATACCCACCAACTCTTTTATATCTGGAATGGCTCCATCAAAAGAATTTCCTTGCAGATAAAGTTCTCGCATCGAGAGACATTTTCCCAATGTTTGTGGGAGTTGTCCAGATAACTTAGTATTCCCAAGTGATAGAAAAACAAGATTTTGTAAACTTCCAACATCTTTTGGTAAAGAGCCACTCAAAGAATTACCATCCATGATTAGTTCAACAAGGGTTGGTATTTGCATAATTTCCTGCGGTATAGTCCCACTCAACTTATTAAACTCAATAGATAAGTATAGCAATTTCCTACAATTACCAAGACTCGGAGGAATGATTCCTTCAAAACTGTTGTTGGACAAATACAACATCTCTAACCCACTGATGTTGCCTAAAAAAGATGGTATCTCTCCTGACATTCTATTTGAATCAATAGCAATTTCCCCCAAGTTTGAAAGCTTCCTAAGAGACGTTGGGATTGGTCCTGTCAACATATTTTCAAACAACAATAGTTTTTGTAGGCTTATGAGATTCCCAATCTCATGAGGGATGTTTCCAGATATTAGATTCGTTTGAAGCTCTAACTGGGTGAGACTTGTGGACAAATTGGCAATGGAGGTAGGCAAGTCACCCCTAAGCCTATTAAGACCAACACTTAAGATAAGTAATTGGGTGCAATTGGACAAGGCATCAAGAAATACAAGATCTCGAAAGAAGTGTCGACTTCCAAGAGAATTACTATGAAGTAATAACACTTTCAGACTTGCTAACTTCCCTAAGCTCGGAGGAATACTTCCTGTCAGACTGTTATACTCAATTGCCAACATTCCAAGTGTAGAGATATTGGCAAGTGTTGTTGGAATGGCTCCTGTGAAAGAATTATTTCCCATATATAGCTCTTGAAGGTTTGGTAGAAAATTACCAAAACCGGGACTCAAGCTACCAGAAAAATCATTACCAAAGATGTTTAAATACTCGAGTGCGGACAAATTGTAGATGGAGGGAGGGAAAAAGCCTGAGAATTTGTTCATTGACAATGAAAGAAAACTCATTTGAGTCAATCTAGCTATACCATCCGGAATTCCACCTTGTAATTTGTTAGTGGTAAAGCTAACTACACCGAGTGATGTCAAGTTTCCTAGAGATGCAGGGAGCTTCCCCGTTAGGTTGTTTAGAGCAAGATCTAAATAAACAAGATTTTCCAATGACCCTAGTTCTGAAGGAACACCTTCTCCAAGATGATTTGAAGATAAATCAAGATCCAACAATCCAGAGCAGTTAAAAAGACCGGATGGAATCCCTCCCTCGAGAAAATTGAAGCTCATATAAAGGTATTCAAGTCTAAACAATTTTCCTAGTTCTTGAGGGATGGTACCACCAAAAGAGTTGTAAGAGAGATTAAGTGATTTAAGAAACGAAAGATTACCAATAGATGGTGATATCACCCCGCCTATTTGCAATCCTCCGAGGTCCAGACCAATAACTCTCCTGTGTTTTTGGCCACATGTAACTCCAGTCCAGTTGCAGAGTGAGGATGAGTGATTCCATGAGGACAAGACAACTCTTTTGTCTTCAGAAACTTGAGACTTGAACTTGAGCAAAGCTTGCTTATCAGTTTCACCAGTAAACTTATATGCTTCAAGTAACATGAGAGCATTGAAAGTAAGTAAAAGAAACCGTCTCATGTTTTTTCAAATTATTATTTTTTAAAGCATCTTGCTTCTCATATTTTGCAGGAAAGTGAATATAAAGAACAAGCAAATGCATGATCATTTACCTATAGTACTGTTGTTGACAGGACTCACAACCACATAGAGATCGACAGCTCCAAAATGGCATTGACTCTTGTCATCTAAGTCAAAAAGTCAACTGTTTAAAAACAAGTCTTTTATGACTTTTGTATAGAAATCCTTTACCGTGTTGATAGGCTTCATACATTGGCTCAGAGTCAACAACCACAAACTGATCGACTGCTCCAAATTGGCATGGACTCTTGCCATCTAAATCAAGAAGTCAACTGTTATAAAAGACCCCAAAAAAAGTCATTAGTCTCTATGACCCCTTTATACACGAAACCGTACACTGGTAAATATATTAAAAAAAAAAAAACACGAAATCGGGGTAGAGTTTAGAGGTTTTATTATCCTTTAGGAGTTGTTGATAAAACTGTGTTTGTACCTCGTAGCTCTGATGATCCAAAATGAATGAGTATACCAACCGCAGCAAAACCCAAGAAATAGCAAATAATCCAAAACACACACTTGCTCCGAGTTCTTTTCCTGAGTATTTGAAAATTTTAGCGGATTCCATAAACACGTCACTCGCGTCATGAACGGCGAGGATGATTGATCCAATTCGGAAAAATCTGCATATGAAAATAAAATCAGTTGCTTTGTAGTCTTTACAACTTTTTAAGCACCAATACTGATATTTCTATAGCCATAACTTTTTAAACTTCCTAGCTAATAACTTGTAACCCCCTCAAAACAACAAGAAAGCAAATCCATTAAAGATCTAGGTGTTATATGTGCAACTTAAGTCCTCAGTAAATATGGATACAGGATTTGAGTTCGTTTCATTCCATCTTGTTACCTAAGCAAATCCATTAAGTGTTATCTGTGCTATTTAAGTTAAAAATCTCACTCTCTAACAAGATTTTTCTCGATTTACAAATGAATGAAAGCAATGCAAATAGAGGAAGAATCAGGATCTGATTACCCTACTAAGTATGAGGATTCAATGAGGACGATGGTAATTATGTGGTGAGACATCATAACAGCGAAATCCTTTCTTCTGGTCTCCCACGCAAGCAATGCAGCAACACCGTAAACATAGAATCCGCATTGGCACATATAGAAAAGCTTTAGAGAAGACCTACAATAAAAACCAGTAACTTGAGGTTACTCATGAGCTAGGAAACCATTCACTATTCCAATCCAATCGCATGTTCTGTAAAACTTTATAAACCGGCAAGAACTCAAAGGCAATCACATTGTAATCAAAACCAATATCTCTCCGAAGAAGAAAGAATGAAAATGAGATGCGAATCGATTACTTACTTAAGCTCTTGATTTGGCCATTGGTCAAAGTATAGTTTTATATCTCCACCAAACCATGGCTCTGGATATATAAACTCCAGAACAAATACTTCACAACCAGCATAATACAACAATTTCCACAATGACTCTTTGCATTTGATGATTTTCACACGAGTCGCATCATCGTTCAGTTTCAATGGAGAAGAACCTGTACTCAAAAGCCATAGAGCTATCCTCTGGAAGATTTCAAAACAACAAACAAAACAAAAACAAGACATTTAATCAAATTTCATAGTTCTTGAAATTTAACCTATATTCCTCCATTACTCAGTTTCGTGAAACATGAACATCGATTATACGCTAAAATCAAATTGAAATTCATGGTCTAATCTCAAGGGCACTAAAAATCGATTCGAAGAAGATTTAAAGAGTTTTCTTACATGAAAGACGAATCTATCGAGGAATAGCCTCGAGAAGAAGAATCCACAGGCGAAATAGACAACGGTCTGGAAATGCGAAACATCAATCGGAGATTCGAGTGACGATACAGAATCCATGTCCGGTAACGAAAACCCTACCGGAGAAAAAACCTCGAAGTTTCACTGAGAAATCAAACAACAGAAACCGAAGAAGTTATTTGTTCTCTCTTTCGTGATGAAAAACAGGATCATTCCGGCGACGGGAGAACAATCGGATTGGCCGAGAAATCGATCGGAAAATTTGGTCATCGTTTAGGGGAAGAAAGAGAAGGTAAATATAGAAAATAGAAGAGATTCGAAATGCGCCATGGATCATGCTGTTTAGTGTTAATGGAGATCTCGTTCTCGCCATTAAAATGAAAACAAAAACTAAGCACGGAGACATTTCGTCGGTTCGATTTTGAACCGGTTTAAGAAAATTAAAATTAAAAAAAAAAGGTGATGGTCCAATTGGAACCGGCTTATTGGGTCATAGTGGGCTCGGAAGGCACCGGCCCGTAATCCTTCCACCGTCAAGAGCGGGAGGTGGGGACGCTGCTCTGTGAAACCAGCCTCACGCAGTCTCCTCCACTCTAAGAGTCACCGAACCACAAGCCTTCGCTCGAGTCCGATGGCTCAACTCCTGGCTTGGAATGGGCAGGCCAGTAAATAGCCCAACCCGAACCCGGCCCAATAAGATCGGCCCAATGTCCCAATCACCTTTATTGTCTCCTCTCGGATAACAAGCCCACGTTACTAAGCTCGACGTACACATCTTCTGAACTTAACTTATTTATATAACAACAAATATCTTGTTCTTTCCGATGTGGGACTTTTTAGTGACTCTATATAAATGTGAATTTCATTTTTGTTATTTATTTATTTAATTCGAGAAAAACCTTTGAATAAAAACTCCTAGCCGGAGAAGATATTTCCGGTAGCTATGCTCCGATCGATAATTCGTTCGTCGTCCCTTAATTCGACCTCTCTCTTCTTCCGATTTTGTCGCCAGCTCCCTCGCTATTACTTGTCTCGGTCATCGTCAACGACCGCCGGAGGTGCCATTCGCCGGCTATCTTCTCCAGCAGTTACTGGAAGACGGCTGTTTCTACACCGTGGCTTAAGGCTTCTCTCCGCCGCGAGTGGCGGTCTTAATGGGCAGTTTTCTCGCTTATCAAATCGCTCCGTCGCTACACAAGCCGCAGCTTCTTCTTCCGGTGGGATTATCGGAACAAACTTTAGTTGGATTTGAAACTGTGCTTCTATGAATTTCAAATTGTTTCTTTTTGATTGAATCTGATACACCATAGCTGCGTTAGTTGCATGTGATTGGGGCACTTGGGTATGTAATGTGTAAACAGTTGTGATGAGTGGTTTTGTTTATCTTGGGAGTCAAATGTAGGTCAAGATGAGGCTGGGAAGCTTGGATTTGAGACAATGTCTGAACAATTCATCTCAGAGTGTAAATCTAAAGCTGTTCTCTTTAAACACAAGAAAACCGGTTGCGAGGTGATGTCTGTTTCGAACGATGATGAGAACAAAGTGTTTGGCGTTGTTTTCAGGACTCCTCCGTAAGTGTAGTACAACACATGTATCTGTCTTGCATGTTTTTCTTGAGTTATAAGTCACTTGAAAGATCTCTTTCACTTCTTTAGTTGATCTTGGTGATTTCTTTACGTTATGTAAGAGATTGTGTATAACTACGGTGGGTTAGATAATAGTTTGGTTCTTGATGTAGGAAGGATTCCACTGGCATTCCTCACATACTAGAACATAGCGTATTATGCGGGTCAAGAAAGTACCCGCTGAAAGAGCCATTTGTTGAATTATTAAAGGGAAGTTTGCATACTTTCTTAAATGCATTCACATATCCTGATAGGACTTGCTACCCAGTTGCTTCCACAAATACAAAGGTATACATAAATACTCTTTTCTTCCCCAGCATTGTGCTCCATGTTCGCATATATTCAAGTTTGGTCTGATCACCTTTCATCACTATCTGTGCTAGGATTTCCACAATCTTGTTGATGTATACTTGGATGCTGTGTTCTTCCCCAAGTGTGTGGATGACATTCACACTTTTCAGCAGGAGGGTTGGCACTATGAGCTTAACGATCCTTCAGAAGACATATCTTACAAAGGTTCTCTTTTTTAAGGATGGCTAGTTTAAAAGATTTTTTTTCATATTTTTATCTTTCGGTTTGTTTGACCATAAGCATTTGACAACTATCTTACAAAGGTTATCATTGTTAATGTTTCACATATCAGGCGTTGTTTTTAATGAGATGAAAGGTGTCTATTCGCAGCCTGATAATATACTAGGGCGGATTACTCAACAGGCAAGTTTTGATTGTTCCTTGATTTTCTTGAACAATATCTTCTAGCAGTCTGTTTTTGATGTGCAGTCAGAATAAATATAATTGAAAGTTCTCACAAACATCACTTCAATATCTGCTCCTGAATTCTTTGTTAGATAACCTACTTTCATTATTCTTTGGTACAGTGGTTCTTATGGAGTCGTATACTTGTTTGCTCCTTTATTTTCTTTTAATAGGCCTTATGCCCAGAAAACACATACGGTGTTGACAGTGGAGGTGATCCAAAAGATATTCCAAAGCTTACATTCAAGGAATTTAAGGTTTGCTAAATACTTCATGTGATACAATTAAGCATGGAATAATATGATAATATACTGCAACAGATGCATATTGATAAGTGTGACTTCTAATGCATTATATATTCTTCTTCTGGTGAAAATTCCAGGAGTTCCACCGTCAGTATTATCACCCAAGCAATGCCAGGATATGGTTCTACGGAGATGATGATCCAATTCACCGCCTCCGCGTCTTGAGTGGTAAAGAGCCATATCTTATATTGTATTGTCAGCACGAGATTGTCCTTTTCTAATTTATGTTCGACCTATGTTATTATTTTACAGATCTTATCTCTGTTGTGCAGAATACTTGGACATGTTTGATGCAAGTCCAGCTCGAGATAGTTCGAAGGTTGAACCACAAAAGCTATTCTTTGGGCCTCGCAGGATTGTTGAAAAATATCCTGCTGGTGGAGATGGTGACCTTAAGAAGAAGCATATGGTGTGCCTTAACTGGCTGCTCTCTGACAAGCCACTGGACTTACAAACTCAACTCGCCCTTGAGTTTTTGGATCATCTAATGCTTGGGACTCCTGCTTCACCATTGAGAAAAATATTATTGGAAAGCGGTTTAGGAGAAGCTCTTGTTAACAGTGGAGTCGAAGATGAACTTCTCCAGCCCCAGTTCAGTGTTGGTTTGAAAGGCGTTTCCGATGAGAATGTCCAAAAGGTTGAAGAATTGGTCATGAATACTCTGAGAAAGTTGGCAGATGAAGGGTTTGACACTGATGCTGTTGAGGCATCCATGAATACCATTGAGTTTTCTCTGAGAGAAAACAATACAGGATCGTCCCCTCGTGGTTTATCACTTATGCTGCAATCAGTTGTGAGCTTGTCTGCCTTTTTCTTATGTTGGCCTTATTTAATATATCTGTATTGTTTCTTATTTTAGTGTTGGATGTATAGGCGAAATGGATATACGACATGGATCCTTTTGAGCCACTAAAGTATGAGGAACCATTGAAGTCCCTGAAAGCTAGAATAGCTGAGGAAGGAACCAAGGCTGTCTTTTCCCCGCTGATAGAGAAATTTATTTTGAACAACCCTCATTGTGTTACCATCGAGATGCGGGTATTTTTCTTTTCCGAGTTCTCTTTCCCTTCTAGTATTTCTGTAATTCTATGCCAACATCACGTTTTGTCAGCCTGATCCAGAAAAAGCTTCTCAAGAGGAAGTGGAGGAGAAAAATATTCTAGAAAAAGTTAAAGCAAGTATGACAGAAGAGGATCTTGCAGAACTAGCGCGTGCCACAGAGGAGTTGAGATTGAAGCAAGAGACTCCTGACCCTCCGGAAGCACTGAAATGCGTTCCAAGTTTAAATTTGAGTGACATTCCAAAAGAAACTACATATGTTCCCACTGTGGTGATCATCATACTAGCTCTCTGATGTTGTTGGATTCCTTGCATCTTTTTCAGCTTGAATTCTGATATAATGCTTTCTAGGTTGGAAGTATCAATGGCGTGAAGGTTTTGCGGCATGATCTTTTTACAAATGATATACTCTACGCTGAAGTAGTCTTTGATATGGGCGCGGTAAAGCAGGAGCTTCTTCCACTGTTGCCCCTCTTCTGGTAACTTGTTGACTTCTACATCTAATGGTTAACCTTTATATACTGCTTTTGGGTTTTTCACCTAAATTTTCTTGAAATGCAAATGGCGAACAATGTTTAATGAAAGAGTATTGCCAAAAAAATAATTTTATGCATTCCCTGTTCCCCAGATTGAATCTCTTACCAAATCATTGTTTCAGCTGTCGATGTAGTTTTAAGCATTTAGTACGACATATTGCTTGATTTTTATCTGAGAGAGTCTCCATGTCTCTTGTACCATTACTTTAGTGCTTTCAACAACGCCCAGTTGAAATTCTATGCCAAAAGGCAGCTTCCAAGCCTACTGTTGTAGTATCATAATCTGTTATAAGATTCTTGGTTGCATTTTAGTATAAAGGCCAATCTCTGATAACTTAATTCTCCTACTAACGCTTGTTTCAAATTTCACTGTCAATTTTCTTAGTAGCTTCATTGCACTTTTATCTTGTCTCATTCTTGACATTCGCATGCTATGTTCTTAATCTTATGTAAGTTTGACTGACAATTATTCCAGTTGTGGTTTATTACAGAGTATAACCTTTCCCAATAAGATTTTGTCAGTATTAAGTAAATTCATAATTTTAACTCCTGTATAATTTCTGTCTTGGCAGTCAATCATTACTAGAGATGGGCACGCAAGATTTGACGTTTGTACAACTTAATCAGTTGATTGGAAGGAAAACCGGAGGAATATCAGTTTATCCCCTTACATCCTCTGTTTGGGGTAGGGATGATCCATGTAGCAAAATTATTGTTCGTGGAAAATCCATGGTTGGACGCGCTGAAGACCTTTTTAACCTGGTAATTGGCTTTACATCTTTAACTTATTACATAAGCTGGAGATTTGTGCACGTTGGGATAGTTAATGTAGAGTTTTCTAGCTGATGGATCAGGTCCCGTTTTCTTGTTCCTCAAGAAATGGAGTGCGAGTTTTAAAACTTTGCCTCATGTTCTCGGAACAAATTGTTGCTATACTCTTGTAGATAGCTCTTCTGCCTCCTAATTCATTTGCTTTACGAGAAAGCAAAACATGTTCTCATAAATTTGTCTATGTCTATAGAATATCTCCTTTGTCTCCTGATATCTTCCCTCTTAAAGCAGTATTTCTCACTTCAATGCGTCTGGTTCTATTTCCATGTGTTCAACGTGGAGTATAGAGATTGACTAGACAAAATCTCTCGCTACTTTAAATCTGGTTCTGTTTATTTTGGAGCTGATTTTAATGTGTGTTTCTTCAGAAAATAATCCTAACTTTCAAGAGTTTAAGGGGAAGAAAATGTTGACATAGAATGCAACTGTAGTTAGATAGAAGAACCGTGCGATTCTTGGAGTGTAGTTTGTTTCCAGTTAGGAGTTCTAGTTTGGTACTTATGTTCCATTTTTTTTTTTCGTCCTACAGATGAACTGTGTGCTGCAAGAGGTTCGATTTACAGATCAACAGCGGTTTAAACAATTCGTCTCTCAGAGTAGAGCACGGATGGAGGTATGTGGTTCTTTCTTCCTTTTCCCGTTCTAAATAGAACACGGTCGTAGTGGTATGACTCCCACTCATGGTCATTTCAGAACCGATTGAGGGGAAGTGGTCAAGGAATTGCTGCTGCAAGGATGGACGCAATGTTGAACGTTGCTGGATGGATGTCTGAACAGATGGGTGGTCTCAGGTTGGAACTTGATAACTCTTTCTTATAGTTTTAGTTTTTGGAAAAGGAACTTCATTAGTTTAATTCTGAAACTTGTAGAGTCTAATAGAGTTTTGCTTTTCTCTTTGTAGTTACCTTGAATTTTTACACATTCTTGAACAAAAGGTGGATCAAGACTGGGAAGGAATTTCATCTTCGCTTGAGGATATAAGAAAATCTCTCCTTTCCAGAAATGGTTGCATAGTTAATATGACTGCTGATGAAAATTCCCTCACAAGCACAGAGAAGTATGTTGGGAAATTTCTTGATTTACTCCCTGAAAAGCCGTCTGGTGGACTCGTCACTTGGGATTCTCGACTTCCTTTGAGAAATGAAGCTATTGTAGTACCAACGCAGGTAAATAAAGAATAATCTTCCCTGTCTTTTGTGTTCTTTGGTGTGTATTTTTCTTCTCCCATTTCTTTAATTGTTTCATAATATTCATGCCTTCTCGGCAGGTGAACTATGTAGGAAAAGCAGGTAATATATACGACAGTGGCTACGAGCTTGATGGGAGTTCATATGTTATATCAAAGCATATTAGTAACACATGGTTATGGGATCGTGTTCGTGTAAGTGGTGGTGCATATGGTGGTTTCTGTGATTTTGATTCACATTCAGGTAAACTCCTTTCCTTTTCCCTTTTTTGTTGTTATGAAGATAGTTTTCATCACGTTGACACGTCCTCCTTTAGACCTGACCATTGAATTTTCTCTTGCTCAGGAGTATTTTCGTTCTTATCTTACCGTGATCCCAACTTACTGAAGACACTAGACATATATGATGGAACTGGGGATTTCTTACGTGGCCTTGATGTCGATGAAGACACACTAACCAAAGCAATTATTGGGACAATTGGGGACGTAGATTCTTACCAACTCCCTGATGCCAAAGGTTATAGCAGGTATGATGTTTCCGTGTCGACCTTTTTAAGAACATGATGGATTGTGAATCTAATTCCTCTTCTTGTTCACCAGTTTATTGAGGCATTTGCTTAATGTAACCGACGAAGAGAGGCAAATACGACGTGAAGAGATATTATCAACAAGGTTTAACATCATTGTCTCTCTCGTTTTTACTTATATCAATACAAACATCTTTTTTATTTTTAGCATCGGTTATTCTTAAATAGATGAAAAAAATAACTTCCTTTTTATCTTTTTTTACCTCACAGTTTGAATGACTTCAAGGAATTCGCAGAGGCAATAGACTCAGTTAGAGATAAAGGCGTTGCAGTGGCCGTGGCATCTCAAGAGGACATTGATGCAGCAAACAAGGAACGCTCAAACTTTTTCGAGGTGAAGAAAGCGTTCTGAGTCTGAGAGAACCTCTTAAAAGGTAGCTTGTCACAAAGAAGAATAACTCTTCTACGGTTCACGGTACGACTCATTAAATCATGATTTTATCACAGTAGAATGAAAGCATTTTTTTACCTCTCGCTTTATGAAATTTACCAAATTGCTAAAACACAGCCTTTAGATACTGCTGAATTTGATTCCTACTTGTTTTCCCTTACACTTTCTTTCGTTTTAGCTTCCGTTCGTTAAAGAACTAGAACCCTAGTCATGTTTATCTTCCATGTTCGTAAGAGGACAAGCTCGATGATTTTCTTGTACCTTTTAAGGTTTTGAATCGAGTCTTGCCTGTTTAATTCATATTCGGTTCAAAAGGATGAGTCAAATATACACATTAGCTTCATTATCTGCTAAGATCGAACTGTGCCATTGCTTGTTAAAGCAAAAATGGCCTCAATCTTTGATTTCTCATCAAGATAAAAAGAGGTATCTATTACATAACTCATCATGTATTCTGATCTTGTTACTGTCATGCTTCTCATGTGTTTCATGCTTCATCTGTTTTATTTATTTTCTACATTAGTTCTTAAACATTTCGATGTGAAATTTATTTAGGGCATTGGCATCAATAGTCTGTGTTTGATTTTTGAATATCGTTACTACTCCTACTAGCTGAAATTTTCGACATCAAATAATCGACATTAATGACTCTCCTAAATAAATGCTGAGTTCTTGTCAGCACAAACATTTTGTAACGGTCAATTATTACTCAACTATTTACTTCACTACCAAATTTATTCCAAAATGGTCCCAATTTTAGTAGAAGGAACCAAAAAAAAACATGTTGTGTTAAATTCTTGACCCAATTTGAACATGTATGACTGTAGTAAGAGTTGGATTTTTCTTTTTTATGGTTTCTTGTTGTCATTTGATAAGTATTGTTTGGATTATTATATTTATAGCTCTGTCTTCAAGTGTTACCCATAAGAATGTGAATGCTTTTGGGTCACCTGACGGCTGAAGTTACCAGAATTAATTGTGATTTAGGCTTAGATTACACAAAAAATATATATCAATGTCTTTTGCAGTAATGATTGATGATATTGATATTTTACTATTTTATAGAGATTACCTTAAACGTTCTACTTATCTATATTATTGAAATATATGTATCAAAACATCCAGGAAACATAAACAAAATTGTACTGTACTTCATAAAAAATATCATTATTACAATTTAGCATTATAAAAAATAAATATGGAAACTTAAGAAAAATATTGTTGTTGATCATTAAAATGAACTATATAGACGACGTCGTTTCCCGTTGCTTTAAAATGAAGCCACGAAACGGCAAGAAGGACGCGCCGTTTCGAATCCCGACGGCGTCACTGTAAGAAAAAACGAGGCTCCGTAACGGCGCCGTTACCTTCTTCCCCCGTGGGTCCCACTCAAAAACCGGCACACGACAACAAACCATCCGTTAGTCACGCCAAAATTAAATCTCAACCGTTGAATTAATCAACGGCTCCTGATCCATCTTCTTCCTCCAATATACCCAAAACCCTTCCTCTGTTTTTATCATTAACCAGAAAAACCCATAAATTTTACAGAGAGAGAGAGAGAGAGAGAGAGCGAAACAAAAAATGAGCGAGGCAAAATCCGTAATATGGAAGAGAAATTCGAGAGAGATGAAGCTCGAAGAATCAAGCATGAAGAAGATGAAACTCGATGATGATTTAACTGTTTCTCAAGATTTTTTTCGCACTTCTTCTCTAGCTTACTCAGCTTCAGATTCCGCCGCTTTATCTGGTGAAGACGATCATCGGAGCTCAAGCGTCAGCTCCGGATGTTCTAACAGCGAAGAAACTAACGAAATCGCTACAAATACTCGTCTCCCATTTCTAGATCTGGAAGAGGTGAAAACAAATTCGAAACTCGTGAATATCAGATTTCGAATTTCTCTGGCTACACACAAACAATAAATGCTTCTGCAGTTTAAGATCTTCTTACGTTTTGCTTCTTCTTTTTTCCGTTTCAGGTTAATCAAATCTCCGAAACCGAAATCTCAACATTAATCAACAACAATTTCAGGTTACATAATCAGAAATTTCCCAATTTCTCCAAATCGTTTCAGGCTATAAATTCTGGGTTTCTTCACAGGAAACAAGCAAGTCCACTAAGCGAGAATTTGGGAGAAACATCTGAAATGGATTCTGCGACGACGGAGAGGGATGACCGGAGAAAAACAAAGAAGACGGAAAAATCACCGACGAAAGCTGAGATTGACGATTTCTTCTCGGCGGCGGAGAAACACGAACAGAAACGATTCACAGTCAAGTGAGTTTTTTTTTTTGATATTTAACACACGCGCATTTTAGCAGTTGTTCTTAAACGTGCGCTTTATCTTCTACAGATACAATTACGATTTCGTTAATGATACGCCGCTTGAAGGTCGATACCAATGGGTTACTCTGAAACCATAAAAGAAGAAGAAGATGAAGAAGAAGAGATAATGCTAAAGTTACACGTCGTAGTACTGTGAGTTTGTCACAGACAAAGGATCATAGGAGGAGGTTTCATTTTTCAGTACTGTACAGTTTCTCTAATTTGTAGTTCCTTTTATCTTCTTCTTTGTTCTTCGCATTTTTTTTTTTGTACTGATCGAAAATTTTCAAAACTATTGAGTTTAATTGGTCGTTTCAATATATATATATATATATATTTTTTTTTCAATGAATTTGAACAAAGGTAGGGTTACAAGAAACAAAAAAATGGAATTATTGTGTCAGTAAAGTTTTCACATTTTTGTCAGTTTTACAAGTGTGGTGTTTTTTTGTGCATATTTATTAGCATTTTCATGAAATTGGGAAGCTTATATAAATGTGAAAATTTTGGGAAAGCTATTACTTGTTTTGATTCTCACTTTTAAATGTTTATAGAAAATTTGTCTCTTTCCATTGTATGTGTTTTTGTATTTGTAACGTTTTGTTTACATAGTTTCGACACTCGTTTAGTGAAATAAGAATTGTTAATACAAAAATAAAATATGTATATAATGGGTAAAATTTGGCATATATGGATATAACATACAGTTGGTATGTACTTTCTCTATGGTGGTATTACTTTCTCAATGAATTTGAATGTTTCCAATTAGTCCACTACTATGATAAACGTTTTTTTTTTCTTTCACAAATTTATTTTCTAAAAATAACTAGAAAATCAGTTTTTGTTTTGGCGAAAAAAATTTAAAATTTAAAATTTTACCTACGAAAAAATGTAGAAATAAATAAACAACAACAAAAAAGGAGGAGAGATGGTAAAAGAGGATCTCATCATTACCTGATTCCGTTGGGATTATATTCCCTTTTTTTTTTTCCTACAGCAGACAACGACGCGTGGCTGCACGTGGTTTCTGTTATTTTAGTTTACGCATTTATTCTTTTTTTTTTTCCTGTTACATTTTCTCACAACTGCTATTAACATTTACTTTTACCTTTTTCTTAATGTAAAAGAAAATTACTTTTCCTTTTCTTTATCAACCAAAATCCGTGAAGATTCGTCTACACACAAAAAATCCGTCAACCTCAAACATTTTTGAACACGAAGAATCAAAGGTTTAAAAAAAAAAAAAAAAAGGAGGAATCCAAAGCTTAAATCCTACCAAACTTATTTGTGAAAATAAAAAAAAAGTTACTTCTATAAGAAAATGCATGAGAAGCTACATTATTATCTAGTACACAATAATATTTTTTATCTTCGAAACAATGGTGATAAGATATCGTGTTTGCCCGCATACACAAATAGTATATGCTTCTCTTGACAGCAAAATCAATTTATCTCCGAAGTAAGATATGACTCTTTCTATGAGTATGAACCATATATTTCAAATTAAACACTAGAAAATTATTGTGTTAGTGACTAGTGTCACTTAAAAGAATTATTTTTGGTTTCGTAATTTTTAATTCTCCACCTGATAGAAATGATTTCTAAATCTGTTGTTAACTTATGGCATATGAAAAAATCGTCCACACTGCACACAGTGATGGATCCATGTAAAGGGATTGTGGATCAGCTGATCTACTATAAAAAAATATAAACCATAATGTTTAACTTATATACATAAAATTTTGATAACTCAAATGATACAAGGTTAAGGTTAGTTGTTTGACTTTCCAAACCCAAGTTCAAGTCTTTTTTTTGCACTTATTTTTAGTTTTAATTTATTTTTAATTGGACTTAAAATACAATAAAATAATTAACAAAAATTTTGACCCAGATTAATTTTTTTCGCGGATCCCCCACTGCTGCACATACATATGTCATCTACCTAATTTTCATATTTACATAGTCATATACTTAGTTTAACATTGAAGTTTGGTTACTATATTACAAACTAACCCTATATCATATTACCACTTCCAACAAGCCACGTGAAGTTTGGTGCATAAAAGGGTAGTTTTGTGAATTTCTTCGTAAAAATAATGAAATATGCTGTCACCCCATGCAAATGTTATTTGCAAATTGTAACTATATGTATGTATTTCTATCGTACTGGATCATTTATTTTTTCCAATTTTTAGTTAAACAAAACAATAAGGAATGATAAAAGTCTAATGAAGACTGATAATATAGTGTAATATGTATTAATTGAATGTAGAGAAAAGAATGAGTAAAAGATGAGCGAGTTAGATTGTGTAAAAATAGATGATTCTGTCGAATAAGCTTATTTATTTGTGATTAACTCGATGATTTCTTATTTTCTTTCGTTTATAACATATTTGGATACAGACATATATGTTGTGCTTACTCTAGAGTTCATTGGGTTGTATTATATTTGTTTTGTTTGAGTAAGTATTAAGAAAATGTTTTAAAAGATGAAGTTCATTTAATTGAATTCAAATTCCAACTAACGTATAAGAAAATATAAAGGTTCTACAATAAACAAATTAATTAATCAACATGTATATCTCATGCTTGATACATTTTTTTACGGATACTTAAAAGGTTCTACAGCAAAACAAATTATTTCCATTTTCTAACATGATATTTGTGATTTACTTCTTTTTTTACGGATACTTAAATTTAATATTTGCTTTGCTTTGAAATTTTACGGATATCCGGATTTTTCGGTTCGGATCAGAACGGATAGCGAATCGAATCGAATCTAACGGATTTTTTATCCAGCCCTAGAAAAAACTACTCGACGCTAGCAAGTAATTAATACTTTAGAATTTACAACTTACAAGAGTCCATGCACGTGGCTTGGATCTTGTGCAAACTTTATTTAACATCAGATCCAATGCTTTTTACCTATAGAATGTTGAACCTATCTCCTCACGCAAGTTACCTGCCAACCCGTGTGACCTTTATTACTATTCAAAAAACAAAAATATTCATTGGTAAAAGATGATACGTCAATCGAAAATTCTTTCTTGTCTATTGGTATGTATATACATTCTATGTTTTATAAAAATAGAAAACTATAAGCCCTTCCTCCTTAATATAGAGATTTCTTTCTTCCTTTACGGAGAGATACAATCACCAATTTCCTGCTTTATGAAATGTTTCTTTACAAAGCTTTGTCTCGATGACTATGGTATTAACCGAGCACCACTACATAATCTTGAAAATAAAAAAAGTTGTCATCTCAATCTCGGCTAAAACTTCAAATCCGAACGTTTTTTCAGATTTGTGGAATCGTGTCTTCCCTGTACATATCTTAAAAGCTGTTACAACGGACTGTAATTGCTTTATTTCTAACATAGTTTTCCCAAATTCATGTTTTATCAATATTGCTAATCTTTTCTTTCCCTTTTCAGCCTCGTTGGCTTGTAACAATTTATCGGTGATGGCTTGTAACAACTTCTCGGTGTGGAATGTATTCTCTTTTAATTTATAAAGTCCACCATTGACCCAAAATAAAAACAATAATTTGTTTTTGTTTTTATATATATATCCATATATATAAGGTTCTTGGACTTTCTTTTCTGTTGTGGAAGTGAAAATGGAAACATCAGGAATCCAAGATACAATGTATACTATCCATACTATATTAGTCAGTAAATTTAGCCCATTAAAGAAAAACAATCCGTACTCAGTATTAGATAATTAAACTGGAAAAATATACAGAGTCAACAAAAAATCTTGATTTAGACTTATTTTAGAGAATTCCCAAAAAAAAAAACAGTACTTGGGATGATTGGTAAGTGCTGTAAATGCTTTACACAGCCCTTTTATTTCCACAGCACTAGCATCCAACCATTCAAGCTTGCATGCTTTTATTTTTAAAATTCACAGCCCTAACAAAAAAATATTATTGTTTTTGGCTGTGCAAAGTAGATTTTCTACAGCAAAATTTCAAGTGTTTTCAAAATAATTCTCTTACGCTACCCCTCTCTTTATAATAAAATACCATTTTTCTTTTTCCGTTCCGTCTATAATCCCTTATATCCCTTATATATTAATAAAGAAGTGATTAGCTTAGATGTCCTCTTTGTAATGATTTTTCTATTTGTATTATGACATGACATTGACAAAATATGACATGACAATTTGACTCTCTAATTAAACTCACTAATCATAATTACTTAACCCACTAAATCGACCACTCAAACACTCAATTACTTAGTCGAGTGAAATTATAATAATTATAATAATAAAATTATAGAACATTTTTTTTATAGAATATATATTATTATTATTTTTGAAAATAATAATAAAGAATTATCAAATTTTGTAAAAGAGATTTTGATATTTTTGTGAAAAAAAAACTTCCCAAGTTTATAATAACAAATATAATTATTCTTTTGAAATGTTTATTTTAACGTAAGACAATTTGAAAGTAATAAAAACATTTTTAATTCGAAAACAACAATTTTTTTTAATCTGTGTTTCATTTATAAAATTTATTGTTATATATTTTAATGTTTTAAAATATTAAATAATTTATTTTTATTATAAATTCTACTTAAGATATTCGGACAAGCCAAATTTAACATATTTTTTAATTCTAATGTATTAAATTATTATACATTTTGATTTTATACGTTTACATATATAAAATAGTTTAATGGTAAAACTAAATTTCTGAAATTTATATTATTGATAAAAATAATAGTACTGACAAAAAAAAATCAACAACAAGAATCAACAATAATCTCTATAGTAAAAATCAAAACAACTACATATTTCATATTTTTAAAGATTAAAATTTAAAACAAAACTATATATCCGCGTGTACGCGGAAGAATCACCTAATACTCTATATATTAAAACTATACCCACAAATACTCCCCAAAAAAAAAAAAACTACACATACAGCCATAACACGTTACCTATATGTTGAACGTATATGTGCACAGAAAAATTAATCCTTTATATTTGTAATTACATACATAATAATATGATATTGCCAACCAATTTTATGTTTATTTAGAAATTAAATATACTATTTTATGTATTTCTTTTGTGCAACCATTGATTCTCATTACTTTAGACATTACATTACATGACTAGATTGGAGTTATCAAAACTCCATGATTAGAACCAACAAATCTTGAAAACAGTAAACATTAAGGAAGATAAATCTTCGAGATAGAGCGACAGCGAATCCAAACACATCGGATGCATCGACAAAACATTCACGGCAAAACCGAAAAGTTGAGAGATAGTCACCTTAGCTTGTAACGTTGAAAGACAATCTACACCTCGGAAACTCATCAAGACGAATCCTATTGCATCTTTAGGTCCCGTGGAAACCGCTACAGAAGATGACAATACGGTTAAAAATTGACAATTTGTTCACGGTTCCAAAACAGCAGAAAAATCTCCTCGCAAAGAGAGGGATGATGGAAATGATCTCTTCCATAGGGAGCAAGTTGATATCTCCGTAACAATGGAGGATGGTTGAAGACACTACAACTTCGACGAAATAGCGTTGAATAGAGCATATGTATTACTTAAAGGGCATTTTCACAAGGGACTACCCACTATAAGAACATCATAGAGCTCCCGGAAGAAGGCTTGTCGAAAACGTAGCTTGGACAAGTCACATGGATGGTGAAGCTCGGAGGAGACGGCCATAGGAAAAGCTTGATCCTCTGATATCTCACAGGAGCCAAGGCATTTATCGATGAGACTGATTTTAGAGCATACGGTGAAGGATGAAAACCACGCGGAGGGAATTTAATGCCCGACGAATGGTGGAATGAAACAGAGTGAAGGGGAAGTGGTCTCTCCACGCTCGATGTGGAGGAAATAGATTTTAATGAGCTCGGCAAGGACATGTCCAAATCGGCAAGAGTGGCGATACAACATTGAAGGTGTAAATCGAGAGAGATTAACCAAGAAAGAGGCGGCAGATCCGGTGGGATAGGCGAATCTGGAGGCTCCACCGGTACCAGACAAAGTACCATCCGTAGGTGAGAGAAAGTCGCGTTCAAGCCAAAAGCTCTTGGCGAGAGATTCGAGAGCACAAACCTAGGAGAAAATCGACAAGCCATGGAGAATCCAGAAAGAACCTGAGAGGTTTGAGTGAAGAGGCTCGCTGGCAACAAAACTCCGGCTGAAATCCGAGTACCCGAGACGGAGGAGCAGCGCTGCTTCAAGAGGAGAGGAGAGTCTGGTCGGAGGGGTTTCGTCAGAGTGTAACCATCTTAGCTCAGAAGTGCTGTGGCGGCTCCTTGGTTATTGTGCTTGGGAGAGAGAACTTAGGGCGAACGTATATATTATTTTATGTATATTATTGAAATTATTATACAAAGTCGTTGATATATGTAATACTTATTAAATACCCAATATATAAAATTTAAAATAAAATACATACTTATTAATTTTAATTTTAAAAATACTCTTTATGTTTGTTTATATAAGATGTTTAAGAGTTTTTTGTTTGTTTGTTATTAAGTGATGTTTTTACTTTTCTATGCACAATAAATTGATTTTGTAGTGTTTTTGACTTTTTAAATTTTGTAAATTAGTTTTCTATTGGTTGAAATATTTTAGATAAATAAAAAGTGATGTTTTATTTCAATAAATATTTACTAATTTTTTAATGGGAGTGCCAAAACTTTAAATATCCTATATTAAAAACAGAAGGATTATAACAAAATACTAATCTACAATATATGATGAATAATAACCAATTATACTTTCATTTTTAAAAGTCAGATAAAAATTCTATAGCTACCGCACAAAAAATTCTACACCTTAAATTCTACGGCTACAACCTACATCTACCGCAGTAACCAATCGGGCTCAGTATTTCCAGTTTTTTTTGAAGGCCCATTTCACTTCATAATTGTTCTAATTTTTAATTATGCCATATGATTTATTTATTTATTTTTTTGCTAAAACAAATTATTGTTATTATTTGTTATTCATGCATATATACACAATCTTAGCCTTAAATAAGATGGTGAAGGGGCCAAAATACCTTGTAGTGCAGTGGTTTTCATCACTCTGTTTGGCACCTCTAATCAAGGTTCGATCCTTGGAAGATTAAAGTAAGCTAATATGACTGGCATGTGACCCACAGACGAAAGAAAAAAGGATGGTGAAGGGTTCAGTTAAGCCCAGTGGGCCACAACTCTTGTAGTTATTGAATAATTGAAAGCCACATACTATATTTTTTTTTCCCTTATTTTAACAAAAAAAAAAAAAACTTCTCAATATGCTTCACAAGCCGACTTTGGTTTCAAAAATATAATTATTAAACGGAACTATCGTCTACGTTACGTAACTAAGTAATGAAATAAATCGTTAGGTTTTCTTGACTTTGGTTTCTTGACTCTAATACCAATTCAGGTTTTGGAATCGTAACAGAACGAAAAAGAAAATTTAAGAATAGCTTATACAAATAAATAGTTATATACTGTACAAGCAAAACTAGAATCAATAAATGACATTTTAGATTTTTTTAATATTACATCGTCATTAAAAATTACAATCTAATTATACGCAATCAATAGTATCACAATGAATAACTATACAAACATCCACGAGGAAAACGCAAAAACGATAGATATTGGCACATAAATTCCTCAAAACATTCAACTAGATTATCTTTCTTAGAAGTAACTAACAAAAAACTTTTAATTAGAGAATTTACAAGTATCTCCTAACAATCTAGTCTCTCATAAGCATCTCAAAGACCATACAAGTCTTGAGAGCTTCTCTCTCGTTTTCCCTACAAGGAAAACTAAACTTTTTTACCTTTAGAAAACTCAAACTCTTAATCTTTGATTTTTTAAAGGAACCAACTACCTCTATTTATACACATAGAGTTGCCTTTTTACAATTTCTTTTTCCCAAGACAAGAACTCATTCTTTTTTGCTATTGTCTCTTGAATTCCCTTTTTTCATGTTTTTCTTTTTTCCTTCTAGCTTATACAAGCTTCTAACATATTTTTTTTTTGTTTTGCTTTGTGTTTTGCAGCTTCAACATCATCATAAAGACCGTCTCCATTTGTAATTTCAATTCTAAGAAATATTGCATCTTCACACGATGCTTCTAGCTCACTCTTGAGTTTGAAATACATAAATATAGAGATATATATGAAAAATACTCATCACACTAATGTTTTTTTTTTTGTAAGTTTTTTTTTTTTTGGTCAGCAAACTGATTTTATTATAGAAGCCCAATAAAGGGCAGAACAGAGGAAACAAACACAAAGTCAAATACATTAACTTTGCAGCCCACGTGACAACGTAATAAAGAAATTTTCAGAACCTACAAAAATATATCTTCAACACCCATCTTCTGGAAAAAATCTCCACCGTCAACGACGGCTCTTCATCGCCGGAGAGCTTCAATATTTCCTCTGAAAATGCCTTTCGTTGGCCACCGAATGCAAATGAATCACAACTCCATGATCGTTAACTTGGAAAGACAGGGAACTCCCGAAACGGACATGCAACTCGATTGAAACAGATCTTGATCGAGACACTTTACTCCTTAAAACCATGTAGGTTGAGTAAAGATTTATGCCCATAGAATAAATTAAGCACATAACGATAAGGAGGGTTGAAACAAAAGCCATCGGGATAAACATTAGAAAACGAAAGGCTTATTCGAACTAAGTCGGAAGACAAAACCGAAACAAGCCGGAAACCCAAATCCGATGACCGGTAAACAGATCCTAAGATCAGGATTCGACCGAACCGGGAAAATCCAAACCGATTATCGGAAAACCTAGATCTAAAACACAAAGATCAAATATACACAATCCAAGCTGGCGACGTGGCTATGGAAGCCCACCATCGCCGACCGGAACAACAAAAAATATAATTCTTCTCTTCTGGTAAGGGTTAATTTACCCAATAACTACAAAAAAAACCATAATTAAAAAAAGTATCCAAAAACCCTAAATTGAAGGAATGTGATTGTGCCACATATAGAGTTTTTGGTTACTTTTTTAATTATGTTTTTTTTGTGTGGTTATTGGGTAAATTAAATCAATATCAAATATGTATATATAGAGATATATTTGTAGAGCATTTATCATATAAGACCCACGTTCTCGAAAAATCTTTATTTTATATGGTTTAAATTTTTCTATCACAATATAACATACAAGCTTGACTCACAAATATAGGTAATAAGCTTGTAGTAGTCCGCTAGTCATTAGGAGAACTCACAAGGTCTATTTTTGTATTTTTGATGTCTATCTATACGCGAACTAATTGTCTTCTTTCTAAAAAAAACTAATTGTCTACAACAGTGGCAGACCCACTAAGAGAAAATGTGGGTCACATAACCTACTATAAATTATAGTATAAACTAAAATTGCATGAAAATTTCAACAGAATATTTGGCAAATCTAGAATCTTGGCCTTTTTAAAACCATGGTTCGATCCCAACTTACACCATAATTCACATATATCTTTTTCTAAACAAAATTTTGACCTTGGTAATTTTTTTTTCTAGGTCCGCCACTGGTACTATGCAAGACGAGATAGATGCGGAGCGATTGAAATAATATAACAAAAAACATATATATATATATATATATATATATTTATATATAAATATACATATAAATATAAGAATAATGGTGTAAATGAAAATGATTAGGTCTAACAAAATGTGTTTTAACACATTGAATAAACCTAAAAGGTTGGTTCCATGGCAAAAGCTAATAAAAACATGGAAACAAATTTAGTCGGTATTTTTTTGATATTTTAGCTATAAAACGTCTAGTATCAATAACTAGCGATAAGAAACATAGAAACTCAAACTAGAGCGGTAACCGTGATTAACTTGAAAAAAGAAGAGTAATACGAAAAACGAATAGGTAAAGATCTAGAAAGCACAACTAAAATTGTTAAATAAAAAAAAGTACATATACTCTAGATAATCTAGATACTCCATCGCCATTCTATTACTGAGAACTCTTAACATAAAACTCAAGCTATATCCAAAAAAACATTTAAGTATTCTATTATCTATGTTTAATGTAAGCGTAACACGTAAAAATATTTTATACGGATCTTTGTTTCCAACACAAACAATTAGGTGGTCACTATGTAACTCCTAACTCTTTATTTTCTTTTTTGGTGAATACCTAACTCTTTATTAACAAGATATTAACATTCTTAGCAAACAAAAAACACACAAAATACAATAAAATTCAAGTATTTCTATAAATTTGTATATATATTTTAATTTTGTTTTTCCTTTTTTATTTTCCCGATTTAGCACCATGATCCATCAACTGTCACAAGCATATGTCAACCCTAAAACTACGGTCGAATCAGAACCGTTGGATCTAAAAAAACCACAAAACAGAGACGTATTTGGGCCCCACGTTCCCACCACTTCTCTCTTCAGACCTAAGCTTAAACCCTCTCCCGAATCTACACACTTCTCTCTCCGCCTCCATCTTCCTTCCTCCCTTCCTCTGTATCTCTCTCTCGATTTCCTCCATTACCAACACAACCCTTTTCGAGAGAGAGATATATTCCAATTCCTAAGCAAGAGTTGTAGTAGTGTTGTCTCTGTTTTTTTTTTCCAGATCGGATCAGATTTTTGAAAAGATGCAGACTTCAGATTCAGCTTTGGCTACATCTGTCGGAACAACAACAACAACAACACCACCACCATCGTTGCAACAAACAACACCACCACCACCACCGTCTCAACAACAACAGTGGCAACAACAACAACAATGGATGGCTGCGATGCAATATCCAGCAGCAGCTATGGCGATGATGCAACAACAGCAAATGATGATGTATCCTCATCATCAATACGCACCTTATAATCAAGCTGCTTCTCATTACCAACATCCTCAGTTTCAATACCCATCTCCTGCTTCTTATCAACAACAGAAGAATCAGACTCTGAATCAGAATCAGAATCAGCATCAACGTGTTGGATCTGGTGGTGATGATGTTAAGACTTTGTGGGTTGGTGATCTTCTTCATTGGATGGATGAGACTTATCTCCATACTTGTTTTTCTCACACCAATGAGGTACCTTTTTTGTCTTCTTCTCTCTTGTATTGATGTTTGACATTTATAGATTTTGTTCTTGACATGGAAAGTTATAGATGTATTACTCTGTTTTTTAGATCCAGAGACTTTTTTTGGTACGTTTTTGATTGGATTTGAGATCTAAATGACGATTGGGTAATGTGTAGAAGCAAGAAATGGTTGACATTTAGTGTAATCTTGAGCTTTGTTGACTTTAAAAAAGGAAACTTTAAAGTACCAAACATTGTAATGAGATCATTTCTCAAATTGGTTGTTTTTCTTGATTACACTAAATGTCATAAATTTTGTGTTTTTGTTGTTGTTTCCCTTTTTAGCTTATTCGATGGGGTATTCTTTTGTGTCTTAGATTCTTTCTTGTTTTGTGATGTGAAGGTTTCTTCTGTGAAAGTTATACGCAACAAGCAAACTTGTCAATCAGAAGGGTATGGATTTGTTGAGTTTGTTACTCGTTCAGCAGCCGAGGAAGTTCTTCAGAGCTATAGCGGTGTAACAATGCCCAACGCAGACCAGCCTTTCCGTTTAAACTGGGCATCATTCAGTACCGGTGAAAAGAGAGCATCGGAAAACGGTCCAGATCTATCGATATTCGTAGGAGATTTGGCTCCTGATGTGTCTGATACTTTATTGCTCGAGACTTTTGCTAGTAGATATCCATCTGTCAAGAGCGCGAAAGTTGTGATCGATTCCAACACTGGTCGTTCCAAAGGTTACGGTTTTGTTAGATTTGGCGATGAAAATGAGCGATCAAGGGCTATGACAGAGATGCATGGTGCTTTCTGTTCAAGCAGGCAAATGCGCGTCAATATCGCAACCCCAAAAAGAGCTGCTGCTTATGGCCAACAAAATGCTTCACTAGGTAAGTGACCGATATAATCTTTGCGACTTTAATGCATATAACATAGAATTTGAGGTGAATATGTAATGTTTTTCAATTGGATTTAGCTCTGACACTAGCTGGTGGACATGGAGGAAATGGTTCCATGGGTAATGGTTCACTGTCTGATGGTGAATCAAATAATGCAACAGTGAGTTCTCCGAGCTAATTCCTCGGCTAACAACAGTATACTTCACTGCTCATTGTCTTTTTTATTGTATATTGCAGATATTTGTTGGCGGCCTTGACGCTGATGTTACTGAAGAAGACCTGATGCAACCATTTTCCCAGTTCGGGGAGGTTGTTTCGGTGAAGATTCCAGTAGGAAAAGGATGCGGGTTTGTCCAATATGGTAACAGGTACTTAACATGTTCTGTGTTTTGTCATCTTACTCATTCCAGTAGCGCGGGACTTGTTCAGTCGTGATGAGCAATCCCGTAAGTGCTTATTTAACAGTGAAGATAGGTAAGTTGCAAAGTAGTGACGTGCAATTGGTTTTGCCAGGCAGAGTGCTGAAGATGCCATCGAGAACTTGAACGGGACAGTCATCGGGAAAAACACTGTCCGGCTTTCTTGGGGACGAAGCCCAAACAAACAGGTACAAGAAAAATGAAGTTGGATTAGTTTGTGCTATATTAATGGAACCTTATTCATGTTTTATTAGTATGGTCCATGTCAAACTTAGTTTCAGAGTTCTTTATTTTCCTGTCTTCATGAGGTGGATAAAGTTATAGCAATCCTTAAAGCCAAAGTCAGTGGTTGACAATGGATAGTAGGTGTATTTGCGGGCCATATAGACCACGGTTTTCGTTGACTATTTTGTTTGGCTAATCTAATGAATGTGTTCTTGGCCCCACTTGTCCATCTCCTTGAACTTGATTCAATCTCTGAAACAGTTGTGATGATTCTATGTTTTGTTAGGTTGTCTTAGTTTCATGTTTATCTCTTAAGTCTCCATTAGTTGTTGTAATCAATCTACAAATAATGTCTTAATCTCTTACTGCCGAATACTTTGTGCTAATGTTTTCTGGCTTTTGCATCCATTATCGAGTTGATTAACCAATTCGGTAGCTTTTAATCGTGATATTCTGTTGAAATGATTTTGTATCCCGCATGCGATTATGAAACCACGTTTGAAAATCCCGTTAGATTTCCTTCATGTAAAACCTCTCAAGAACAAGTTATTTCATTCACTAATATTCTTCATCTTTGACAGTGGAGAGGTGATTCAGGCCAGCAATGGAACGGAGGATACTCAAGAGGACAAGGTTACAACAACGGATATGCTAATCAGGATTCAAACATGTATGCTAATGCAGCGGCTGCTGTCCCGGGAACTTCTTGAAGGTGTTGGTATGTCTCTATCATAAAAAAAAACCCTGCTAGTCTTAGACTTGCGGGTATTGGGTCGAAAAAACAAGCCATCGGATGATCAAAGTGATCCGATGAACGTTCAGGGTTTAGCTCGCAACAACAAAAAAACTTAAAACCTCTTAGTCCAAAGAGGGTTTTGTATCCTGGATTTGAATTTGCTTATCTTGCTGTCTCAGTCTCTGTCAAAAAATTTTGGGGTTGTCTAAAACTTGAATTTGTTTCCTTTTAAGTTTATTTGTCGTCCTGTTACTAAGACTTCCTCAAAGTCAGAGTTTGGTCCTCAATAAGTAATTAGCCAAATCGTTTGGATCAATTACTAGCTTCCATTGCTTTCACAGTTATGGTAAAGGATCATATTCTGAGAAATACATAAATAGAAACATATTCTGGTAAAATTAGGGATTTTGATCTCTTTGACTACAAAATTGAATAGGTTTGTACAACAAAGAGAAATTGATTTGTTTCGAACAACATTACGAAGAACACAACACCAGATCCTCCAAGAAAGAGCAGAGTTTTGGAATAAACGTTATGTAGAAAGAACCGAAATAACCACCACAATATGATCAATCATCACTCTCCTCTGTTTAGCCCTCCCTGACACAGAGCATCAACCAACGATTTCATCAATATGGTCTATTGTAAAGGCCAAGCAGTGATTTTTCCCTATCTTCAACTCGTTTCCTAGCAGCTTCTCTCGCCTTCAATGCAGCTTTCTCTTCTGCGGATACTTTCTTCGGTTTCTCATCTGGTCTCTTTCTCTTGTTGTTACCAATATCAACAGATGAAGGAGCTCCTTTCATAGTTCTCTTTGGGTTTAAAGAAGCCGAGACAACACGCCCAGGTGGTTTCACCACACTTGGTCCAGCTTCTGAAGAAGGTAAAGGCTTTTTAATTAGAGGTCCTTTAGTTCCTTTATCAGATGAAGTTTTAACCGCAGCGTACGCCACTTCTTGTGTCACCCATTGTCCTGTATCATTACGAGGGTAAGCCCACACAAATCTTTGTACACAATTATGTTTGAAAGCAAGTGGATTGAAAGCTCGATACTTATTACATACCTATTGAGTCACTGTAATAGAATCCAGACTTTGAATCATAGTACAGACCATTGGTCTGGTTGTAATAATATCCCGAAGCAGCATCAAGCGTCCAATCTGCCATAACAATATCATTACTACATCAAACGAAGAGAACATATCCATGAAAGAAAAAGGCTAAGAAAAATGCCAATCAAAATGGTGAAAGAACCTGATAGTGACTCAAAAGAGGCAACCGTTTCGCTTTCTGGTGATGATTCTCTATAGAGTTATAGGCATTAAAACTTATAAGTCAAAAAGTCTTTCGCAAACCGTGTAAAGACGAAAAATGGAAAAATCATTCCAAAGGTTAGCAAATGCGGTTTGGTATGTCTCATACTTTTAGGTCAGTGAAACCAATTCACAAATCAAATTTCATGGATTCCGCAATCGTGACTTTGCTCTACGACCTCGGTATGTTAGTCTATAACAAAAACAGATCCAAAGCTAAGGCAACAACCCTGAATTTAACACCTATGTCAAACAACAAACTTGCTAATGGAGACAGACAACAATACTAGGAACAACGAATCATAGAGAGATACTTACCGCGTGTACCGTCCTCTGGTGCGCCATTTGCTTTGGCTACTTCTTGAGCAGTTGCTACATCTTTCTGATAGCTACGAGTTGCTTTCTGAAATTAAAAACAGTGAAATCAGAAATAAACATCAACAAAACAAAGAGAAGTAATCTCTATGATATGATTTTAACTCACAGCTTCGATCTGTTGAAGCAATTTCTCGTTTTTCTTGAGCTCTTTGTCTTTAGCTGCACTCTTCTCACGCATATCAGTGAGCTTCTTATCAACACATTCTCCATGACGTTTACCAAGCTCATGGTTTCTTATACTTGTTGGATTGTTCTGTATCCAAATCTTACAGAATTCACACCATTTGTTCCCTTGACTTACCCAATACTAGCAAAAACAAAACAAATAGAAACTCAAGATCAAAATTTTCAATTACTCATAAAAGCATAAAGATTCGATACGAAACAAAAAGATTACTAATTGACAAAGATACGAACAAGGGTTTCGAGAAAGATCATTGATTCACACAAAGTTTCGTAATTTGAAGAGATTCGTATTGGAGTAGTTGATCCAAAAGATTCGAAATTTTGTATTTACCTCAGTCATGGTTGTTGATCTGGGAGATGAAGAACAAAGCTAAGCTCAAATCCAGAAAACGAAGTTACCGAAAAACTTAAAGATCACAACTTTTTGTTTTATCAGAATCTATCTATATAGAGAGAGAGATTAGAAACCCTAATTCCTTAAACTCGAACTTGAAACCTAGAGAGAAGAAGAAGAAGAAGAGAAGAGAATGTTATACTAGAATTTTGGGGGATGAATCAATTTGGTTTGTTTTCTAATAAACTCGAACCGGTTAAACCGACTCGAACCGGTTAAATTAAAGTACATATACAAACCGGAAGTAACCATGATCAAGATTTTGGCAATAAGAAGACATAAAAATCAATCATATCTTTTTGCAAGTAGTAAAGAGATTTGTTTTTCCTTTTGGTTAACTATTTTACATAAGAGTTTTTTGGTTTTTGTAGGAACTTTTTTCATTCCTTTTTACAACATTTCTGTTTTAACACATTTCCAATTCCAAATTCAAAAATTAGAGTAAAAAAGTTTATAACATCATTTTGTGTTCCGGCTTTTGTTGTTTATCTTTCACCGTGTAGTTTTCATCGATGATCGAGCAGATACTCCATGTAACAGTTTAACAAACCCGAAGAAGCTAAGTTTCCCATCGGTATGTCGAATCCAATCATGTAGAACCGAATGTACTGTTATTGATGGTCCTACACCAAGTTCCTGCAACTCAAAAAACATGTTGATGGTTTTTAAGATTTACCTATCTTAAATTGTTGTATTAGCGCGAAACGGTTTGACTTACAGAAGCGAGTTCTTCAATGACAATAGCTCGGTTTCCATTCTTGTCGAAAAGCTCATAAGCATGACGAATACTCTGTTCCCAACAATCAAGCGACTCATGCTGATGAACGTTTAAGGCAGCTGCACAAAACTCTTCGAAATCCATTCCTCGGTGTTGGAGTCCGTTTAGCTGTAAAAAGCCAGACATTGAAGGGACATTATACACCTAAGTGTTCAAGTATCTATCGAAATCCGAGAGAAAAACAGAGACGATTATTATTTATTACCAAAGCAAGAAACTCTGGGATTCTTGATTCCTTCATTGCTTCTGTTGCATTGCTTGCAAGTGCCTGTCCAACAGAGAATTTGAAATGGGGAAAAGATTACTACGGTGTTTCTTTCGTCTTTAGAGGAATAAAAGAGAAGTTAAAATGTTGACGAACCAATCTAATGTTATCCAAAGTGATGAAACCGTCTTTGTTTGGCGCGAGGAGGAGAAATTGAGTTTTCAGGTATAGAATTTGATCCGCAATTAGCGTCTTGGACAGCGACTGTAGAAAGAAAGCATAACGTGAGAATGATCGTTTCAACACCTAAAAAAAATGCTTAAACCATACCTTTAAAGCAGCTTTTCGTAATGAAGAAGATCGCAAGTACGCCTTTATCTGCCTAAAGATCAGAACATCGAAAGGGATATTCATCGTGTCCGAATTATAACCTCGTATCCAAGGATGCACTGAAAATAGGAACTGGATTTGGTGATTTATGACTACCAAAAGAATCTATAAAGAGCTGTGAAATTACAAATGAACTGACTCAAGGCTTGTGAGGCTGACATTCTTCTCCGAGGATCCTTATACAATAACCGTCTAACAAAGTCTTTAGCTTCAGAAGACAAGAAGGGCCAAGGAGGTTCATCGAAACACGGGTCAGCTTTAAGAACCGCTCTGAATACTCCGGATTCGGTTTTCGCCCAAAACGGACGGCCACCACTTAGTAGAATGTATGCTATGACTCCGATGCTCCATACATCCGCTTCTGTTGTATATGATCTGTGTAGAACTTCAGGAGCTACGTAGTACGCACTTCCCACTATATCGTTGAGTCTCTCATCTTTCAAGGGTACAAAACATAATTAAGTTTACTAATCCGAAGAGAAATGTTTAAGAAAATAGTGACATAGTAAAATATGATGATGAAACCTGGTCTAACAAAGTCTGATAAGCCAAAGTCTATGGCTTTAAGCTGAGAAGTGTCCTCCTTGGAAGTATACAAGAAGTTCTGATGATAAACTAAACATTAACACCGCTAAAGTTAAGAAATAATCGTCACCTATTCAATAAATAAGAACACAATTCACCTCTGGTTTAAGATCTCGATGAACAACTCCTTGTAGATGGCAGAAAGCTACAACACTCAGGATCTGTATAAGCACTGGTTTTGCATCATTCTCCGAGTATCTCCCTCCCCTATTACAAAAAAAAATGACGAAACTTTTTATGTAAGAACAATCTTTTCGCCATATTTCGAAAACAAACTCTTTAGTATAACAACACACCTTGCTACTATTCTATCAAGTAGTTCACCACCTTCACATAGCCTGCAAATTCAAACCACTTTAATCCCCGGAAAAAACAACTGACAAATGCTTCAACATCAAGCAACAGAATTTTCTTACTCCATTGCGATGTAGACGTGTGCATTGTCCTCAAATGCATCATAGAATTGAACAAGATTCTTATGTCCAGATAAAGCTTGTAGAATTTTCACTTCCCTTCTCACATCTTCAATAGCTATTGCAGTAGTCATCTACCAAAAAAACCAATCAACCAACACATTCTATTACTATCAACTACACTACAATTGAACCAAGACAATCATCAAAGAGCAAGAAACTAAAAGCCAATTTTAGGATTTGATAAAATGTCAATTTCAAACCTTAGATTTTGGTATGATCTTAACAGCTACTACTTGACCTTTAAGTTCTCCTTTCTTAAATCTAGCCGAACAAGTATACCCAAAATGCCCTCGTCCAATCTCTTCCCCTAATTCTACTCTACTGTGAAACTCTTTAGAAAAACCAAATCTTTTGTCAAGCCCTAATTCCTCTTCCTCCTCCTGCGGCGGAATCTCCGTCGTTTGCTGCGTCTCCGCCGCCGATAAAGCAGCCTCCTTTTTGCCTCTCCTCCGTCGTAACGCCGCGCGAATGTGTTTCGCCGGAGACGGTGGGTGAAACGCACGTCGTAAGTGACGGAGCGGCGTGCTGGTCACGCTCTTGCTCTCTCCTCCGCCGCGGCTCTTATTCCGGCGGTGGCGAGCTGGGCTCGGAGTGTAGAATGGCAAGAAAGGAGAGGACTTTGCGACGGAAGGGGTAGAAAGTGGTGATTTCTCGGGATGGGTAGGGGTAAAATCGTCAATTTGAGGATAGTCGTTTCCGGGAAAGAAAGGGTTTGGTCTACCGGAGGAGGAGGAGGGTTTGGAGGTACAGCCTCCCATTATTTCCGGCGAAAAGGAGCTTAATTTATGAAAATTCACAGTAATGCCATCAAAGTTCTGGTTTTTTTAGAGAGAGAAGGAAGAGAGAGAGAGAGAGAGAGAAAAGATCACATGAAACAATGAGGCGAAGTTAAAACTGTTACGAATTGAATTTGAATCTGAAAAAGGAGGTAGATGTGTTGCATTTGGTAGTAAATTAAATTAGTTGCGTTCTGCTTCGATAAAAAAAAAAAAATTGCTTTCTGCTACATATTTAATTGTCTTAATTTTAACTGTTGTGTTTTGTCAAGCCAATTTTAATTTTGTTATTTTTTAATGAGGGATTTTTTTTCAACGGTAATGAGATCATTTTTTTGTACAAGTTTTTGTTTAAATTTTAATTTAATGAAGTAAAAAGAGAACCTTCATCTTCATGTATGAAAATATAGCTAACAGTTGGTGGGTATAATCAAGGATAATTAAGGATGTAACTTTGTAGAAATACTCCTACATTTTATCATAGGGAGGAATTTTATTTATTGAATACACATGATAGTATATGTATGTATGGTATTGAAATTAATCATATAAATAAATTGTATTTTTTTTTTCAAATAAACTGTATTTTGTTTTTTGTTTTTACCTAAGTTGCGGTTAATTATAAAAAATTATAACCATGATAATTTTCTTTTTTTTTTCTGATGTATTTTTTTTTTAGTTTAGCTTCATTACTTTAAAACAAAGTTTTTACATAGTCATATATCAGATTTATACGAAACAATATTTTCCTACTAAAATTTAGAATTTTCAACTAGTTAAACCAACGTTATTGGACAAATTATACGTGTTTAATGAGTTGTATTTAACACATGTTGAAAAGAATTTTAAGATTCAGCTGATGATAAGCTTTTAAACAAAAAGTGGTTAGCTACTTTTCGTAAACATAATTGAAGTTTAAATCAAACTTCGATTGATCATTCATTTGGTTAAATATTTAATTAAAAGAGTTTACCAAAAAAAAAATAGGGAAAAAAACTCATTTGACTTATAAATATGTTTTTATTACTACATTGTATCTGAAAATTTGAGGGTTAAATGAGTTTTTTAAATACCCAAAATAGTCTTTTTCCTTTGTTAGGGAAAAAAAATTCAAAAATCCAAAAAAAAAACAGCGTTTGTTTTAATTACGAAATTGCCACTCCGAATTTTCTAAACCAGCATTATAACAGACTTGTTTTTATAACCGCAAATTTATTTTAGCAACAGACTTATTTTTGTAAGGACAAATTTACTTTGGCAAACTTATTTGTACGACAGATTTATTCGTATACGTGATGACAAATTTATGTTTTGTACGACAGATTTATAATTAATGGCAGACTTATTGTATGATGACACCACAGATTTAACAAATCGTGACAGACTTTTACGTGATCGGCGTTATATATATATATATATTATTTTTTTTTTCTCACAGATTTGTTAAGTGCGACTTCACAGACTTATTATATGTACGAAAAATTGTCAAGTTATAACAGATTTGTTGAAGTAAAATTTGCTTAATAGTATAACCTATAGTGATAGCAGATTTACTTATAGTTATAACAGATTTATTTTTGTTTCAATTTTGACAGACTTATTTTACATAATAGCAGATTTGTTTGTTACAAGAATAACTGAGATAATTATTTTTCCAGATTTCCTGTAGTGACAGACTAAAATTTTTTTATGGCAGACTTATTTATAATTAAAACGAATTTGTGTTAAAAAATGAGTAATTTAAGCCTAAATCCACTCCCTTTTATGTCTAGGGTTTCGGCCACCTCCATAACCATTTTTGATAGAGTTTTTTCAACTGTATCATCATCAACATCACCTCTTAGCCTCAATTTTTTTCCCTTTGTTCCTATCTCCTCTCATTATCATCTTCTTCTCTGGCCATGAATCAAATTATTCTTGTAAGTGGGAAGTGGATGTTTGACAACAACAGATGGTTATTTGCTGTTGATAAAAAAAGAAGAAGTCGAATTCTACAAGGTAATAGAGACACAAGCTATGAAGATTTCATTCGAATGGTTTATGAGGATTACGAGTTGGATCATAGTTCATGCCGTGTTGTCTTAAGCTACATGTTGCCGAAGAAGATATTTGAGAAATTACCCATAGATACACCACCAATATTTATTGGAAACGGTAGACAACTTCAAGCTTTTTTGGGTAATCAAAAACGGACACAATGAGACTTTGTGAAACACTGATCACATTGAAAAACAAGAGAGATTTCAACCAAGACAATAACGATTTATTAAACCAAGACAAGAACAATTTATTTAAACCAAGACAATAACATTGAGAAACGTATGGGATTTAAACAAGTTTTTCCTCTTCTTCATCAAACATTGTGGGACAACGATTGTATAATCATAATGGTTTACTTTTGAAAAGAATTTTTATTAATGAACATGAAAAACCATATTTTGAAGAAGAATCTAGTCCATTCAATGATGAATTCGTCACTTTCCACCAAAATCCATAAACTCAGAATTCACTAATACAAGTTCCGAGCCTTTGCTGCTGCTACAACTAAAACCAAAATCTCAATTTATAAAACAAAACTTAAACCAAATCTCTATAATTCACAAACTGAGCAACCAACTACATAAATTTCATCCAATTTGAAAGCGACATTACTCTACTACCATCAATAACTCTTTACCTACCGTAGATTTCGCCGACCTGTAGATTAACCTTGCCTGGCCACGAGGAGACCCAGAATTCCCCTCAGAATTGCCTCGCCCCGTGCCCTCCCAGTGCCTCGCCTTGCCTGGCCGTCTAATGTATATTGGTCACTCCGAAACTGCGGCGAATTCGCCGGCCCTTACCCAGAATTCCCCTCACTGCTTCCGATTTGATGGTCACTCCTAAACTGCCCAGATTTCGCCGTGCCCAAGACCCAGATTTCGCCGTGCCCAAGACTCAGAATTCGCCGTGCCCAAGACCCAGATAATCGCCGTGCCTCCTATTACAAGACCGTGCCGCCGTGCCCAAGACCCAGCCTCCGACGTCTCTGGTTTTAGGGTTCGCTCGAGATTTCTTGATGTTTTAATTTTTTAGGGAAAACAGTATAAAAACAGATGTTGTTATTTTTTTTTAAATAAATATAAATGGCATTTTGGATAATATGATGAAGTTTATAATGTGAATGGTCATTTTACTCAAAATCTGAGTTATACTAGTAATCCTTTTTTGGACGGGTTAATCTAATTATTTTTTCATAGTTTTGAGTCATTTTGAGTAATTGTCACAAAAAAATATTTAATTAAAAATGATCTCGTTTATAAACAGATAATTGTGTATAAGTTTATGCTATGTATAGATTATATTATATTTTCCTTGGTTGTGAATTTTTGCATGTAATTAAACATAATGATGTATGTAACGTAACTACTCCATTGTATTTATGTATATGTTTGATAGATAAACACCATTTTAAATCAATTAAGCTTATATGATGGATTTTTCTCAATCTTCCACTAACTCTCGTCTTGATAAATCCTTGAAGTCGTTGGAGACAATTAAATGATTTTAAATCTATGTCTTCCAATTACTAATCAACAGACGATACCTACAAAGTTGGTTGCTTCCATTTGGTTTTGATAGAAGCATATATCATCATTTAATGCTTAATTGCTTCTTCTTTTCATAGAAAACAAAATATATAAAAGGTATTTTCTGATAACTATATGCATTATTCTGAATTTAAAGTAAAAAAATAATTGCAATGTGCAGGTTTGCTTGCATTTGGACTTGATGGATATGTATTTTCATCATTTCTTTTTCAACTATGTATTTACAATCTTTTTTTTTTACAACTGAATAGTCTCTGAATTCTCACCACCCGACTAATCTCCATAATGAATATAGCCGTCGAGTAGTTCACTCACTAGATTTTCTAATAGGTGTAAAACGTGATATCATTTCAACTGGCATATTATTTACTATTTTCATCATTAATTTCTTTTTTTTCTTTTTTTTAACACTAGATTTTTGTTATTATTCTATTACAAATTATAAGAATTGTTACATCGACGATTCTACAATGGAAAAGTCTACCGCTTTGATTCATGCCTACCGATTCTATTTTGCCTCACGTTGAAGATCTTCTGCAAGTTTGTCTCCATTAATTAGCATATATAATCATAAATCGTAATATCTGGAATTCGAACCCCAAATTTCATGGTGTAGAAACATTAATGAACCTTTGATCGATCACTAGGCTAAGGGTTTCCACAGGCTAAGGGCTTCCACAGTTGTTCTTTTCTTTTAAAACCAATTGTATATTAAATTTATTTCATTTTCCAAGACTCCAACTATATCTAAGATGTTTTCTTTTTCACGCTAAGATGTTTGGTAGTTGTATATACGTAATCATTCAAACTTATTTTAAGGAAATCTTTGAAATTTCAACAATGTTTTCCGAAAGTACATGTATTACATTTAGCGAAAAGAAAGAAGTACATGCATAGCTATGATCATTAGATAAAACCATATCGACGACAAGATATGCAATAGTTTATGTTTATACAAATTACGAGGGAGTTCGATTTTGGAAAATAAAAAGTGAAAAACACAAGCACACATACAACTCCAAGACAAAGACAGATACATATTCCATTACACACAAACACACATACAACTCCAAGAATTTTGGTCTATGTGATCCATATATAGATTACACAAGGTTGATTTTACACCATATATGAACATATATATTTTATTCATTGAGTTTGGTCTATATGATTCATATTTGAAAGCTAGATTTGTTCTAGATAACGTTATAGAGTGATTTGGATTGAGTGTTTACGTTCCATATAACTTAACCGGGAAATCCACATTTTGCTCTAATTACTCCATCACTTCCTGTCATAACTCCAATCTTCCCCATTTTAACCATCGAAACCGCGAAATCCCTTGAAAACAAGTACGGATTTTCGCTGTACGACTTCACCAAGGCTGCCGAAGTAGAATCCGTCATTAGGGTTTGGTCGGAATCGAGTAGTCCTACATTATTCATAAGGTTCACATAATACGCATTGTCAAACTTGACGGAACTAGTTGCATCAAGAGCAGCGAGCTTAGAGTTAGATGAGTCCACGTTAGGGCACGTGTCCTTTAGCTTAGAGAGAAGAGCTGAAGAAGCGGCTAGGTTAGGGTCAGGTTGGCCTGAGCCCTTGAAGTTGAAGAGCCTGTGCTTGAACACGAAACATTGAGCAAATCCTATAGTATGTGCTCCTACATACATGTATACCATCACATTAAGTCATATAGTATACAAGTTCAAAAGAATCATGTACAGTAATACCTCTATTAATTATAAATAATGCTGGGACTACAATATTTTATTAATTTTAATTGTATCAACAAAGTTTTTTTGAAACTCAAAAATTTTATTGATTTATTGAGTATTAATTTATAGAGGTTGCATAATTAGATAATATGAAGTTAATAAATAAACAGACCTGAGAGGACAACAACATCTTTGAGGTCGAGTCCAAGGTTCACAAACTTGGCCGTTATATTCTCCAAAGGCTCAAACGGCGAAGGCAGATTTGTATTGGCGGCTTGCTCACTCGCGGTTAACGAGTCCCTTCGACCCAAAGGCACCGGCCAAAATGGCCCTCCGGTCTGCATGTCATCGATATTATATTTTTATAAATGATTTCATTACAGAATTTTGTTACATTTTAGATCAATATATATAGTTAGGGGTTTCAAGATCACACGTACGAGGACGACAGCTTCTCTAGCTGCTAGAGCAACTATGTCGGCGCATGAAACAGTTAAGGGACAAGAAGTTTCGATATCAGTTTTGATGTCTTCAATAACTTCGTAGCCACGAACTGAGTTTCGGTTTGGCTGAGCGTTCTTCTCTCCTTTGAAATCCTCCGAGTCGTTTAGAAGTATAGAGCCATCACAACCCTACAAACACAATTTCAGTACCTTTTTTCTCATAATTATATATATATATAGAGAAACAAAACAATATGTTTTTGAGAAATACAAAATAATATGTTTGATACACTTTTACACTGAGTTTCCACTATATATAAAAGTCAAAATACATATAATATAGAGAACTATAGAGTATAAGTTTTGAGTGACTAGGCCATTTATTATATATACTTTTTTTTATAATATATATGCAGCTTAGATGTTTATTTATATAGAGAACTATAGAGTATGAGTGATATTGCGATGGTAATAGTACAAACCATTAGACTATATGTTTTGATCATTAGTGATATATAATCAGTGGACTACATGTCTTGATCACGAGTGATATATAATCCATAAATACCGTGAAAATAAAATAAAGATGTTGCGTAACTTACATTGACAAAACAATCGTGGAAATGGAGTCGAAGAAGAGATGCAGCAATTCTAGAATCGTCTTTAAAAGCTTTCCATACACCGGACTTAACAATCGTCTGAAGACGAGGACAAGACCGGTCATAGAATCGATAGTCGAGATTACTATTGCTGATTCTATATGATCCGTGACCATTACTATAACCATTGTTATATCCCGAAGGAAACGAGGATACGAAGTCGTTAAAGAGAAGAGTTAAGATTGCTAGGTAAGAAAGAAACCAATACGAAAAGATTTTGCGGTCCATGATCTATGATGAAATAAAAGATGTATGATCGTATATTGTGTATTGCTATGATGATTTTAGCTTGTATTTATACACCAAAATAAGGTGTATTTTTAAAAGCCTTGACAAGGGTGCGCCTCGGAGATGCATGCATATGTAAGAAAGTGGAAGTGGCACTATAATTAAGATAATATAGTGGGATAAATTTTGAAGGTTTTTGTAATATTAGGGTTTTGTCAGTTAGTTCAGTCACTTGGCAAACTAAATTATTTGTTTTTAGCCATTTTAGCATGTGATTTTTATCTCGAACTATAAGATGTCATATATCATACTAAGTCACACAAACTTTTCAATTTCTCTTTGTTAACGTACGTCATACAAACTTTCGATTAAACAAAATTTTTAAATGTATATTATTAAGTTTTGAATAGTGGGAGAATTAGTGCATGAAATAATCTAATCTGATCTTCTAATGCCGCCATATCTTCCTCTTATTGATAACGTCGTGCGCATTTTAGTGTGTTTAACGCAGCCAATAAATCAAATATGTATTCCCACCGTTTTATAATGGATGTCGTAATTTTAATACAATCAAAAATAAGATACTGATTATCTAATATATCCACACTTATTTTCACCTATATATTTCAAGATAATTTTTGAGAAATATCACTTTTAAAGAACTATTTTTCAAAAATACCATTTTTTCAAAATCATTTACTCAATATATCATTATATTCTCTCCGTTTTTTAATATAGGATGTTTTGCCTTGAAGCATAAAGTTTAAGAAAAATACTTTTCATTCAAATAAAATTATTTAATATATAAAATACAAATAATTCAGTCAATTAAAAAAAGACCGCATAATACTATTGGTTATCAATATTCAATAAAAGTAAAAACTACATAGAAATCTAAAAACATTTTATATTATGAAACAAAAAAAAACTTTAAAACATCTTATATTAAGAAACGGAGAGAGTATATGTTTGGGTTAACTATATTGTATTAGAGTTTAGTTTTGAGGGTTTAAGGTTTGTTTGGGGTAAAAACCTTTTTTTAAGAGAATTTTAAGATTTAGGGTTTAAAGTTTGTTTGGGGTAAAACCTTTTTTTAAGAGAATTTTAAGGTTTAGGGTTTAAATTTTTTTAATTAGTGGCATTTTTGCAAATGGACAACCTATAGTCGCATTTTTGAAAATAGACACACAAAAAATGATATTTCTGCAATTACCCTATATGAAATATAGCACCATTGTTTCATCTCTTTATTCAGTAGAGTGTATTTGATAGAGAAAATTGAATCTTATGTAAATATTTTGCTCTGATAAGATTTTGAAAGAAAGAAAAATATAATTAAACGACTCCCTTTGCATATACAAACAAAAGTATTCTTTTATGCAAAAATCATATTTATAACCGCTATGATGCTTATTAAATCATATATACAATTTCTCGTATTTGCGAGAGTCTTGATAACGAAGCGAAACAATTATTTTCTTATAAGTGGTCGTAGTTTGGAAAGCTAATCGGATTACCATGGATTTAAGTAGGAGTGGACATAATTCTCGTCCCGTCCCGTCCCGAAATTCTAAGCAACTAAAACTTGTGAGTGAGGAGAGAAATTGCAATTTGATTATTATTATTTTTATTTTTTGTTACGAACTAATTAACCCTTGTTATTTTTTATTATTTTTTTAACACCAAGCTTTGTTATTTTTATTGTCAACACTTGTTCACGCCAAAAAAAAAAAAATCACACTTGTTCCAACACTTTCAAAACATATATGTAAACTTGTGATATTTGATTTTTCAATTATTTGACATCAAGAGGATTGCGCAACATATTCCACTACCCATTTTAGATGTTTACTCGAAGACTTGAGAACCGAAGTGTGTGCTTCCTTTGATTGGCCAGAGCTTCCATAACTTTCCATTTTCCACAACCAAAGTGGATTTGTGACATTTTATGAACTACTTGTGGCTGCATATCCTCCAGTGGGTCTCATTTAAATTTATTATAAACTAAAGCCATCTCCATGCTCGTACTTAAAAAAGATTAAAATGACAAATCCTTAAATTATTGTTTGAAACTCGTAGTTTGTATTAGTGTTAGTTATCGGCGTATCATAATCTTTGTTTAAATTTAAAAATATGCGTGTGCATAAATTATAAATTAAAATAAATCATTTATTACAATTAAGCTACACAATATGGTTAGAAACTAGCAACATACATATATTTTGTCGTTTCAAAATTCAATAGCTATAGTATAAGATGGTTTTCAAATATTTTACGTCTCTGTATTAGATGATTTTTTTCAAATTTTTCTTATAAAGATAATCATTTAATTAGTTTGTTCTTAATATTATTGGATCATATTTAAATAAGATATGAAATCATTGTATTCGGTGAAATCATAATTAAGAATGTAAGATATTTCATAAGATTCTCAACCTAAATCATTTTATCTTAAAATATTAACTTTCTCAATCACATTATTTTGAAATATTAATTTTCTCTAAAATTTTTTATAAAGAATCTCTCATACATTATGTGGAAATGATTTGTGAGATTATGTTTACCTGTCATTTCCACAATCACGCTCACCAAAATAATTATGACATGAGTTGAAAATAATGTGAGATAACATTTTTGAATCAATAACAAAATATTCTACAAATAAATTTATATTTGTTTACATAAATAAATCAAAAGAGTTTTGAATCAATATTTTATGAAATTTTCGTTTTCATTCTAAAATTCTATATAATTTTTTTATCTATCTAAAAATAGTTTAGAAATTGATTATTGTAATAATAAAATTTTAGAACATCTTTGTAGAATATATATTCTTTTCGAAATTAATAATAAAGACTTACTAAATTTTTAAAGAGTTTTTGATATCTTTTGTGAAAACAACTTTCCAAATTTATAACAACAAACATAACTATTCTTTTGAAAGGTTTTTTTAACACAAGACATTTTGAAAGTAATAAAAATATTATTTAATTCGAAAATAACAAAAAAAAAAAAATCCGTGTTTCATTTATCAAAATTTATAATTATATATTAAAATATTTTAGAATATTAAATAATTTATTTATATTCTAAATTCTCTTAAGATATTCAGACAAGCCAAATTTAACATAATTTATATCTATGATACAATTTAAATAAATATGAGTTGTACATATTTATTTAACAAATAAGTACTATTTAAACTACTGTTCTAAGTAATTTTTATTTTTATATTAAATTTCATATTTTATATATAAAGTTATAAAGATATAATAAATACCAGTGTGAATATTTTTACAATTTACGTAAATTTAAAAATAATAATGTTTTATCTAAATGTCCAAATACATATTGAATCTAACAAAAAACAATACTGATCTAAGACCTATTCGAATAAAGGATATTTTGATTAAAATGCAAACACAAACCATACAATATTATCCATCGTAGATATTTTTATTTTGGATATTTTTATTCACAAATATAATAATTCATACTAGTTTAACCAAATAGATATCTATTACTTGATGAAAAAATTAATATCTTATTAAATTGTGTATATATGTATTTATTACATAGATTCATGCTAATTTTTTTTTTTCTAATAGAAAAATACGATTCAATGCTTTGTGCATTTTATGCTTCAAAAATTTGGAGATCAACTATGTGAATGGAACATTATCGAGATTTGCAATTCAAAAATGTTTAACGTTTGATGAGTATATATAGTTTTGTATGAAAAAAAATAGGTGATATCAATGGTATATAATTATCGATCATGGATTTATATGTGATCTTCCATTTCGGAAACCTCCTTTATTCTATTTTGTAACATGCTACATAAATGCAGGATGATCGACTTTCCTTACAAAGGCAACTCTTTTTCCTGGGTGGGACGTCGACCATGTGGAAAAGTCAAGTGCCGCTTGGATAGAACAGTTAGAAGCAAATATGGCATCACATTTTTTTCCCACACTAATGTGGAGTATTTGAAATTGTGGGGTTCAGACCATAGACCAATTTTGGCCAATATCAAAGCGAGACCGCAAACGACTAAGAAAAGTTTTTTTTTTTTACAAGAGATGGGTAGGAAAACACGGCTTTAAAGAAGCGGTAGTCTCGGGATGAAACCAACTACTCACATGCGAGTTTTCACCAGAGAATAGCCGTTTGGCGGAAACATATCTCCAAATGGAAGAAAACACTGCCAACTAATACAGCAAGACTTATAGAAGAGTTAAAGAATGAATTAGACCGAGCGCATTAAGATGATGCTACTACTTTGGAGAAAATAGAAGATATTAGAAGATGATTGTGCACTGCATTCCAAAATTTTGCTTAAAATTTTGGAGCCAAAAAAGTTGGCAACTTTGGCTTAAAGAAGGAGATCAAAATACAAAATTCTTCCATGCTTCTACAAAACAAAGAAGGGAAAAGAATCGAATTGTCTTAAAGACCGAAATGTAGCGTGGGCGGAAAGCGCTCCGGTAATCGAGCGAGTGGCGACACAATACTTCCAGGACTCTTCACAACTTCTGGTCCGCAAGACCAAGAATCTTCACTCCGGTTTATTACCGAGAAAGTTTCTGAGACAACGAATCAAAATCTTACAAAGGACCCCACCGAAAATGAAATTAGAGAGGCTCTGTTTGACATTAACCCGGATAAAGCACCAAGGCCAAACGGTATGACAAGCAGACTCTATTAAAAGTTCTGGCAAACTATGGGCCAAGACATAACTAAGTTAGTTAAGAGCTTTTTCTCCTCGGGAAGTTTCGACCCACGACTCAACCAGATAAACATCTGCCTGATACCAAATAAGAACATGCCAAAGGAAATGTCAGAATTCAAACCTATCAGCTTATGTAACGTGAGCTATAAGATCATCTCAAAGCTCATGTATAAGAGGCTAAAGCTAGCACTCCCAAATTTGATATCAGAGACACAATCGGCCTTCATGGCTAGGCGCCTGATCACGGACAACATCATGCTAGCCCTAGAGAACTTTCATGCCTTACGCACAAGCTCGATGTGCAAATCAATTTTATGGCCATCAAAATAGATATGAGCAAGGCATATGATCGAGTGTAATGAGGATTTCTGAAAGCACTTATGCTAAAGATGGGCTTTGCAGAGATATGGGTCAAACTTCTAATGTTTTGTATCTCTTTGGTCTCGTACCAGATTCTCATTAATAGAGAAGTAAAGGGTAGGATAAAGCCCTCGCGAGGACTCCGTCAAGGAGATCCTCTCTCTCCTTTCTTGTTAATATGTACAGAAGCACTCATATCCCTCTTACAAGGGGCGGAAGAAGAGAGACGGACTACAGGCTTGAAAGTCGCTAGAGCTAGCCCTCCCGTATCTCATCTTCTCTTGCGGACAACAATATTTTTCTGCAAAACCGAAGTCCTGCAATGTGCAGAGATTTTTAAGATCATTAAGATCTATGGAGATGCTTCGGGATAGCTTTTGAATCGTAATAAGTCATCTATCACCTTCTGGAACAAGGTCTCCACCAGATTTCGAAGAGAAATTAAGATAGCTTGTGGCATAAATAATAAAGGAGGCATGGGCATGTACTTGGGATTACCTGTACAAATATGTGGATCCAAAAAGAAAGTTTTTGCATATGTTCAAGACAGACTAAAAAACCGAATCAACGCTTGGTCTGCAAAGTTTCTTTCCACTGGAGGGAAAGAGATCTTGATCAAATCTGTAGCTCAAGCACTTCCAGCATATGTTATGTTGTGTTTTCTATTACCAAATTATATAACAGACAAACTTAAGAGTGTTATCTCTACATTCTGGTGGAGGAAACAATAAGATAGTAAAGGAATTCACTAGATCGCATGGGACAAAATATGTACTTTCCAAGAATTGGGTGGCTTGGGATTTTAGGACCTCGATGATTTTAATTTAGCTCTCATTGCTAGGAAATTATGGCATCTTATCCAATACCCCTCATCCCTTCTAGCTCATGTTCTGAAGAGATGATATTTTAGACTTACAAATCCTTTGGAAACTAAGGAGGTTTACTCCCCGTCGTTTGGTTGGCAGAGTATCATGGCGGCCAAATTACTATTTCAACAAGGCCTTAGGAAAACCATTGGCGCTGGAACCACCACACAAATTTGGAGCGATCCATGGATCCCTGACATCCCGGCTCGTCCGGCGTGACCACTAATTGGACCACACAATCATGATCCACTACTCAAGGTCAACACCCTGATCATTAGAGGTGATTCGAGAGCATGGGATATACCTTTGATCAGAGACCTAGTCCATCCTGATGATATCACTCTCATTTTAGGGTTGAGGCCGAGTCGTAATTCCATACATGATGAGTATGCGTGGAGTTATACGACCACATGTGTCTACACCATTAAGTCAGGATACACACTTGCTAGCAATATTAGACGCTCTCAAAAATCCCCTATTGTATCTGAACCAAGTATTACTTGCCTTTTGAGCCAAGTATGGAAGACCTGAGCTCGAGGAAAGCTTTGACATTTCATGTGGCAAACACTATCTGGTTGTGTTCCTACATGCCAACGACTGACCTACAGACATATGGGCTCAGACATGACATGTCCACGATGTGGTTCACCAGAAGAGCCAATTAATTATTTACTCTTCGAATGTCCGCCAGCCTTTCCGACCTCTCCAGGTGTCTTCCCGAGTACCTCTTTATTCTGAAATATGAATTTTCTATTTTTACGAACAAACGAGATCGGTTTAACCGAGTCTCTAAGGGAATCATTCCCCTGGATCCTCTGGTATATCTGGAAGGCCTTAAATGATAAGGTGTTCAACGGAAAAACAATATCCCCATAGTATACTCTCCAGACAGCGGCCGTCGAGGTAGACAGTTGGAGTATTGTTAATCGAAGAAAAGAGGAAGAAGAAGCAGAAAATCTACGTCAACAGGGGGACTCACATGATTTATCTCCCCGGGACTCTCAAATCTCGACAGGTCAGATCGATGCATCTTGGATTGATCATGGTCTGGTTAGTGGATTAGGGTGGTGCCTAAGAGATTATACAGGTCTCCTTACTTTCGGCATGAGAGGATGAAGACGAAGTATCTCGGCAATGCATGCTGAGTTCGATGGGCTGCTTTGGGCGATGGAGTGTCTAAACGAGAGAAGACAATACTCAGCGAGGATTGAGACGAACTGTGCAAGACTGATTTCTATGACCACGCATCCACTTGATTGGCCATCTTTCAGTGCGGAGCTTGACTGGTTCATTATGCTTAGACAATCTTTTGTATCTTTTAGTTTAGTTCATATCTCACATAGTAGTAATGTCTCGGCCGATTCCCTTTAAAAAGGAGCTCGAGCACGAGGTTATGTATTTCCCCATGTAAGTAAGACATTTCCGTTTGGAGTGACCCTTCAGGGTAACCATCCAATTGGTAACAAATTTATTTAATATAATGGTGATTGTTGACAAAAAAAAAATGTGATGTTTGATAAAATTATTTATGAAAGAATTTTATAGGTTTTTTTTATGAGATTATTAATATGAATATTTCTACTTAAATCTGGAGTATTTGAATTTTTATGATTTTATCACATAATTAATATAATGATAAAATTTTTTTTTTTTTTTTTGTTAAGAATATGGATTGAATTCCAATATATATATATTTTAGAATACGCATCATATGAATAAAGACATGGAATTAAGATATAAATTAAGTTATAATATTTAATATATATGTTTAAATAGTATTTCAAAATAGTTTTAGTAATTCTACGAATTACTAATTAATATTAAAATATTTATCTGCGTATTAACGCGTATTAACGAATTATTAATTAATATTAATCTAGTACTAATATAAGTTTAGCAAAAAAAATCTAGTATTAATATAATTAAAATATCTAGTACGTGTAATTCTTTTTCTTCAAATTAAAAGATATAGGACGCATCTGTCGGTCAAAGCTAAGACCTTTTAGTCGATTAAAACGAACGACCAAATGATTAGGTGAGCGTTGAAGAAGAACATAATTTCAAAGCATATTCTTGACCAACAATTTTTTTTACAAAATTCAAAGCACAAATGACCAAACACAGGCTTATGTTCCTCTTATTATTTTGCTTTCCAAATCCAGAAAAAGCCAACAACATCTGTATAACTAAAGATTCCCATTTTCATTTTTGTAACCTAAAAGTTATGAAACAAACAAATCATTACTACTCAATGTCACTAATTCAACTTTATTTAGAAATGATGATTTACATCTTATATACGGTATTATTAACAATGGACCCAAATAAGAGAAGAGAATATAGGCTGAAAGTCCAAAATTTCTATGGTTGATAAAAAAAAAAAAAATAGAAAATTTATTACTCGGGTAATGTTCTCAATTAAACCCAACAACAAGCCGTACACAAAAATACACTAACAATCTCTTGCAAATAATTTGAACCATCCTCACTCATTCTTTGCTCCTCTATATTGCCCTTTCTATATATATATATATCTCTATATATCTTTCTATAATTATTGTTCTCATTCACTACTACTAATAGTAGTGAAATCAAAGTAACAAAAAAAGGGAATCAAGAGTTTTTGGTTCTTGAAAAAGGATTTGAGATTTATGAAAAAATCTCAATCTCTCTCTATCTTAAAGCTCTCAGATTTAGTATCTTCAGCATCTTCCATGCTACTATCTCCACCTGTTGTAGTTGTAGTAGTTGTTGTAGAAGGTAATTGCAATGGACCTTGAGGTGAATCCGATTGCGAATCGCTTCTCTTTGATGATTCTCCTTCTTCTTCCTCCTTTTGTGATGAATTCCACAAGTTAAACCCTAAAACAACTACTGATTGTTTCTCCGGATTCGAATTTGGCCTCCTTATATGTAACCGATATTTCTACATATACGAGAAAAAAACAGAGGAAATGTAAAGATGGGTTTTTAGTAACACTTATTAAAACAATCAAAGTTCCAAACTTTATCTTTTTTAGTACCTGTAAATGACTCTTCACTTCATCATTTGTTAGACCTTCTTCTTGCATATGCTCTCTGATTTGTTTAGGAGTTGCCACTGTTAACTCAAAACAGACAAAGATTAACAAAACATTCTATATTATTAAGTAAAACCAAACTCAAGAACAATGAGGATCATTTGTCTTTTTACCTCCCGGTCCACCGAGTTGTTGCAATGCATCGACAAAACGTCGATGCAACTCAGGAGTCCAACATCTTCTTTGTTTACGCAAAGCTTGCTGCTGAAGAAATGCTGGTGGTTGTGGTATAGTGTTAGAAGAGGTAAAGCTACAAGAGGCAATGTCTTTCCTTCTTCCATTAACCATCGAGCTCGAAGTTAAACCGAGGCCTAAACCGGTTTCTACCTTTGGATTCCTCATGCTAGGAGTCAACAACATAGATAAACCATTTGAAGATTTCTCCTCATTCCTCTGATCAAACCAAAACAATCTCAAACTCATTCTCATCTTAAATCATTCCAAAATGTTGTCTCAGTTCAGGAATTTACCTCAATCTTCGTGTCGAAAACTCTTCGGTTTGAGATTTGATGATCATTAGCTTTCCATTGCTGAAACTTCTTCTCCTCTCTCTTCACCAATTCCATATCTTCTTCTTGAATAGGTTTCATAACAGAAATGAAATCTTTCAACAATGGTTTAGTATCATTCTCTAAACATCTCTTATTCTCCTCTTTCAAACACGAAATCGCTACAAAACAAACAAAACTTTCAATCTTTCAAAAAATCAAATTCTCAGGAAAGATCAGAGAGAGAGAGAGAGAGAGAGAGAGAGATCAATCACAAACCATCGTTTAAAATCTCTAAAGATAAAGGAAGCTCGAGTTTATGATCTTGGATCTTTCTTTTCTCTTCTTCAAGCTTCTTTAAATGTTCTGATACATTCATGATCTTTGAAACTTTACTTTGAAACCC